>OZ023264.1:60867501-62067501 GCA_964006375.1 Tillus elongatus
GTCAATAGTTTTTAAGCTTAAGTGGATGCTGGAGGATTGAATTATGTGCTCCAATTTACAGGCGCAGTTGCAAATGTGGCGTACGTGTATCAAAATATTCAAACCAAGAAAAAAGTTCGTGGCCAATAGAATGTAAGTTCCAAAATCATATTTACCGATACCACCACCATCAATAAGCGTCAAAATAACCATCTCCCTGAATAATCACTTTTTGATATTCTAATCTGGAGCTGTGCAATCTTATTATGATGAGTGTCTGAAAAACGCAAAATTGCATCATCAAAATACTCATGAAAATCCGCACTCTCCACATTGGATATAACTATTGCAAAGAAGCTTTGGTGCCATTTGCATGTTTCCAATATTGTGAAGTTAGCAACAAAGAAGTTTATATTTCCATTTCTGGTAAAAAAATATCACAGCATCTTCTTACGCATCTTTAGTTAGAAAACATTGTTCTCATGTCTAGGAGGAGAGCCTCGGTGGTTCAGGGGTAAGAACATGTGCCTCTGATCCTAAGGGTACTGTGATCGATTCCCGGGATTCCCCTTTCACTTTTTCATTACATACTGAATAATTAACATCAACCGAGATTCGGGCATTGCATTTGAGCAAGTTGAATGTCTGAACGGTCCGCCCTTCGGAGGAGGCGTAAAGCGGTCGGTCTCGTATATATACTATGTTAGGCACGTTTAAGGTCCCTACCCTCCTTACAGCCGCCGGGCTTATGAACCTGCGATGTTGGGCATGTTAAAGATCCCTACCATCCTTAGAGAAAGGTAGAGGTTCGGCAAAATTTCCAGTATAGTAAGATGAAACTACTTCCTGGCGTCGTTGATTGGCCATAGTCGCGGAAATAGTTCAACGATAAAGTAAAAAAAAAGAAATGTCTGGGATGATGTGCCTCCCCTATTCTATTCAGAAACGAACTGTTCGCCTTACGGGATCTTTATCTATGACAGTCAGTCTTACTTCTTTAGACTACAGGTTGGACATATCTGCCTCTTCTATCGATATTGTCGTAGACTTCACAGATATTGCTTCGTTAGTACCTAAGCTTGCTACATTTATTCAGAGTATCCATTTTAAGATTCAAAAGCGCACGCTTTTAGTGTCAAATTACCCAGTTGTTGAAGATTAATCATTCTTTCCTAGAGCGTCTAACCTTTGTAACGTTACTCGCCATACAGAGGTTTCTACCTCAGCCAGTCGCTCACTTTTTCAGTAATTATTAGTAAGTAATACTTTCAGCACATACTAAAAACTTCTGGACGCAGCAAGTGCGTTATGGTAGTAAATTTTCATTAAAATGTTTTTAATAGCAAACATGTTTTTTAAAGAAAGCAGAAATCAATCTATATAGTAGAAAGAATCTGCCATGTTTCATCAAAATAACTGTATTGTTTGAAAATGTACAAAAATTTCCGAAAGCAAACTTAAATTGTTCCCGAAAAAACTGGTTTCCTGCTCAACCTTATAGGTGAATAGCAAATTGAGCTATACAAATTTGAAGCATTTAATGAAAATTTGCTACCATAACGCACTTGCTGCGTCCCAAGTATCTTTTCTTACAAAGATGTATTATATTTCGATGTAAAATGCAAAAATTCAATAACATAGGGCGTGTTCGATTAAAAAAAAAAAAGAAAATTTGAATCACCAACGACTTATGGGCCACCCTGTTATTGTGGCAATATTTTTTAAGATGTAGCTCAAGACAGCCTATAATTAATGTATACCATTTTTTTTCCATAACTTGCATAATAACGGATATATTGAGCTTTAATGATTTTTTACGAAAATTTGACAAAAACGATATACCATTAAACGATAAACTCTATAGCCAACACTACTGCCAAAGCATTAGAGAAAGGGTCTATTTTTAATGAATTTTCTGGGAATATTTTAATAAAATGAAGGACAATGACGATTGAAACTAAGAGTTCAGGCTTTGTAAAGCATTCTTCTTGAGACATTTTGTTTCCATAGCTCATATTAATTTCAGGTTCATTGCCTAAATATTACCAATTTTGACATTTTAAATCGCGACTGACGTTTTGAGGCAAACCCAAATTTATTTTTCTTTAAATGCCTGTAATATTTTTGGCCTTTAATCTACAGAGCTAAATTTTGGTAGGTGGCTTACCTATGATGATATGAACCCGCGTGCCAAAGTTGGTTGCCCTTACTTTGTTATATCCGGAGATATAATTTTTTTTCGAATGAAACCTCAAAATTTCCCCGAAAACCTCGTCCAATTTTCCTGACTAACGAACGTATCCAAACATATAAAAATTAAAACTGACCCCGGATGTGGGTTCTAGGGGTCCTAGTTCGCGCTCATTTGCAAAAAAATTTTCAAAATTCAAAAGTCGGGATCTCCCCATTAGTGAATTTTTTCTACAAAAATTCACTAAAAGAAACACCTGGTAAGGCCTTGGCATTGTTTGTGAGAAAGTTAAATTCATGTAGGTTCCGCTCTTCTAGGAAGAAGTTAAGGCGGCGTTTACGATTAAAAGGCACACAAAATACCCCTTTCCCTGGGCTTCGGCTGAATTTCTGAATATGAAGGTGAATCTGCACCCTGACGTCGGTGATTGTCCATAGTTGTCGACATAGGCCAAAGCTAAAAAACAAAAGACACGTGTACATTATGTCTTAAAAGACGCATAGACTACTTGATTAAAGGGGATATTGATAACAGTAGATGTTGCAGAAATAGACGCGAGATAAAGCAAGTTGGACGGAATATCACTGTGAGAATCTACATCAGCAGATCATTTGTTTCATCCAGAGATAATAAGTGCCACGCCTGGAGTGAAATGTATAAAGAGGCTGCTTACAGGGATAAGACTGTTGATTCTTGTTCCGAGTTAGTACTCTGCACATCGCGTGCATAGACATTAGATCACATGTAGGTTGATCGTCATATTTTTATTATATTGTATTATTCATTTTTGAAATTAAGTATTGATTGTTTAGAGTATGAAATAAATTGTTTTAAAAATTCAAACCTCTTAACCGTAAAGTTAAGGCGCGTGTTGCATTTATTTCCTGCATATTTTCTTAGTTTGGTTGTGTAGAAAAAACTAATACATGTTTTATTGACCTTTACATATTCCGACTTTTTACATTAAGTAGGTTACACAACAAGCAAATTTAGATAAGTATCTCTACTTTCAATTTTTAATACTAAGTCGTCTTAAATCTTATAAGTTTATTATGGAGCTATAAATCTTAATACCGATCCTGATTAAAATAATAAATGCTTTTAGTTAGTAGGGGAATTAGTAACTGGGCCTCTCAAAATGAGATGAAAACATGCAATTTTTTATAGAGAAAAATAGATACACAAGTTTTAGCGCTTTTTACATTAATTTGTCAAGTAGAGAGACTTATGTGTTTAAAATAGTTGCAAGTAAATGCCAAGTATTGTAAGACATGCGATACTTAGTTTCATGGCCCTGTTTTAAAATTTCAGACAACATAATTGCCTTAAAAAAGTTTTACCGTTTTAACTACCAACGGCCTATTGCAAATTTGTTGTACCAAATCATAGACACTGAGGTAGGTACCTTGTGTGCGCAAATGCACTATTTCCAAAATACAGGTATTTAAGTTTTAAAAAATAAAATAGTTTATTTGCAATAGATTTGAGATGAATTGAAATGAAACTTTACGAGTGTAATCACGTTAGAAAACTATTTGTTTTAACATGGATATTTGGTTTCCAGTGACGCGCGTGCAAGTCAAGTGCCGTTTTTCCACATCTAATTTTTCGGCAATGAATTATTTTTTTTCATTTTTGGCTTCTAGCATTCCTTATTAGAAAATGAGTAACATTCTACTATGATAAAATTAACGTCAAAGTCCTACAACACTAAGCACAAGATACACTCAATGACACTGCACAAAAATGTTTCGATTTTCATTCTTCTCAAAAATCAAAACTTGCACATTGTGAGTTGTACGAGAGGGTCGCCATCTTGGTGCGGAACAGGTAGTATGTTGTCACGACAGCTCCAAGTAGCACAAAATGTTATAAAATAGAGACTGTGTACAACCAATTAACAATTTTGTAAATTTTCAGTCCTGGCCCAATTTGAGGTCGTTTGTTCCTCTATTATACCTCCCAACACATTGTGGAGGTGTAGGACTACTAATCTTGGAGTAGTTTCATTAAAACAGGTCCTGGAGATGAGCTGCAAGATCATTAAAATTTAGGATCCCCCTCTGAGATTTGTTAGGACTCGCAGAAACAGGACCATTCCTATTCAAGGCAGCAGACAGGAAAAATGCTTTGACCGCAGGTCGAAAGGAACGCATTAAAACCACTAACTTCTTTAATAACCCTGTTTGAAAATTTGAACATTTTTAAACCCAAATATTGCGGAGACTTTCCAGGAAGGTAGGCTTATGTGCCGGTATTAGTGAATTTTCTTAGAAAAAATTAACTAATGGACAATCCCGACTATTGAATTTTGAAAAAAAAAATCAAATTAGCGCCAACTAGGACCTCTAGAATCCATATCCAGGATCAGTTTTAATTTTTGTATGTTTATGTATATATATATATATATATATATATATATATATATATATATATATATATATATATATATATATATATATATATATATATATATATGTATCACACCGATAACTCAAAAAGTAATTGGCTGATTTTGATCAAATTGGATGAGTACCTTCCCTTCATAAGTGGCTTGGACCAGTTCGTTAGCCAGGAAAATCGGCCCGGGTTTTCCTGGAAAATTTTCTTTTTTATTTCGGAAAAAAATATATCTTTGGAAATAATAAGCTATGGTAATCAAATTTGGTATACAAGATTGTGACATTAAACGGAAACGATATACCAAAATTTACATTTCCTTGCTACAGGAAAAAAAGCTTTTTTGTCATATATGAAAATGTCGAAACAGTAAATAACCAGAGCAAATCTTGAAAAACTACGCCTACTCTTAAGTTCGCTGACATCACGTATATCCAAGACCACTCAAATATCAAGGGCAACAATACCACTGTTGACCAGGATTGTCTGTTTGCACCTCTTCCTTACACCAAAAAAAAAACTTATATATTTTCTGTAATACTTGATAGATTTTATTAACCACATATAATAACTTAATCTTGTGCTCTTTTTTGATCCCCAGTGCTGCCAAAAAAATATTAAATGCTTATAACTCTTTATTTTAACCTATAGATCTAAATTTTGAGATGTACTACAGGTTATATAAAAGCAACTTGCGCATCAAATTTGTGTGATTTCCGAACGTACAAACATTTTTCGAAAGAAAATTCAAAACTCGCCTGGAAAACCTGGTCAAATTTTATAGACTAACGACCTTATTTAAGTCATTTTTTAAGGAAACACGCTGGTTAAATTGGATCAAACTATCAACTGTTTTCTGTGTTATCCTGGTGATATAAACCTATAAGTCTGAAAATGACCTTTGATATAGGTTCTAGGAGAGCTAATTTGCGCTCATTTGAAGATTTTTTTTAGTTCAAAAGTCGCAATCTTCTCAATACCGATCTTTTTCTAGAAAAAATTCCTAAATCGACAAAGACAAGATACAACGATGTCAGAAGAGGTAAGATAAGAAAGACGCTTGCTAAGTTGTAGGAAGAAAACATTTTTGTTAGGCATATCCTGAGACATAATGCCTTTCTGGAAACAATATTTGAAAGACAGATGCTTAGAACTAATAAACAACAATGTATGTGCTTTTTTTTGAAAGAACTATTATCCACCTACAATATGAATAAAAATATCTATAAATTTTACCTTGAAAATTTTATTGTTACATATGCAATTTTAAGCGGTGATAAAAACATTTTAATTCACTAATAGAGAGGTAACGATGGTGAAACTCTCGGAATTTTTTTTTTTAAATGAGCGCGAATGAGGGCCCCTAGAACTCATATCCAAGGTGCGTTTGAATTTATATATATATATATATATATATATATATATATATATATATATATATATATATATATATATATATATATGTGCGTGTGTGTGTGTGTGTGTATGTATGTATGTATGTATGTATCCGAGCGATAACTTAAAAAATACTTTCTGATTTGAACGAAACTTGGCACATGCCTTAATTTCGTTACAACCCCGAACGAGTTCGTCAGGTATAACGGACATATTTTTTCCGAAAACACATCCAACAATATTTTTGAATACGCTATATTTTTGAAAGTATTAAAGTAACTGTAATGAGACTTTAGACGTAACTAGAAATGAAGTAAATAAACCACTATTGTGAATTTTAAGTAATTTGTTTCAGAAAATTTTGAGTTTCTACCAAATTAACAATAAAATCTGAAAGACATGAATTGAAGCACCTTAAGTGGTTAAAGTATGCCAGACAAAGACGATATTTACCTGCCACGCGTAGATTGATACATATAAAACAGGCATACATCATAATGCAACGATAACGTTCACACCCGAACTGTGGCGATCCCACCCTAATGTCCCCCTTCGGGTGTATACGGATGCACGGATTTGTAGGGGAAAATAAGAAAGTTTTATATCAGTTACTTGAAGTAAAAACCAGATGGGATAGTCTGTTTTTTTTTAATTTATTATGGTTTGACAGTTTTGTTTTGAGGTTAAGTAAATGATTGTATATTGCTTTTACATTTGCAGCGCTCAAGAATAATAACGTGTTTTGTTTATTTATTATGGTTTGACAGTTCTGTTTTGAGGTTAAGTAGTCAACAATTGTCATTGAAATAGATATAACAACTTGTACCTATATTATGCCTTTAAATTTGCAAGCTAAAGAATAATAACGTGTTTTGTTTATTTATCATGGTTTGACAGTTCTGTTTTGAGGTTAAATAGTTAATTATGTATGTGTCTAAAGTTGTAAATCAAAGAATAAGAATATTAACGTTCATATTCTTTGATTAATTGATCAAGTAGGTAAGTTATTTGAATAATGAATTAACTTCTTGGATATGAATTAAGTTTCCTTCTGATATGCTTTTGTAACTTTAATAAAATTTGTAATACAAGTTTCTTTTAAAGAGATTAAATAGATTCACCAAATTTTGAGTTTCCAGCGTCATAGAAAATTGAGTCTTGAACAGTCAATTTTTCTTAAAAGGAGCTAGAACACAAGATTTGAATATGTTTGATGACAAACAGTGACTGATTTAGGCTTGCTGCCGCCCTAGGCCCTGTCTGATGCAATATTGATTGATTCAATATTATTATTTAAATATTTTTTTATTGAAATATAATTACAAAACAATACAAATAAATATTTAGTAAACTCTTAACGAAATAAATAATAAGCATTTTTCTTAAATTATAATGTATTGCTCAATTTTTAAATCTCTTCTTTCTGGCTTTCGTCTGTGTAAAAACATCAACTATGTCGTCATAATCAATTTCTTGAAGTGGTTGAGCTTCAATAGACAGTAATTCCAAAGCATTAAGTCTATCTTGGCCCATACTTGCGCGTAAATAAGTTTTCATCCTTTTGAAGATGAAAAGAGACTTTCTCCTGAACAATTCGTAGCGGGAATACTCAAAAAAATACGTAGAGCAATATCTACATTCGGATTAACATCTCGAAGATTCCGAGAATGCAATACATTGCATATTTCTTGTGCAGAATGTACATCTTTCGTATTTGCTAGGGAATCTTTGAGTTGATAATGTAAATGAATACATTCATTCCCAAATGTCTTTTCCAAATCATCAGGATACTTATTAACTAGTTTATTTGGAAGATTTTTCAATTCATTTGTATATATTTTAGATAAATTATCAAAAAAATTGAAATTTTCGTAAAGCTTTTGATAAGCACTTTTACGTACACTCAAAGTATCTAAAATTCGGTATATACATTGGTGCGAAAACTTTCTTGTCCAGATATAGGTTTTATTTCATTCACCCGTGATTCATCTGCCTGAATTTTTCTGGTTTGCTTACGACAGGTATCATAACGATAATAATCTTGAACTGCAGATAGGGCTTTCGCTCTTTCTTCATATTCGGAGAATTGTTTATCTCTCATGTCTTGCAGAAATAATGCCAAAGAATTATAGATTTGCACCACAGATGATAAATCAGCTTAAGATTCCTGAAGCTTCTTACTAGCAGCATTAAAACGATATAAAATAACATTCCAAACAATGACTAGAATTGCTGTTTCTAGATGCTGTAATTTTCGCTGCAATCCCGTAGCTTCAGATCGCATAGTCGGTTTTCCATCGCTGTTTAAGGAAATAAATTTCAGTGCATCAGTTATTCCAGGCCACCTTTTTTCTAACGCATAACAAGCATCATGTCAAGCAGACCAACGAGTTTGAGAGAGACCCTTAAGCCTTAAACTTGTGCGTTGCACCAATATCTCCCAACAATGTGTTGATATAGTAAAAAAATTATAAAGTTCTTGAAAAGTACAAAAAAAGTCAACTGCTTCGGTTACGGATTCAGCTGCACAAGTTCCTACTAAATTTAACGAATGGGCAGCACAAGGAACATATTCTGCTAATGAATTAATCGTAATTTTAAAAGCTTTACATACGTAAGAGTAATTTCACTAAAGACACAAACAGTAAAAAAGAATGTATACATTAATACATTATTTCTGCTCTAAAATTTTGGCGTTCTGAAAAGTTTGACGCCATCCTAATCGTGCCGCCCTAGGCCCGGGTCTCACGGGCCTAGGCGTAGATGGATCACTGATGACAAAGAGAGAAACTCTTTGAATCAGCTTATATTAGGACCTATAAACCCGATCTTTGACGTCTTATTAAATTAGAGGTATTACTTTTAGTAATATGCCGTACTTATAGTGTAAAATTCTTTTGGAAATTCACTATGATAACGCACTTGCTGCGTTCCGAAATTTTTATAATTAAGCTCTAGATGCATTTATATGGCAAAATTTAAAATTCTAAAACCTTCCCCACGTTTTCTACAGTCCAAATTATTACATCTTAATATAACCTAGTTATCTGCATAACAGCGATTAAGTAATAACCGAGGTCATCTTTTTTATATATTTGTAAAATGATTGTTCTAAAGATAACTTACCCAAATGTCAACAAAATCCATATCCAAATAACTATAGGTTATAATAGTTATTTATACAACTATTACTTGGCACTAACACACTTAACACCATATCACAAGAACCTTAACACTGCCACAAGAAACACAGGAATCACTAGAAGATAACTATCAGCAACCAATTCATAAACGGCTTAAATTAAATCGACTTATCGGCAACTCGTTCTTCAATTCGCGTTGACTTGAAGCGCACGAGATGAGCAACAGAAGGAGTACAGAATACGCGAAAGCACGTGAAACAAAACTCGTCTTGTCTCGCTTTATTGGCGAGTGTTGTCTATAGAGAAGAAACCGGCTGCATCTGAGCTAAGACCAACAACCAACAACAAGGTGATTTCCACTGGTAGGCTTCCAAGGAGAGTTCGCCGATCGCCGACAGTTGCTTTTGAGTAGTGGTAACGATCAATCGTGATATCATGGTATCAGCTTTATGGTAGCCTTTGTACAGAAACTGTCACATAATATCAACGTCAATGATATCTCAATGGTCTGTTAAGTTTTTCTAGATAATAATTTAAAAAATATAAGGTTTCTTTTTTTATGTACAAGTATAAAATCATGAAAATTAGAAATATATTGATTATATTTTTATCTTAAAACTAAGAAACCACTATTTATTAAATACATTGTACAGTTAAATGTTATGACGCAATAACATAGTAGCGAACTTTCATGAAAATATTTCTAAAAAAATTATTAGTTAATCAGTCAACAAAAGTTAGAGATAAAAATATATAAGGACATCATAAGGAACTTTTCGAGAAAATATTTTTGAAATCGGAAATGTAAAAAATCCTGCCAATTGTGATCGATAAAAAATAATCACCTTAATATGATTATTTTATCACTTGGGTAGATAAGAACATATCGCCGTATTCTGTTCGCTGAAATACACCTTAACTGTTTCAGCAAACGACACTTTAGTTGGTTTTCTTCTTGCATTATGGCTAAGTTAAGTGGAAATCAAAGAATTGAAATACTGATTATGATAGAATGTGGTGTTATTTTACAATAAATACCCAGGAAGAAGTCCAATAACACAATCAACTGTAGAATATCGTGAAGTAGGTCATGTCAGAGATTTCTCAAAAAGTAAACGTGCAGCAATAGCTAAAGATACTCGATTGGATGTTATACTAGGCCTGTTAGAAAATCTGTACAAATCAAGCCGCGCTGTCAATGCGGACCTTGATATCAGTCGGAGTCTTGTATTAAGAACCTTGAAGGAACAGAGGTGGCACCCCTATAAACATTCATTGTTACAGGCTCTTAACGAAGATGATCCAGATAGAAGAATCAAATTTTCGGAAATAAGACAAAAATGTTGGAACGAAATCCAGCACTGCTCAACAATATTCTGTTCTCAGATGAATCAACTTTTTAACTGAAGCGCATTGTCAATAGACAACATTTCAGATGGTTAGGTTTGTTTGTGAGTGGGCCATACCGGTTTCTCCACCGCCACCATACAGTCTATTGTGGCTCACGCCTAATAGTTTATATTTAGTCCAACAAAGCCAGCCTCCTGCAGAGGTCGATAATCTTCGTGGGCGAAAGTTGATCCAGATCCTCCGAAGCAAGCTTTATCTTGCCAAAGAGCAGGTATCTAGTCCTGTCCGCTGCCAGACAGGAACACAGCACGTGCTCTACTGTCTCGTCGCTCTCCATACACAGCCGGCACTCGGTCTCCTGACCGATCCCAATACGGTGCATGTGGTGCCGCAAGCGGCAGTGTCCTGTGTATAGGCCGACTAGAGTACTCAGTTGTTGTCTGTTTAACTCTAGAAGTTTTTTAGCCCTTGACTCAGACAAGCCATTTATGAAGGCCTTAGAGTGAGATAATCCTGGAAGATTTTGCCAATATTGGATTGTCATTCTTTCTATCCAGGTCTTTAAGGTGCGTTTTGCTGTGCAAGATGTTATCCCCAGCACCGGTTCTGGTCCGACAAAGTCTCTCTGGGCACCACTCCTGGCAAGCGCGTCGGCCGCAACGTTGCCATCATGGTCCGAGTGACCCGGTATCCAGACCAGCGACACCTCATTACTGCTGCATGCATACACCCTGTGTATATATATATATATATATATATATATATATATATATATATATATATATATATATATATATATATATATATATATATATATATATATACAGGGTGGCGCATTGAAAACGAAACAGACCGATTTGCATCCAGAGATATTTTTTTTAAAGAAACGCTGAAACACGTTAATTTTAATATTAAGGGGGACATGTTTTGACATAAAACTTAACTTTGTCACATCAACCCCTTAAGGGTGGTGATAACAACCCTTATATTTTAAATAGGGAACATGGGTCGAGTGTTACATCATTTTAAAGCTCTTTCTTTTCTGAATTCAGCACACTAATTTTTTTGGAAGTTTTATGAACTCGTTTAAAAATTACTCACAGTTGGAGTTTCAAGAACGTATTTCATTCATTGTGATAAAAAATGCACTAATTAGTCAATTTTTCGTTAAAAAAAATAAAAAACAGAACCAAACGTTCAAAAATGTTTATTCAGTTAAGTAAGTGTACAAATTGTTGACCACCAGCTTCCATACAAAAGTACAAATTTTGTTCAAAACGAGCTCTGACATTCTGGAGCATTTGTGGAGTTACTAGACGGCATTATTCAACAATGCGTCGTCGAAATTCTTCCAGAGACTCTGAGTCTGTTGCGTAAATTCTACTCTTTAAATGTCCCCACAGAAAGAAGTCTAAAGGAGTTAAATCCGGTGATCTAGAGGGGCACTCTAGCACCTCTACGTCCAATCCATTGCTCTGGAAACTCTCTGTTCAAAAACTCCCTAACACGTTGTGAAAAATGCGGAGGAGCTCCATCTTGTTGAAACACTAATTGATTTTCTTGATAGCCATCATCATTTTC
Source organism: Tillus elongatus (assembly GCA_964006375.1). Lineage (NCBI taxonomy): Eukaryota > Metazoa > Arthropoda > Insecta > Coleoptera > Cleridae > Tillus > Tillus elongatus. The sequence continues at coordinate 60,879,541 of OZ023264.1, forward strand.
AACAATGTCAATTAGTAGAGTGTAAAAGATATCTTCTAGTAACTCCAAATACGTTTCGCCACTCAAATTGCCATCAAGAAAAATTGCTCCGATTAAACGGTTTCCAAAAATGCCAGTCCAGACATTCAATTTCTGTGGAGTTTGAATGTGGACTTCGTGAAAATTTCTTGGATTATTATCTGCCCAATAACGACAATTATGACGATTGACTGTAGAGTTTAATAAAAACGTACAGTCGTGTGGAAAACAGACATTGAACAGAAAGTTCCCGTTTTCAGCTATTCGTGCAGTCATAACTTTACAAAACTCCAGCCGCCGATCAAAATCATCATAATTCAGTTGTTGTACAAGATGAATTTTATACGGGTAAAATTTATGATGCTTCAATATTCGCTGGATAGTTCTTCTTTTGATGTTTCAACTAGTGGCCAATTTTCTCGTGCTAAAAGTTGGGTCTGCAGCAATTTGTCCTAAAACTTCAATCTCAGTAGTCTCATTTCTAACCGGAAATTCACATTCAGGATCCCGTTTTTTTGTTGGCTACTGAACCACTTTGTCGAAACTTTGCAACTAACTCCAAAATGTATTTTCTGATAACATGTCTGTTCGGATGTCGTTCATTAAACAAATTTGCGGTATGGTTGGCACAGTCATCGTTTTTGAAAAAAAGAGTAATTATTTCCACTCTTTCTTCTACAGAATACACCATTGTGAAATTAATTTTCGGTAGTACTATCAAATATAAAACCGACCTATAAACTGATAAACTGAAATATTAGACCGCATTTCTCTCATTCCGATAAGAAATGTTCTGATAGTCAACTTTTTGTTTACAAACCAACAGAGCATTGACTATGAGTACATTTCTTATCGGAATGTGTGAAATGCGTTTTTGCATCTTCAACTGTAAATAATTTTTAAACGAGTTGATAAAATTTCCAAAAAATTTGTGTGCTGAATTCAGAAAAGAAAGAGCTTTCAAATGATGTAACACTCGACCCATCTTCCCTATTTAACATATAAGGGTTGCTATCACCACCCTTAAGGGGTTGATGTGACAAAGTTGAGTTTTATGTCAAAACATGTCCCCCTCAATATTAAAATTGACGTGTTTTAGCGTTTCTTTAAAAAAAATTCTCTGGACGCAAATCGGTCTGTTTCGTTTTCAATGCGCCACCCTGTATGTATATATATATATATATATATATATATATATATATATATATATATATATATATATATATATATATATATATATATATATATATATATATATATATATATATATATATAAGCATACAAACATTCAAACGTCCCTTGGGTATGGGTTTTAAGGGCCTTAATTCTCGCTCATGTGAAAAACATTTCTGACAGTCTCACCATCGTTACCTCCTTGTTAGTGAATTTTCTTAAAGAAGCATCTACTCATAGCGTAACTTTCAAATGTAAACACTTTGCAGTCTTAACTTATTTATAATTCTACACCTTATTTGCCAACAGCATGTAATAATAGAGAATATTGTAGTTTTTAACACTTCCATTGAATAACAATATCCCCCGCGGTTTCGTTAGTGCAGTGGTGAATTGATAACCAGAGAGCTTAAGGTATCCATTACCAAGTAAGGTGTATTTATCACACACTTCTCGCTAATGAACCACAAGTAACATGTTTAGAGGCTACAACAACAAACGTACGCTCTTATTTATTTGACCATTAGCTTTGGGTGCGGAGGACTATACATTCGAACTACCCAACCTTCAATAAAGTACGATTTTATTCGGACCAGCATGGGCTAAGCAGACTCGAACTTTATTCGCCGCTTATGTGAAGACACGTAGTTGTTAAAAATGTGGGTGGGAAACTAATTTAAAAGTCGGTCTCCTTTATCGTTTTATGATCGTAAATGGAAAAGTGCAAATAATTTAAAGAAATTTTGACTACACTTATAATTAGTAAGTCAAGGAATATACAAAATACACACACATGTAGAGGGTGTTTCAAAAAACATATGCCATCGCTCCTAGTTAGATTCCCCACGCAAAATAAGACTTTTTTCTTATATCATAATAGGTCCGATTTTGCTTCGTTTCGTAGCTATAAGTTGTTGAAGATTTTTTTATTTATTTTTTGGTTTCTTCAAAATTTCCCCAAAACGACTGAAGCACTATGTGAAAATTGGAACCTGTGATGACCACAGATAAGTACACTTGGAGAACCCAAATCACCACAACACATATTTTTAAAGACCTTACGATCGTTTCACTAACCACGTTAGCATCATCAGAGGATGTAAAATTCTAAACTAAATTAACAGCTAAAATTCATTTATATCATACCTAGATTGACGAACTAAGCCAAAGGTAAAAATTGTCGGAGACCCATCGTTTGTCTATTGTGTCTATATTTCACAGACGAGGTCGACGAACTACTTTAAACATCTCGTTGACAACTTTATGAGATTCTATCCAATTTAGCTGTGCTAACAACAGAAAAGGGTCCGTGGCGCACAGGTTTTTTTTTAGAAAAGTATGGCAGTGATAGCACAGACGCACGCCCCTGGTGAAGCTGTCTGGATTTTTAGCGGTAAAATGTGTACTGGTTTAACTAAATTTCACCCTCAAAATTCCATTCGGATTGCTACAATCGTTTGGAGAAATTTGAAATTAAAAACAAAATTAACACCCTGTAATTACAAACCGAAGCAAAATTGGACATATGAGTATTATTTTTAGATGAGAAATCTAACCACGGGCGATGGCATATATTTTTTGAAACGTCCTGTATATGTTTTGTATATTTCGCCTATATTATGCAATTTTTTGTGCTACCGCATATAAGTACAATTGGAGAAACCAATTCATCACAATACAGTTTTGGGGGATCAACTCATCCCCTTCATGACGCTAACGATCGTCGGGTCAGAAAACTCTATTGTGATGAATTGGGTCCTCAAATTGTACTTATCAGTGCTCATCACAGGTTCCAATCTTCACTCATTGTGCTACCGCATATTTTCCATGAGTTTCCGTATTACGAGATACTTTAGGAATTAGGAATTGATAAAAATCACTTCTATTTTAAATAACATTAATAACCATGTTTAGCTGGAATACGTTTCTACCAAAATTTAGATATTTTTCGTTTGGCTAAAACGCTGGACATTTGTAGTTTGTACTGAATTTTATCTGTTCTTTTGTTACAATTTATACGTCAATTTCGATCGCTAGGCAAATTTCGGGAACGCCTTCTCGGGCAACTGAAAAACTGGGACTTAATCCCGTAGACCAGGTCATATTAATGTAAAATTTCTTGTAAAATTCATGAAGGGGGGTTAGGTTAGGTTAGGTTATGTTGTGAGTGGGCCATAACAGCGCCTTTATTGCCATCTTAAGGTCTATTGTGGCTCACGCCTCATTGTCCTATATTTCACTCAACAACTCCAAAGAGTTCCCAGTTGTTGCTGGTTTAACTCTAGAAGTTTTTTAGCCCTAAATTCTGAAATGCCATTTATGAATGCAAGGGTGTACTACTCCTGGCAAATATTGCCATTGTTGGTCTTTTAATCAGCCTAGGTCTTTGAAGTGTCTTTACCTGTGCATAAAATGTCCCCAGAGCAGTTTCCGGTCTGTTATCTTTCACGCCGGCTTCCCTCCTAGCAGGAAAATTGGACGCATAAAGATCCGAGTGCCCCGGTATCCAGACCAGCGACATCTCATTGTAGCTGCCCAGTTCGCTGAGGGCAGTCTTTCAACTCTATACCATTTTTGAAATGCAACGATAGGAACGAAGTGCCTTTGTTGCAGCTTGTCTATCAGATTGGTTGTTATCGATTTATGTCTGCAACATTTTCCAGTATCTTAGATTAGATTGGATTCAATGTAAGTGGGCTATCCCAATCCAAGTGCCTTTATAGCAGCTTAACTGTCAGAAAATATTTTTATCTATTAATGTGTGCAGCGGTTTTATTTAATACTCCTTGCACACACATCGATGAGATATACATCCGCCTGGTATATGGTTGCATACTTTCCGAGGCTAGATGATATTCTTGCATCGGTACTGTTCATATATGCGCCAGCTGCCGCCCCTGACTTACTTTTAGGACCGCCCGTGTAACAGCAGAGATCTGTCTTCAATAGGGACGTTTTGTTTCGTTCCCAGCCCCCCTTTCCGGATTTAAAAGACAGCTCTCTGCAGATCTTTATAGGTTTTTGTAGGCATTATATCTGAGATCATTTCCAGGACCTCGTCTCTGCCAATGTCATCGGGTAGACTATTCTTCCTATACTGATTGTCTTCGGCATGCCGTCAGCCGTTTGTTCAAGTGTGTATGTTGTCCACCTAGCCACCCTCTTCAACCATTTGTGAAGAGGTGAAATATTTGGGAGAACTTCCAGAGCTGCTGATGGAGTGGAGGAGGATAAAGAAAGGTGAAGACAAGATGCTGAATATGGTTTCTGATAATAAAATCTTCGTGGAAGCGTATCAGTACTCTTATCTAGTCGTTCCTCTCATTTCATTGTCTGTTACTTTCTGAAGCAGTAAACAATATTACATTAATATTACATATTGTGTGGTGCGTATCTCGGGTCTCTTAAAATTACAAAATTATGAAGAAGAATTTTGTGTTATGGATGATACCTTTTCTGAGCTGAGAGAAGACAATGGAAAAGTTTTTCGCGTCTTTTGCTGTAAAAAGTAAATTTATTCAAATGTTTGGCAATATCTGACACGTTGTCTACTACATGAGCTGCAAGCTCTTATGTAGAAATTATTCATTTACTAGTGCGTTTTCTGGTTCACTTGCTAGATCTTTTAGTTATCAGAGTGACAAGAAAATCAAACAATGTGTTAATTTAAAACAGAAAAAAAAATTGGGAGCGAAAATAAAGATTGTGTTTTCTTTATTTTGCTTGAGTGTAAAGTTTAAGAGTTTACTTTTTCATCTTATTTTAGTATATCAATTGGATATTATTCTTTTTAAAATAGTGCCTTTAAAAATATATATATATATATATATATATATATATATATATATATATATATATATATATATATATATATATATATATATATATATATAAAAGTAAAGACTAATTACACATATCCAGGCTACAATAATTATGTCTAAGTAAATAAAAGTAGTTTGAAGATGTTTGTTGGCAAGGCAAATCAGACCAGTTTTTTCGAGAACATTTTAAGTTCATCTTCGAAAAAAATTTGTACTTTCACAACAATAAAGTTATTTGGATGAAATATGGTACATTGTTTCTACATTATAGGTTGGATTGGTAACCAAATTAAAAAAAGACATATTTGTTGTTAAAAGCATGTTTATGAACATTCACTACCATAACGCACTTGCTGCGTCCAGAATTTTATCCGTTTTAAAAACATGTTTCTCTGAATTATTTAAAATATTTAATATACAAGCACTAATATATAAATAATTTGACTTACACTTATCCTTGAATTCCAGTACTTGCGGCGCAGCTAATGAAACCACAGTCAAACCAGGAACAGAGCCCATATAAAGCCACTAAACACACAACTAACGAATTGGAAACTAGGTATATACTATTTTTAAACTATTACACTTCACTTCATTTAAGTAAATAAAAGAAAAACCACACTTCGGAGTACTTCTAAAGTTTCAGGTATATGTTATTAATGAAAGTTGATCTTTTTGAAAAGTCACCAACCGCGAGACTTGTCTCAAGCCGAAATAAATCAAGAATGATAAATTAACAATATAAGTTGCAGGACATATATTAACCAAAAGTTGGTGATTCAAAGGAATTGAGATAAAGGAGTAGATAAATAATTTTTTGTTCACTTGCATAACTGAGATAAGAATTGTTGAACATTTATAAAGGTAGGAATATTTGTAGGGTAATACTTTAATTGAAGCAAACCAGTGTATTATTTTAAACCAATTTATATTTTAAACGCCATATCAATAATACAAATACTTAAACAGTCAAGTAATTTAATTACTTACGCTATGATCATCATCATGACAGTCTAAGGGCGATGTCGCATTGTTGTCGCAACCACAGTTTCCTGTCTCCGGTAGCTTTTTCATTCCATTGTTCCCGCATCATCATCAATTGTGCAGGTTTCCCAGAAGATTTCCTCTTGTTCCTCCTCTTCTCTTTCTTCCAAGAATGTATTTTTTAAATTATGTTGTCCGTAATTTACTACGTCTCAGAATATGTCCAATAAGTGTTGGCTTCCTCCTCTCAATTTCTTTCGGCAAGCATCTTAGAGAATTTTCCTAGAAATTCGCTTATGATGACATCTCGACTATTGAATTTCGAAAAAATCTCTTAAAATGAGCCCGAACTAGCGCCCCTAGAACCCATATTCAGGTTCAGTTTGAATTCTATTATCTACACTAATGAGGAGATCTGTCTATATATATATATATATATATATATATATATATATATATATATATATATATATATATATATATATATATATATAACAAGTGAAATAACTCAAAAAACGATGAACGATCTGAATTGTTTTTTCCTTACAAAGAAGGGGTGTTCTATTTAAAAAAGAAAGTATGTATCACCAACGACTTATGGGCCACCCTGTGATTGTCAAAATAGGTTTATAAGATGCAGCTCGAGGCACCCTATAATATATATCATTTATACGTATATAATTTTTTCTCATATTTTGTATAATAACGGTTATATTGAGCTTTGCAGTAGAAATGCGTCACCCTGTATATGTGTAAACCGACAAAAACTGAAACTGATCCCGTGTATGGATTTTAGGGGTTCTAGTTCGCGCTCATTTGAGGAAATATTTTCAAAATTCATAAGTCGCAGTCTTGTCAATAACGATTTTTTTCTACGAAAATTTGCTAAAATGTAGACTGGATAACGAACTTGTCCAAGCCACTTACAAAAGAAAGGTACTTAGCAAATTTGATCAAAAACGGCCCATTACTTTTTGAATTATTGGTATATATATATATATATATATATATATATATATATATATATATATATATATATATATATATATATATATATATATATAAATATATATATATATATATATATATATATATATATATATATATATATATATATATATATAAACGGCCCATTACTTTTTGAATTATTGGTATATATATATATATATATATATATATATATATATATATATATATATATATATATATATATATATATAAATATATATATATATATATATATATATATATATATATATATATATATATATATATATATATATATATATATATATATATATATATATATATATATATATATATATATATATATATATATATATATATATATATATATATATATATATACCAATAACTCAAAAAGTAATGGGCCGATTTTGATCAAATTTGCTAAGTACCTTCCTTTTGTAAGTGGCTTGGAAAAGTTCGTTATCCAGGAAAATCGGACAATTTTTTCCAGGAAAATTTTGGGTTTCCTTTCGGAAAATTTTTGTATCTCCGCAAGTTACAGAGCTATGACAACCAAATTTGGCGTATACGTTTCTACTATCAGACTTATATTTATAAGTTAAAAGAAAAAAAGTTATAGGCAATAAAAGAAAAAAATTGGGTGCCACTGGTGATCAGAGAAAATCAGAAAAACAAAATATTTTGTGTGATTAACAAGATCAATTAAATATTACATACAACGGTTAAGTTTCCTTGACCCAAAAATGTCAAGAGGTAGCATAACAAAATATTTTAAATATTTTATAAACTCTCAAAGTCGCGATATAAAACGCCAAAATTTGCAATTTTCAGATAAAGAATCTGAAACAAATACGGATTATGTAGAACAAATGTCGTAATAAGTCTGTTTTACAAAGCCTTAAGTTTCAGCTTCAACCATCATTGTCCTTCATTTTATTAAAATATTTTCGGAAAATCCATTTCTGATGCTTTGGTAGTAGTTTTAGCTATAGAGCTTATGGTTAATAGTCTACATTTTAGCAAATTTTCGTAGAAAAAAATCGTTATGGAGAAGACTGCGACTTTTTAAAAATATTTCTTCAAATGAGCGCGAACTAGAACCCCTGAAATCCATACACGGGATCAGTTTTAGTTTTTGTGTGTTTACACATATACAGGGTGACGCATTTCTTCTGCAAAGCTCAATATATCCGTTATTATACAAAATATGAGAAAAAATTATATACGTTAATTATAGGGTGACTCGAGCTGCATCTTATAAACTTTTTTGACAATCACAGCGTGGCCCATAAGTCATTGGTGATACATACTTTTTTTTTTAAATAGAACACTCCTTTTGCATGTTTGTAAAGAAAAAACAATTCATATCGTTCATCGGTTTTTGAGTTATTTCAATTGTTTTGCAACTTTTCACGTTTTTGGCACATATTACAAACACATATCACAAATTGTGATAGGCTGTTTTTACCACTAGACAGCGGGCCTCATGGAAATGACGCATTCAGAGAGCTTTTTGTTTGAATTACTCGTCGAAAAAATCGAGCTGCCGTATACAGGTACTCTCACATAGTGGCTGCATTTGAAAAGTTTTTGCAGAAATCTTTTTAGTGTTTCCGTCGAAATCATTTTTTGTAAGATTTTTGTGATATGTTATTAATATGTAATTAATAATAAATGTTTAGTGAGTTATTGTAAAAAAAAGTTGCCGAATTTTAATGAAAACTACAATTTAGTGTAACATTACTGAATGCAATTTCTGTAAAAAAATGTATATTTTTTCAATTCTGATCCTAAAGCTGTTTGTGAGTAAGCTATAATATATCTTGGCAGTTGTGTAAATAGCTGGAAGAGGTTCGTTGGCCAGGAAAATAGAACCAGTTTTTTTTTCTAGAATTTTCAGGTTTATTTTTGGAAAATGTTTATACTTTTTAAAACGACAAAGCTATTTTAATGAAATATGGTACATTGTTATTACTATATAGGTTATACTGCCAACCAAATGTCCTTTTAAAAACAAGACATATTTGCCACTAAAAACATTTTTTTGAAAATTCGCTACCATAAACTTGCTGCATCCAGCCATTTTATGTATATATATATATATATATATATATATATATATATATATATATATATATATATATATATACATGTGTGTGTGTGTAAAACAAGAGACATTGGCCGGTCTTGTCCTTCTTAGGACTCCTTAATATGTCATACCTGCGCTCCGAATTGCCACGATATCTGCTTCCACGTACACACAGTACAGCAAGAGAGAAGTTGTGAGAAGAAAACAGCAACCAAAACCAGATACTCCTCTGGCTAATACAGCGATCACTCGCTAGCCACCATAACTTGCATCTGCAAGGACTTGCGGCAAGATGGCCGGTTTCGTCCTCCTTAGGCCTCCTCAATGTGCCATATCTTAGTTCCAATTGCATATATATATATATATATATATATATATATATATATATATATATATATATATATATATATATATATATATATATATATATATATATATATATATATATGGTGATTCACAGTGTATAGAACATTAGAAGTTTGCGACAAACCAGTCAACGGATCTCTCTTAAAATTTGGTTGTTTTTATAAACAAACATGCCCTATTTAGCTAAAATAATTTTAAAAATGCGACGTTGTCACTTCTAGAAAGTAGCACCAGGCATATTTACGATTCCATTTCTAGAAGCTCTATTTTTATATTATTATAATAATTTGTTATTAATTCAAATTATACATTATCTCATACAAAAAGCTATGCTTCTGCTTTCACTGGAACACGATTTTGAACAACCTTTTCCTAAACGTATAAATCTCAAATTATTTTGGTCTGTCGCTTTTTTATTTTCAACTACAACAACTCAAGTTTTACTTCAGCTGCGATTTCTATTCCCACCGTCATTCCTGCTACAACCGTGGATATTTAGAATCAATTTAATAGAAAAGCCATTCCTTCTTTCAAACCAAAACTTCACAAAATTATTATTCTGTAGTACAAAAATTTTGACATTTTTATCTGACAAATAAGTTATATATATATATATATATATATATATATATATATATATATATATATATATATATATATATATATATATATATATATATATATATATATATATATATATATATTTGTTATCTATGTTATCTAAAATGTGACCGGTTTTTCTGTGAAACTTTTGGGTTTTCTTTCAGAAAGTGTTTATATCACAAATAATACAACTATGACAAATAAATTTGGTACCCAAGTTGTCTATGGAACGTATCCTACGAACCAAAATTCAAATCACTAAATTTAAAAAAAGGTTATAAGCATTAAAGAAAAATTAGACATCACTGGTGACCAGTAAGGGAGACAAGACCAAAATATTTTGTTTCCTTAACAATTCACTATGTAATATTTAATATTACGAAGATTGATTTGTCTTGGCGTAAGAAGGTAAAGAAAAATTACTTGGAAATTTTTACAGTTCTCCTTTTTAAAACGTCAAAGTTTCGATTTAAAACGTCAAAGTGAGGGATTGCTAGAGAACGATTAGGAAGTGCAAAGCTTAAAGTATCTGCTTCAACCGCTACTGTCCTTCATTTTACTACAATAATTGCAGAAAATTGGTTTCAAATAATCAGGTTCGCATATTGATTGGAAAATGGTGTAAATGGTACAAAATCCTAAATTAATATTTGAGAGATATTAAAGTGAACAGTTTTGGCATCACAAGCGTCTAGACTTTTAGATCGTATGCTAGATTAGCCCAGGGAATTAAAAGTAGCCAAAAGAGGAAAGATATAGGAGCTCTCCGTAATCACTGAAATGAATATATAGAGAATTCCAGGAACCTGTGACCCCTGAAATATGTATCAGGGTTCCTGTTTCGCGGATACGATGTATGACTACCAGCAAGGAAATTCGTGTAAAATAGCTTGCTTACTACTTGTTTACCTTTGGGACATATTTATACCGTGTGGTTTCAAATTTCGTTTCGCCTTTTACAATATTATCACATATGTCATCATTGTTAAATAGCACACTTCTAAACGGCAAACAGTTTGGGACAGACATAATTAAACACCTAATGAAAAAGATTTTCTTTCAGAAAATAAAACGTATTATTTCCCTACGCGCTTCAGTTATCTACGTAGACATCCTCAGGGGTAAATCTAAAATCACAATAAAAAGGTCTGTCCGAAAACGTTATTTTCTGGTAGGAAATCGTGTTGAATAAAGCAAACTGATATCAGAACAATCAACACATAACAAAGTCTGGACTCAGCAAGCGCGTTATGGTAGTGAATTTTCATAAAAATATTTTAATAGCAAATATGTGCGTTCTTCTTTAAGAAAGCAGGCATCAAATTTGGTTACCAGTATAACCTATATAGTAGAAACAATGTGCCATGTTTCATCGAATTACCTTGATTGTTTGAAAATGTACAAACATTTCAGAAAGTAAACTTAAAGTGTTCCCGAAAAAACTGGTTTCTTGGTCAACTTTATAGGTTAAGAGCAAACTGAGCTATTCAAATTCGAAGCATTTAATGAAAATTCGCTACTATTACGCACTTGCTGCGTCTTGAATTTCTTTTCTTGCACAGAAGCATTATATTTCCATGGAAAATGCAATAACATAAAACGTGTTCGACTAGAAAAAAAAATTTTATCACCAACGATACATTACAGGTTGCTACAGAAGAATACGAGTGGGAGGACGAATTCGATTTGGCGGACCCAGAGCGACATCAGGAGGAACGAGAATATCAAAGTGACACAGAAGAGGACGAAGAAAGTAAAGTAAATGAGAAGGAAGAAGAAGTAGAAGATTTCGACAATCCTAGCAGTCCAGAGTCCGGATATGGCAGCAGCTAAGTTGAGTCCAAAGCTCAAAATTATTTTTTAGTAATGCTTTTTGACTGACGACTTTAATGGGTTTTTTTGTAAAACCTCTGTAAGTAAAACTAATGTAGACAATAAATAATACACAGATAAAATATATTTCAATAATAGTATGTACGTTAAATTGTAAAGTATGAATGTGAAAGAATGACTCAAATGTATAAATTCAAAGTAATAATAGTTGAATCATTCTTGAGACAAAGCCTAAATTAACATTGTAATGTATATGACTGATTTTTCAATAAAGATTTATTATTATCATTTTTCTTATATGCTTTCAAAAGTATTCAAAACCAGGCTTCTCGGATAGAAATAAAAATTCTGGACGCAACCAATGCATTACGGTAGTGAATTTTTATAGAAACAATGTGTTATTAGCTTAACTTCCAATTATAAGTTATTGTGATTGTAGAAATATTTTTTTAAATGTAGCACAAGACACCCTATAACTAATGTACACAATTTTTTTCGTATCTTGTATAATAACGGATATATTAAGCTTTATTAATTTTTTACAAAAATTCGACATAAATTGTGTACCACTAAACGATGAACTCTCTAGCTAAGACTACTGCCAAAGCATCAAAGAAAGAGTCTATTTGAAATGAATTTTCTGGAAATATTTTAGTAAAATGAAGGACAATGACGGTTGACGCTAAGACTTCATGCTTTGTAAAACATTCTTCTTGAGACATTTTCTTTCCATGGCCTGTATTAGTTTCAGGTTCTTTGCATAAATATTGCCAATTTTGACGATTTAAATTACGACTTTGACGTTTTGAGGAAAACCCCAATTTATTTTTCTTTAAATGGCTATAACTTTTTTGTCTTTATGCTACAGAGCTAAATTTTTACGTTACCTTTAACGATATACACCCGCGTACCAAATTTGGTTGCCCTTACTTTGTTACTTTCGGAGATTTATATATTTTTTTCAAAATAAAACACAAAATTTTCGTAAAAAACATGTGCCGATTTTCCTTCCTAACGTACTTATTCAAGCCACTTGCAAAAGGAAGGTATTTACCAAATTTAATCAAAATCGGCCCATTATTTTTTGAATTATTGGTGTTAGAACATGTAAATATAAATTACAAATTGATTTTTGTGTCTTTGTTATTGTTTGCTGTGTAATGTTTGCTCGGACCATATTAATTAAAAGCGGAACAATAGCGTCCGAGCAAACTATTACACAGCAAATAATTTAAAAAAATTGACCGAGAACCGAGAACCAGTTCAACAGGAAGCCACACGGCCGAGCAGTACTTTATGACAACACTAAGAGGTATTATTAATGTGTAAAACAAAACAAAAAACAACATGCTACCACACTTACTTTTCTATTCACGAAAATTAAAGTTTGAAAACAACACAACGGTAAGTTAGCCGTGAATTATGATTCGGATGCGGTTGTTGTTGGACTTTTGGGACAATTTTAAAGCTCCAGCTTGGATAACGTTTGTATAGTTTTCAACTTCAATTTTCGAGAACTGAAAAGTAGGTATGGAAGCAATGTTGTTTTTTGTTATGCTTTATACATTAATAATACCCCCTAGGGTTCTTATTAAATTCTGCTTGGCTGTGTGGCCTCCTGTTGAACTAACTCTAGGTCAGTTGATGAAAATTCACTAATATAGATGATTTTCCAAAAACAATTTCTATATCTCTCTTATGTGAGTGTAGGTATATTTTGACCCTCTTATCAACTGTTTTGGTTATTGGAGGTAAAGTTTGCCTACTTGGACTTTTCACTCTTTGTAATTTCAGGTTATCTAATTCCAAGTCTTAAGCTATGTACCTATGTGGCAACGTAGCATTAAAGCGAATCACTTTAATAAGATATCTAAGACATGTGCAATATTTTAAATAAATATATTTCATCTTTTGCCATTTTGTAGTCTTATTAAGATAAATGATCAATCGTCAATCATCGACTATATTAACCTATGTGAATAACTTTAATGGCTATGTCCTATGTTAAACTATTCATCAAGTTACCATATTGGTGAGGTAAAAACACAATGATCCGTTAGAAAATCTGTCCCCGATGCCTGCGATCCACCTGTCTTTATCTAGCTGGGATAGCATACTAACGAACCATTATCCTGTCAATCAAAATGCAAAACAACACACATAGACCTTTACGTCAGACCTTTAAGACCGCCGTGCCGTTATTGTCATATCTCTCTACAGAATTAATAACATATTGAACTAGAGTGATCATTTATTGTTTCTACAGGGCTCCAAATATGGCATTGAATTAATTAAAATAGTTCAGCGAAGCATAGGATATCACAATTCGCTGACACAGAGAACGAGTTACATTTTATACTTTTATTCATACTTTTATTTCACTGTTTATTTTAAAAATTTTAAAGAATTATAAAAACTAGATATACGGGAAAACCCCGAGTTCTAGAACTTACCAGAGAAACCCTCTAACAAGTAAAGATTGTGTTTTATCAAAATATCGCATAGTTTTGCTATTAAGGGTCGACCAGATGTCAGGATGGTTTTCATTGTGACTTAAAATTTAGAGTTGAATTTATTTCAATAGCTAAATTTTCAACACTTATTGATACTATTCGTCGTAACTTGTTGAAACCATTCCACACTAAATACAGACCAATCCATTGTTAAAGCTTTTTTTATTTAACGTCGGTCTATTGCTGCGACTATGGCAAATCACCGACGCCAGGGAGCAGTTTCACCTCACTATCCTGGAAATTTAGCCGCACCCCCGTCTTTCTGTAAGGGGGTAGGTATCTTTAACGTGACTAACATCACATGGACATGGGACCGACGGCTTTACGCCTGCCTCCGAAGGGCGGAACGTGCAGACATTCAACTTGTTCAAATACGTTGTCACAAATTCGGTTGATGTTAATTGTAAAGTATATACTGAAAAAGTGAAAGGGAAACCCTGGAAATCGAACCCGGTACCCCTCGGTTCAGAGGTAGACATCCCTACCACTAAACAACTGAAGTTCTGTTGTTGAAGCTTTTAGAGGACTAGATGATGTGGACTGGGTTATAATGTATACAAGTAATTTATAAATTTCAGGGAATACAATTTTTCATTTACGTTAAAGATGTGTTTGTTATCTTTTTTTTTTTTTGGTGTCTTATATTCAACTAAATTTAGTGGTAAATTATACCATTCTTTGGCGTACATCGTGTAGTTATATATGTTTAAATATGTATTGAAATAAGGATTTTTTCGTATCGCAAAAATGTTTTAACTGAAATCCAGGATCTCCACTGCCAACATTTTCGTTTTTATGTGTATGGCTATTCATACGTTATAATTGCCAGGTTTGATTCATTAGCCTAATACACAGATTTTACAACTTCTGGAGTAGAGCTGGGCGACATGCATGCACATATCCTAGGGGGACCGTAATACACAGTCTGATATAAGTAATTTTCAAACCTGGGTTTTTATTTTACCACTCTACCCATCAGTATAATAAGCCAATATGTTTGTTGACGAAAACAGTTTTATGATTTAGGAAGTTACTTTTTGAATAAACGGCCAAGTTAATAGGCATAATTTCAGAATTTGGTCATGGATTGGGTGGAAAAACGTCATACACAATATCCTGAGAAAGTTAATGTCTGAGCGGAAACATTGGGTAATATTATCGGACGTTTTTTTCATAGAACGTGCATTAACATGACAGAAGTATTTGGAACTCCTTCGAGAACGTATAGTTCCTGTCATTCAACAAAGTAGAAATGTAAGTGGTATCTGGTAACAATATGATGCTGCTCCAACACATTATTCAACGGAAGCAATGCAGTTTCTAAACAACCAATTCTCAGGGTTGCTGATTGGAAAACGCAGTGCAAAAGAATGGCCACCTCGATCATCTGATATGACATTACTACACTTGTTCTTGTTGGGTCATTTGAAGAACCGTGTCTACAGGAATCGTCCAGAAAATTTGGACGAACTCTGCACTTAAAACACCGAATATATTGAGCAACACATTGCGAGTGTTTTGTGGTCGACTTGGATACTTTTTGGCAAATAACGGTGTCCGCTTTGAACATTTAATTAAAAATTTGCGTTCTATCTACTATTAAGTGTTACGTTACTATTTTTTAGCCCGTCGGCATTTAATCTTATCTCATATTAGCGTTACTATTGACTTGTCGTTGTTGTTTTGCCTTTTGGCATTGTAAGGTGTGAGATAAATCTGTCAATTATTTAAAAAGCCTGGACGCAGCAAGTGCGTTATGGTAGTGAATTTTCATAAAAATATTTTGTGTTTTTTTAAGAAAGCAGGGATCAAATTTGGTTACCAGTATAACCTATATAGTAAAAACAATTTGCCACGTTTGATCAAAATAACTTTATTGTTTGAAAATGTACAAAAATTTCCGAAAGTAAACTTAAAGTGTTCCCAAAAAAACTCGTTTCTTGGTCAACCTTATAGATTAATAGCAAATTGAGCTATTCAAATATGAAGCATTTGATCAAAATTCGCTACCATAACGCACTTGGTACGTCAAGATTCCTTTTTTTACAAACATGCATTGTATTTCGATGTAAAATGCAAAAATGCAATAACATAAGTCGTGTTTCATTAAAAAAAAGAGAATTTGTATCACCAACGACTTATGGGCAACCCTGTGATGGTATAAATATTTTTTTAAGATATAGCTCAAGACACCCTATAATTAATGTATACAATTTCTTTTTCATATCTTGTATAATAACGGATATATTAAGCTTTATTGATTTTTAACGAAAATTCGACAAAAATTATATACCATTTAACGATAAACTCTATAGCTAAGGCTACTGCCAAGCATCAGAGAAAGAGTCTATTTGAAATGAATTTTCTGGAAATATTTTAGTAAAATGAAGGACAATGACGGTTGAAACTAAGACTTCAGGGTTTGTAAAACATTCTTCCTGAGACATTTTCTTTCCATAGCCCGTATTAGATTTAAGTACTTTGCCTAAATATTGCCAATTTTGACGTTTTACATCGCAACTTTGACGTTTTAAGGAAAACTCCAATTAATTTTTATTTAAATGCCTATAACTTTTTTGTGTTTTGACCTACAGAGCTTAATTTTGGTAGGTAACTTACATATAATGATATAAACCCACGTACCATTTTGGTTGCCCTTACTGTGTCCATTCGGGAGATATGAATTTTTTTTCAAAGAAAACACAAAATTTTCAACGAAAACTTGGGCCGATTTTCCTGGATAACGAACTTTGCAAAAGGAAGGTATTCACCAAATTTAATCAAAATCGGCTCATTATTTTTTGAGTTATCGGTGTGATACATATATATATATATATATATATATATATATATATATATATATATATATATATATATATATATATATATATATATATATATATATATATACATATATATATATATATATATATATATATATATATATATATATATATATATATATATATATATATATATATATAAATTGAAACTGACCCCGGATATGATTCTGGGGGGCCTAATGAGCGCTCATTTGAAGAAATTTTTTCAAAATTCAAAAGTCTGGATCTCCTCATTAGTGAATTTTTTAAAGAAAATTCAATAATAAAACAATAACCTTCATATCGCAGAAGTCATTCGTTGCTATAAAAATAAATAGAGTATTCTGTTGAAGCTAACAATGTAACGTGTAGCGCAACACTGGGAAATCTGGCAACAGTGTCGATATCATTGTTCAATTATGCATGCCCAGAAACCCTTAAATGCCGACTTTTGTAAGCGAACTTTAGCGGTTTTGAAGATATTTAAGCGTTCCGGTACTTTGTACTGAAAAGGAAATGTTGTCATATCTCAGCCCCTAGTAGAGATAAAGTTTTGGGATCTTACTAAATTTGAGACGACCAGTTTATTGCAATAAAAATAAATCGAGCATGCCATTTAAGATAACAAAGAGGCTAGGTGTAGCGCAAAAACTGGGAAATCAGGCAACAGTGCCGATATCATTGTTCAATTGCCCATGCCCAGAAACGCCCAAATACAAATACTTACTTGTAGGCGTCACTTTAGCGATCTTTAAGATATTTATGCGTTCCGGTACTTTTTACTAACCCTGTATGTGCAAATAATACCAGTTTGGAGTCGAATTGTACATTTTAAACATTCTTTTTTAATTTTGTTCGGTTTGAATTTCATAGGATAAACTAAATTGCATTGACACTTTACAGTGTTGACCGGCAAAGCTCTTTGTAAGATATATACACAATTTAACTTAGGAATTTTGTTAAATTCAAATCGGGCCCAGAGTACATTAAACCAATCAAGTAAACAAGAATTTGCTTCTCTTAGATCCACATTGACAGTCGGTAGAATGTTTTTAAAATGTAATACACAAGGTTTTATAGGAATGCAGTCTCAGCTAATTGCCTCGGCATCTTGGTATTTGCATAAATGAAATGCAACATAATTAACAATTTTCATTTAGTCGAGAGAACACACTATCGTCTCCGCCTTGCTTTGCTAATGCTTATCAATAGACATAAATTGTCATTCAGGAGGTTCAGTAACATTGCAAGTTGTAAGCATTTACATGTATCTAGAAACGAAGCCTTTGGAAAAAGTGCCGCCTTCTGCCTCCAATGGTCGTTATCTCCACAGTACGTGAAGCTATGCATATGGCTTATATATGTGATTTTACATATAAGCCTACAAACTCATAAGCAAAAAGGAAAATATAGTGTATCTTAATAAAACCCATAATTCATATGTTTTATATTGCACTTGACAGGAAAACATTTTGCAGTTATAAGTTCTCATTACCAGTGCATTTGTGCCTGTTTGGAACGGAACAAAATTATAAACTTATCGAGGTTAAGCCTCTCTGCAAAGAAAATGTAGCTAATGGTTAGTTAGTTGACACATCAATATTAAAAATAAGAACTACTCTTGAACTCATTAATAGGGTTTTAAGATTTACACGAAACGTATATTTTCATTTCTTATATTATTGTCAAGGATGTGATGAATTCTGGAGAATTTAGACAATTACATGACCATTCAAAAGTAAAATATTTACGTAAAGTTTATTTGAAAAATGAATGAGTTATATACCGTTCTTAAAAATAGTACATTTTTGACAGATCTTAAGTATGGACGCAGCAAGTGCGATATGGTAGTGAATTTTCATAAAAATGTTTTTAATTATTATGTTGTTTATTATTATGTTTATTCAATTAAATTATACAATATGTATTACACAATACTAATAAATACATATGTATTTTTTAATGAAAGCACGCATTAATTTTGGTGACCCGTATAACCTATATAGTAGAAACAACATATCATCAAAATCACTTTATTGTTTTAAAAAGGACAAAAATTAACAAATAATATAAACTAACGCATCTCTGAAGGTGTCATTTTCATGGGATCCGCTATCTATTGGTAAAAATGCCGTATCACAATTGGCGAATTTTTTTTTAACTCGCTAATGAGGAGATCTGTGTTTATATATATATATATATATATATATATATATATATATATATATATATATATATATATATATATATATATATATATATATATATATATATATATATATATATATACGACCGATAACTCGAAAAATAATGGACCGATCTTGAACAAATTTGGTGAGTACCTTCCTTTTGCAAGTGGCTTGGATAAGTTCTCCAGGAAAATCGGACCAGGTTTTCCTGGGTAACGAACTTATCCAAGCCACTTGCAAATATATATATATATATATATATATATATATATATATATATATATATATATATATATATATATATATATATATATATATATATATCCGACCGATAACTCGAAAAATAATGGACCGATGTTGAACAAATTTGGTGAGTACCTTCCTTTTGCAAGTGGCTTGGATAAGTTCGTTATCCAGGAAAATCGGACCAGGTTTTCCCGGAAAATTTTGTGTTTTTTTTTCTAAAAAAATTCATATCTCCGTAAATAACAAAGTAAGGGCAACCAAATTTGGCAAACCTGTTTGTATTACAAAGGGTGAACTCTGTGCCGAAATTAAGGTCCATAACTTTAAAGACAAGGAAGTTATGGGCAGTTAAAAAAACAAATTTTGGAGTTTTCCTCAAAACGTCAAACTCGCAATTTTAAACGTCAAAATTGGCAATGTTTAGGCAAAGAATGTGAAACAAATACCGTTTGTGAAAAGAAAATCTTGCAAGAAGAGTATTCTGCAAACCCTTAAGTTTCAGATTCAACCGTCATTGCCCTTCGTGCTACTAAAATATTTACAGAATATTTATTTCAAATAGACCCTTTCTCTGATGCTTTGACTGTCAGTTTAGTTAAGTTGATGCCTTTTAGTGAATTTTCGTAGAAAAAATTCACTAATCGAGAGATCCCGACTTTTGAATTTTGAAAACATTTTTGCAAATGAGCGCGAACTAGGACCCCTAGAACCCATATGCGGTGTCAGTTTCAATTTTTATATGTTTATATATATATATATATATATATATATATATATATATATATATATATATATATATATATATATAGATATATATATATATATATATATATATATATATATATATATATATATATATATATATATATATATATATATATATATATATAATGGGCCGATTTTGATAAGATATACCTTCCTTTTGTAAGTGGCTTGGATAAGTTCGTTAGCCAGGAAAATCGGACGAGGTTTTCCGGGAAAATTTTGAGTTTTCATTCAAAAGAAAAAAATTATCTCAAAAAATAAAAAAGGTATGATAACCAAATTTGGTGGGTAGGTTTACGATATAAAAAGTAAACTATACACAAAAATTCAAATTTCTATGTTACAATAAAAAAAGTTATAATAAAATATTTGGTGCCAGATCATTTCTATGAAAATTCACTACCATAACGCACTTGCTGCGTCTTTGAGTTTTTTGGATATTTATTTGTAGGTTTAGTGAAGTTTATGGTTTAACGGTCTATAATTTTTTTTAGCTAATTTTCGTAGAACAAATTTGTTAATGCATTTTTGCATTTTTTATCGAAATATGATGTGCGTTTTGGTAGCGAAATTTCGGGAAATTTGCAGATTAGCTCCCGAACGCTTTTCAAAAAACTGTTTTCAGAAACCTGCCTAGGGCCCCCCTGGATCCACAAAACCCAAGAAAATTTTTTTGTTCACACCCCCCAAGGAAGTTACGGGACCAGGAGTGAATAGGGGTGCTGGGCGGGGTAGGTAGTAAAAAGGAAATATGAGCAGAAAATTCGAATAAAACGGGCTTGAAAGTTGTCTTTTTCACATCTTGAAGCCATATTCCTCTTACACCCTGCCTATCCCGCACAGCACCCCTATTCCCCCAAAAAATGTCTTGTTTACACTCCCCAAGGAAGTGACGGAACCAGGAGTGAGTAGGGGTGTATAATTTTTTTAGATAATTGTCGTAGAAAAAATTCGTTAATGCATTTTTGAATTTTTTAGCGAAATATGATGCGTTTGCAAGAAAAAAAGCTGGTCGCAGTAAGTGCGTATTGGTAGCGAATTTTCGGTAAATTTGCAGTTTAGCTCCCCAATGCTTTTCAAAAAACTGTTTTCAGAAACCTGCCATACGTAATTTTGATAAAAAATTGTACATTGCTTCTACTTCATAGGCTATACCGGTAATCAGATTGATGCCTGCTCGCATTTGCTATTAAAACATTTTTATGGAAATTCACTTCCATAACACATTTGCTGCATCTAGACTTTTGACAAATGTTTATATATTTTCAAACAATAAATTTATTTTGATGAAATATGGTATATTGTTTCTACTATATAGGCAACCAAGTTTGATGCCTGCTTTCATCAAAGAAACATTTGCTATTATAAATATTTTAAAGAAAATTCGCTACCATAACGCACTTGCCGCGTCCAGAGATTTTTTTGATATGCGCAAAAAATGTAAAAATTTGCAATACAATTGAAATAAGTCGAAAATGAACACCATATATTTTTTCCTCACGAACATGCATTATAATTCCATGTAAAACGCAAAGAATGTAATAAAATAGGTTGTGTTCGATTAAAACAAAAAAGAAAATTTGTATCATCAGCGAGTTATGGGCTGCCTGTGATTATTAAAATAATTTTGTAAGATGCAGCTCAAGACACCCTATAATAACCGTGTAATTTTGTTTCTCGTATCTTGTATAATAATGGATATATTGAGATTTTCCCTAGAAATGCATCACCCTGTATATGTGGGTTCTAGTGGGCCAAGTTTGCGCTCATTTGAAGATATCTTCTTACAATTCAAAAGTTGCGGTCTCCTCATTAGCGAATGTTTCCTGTGAGAATGGATTGAACCATACACGCCATAACTAAAACTACTGCCAAGTATCAGAGAAAGGGTCTATTTGAAATGATTTTTCGGGAAATATTTTAGTAAACTTAAGGATAATGACGGCTAAACCTAAAACTGAAGGCTTTGGCAAAACACGTATATTACGATATTTTCTATACATAAACCATTTGTTTCAGATTCTTTCTCTAAATGTTGCTAATTTTGAGGTTATAAATCGCGACTTTGACGTTTTAAGTAGAAAAATTGTAAAATTTTAAAAGTAATTTTTTGGATATTTATTGACCTTTTTACGCTGAAAAACTTCTTGATCTGTAGAATACAGTAGATTTTGTTATTCACAGAAAATATTTTGGTATTATGTGTTTCCCTGGTCATCAGTGGCACCCATTTTTTTCCATTAAATGCCTATAGTTTTTTCTTGTTTTAACTTAGAGATCTAAATTTTGCTATGTAGTCTACCTTTCAAAACTGGAGTACTACATTTGGTTTCCATAGCTTTGTTATTTCCGGAGATACAATTTTTTTCAGAAAGCAAACCCAAAATTTTCTAGGCAAACTGGTGTGATTTTCCTGGCTAACGAACTTTTACAAGCCACTTGCAAAAGGAATGCACTCACTCATATATATATATATATATATATATATATATATATATATATATATATATATATATATATATATATATATATATATATATATATATATATACAGGGTTTCCAAAAATTGTAAGCAAAAAATTTAGGGGGTTATTCTACTCAAAGAATTAATGCCCAAGTTTTTCGAAAACTCGAAAATAACGGAGTTATAGAGGGTCAAAAAAATAATTTTTTTTTCAAATTTTTGACGATAACTTTTTTTTTCGTGAATAGATTCTTTGAAATTTGGTGCACACGTATATAATATCACTTTGTATTTATGTTGCAAATTTGACATGAATCTATCTAAATTTATAGGCCGAAGCTGCCCTTGATCAACAGATAAGGACTCATAACTTTTTTGGTTGAATTTTTATCTCAAATCTAATAATACACGATTAAAGGGAATTATAAAATATTAAAAAAGGTCATCTTGTTGCATCACGATAAAACTAACCATTTTCGAGAAAAACGTTCCTAAAAATTTACTGGTATGATTGTATACGAAATCACCTAATCTCATTTTCAATATTAACGGAGCGTGCTTTGAAAACATTCTCTGTCAGCAAGATCATGTGGCGTTAGTTTTGACAGATAATAGTCTGTTGTGTTTTTACTTGCGGAATAGTTGAGATTAATTATAAAATACGATGAATAATAATAATTATTATTCTTACGTTGAACTACGTGATATGCATTATTATTATGGTATAGCTGGTGGCAATGCCCTTGCTGCAAGGCGTTTGTATGCTAAAGCATTTCCAAATAGAAGGGTACCAAAATCTCGAATGTTCAGTAATATCCATCGAAGACTGGGAGAATTTGGATCCTTTAGAAGTACATTTCAAGATGTTGGCCGTCAGCGAAGTACTCGAACTCCTGGAGCAGTTCGTGTATTAAATGCAATCGAAAATAATAGTAGGTATTGCGACACTTGGGACAGACAGTGACGTCACAGGTAGTGGGGGTAGGAGTGGGGGTACCCCCTCCCCTATCCACACCCCTAGCCCCACCCCTTGTGGCCACGCCCCGGCGCCCAGCCACGCCCCGGCACCCAGCCACGCCCCGGCGCCCAGCCACGCCCCCAAGATGGCGTCCAAGATGGCTTCCAATGTAACCTGAAGGTCATTGACCTGTCTAGGAAACTTTGGCCAGGTCGTCTCCAAGATCTTATTTTTCAGTGGTTATCTTGCTCGAGGCATTTAATATCCTGGCCAGACAGTGACGTCACATGACTTGGGCCAGACAGTCACATGCAAACATTTCAAAGTGTCTAACCTATTACTTCAAATTATTATATTTTGAAAAAAACCATTTGGAGCAGGTGAGTTTCGAACCCCGGGCACTCAGATGGGAGGCAACGATGCTACCCGTTGAGCTAAGCAGACGCTTGTTAATTTATTGTTTTAGGCTAGTATATATATACGACTTTTAATTACAAACAAACCATACATGTAACATAATTAAAGTTTTTGTTATTATTAGACAAATGGATGATTTACAAAATAATAATATGTTTAATATTAGAGGCGGAACCAAAACGGAGGAACCAAAATGGCGGAATAAAAAAAAATGGCGGAATGAAAGATGGCGGTCTAACCTGTGATACCTTAAGCAGACATCCCTGACATTATAAAAAATGGCGGCTTTCGTTCTTAAAGATGGTGCCTTTCGCTGATAAAGAATGGCGGCTTTCGTTCTTAAAGATGGTGCCTTTTGCTGATAAAGATGGTTGAAGACTCCATTATTTAAAGTTACGTCACCCCAACCTTTAGAGCCGACAAATGAGAGTGAGGTTGATAAGCGAGAATAATGGTATTGGTCGAAGACTCCATGATTGAAAGTTACGCCCCCCATTAAAACAAACCATTCATAAAGCTTTTGTTATTAGACATAACCAAATATCGTAGAGACAATAGAGGTCGCTGGCAAAACAAAAGAAGCTCAGAAATAAAATGGACAACAGGTTCAACTCTTAAGCTTAGAAACAATGGTTGGTTACAGGTTCAATTCCTTTCTCCACGTGTTTAGTGTCATGTTACTCGTCTAAGTAAGCAGAATTAAAAAGTGGCGACTAAAATGAGATAAAAAACTTAAAACCCTTATCGCGGAAGATCCGTGAGACGTACGCAGGAACCAATACATGCACGGTGTTAAGGAGGCCAAATCAAATTGGAATATACAATAAAATGGCCACTTCCGGTCTAAACTTTAAATCGTTATATCTTTTCAACGGAAAGTGATAGAAATGAACTATCTTCAAAAAATGTATGTTTCATAACAAGGTCTACAAGAAACTGAGATAAAAAACTTTAAACCCTTATCGCGGAAGATCCGTGAGATGTACGATAGAACCAACACATGCACGGTGTTAAGGAGGCCAAATCAAATTGGAATATACAATAAAATGGCCACTTCCGGTCTAAACTTTAAATCGTTATATCTTTTCAACGGAAAGTGATAGAAAGGAACCGACTTCAAAAATGTATGTTTCGTAACAAGGTCTACAAGAAACTGAGATAAAAAACTTTAAACCCTTATCGCGGAAGATCCGTGAGATGTACGATGGAACCAACACATGCACGGTGTTAAGAAGGCCAAATCAAATTGGAATATACAATAAAATGGCCACTTCCGGTCTAAACTTTAAATCGTTATATCTTTTCAACGGAAAGTGATATAAAGGAACCGACTTCAAAAATGTATGTTTCGTAACAAGGTCTACAAGAAAATGAGATAAAAACTTTAAACCCTTATCGCGGAAGATCTGTGAGATGTACGATGGAACCAATACATGCACGGTGTTAAGGAGGCCAAATCAAATTGGAATATACAATAAAATGGCCACTTCCGGTCTAAACTTTAAATCCTTGTATCTTTTCAACGGAAAGTGATAGAAAGGAACCGACTTTAAAAATGTATGTTTCGTAACAAGGTCTACAAGAAACTGAGATAAAAAACTTCAAACCCTTATCGCGGAAGATCCGTGAGATGTACGATAGAACCAATACATGCACGGTGTTAAGGAGGCCAAATCAAAGTGGAATATACAATAAAATGGCCACTTCCGGTCTAAACTTTAAATCGTTATATCTTTTCAATGGAAAGTGATAGAAAGGAACTATCTTCAAAAATGTATGTTTCGTAACAAGCTCTACAAGAAACTGAGATAAAAAACTTCAAACCCTTATCGCGGAAGATCCGTGAGATGTACGATAGAACCAATACATACACGCTGTTCAGCAAAGCAAACTCTATAAGCATATTCAATAAAAATGTTACTTCCGGTAGACACTTCCGGTATAGCTATTCTTAGAGCTACATACATGTGTGACACATCAAAATAATCGTCTTGTTGAACAGAAGAAATATAATATTTAAGTAAGTTAGAACAAGCTGTATTAACACCTAAAACCAACACACACTCTCTTGTACAGGCTGATTACCCTGCCATCCAATTGTTAGTAAGGTTATGTTTGTATTTGTTATTTGAATACAAACAGACATAATAAGAAGAGTGTACTTACATACAGCAAGACACGTCATCCTTGTTTCACGACTTAACACATACTGAACAAGTGTTTCTCTCTCTTGTATTGAGGAAACAAACTGATGTAAGAGAGAGGGGGTCTTACAAAGGATAAACAACGTTTTTTACAGTTGTTAACCTTACTACAGAAAGGGGTTAATAAAAATGCAACAAAATAAAAATAAAACAACTGATTTACATACAATAAAAATTTATTAGGATTAACTAAGTTGTACATATTGATACATAAATGACATACATAAATGACATACTATTATTACATAATGGCTCTAACGATACCCGTTAGAGGTTTATATTCCATTACACTGTCATGAATAACCAAACAATAAACACGAGTATTTTTTGGGAAGTTGGCGTGACTCATGAACTCCACCTTAATGTCCACCGTTGAAGACTTGATTGACTCGTTCTGGTGCTGACAGTCAATCACAAATAGAGCTCTGTCTTTAAACTCGTCATAATTCAAGATAGGCTCCGACATGTTTTTATAACAGAAGTTTTTTTGAAAATCTGTATACATGTTATAGGCTTCTGCATATTTCGATTTCTCAAAATCCATATTCATAGATTCATAAGGGTAGCATTCTGAATTTAGAAACACTCTGAGGTCCAACATACCAATGTTATCGAAATAGTCTGACCTCTTCTTCACGTTATCCTTACGATCTGTTTGAAATGCTATAATCACATATCGAGGTCTTTCCAAGTTGGTTGCAGTTTTAACAGCCCACACATCTCTGTTGATATCTCTGAGTGCTGGTAACTCATATATGTCCCATTTGCGGTATGCGAGAAATATAGAGGTGTCTTTGGCTATTTTATCCATCAGTTCCAATTTTATTTTATCATTGGGAAATACATGTTTTACCTTTAAAAACATATTGGTTACGGTAATTTTTGCTCGTGCCGTACCTGTGCTGTAATAGCCGTTGGAATCGTTTCGACTTCTTGTAAAGCGGAAAGTATGTTTGCCACAGAGAACTCCTTTGAAATGATGAATGAAACTGAAGAGGAACCAGACAGGTATGAGCATGTGAAACTTGTTATCATTTAAGGTGATGTGCTCCGACGACACATTCAGACCGGCGTTGCTAAGAGATTGGGCTTCATTCTTACTGAACGATAGCAGACTTTTGATGATGGTTGTGGTGTATGGGTCTCGCACTCGTTCCACTTCCTTGTTATTTAACTCATAGGTCATTGATTCAAACAGAGCTGCTCCTCCATTATTTGACAGATAACAAGCACCAGTGGCATTTTGGATTGCTACAGGTTCCAGAGCACATTCGATTATTAGAGCTGACTCGGCCAGACATACGAACGCATCTTGTTGGTTGATGGCTATTTCAATTTCATCGCTGTTACCAAACGATTTAGTTGGTGAATAGTAAGAACGCAGCTCTTCTCGATCGATGCCATCATCAAACACGGGTTCTTTGAATATTTCTAGTTTTGACGACATGATAACCCAGGCTTTGCAGGAACTCAATATTATCGAGACGAAGCGTACCCTTTGACGTGTCTGACTCAACTGAATTTGATGTGGTAGATGCACTTGCTTTTATATCCTTGAAGACCAACATACTAAGCAACTTTTATAAGTTTTAAGCGAACAGACACCTCTTCACCTTGAAAGTTGACAGGAACTGAATCTTGGTCGACGATGTCGATGCTTATATTGGAAATCTCTTGCTTGTTCACCGGCAAGTAAATTAAATTTTTAGGTTCTATGTCGATTGCGTAGCCAGGATCAACCATCGGAGCAAACTCATACAGCGTATGTGAGGGTTGTCCGTTATAATAGGAACCAGACGCAATATTGGTTTCGATGCGAATCTGTCTAACATCCACTATATCAACAGGTAAATCATATTCATAAAAGGTGTCCGGCTGAAGAAC
Source organism: Tillus elongatus (assembly GCA_964006375.1). Taxonomy (NCBI): domain Eukaryota; kingdom Metazoa; phylum Arthropoda; class Insecta; order Coleoptera; family Cleridae; genus Tillus; species Tillus elongatus. The sequence continues at coordinate 60,907,880 of OZ023264.1, forward strand.
TTGTTTTGAAAAGCCCAACATTCGCCCAATCGAACCATCAAATTCAAAACTGACATTTGTATAACACTTTAGTCTACATTTGATGGTGTTCGGATTAGGTCTCAGAATCAGAGCCTGTTGCTTTTGTTCGTGTGTTGCTGTAGCACCAACAAGTTCATTTTGAAGTAACTCTTCCAAGTGTGTTATTTCATAAGCACCGGTGGGTATCGTGATGGTTCGCCAACCGGTTCCTTCTTTTACATGAAATTTGTTTTTACCTTCATAGATGTTGGGTATGTTGTTGTAGGTGTGAAAGCCTATCAAGGCAACAGCATAATTACCATCCAAAACAATTGGTGGATGGTAGTCTGACGACAGATGGGAGCTGCGGTCTTTCAACACAAAGGTGTGCGCCATGACTGATACACACAGGCTACTGTTTAAGGCTTTTATTTAAAAATTTTAAACATAAGTGACCACAATTATAAGTATTATATTTCTGATACACATCATGATTGTACATTAGAGTAGAGTCTTTAAGGTAACGCTGCAGCTCAACTGGTGGCTTCAAGTTTCCATATGAGTCAAAGTACACGGCTGTGTCACCACGTTTCTTAACTGCAACCCAATGACTGCCAGGTTCCTTGTTTGTTTGCAAATTCATGATAAGTGATTCATTCTTGCGTGGCCCATTCGATGGCAAAGTATCTCGCATGTATACACCTCTAAAATATGGAATTTTCATTTTACCAGCAAATTTCATAAGGTCTTCATTTGTTAGAGGTCTTGCTGGTAAACATCTTACTCGTTTTTTGGTTTCTGCAGATACAACCCATAACCGGAGCGCTGTTTCTTGAGATACATGCCTTTGCCCAGTCTCTTGCATTTTGGCTTAAATTTCAAGCCACTCCCTCTCCTACCCATCGCGATGGCTTCCATTGTTTTGTTGTGCCGTTCTTCCTCCTCTAGTTTCTGTTTCGCAGACTTGGCATCGTTCACGGCTTTGGCAATACCTGCAGCACCACCACCCAGAGCTCCTAGTGCTGACAGCCCACCAAATATCAGAGGCAACAGCGGAAGGAAGCCTCCACTTTTAGGTATTGGAATAACTCGAGGTTTCTGCACATTCTTACGTCCACCAATGTTTCTAACGATTGTATGAGCTATATCAAATACGGCGTTCACTGTTGGAATAAGATTTCTATCTTTTATAACTTCCTCAATCAGACTTAGTATGTTTTTAAAGGGAACCTTCTTCTTTGGCTTCGAGTTGATTACATAAAACCCCTCATCAAGTTTTCTGTTAACTTTCATGGTGTTTGTAACGCCCCGCAACGTTTCAGCAAAACCTGTATCTGTCTTTGTTAATAACAGCCCTCACTCTGTGACACCAACATGCATACTGACTGGGTGTCTCACTTGCATTCATATATATACACACCCAAATAAAATATAGTTTAGTTTAAATTAAGATGCGTACCAGCAAACACGCTTCTGCCTTACCCATTACAAATATAGACGATGTTGTTACGGACACAGCTCAACAACAACTGAGGCATGGTCCTCTCTTTCCAAACACCGTTCGCTGTATCATATGTGGTCCCAGTGGGTGTGGTAAAACTAATGTCATGCTGAGTTTGTTGTTTGAAGCAAACGGTTTAAAATTTGATAACGTGTATGTGTATTCAAAGTCTCTGTATCAACCGAAATACAAGATGTTAAAGGAGGTGATGAATGCAACAAAAGGTGTTGGTTACTATCCTTATAGAGAAAACGATGAAATATTAGATCCGGCAGATGCCAAGGACAACTCTGTGTTTATATTTGATGATGTAGCTTGTGACAAACAAGATAAAATAAGAGCATACTTCAGTATGGGCAGACATAAGAATATTGATTCATTCTATCTCTGTCAAACATATACACGAATACCCAAACATCTGGTACGTGACAACACCAATGTTATTGTGTTATTCAAGCAAGATGAAACCAATTTAAAACATGTGTACGACGATCATGTGACCACCGATATGGACTTTAAACAATTTAAAACTATCTGCCACCAATGCTGGAAAGATAATAAGTATGGTGTGTTGGTGATTGTGAAGGAAAACGATGTACACAAAGGTCGATATAGAAAAGGATTCGATAGATATATATTATTCTAACAAACGATGATAGACAGGACAGTCAGCTGTCTAACACAGGTGTCTAACACAGATGTCATACAGGTGTCTAATACAGCTGTCATACAGCTGTCATACAGCTGTCTAACACAGCTGTCTAACACAGCTGTCTAACACAGCTGTCTAACACAGCTGTCTAACACAGCTGTCTAACACAGCTGTCTAACAAGACAGCCAGACATCGTGATAAATAAGAAGGCATGTACCATGAAGGAGTCAGTATATGTTAAACCACCACACAACCTGTATCGCTCAAACAAATTATTAGACCAGCTGGTAATACCGACCAGTTGTAGCACAATGGAAGTACTGGGTAAGGAAGAGCGAAAAGTTAAGAAAAGGATTTTACAACTTGCTGACAATATTCGAAAAAAACATTTAATGCTTAAACTTAACAGAGCCGAGAATGATGATGCTCTGCAACGTTTATATAAACCACTTGTTGAGCCCCTAAGTGAAATATCTAAAAACACAGCAGCACAGCAGCAGCAGCAGCCCCAGCAACAACCAAAGGCTGAACAAATCAAAGAAGAAGCGGTACCAGAAACGAAACCCCAAGTACAGTTCCTTAAAGACCATGAAGTTTTTGAAGCTGAACCTAGGGAAGAGGCTGAGGAGACAAGTTCCGATGAGGATATCCCAACATTTGAAGAGCTTGAGGCAGACCTACAAACTGTCACATCCAACCCTGCATATCAAGAATTTTTGGAGCAATATCCTGAACGAGTTCGATATTATGTAGACAAGTATTTTACTGAACCACCAAGGCTCGCTACCATTGATCAAACGTATGGTGCTCGCTACGCTAAAGATACCGGTAGCTGGAGTCTTGGCAATAAACACTTGGATTTTACTGATAATGATATTCGACTAGGTCAACGGAGATATCCGCAAACACAAGGTCTGCTAGAATTGATATTTATGAAAACACCTAGAGGGTATACCTATGACGATCTTCAACACTATAGAGATATTCTAGAAGCAACTAGTGTGCATAAAATGAACTATGATCCTAACGCACGAACCAAGGGTTGTTCCTCTGAAAAGTATCTGACTCTAATAAAACCGGTGATAAATCCACGAGGTCGTAGATCCTCAACTCCTCAAGGTTTTGGTTACGACACACATCATAACGCAGAACAAAAAACTGAACCTAGAGCTCAGAATGTAAGCAGCAACACTAACAACTATATGCTACAAAATAACAAACAAATAGAATATGTCTATTGGGATGACATAAATGAGCTGGTTGATAGACTTAGACTTTTAGTAGCTTCCCAGGCTGCTGGTAATAATGCTCATAACAATGAAATTCAGTCAATCATTGAAGAACTGAAGGAGGTTGGTGTTATCGCCTAGTATACCTACATATATCACAGACATACCTACCTTAATGCTTAGTATAAAAATGTCTATCGATAAGTTCGGACGTTCCCAATCCAATAAAGGTTCTAAGTTTAAAATTATTGAAAGAGAGATTTTCCCAAGAACTGATAGTGGTGATTTTGATTTGCAAAGCCATAGATTGTGTAACATAGCTGATCCAGTCGATGCAACAGATGGTGTAAATAAAAAATTTGTTGATGTATGGATAGACGACTATCAGAAGAACAAAGATGAGGTAAAACAAAGAATCATTGCCATACTACTTGAAGCTGTACACAAACCTGAGTTGGAAGATTTAAAAAACGAATTTGAAAATAAATTGAAAATTTTAGCTAAGAACATAACTGCTCAAGTTTTAAAAGATGTTGATGTGTTAAAGAATAATAAGCTAAAGAATAAGCTGGGAGAAATAGACAGCAAACTAAAAGATTTACATGATAAGTGGATACTTTTAAATCCAACATCACCATGAGACGCAAAACTGTTGAGAGGAAGAACTACAAACGACTAAACAAACAGACATCTATCTGGTTGAACGCATCTTGAGGAAGAAAGGCAAGCAGCTCTATGTAAAATGGCTGGGTTTTGATAAATCTCAGAATTCTTGGATAAATTCAGATGATGTTAAATAAGCTTATATATTTAATGTATTAATGTACTTAGAATAAAATAAAAGTCTTTATTAAAATAATGTTATTTTATTTTTTCATCTGGTTACATACAATTAAGCTAAGTGAACAATTACAATTTATATCGTAAATCAATAATATCCTGAATAAACTTCTCCTGAGGTACATCTGCTATCTGTAGATCGTTTCTCTTCGCCTTGAGGTATTCGACTTCGGTCTTTATTCTGTTAAAGAGATTTACAGAATTTGGATCATACAACATGTTTAAAACTACTTCGGAATCAGGGTGTTTATTTTTAAAGTTCTTGACAGCTCTTTTAAAACTTTTCTTCTGAGTCCTTACAGCATGATATGGATAGGTAGTATCCTTCTCATTTCTTGAAAGCAAACCAAAAACACAAAGTTTTCCAGGGTTGCTTGGTTTTGGAGATATATCTTCTAAATGTTCTGTGATTTTAGCATTTGTTTCTCGCATACGCTGCACTTCATCATCTATCTCCATTAATTTCACTTCAATTTCTTTGAGGTTATCCTTGTATTTTTGATTAAATTCACTTACGAAAAAATCAAAAATAATTTGGTTGCACTTTTCATAGAAACTATTGGATATCCAACAAGCCAAATTTAATATCAAATCTTTACAGACATATGTACCAGATATCAAGTTGTTTTCAGTCTGTGTTCCACCAAAGTCCACCAAGTATGTAGCGGTTGTAGGTGTTAGTTGAGATGTTGCTTCCAGCACATCTAGGGGGTCGGAATTCCGGCCCCCTAGATGTGACTCTAAGTGGACACCTTCGGTTGAAATATTTAGGTAATCGGTATTCTGGCTACCTAAATGTTTCTTCGCCTGACCGTTGTAATAGGTAATCAACTCTTTAGTTTTCTTATTTTCCAACCAATGTCTGAATCTTTTCTCACCATCTTTACACAGCTTAGTCGCATTAAAACAACCAGTGTTTTTATCAATAATTAATTGAAAGTCTCCAAATAAACCATACCAGAAGTTGTCTTTAATTTGCTGGTAGCACACATCATTTAATGTAGCCATTTTTAAACACACTACTGAGCACTTGGATACGTTAGAGTTAACTGAAGCACGTCTTACCTCTACGATAACTAAATTTTGAATGAGTTTAACAGTGTGTAGTGAACAATTTATAGATGTTGATACCACTATCGTTTGAAGCTGTATTTATTAATATTTATTTCCAACCACATTAGTTTTGTTTCTGAACTTCCTTCTTTTGTTTGCCAACGACCTCTGTGTGTTATTTTTAGAACCTACCCATATAACAATTGTGGCGTTCGGCTAATTTCTATGCTAAATCTAATAGTCTGTCTAATATTAAACATATTAATTATTATGTCTTATGTCTAATAACAAAAGCTTTATGAATGGTTTGTTTTAATGGGGGGCGTAACTTTCAATCATGGAGTCTTCGACCAATACCATTATTCTCGCTTATCAACCTCACTCTCATTTGTCGGCTCTAAAGGTTGGGGTGACGTAACTTTAAATAATGGAGTCTTCAACCATCTTTATCAGCAAAAGGCACCATCTTTAAGAACGAAAGCCGCCATTCTTTATCAGCGAAAGGCACCATCTTTAAGAACGAAAGCCGCCATTTTTTATAATGTCAGGGATGTCAGCTTAAGGTATCACAGGTTAGACCGCCATCTTTCATTCCGCCATTTTTTTTTTATTCCGCCATTTTGGTTCTTCCGTTTTGGTTCCGCCTCTAATATTAAACATATTATTATTTTGTAAATCATCCATTTGTCTAATAATAACAAAGACTTTAATTATGTTACATGTATGGTTTGTTTGTAATTAAAAGTCGTATATATATACTAGCCTAAAACAATAAATTAACAAGCGTCTGCTTAGCTCAACGGGTAGCATCGTTGCCTCCCATCTGAGTGCCCGGGGTTCGAAACTCACCTGCTCCAAATGGTTTTTTTCAAAATATAATAATTTGAAGTAATAGGTTAGACACTTTGAAATGTTTGCATGTGACTGTCTGGCCCAAGTCATGTGACGTCACTGTCTGGCCAGGATATTAAATGCCTCGAGCAAGATAACCACTGAAAAATAAGATCTTGGAGACGACCTGGCCAAAGTTTCCTAGACAGGTCAATGACCTTCAGGTTACATTGGAAGCCATCTTGGACGCCATCTTGGGGGCGTGGCTGGACGCCATCTTGGGGGCGTGGCTGGGCGCCGGGGCGTGGCTGGGCGCCGGGGCGTGGGGGTGGGGCTAGGGGAGGGGGTACCCCCACTCCTACCCCCACTACCTGTGACGTCACTGTCTGTCCCAAGTGTCGCAATACCTACTAATAATCCCAACTTAAGTGTACGGTTAGTCTCTACTCAGAAGAGTATCCCGAAAAGTTCTGTGCACGAAATTCTCAAGGAGTAGCTTTTTCATCCTTAACATTACCAGAAAGTTCAAGCTTTATCTCCTGAAGATCCGAAAGCTCGCGTGAATTTGTGCAATATAATTCGAAATCTACATAACAACGATCACAATTTTATATCATCGCTTCTCTTCACAGATGAAGCTGGATTTGGACATGACACTTTGATCAACCTTCATAATGAGCATTATTGGTCTAATGTGAATCCTCACTTGGCGATAGAACGCAGTTTCCAGAATAAGTTTTCTGTTAATGTGTGGGCGGGAATTTTAGGAGACCGCTTGATTGGGCCACAAAAACCTGAAAGACGTCAAGTTTGCTTATGAGGCGGACAAATTTTGACTCAAAAGTATAGCCCAAACTTTACCATCCTAAACGGGGGTATCATCCCACAAATTTTTGCAAATGGGAATAGCGGGGATGTGGAAGCTCGTTGAAAAGAGCTACTTATTCCCTATACATTGCTTTTTTACTTTTGAAATTCGGTCTATTCGTTTAGAAGATACCTATATATTTTTGAATGATCACTAATGAATTTCCCGAAAAATGAAAATACTAAATCATTTCAGTTAAAAAGCATAGTATTGAAGTAAATATTGAAAATAATTAGGACCAATCATACTATTAAACCACCAAACCAACATACCAACGAATCAAACTTGAATCTAATGCAGCCATGAAAGAAGACAACACACACACACACACACAACTTGAATCTAATAAGTGTTCAAATTGATCACCACCAACTTACATAATATTGTATACATTTTGTTCGAATTTTTGCCTAAAATTTGCAAGCATTTCAGGCGTAATTCTCCGGCATTCATCAATAATGCGCTGAGGTAACTTTTCCAATGAATCGCACTCAGTAGCATACACTTTTGATTTTAAAACGTCTAAAGAGCACATGTCTGGAGATTATACAGTATCTATCCAAGAACTCCCTAATAGTAACGGCATAATAGAGCACCATGTTGTTCGGAGTCTTTCTCATCGTTCTCAACAATGTCATTTAGCATAGGGTACACCAAGCCTTGCAATATTTCCAGATACCATTCTCCTGTCGAAGTCTAGGCTATGAAGATTGATCCAACGATGTAATTACCAAAGATACCCGCCCAAACATCGATCTTTTGTGGAGTTTGAGTGTAAATTTCATGGAAAACACGACGGTTTTCATCTGACCAGAACCGGAAATTATGACGATTTACAGTGCCATTCAGAAAGAAAGAACTTTCGTCGGAAAAGCAAGTGTTCAAAAGAACTTGCCTGTTGTCAGTTATTCTCTGATAAATATTTTCGCAAAATTCCAAGCGCCGGCTATAATCATCTTCATTTAATTCCTGAACTAGCTGGATTTTATATGTATGAAACTTAATTTTTTTTCAGAATTCGTTGAATTGTCGTTCTGCGTAGATTAGTAATATCAAGTAATTTTCGTGTACTTAATGTTGGATCTGCACTAACCTGACTTATCATTTTCAGGCTTCTGACTTCATTCACCATAGGAAATTCACGTTCAGGATTTCGTTTCTTATTGGCCACTCCTGTTTAATGGAACTTATGTAGCAACTCTAGCACGTACTCATGACGAAAACGTTTATTAGGATGCAGGTTATTGAATACAGGTGCTGTTTTGTTTGCGTTTTTATGATTAAAAAATTCCCACATCTTTCGACTATTGAATACACCATAATGAATGATTATAAAAATCAACTCAACAATGCGATGTCATAATAACAACTACATATCGACTCGGAGACTAGTTCGTTGGCTTCACTGTTGGGTTTCATTTCTGCAAGTGAAGAACGTAGCCAGCGCGTAAGCTAACTGGAGCAAGTAGCACTTTTGAATTCAAAATATTCTAGCATGTTCTTCAACGTTTCTGTAACCGGTTTCGCTGCTTGCGAATGCTGTCAAGCAAACCGGTTACAGGATCCGCTTGTCTGTGTCGTTTTCGCCGAACAACACCTGTCAAAATTCAGTATTATTAATTCATTCAGTGGTGAGTGGCAAATAGTGACGCTCAATCTAAATAGGAAAATAATAAATAATTAAAATGAAAGTTGCGTTGTCCAGTAACGTCGTTCCTTATAACGATTATTCACCCTCTTTGTTCGAGGTACATAATCTGATACAGTTATAAACAATGCACATTTCTTTTTAATACAATAATAGCACATGATCAGTCACTAAAATTCGCTGTTTACGTCGCTAAATATAACAAAACTACACTGCACTCAGAGTCTAGACCAATTGGCACAACTGTGCGGCGCAAATCTCTTTGATGTTGACTAGAACACCAACAGCACGGTGGACACCGTGCGTTGTTCGTTACGAAATTATATATATATATATATATATATATATATATATATATATATATATATATATATATATATATATATATATATATATATATACATATATATACTGGGTGGTCCATTTCGCTGGAAACGCTCATTTTTGCCCATTAATATCAGTTTTATGAAAATGTGTGTTGGACAAAATTTGTTGACACCAAATCACAGTACACCTTGAAAATATTTTTTACTGTACAGGGTGATCACTTTTCCCGTAGCAGACTGAACATGCATTTTTTTAAACGGAACGCCCGGTATATTTTTCATTTTTCAAATTCGTCTCGACAAATGCTACAAATTGTTATAGCATATGATGGGTCTAACTTGTTAAATTTTCGCGATATTCTGTTTTTTGTGTAAAATGGTGGTGTTTTGAGTGGGCTGTGGATGAGTTATTTAGAGCTGCCAACAAAGTTTGTTAAGTGGAATGTGAAATACCTCGGATGGACTTTCTAGTGCAGTCAACAGAAAGCGCACTTGCCTTAACAGTAGACAGTGTGATCAAAAAACTATTCCGAAATTTTAAATGGCACCCTTTTTTTTATTTTACAGTAGGATCAACAATTAAATAACAATTTTTTTTATTGGGCACACATGGCACGGTAAGCTCATAGTTTTCGAGATATTGCGATTTAAACTTGTAAAATACAGATTTGTTAATTATTCTATAACGTAAGTATCATATGAGCTTTGAAATAACAATATAACATACAAATTGCAACAAATTCTAACATAATATGTTTACTGAAGTCAAATGAATTTCCGATATACCACTGCTTGCCACTCACTACCGCTAATATTCTTATACAATTATTATTTTACAAAATCACAAGTTACCTATGGTGCAATAGCGCTTACATTTCAATCACACGAACTGTCAAACGCTAAACATTGTTTATAGTGTAATCTCTTGTTGATTTTGCATATCAAAATGCTGTTTACAGAACATGAGTTAAGAGATATGTTATATTCCATTGCCAAAAGTGACGGCAATTGTATTTTGGCTAAAAGACTGTACGCACAGAATCACCCAAATAGGGGACAACCCTAAATAAAAGCGCTACGACGTCTGAAAATGCGTTTTGATGTGAGCGGTAATGTAAGCTATCGGCCACCATAAAGAAGAAGACATATTCTTAGCGAAAACAATTGCATAAATGTATTGACAGCGGTGATAGATGATCCACACACAAGCCAAAGAATTGTTGCAGACTATTTAAATATGAGTAAGTCATCTGTGCAGCGATGCTTGACCCAATATAAATATCGTGATTACCGCCTCCAGAATGTTCAAACCTTAACGGCCAGCGATTATCTACACCGCCTAAATTTTTGTAACTGGACAATACAGAAGTTTAATACAGAGCCAGACTTCCTATCGAAAATCCTTTTTACCGACGAGGCTACATTTTCCATGGTTGGATTACCAAATCGGCGTAATCTACACTATTACTCTGACACGAACCCGCACTTCACCAGAAGTTTTGACCGACAATACCGGTGGTCCCTGAACGTGTGGGGAGGAATTTTAGGATTACATTTAATTGGCCCCTATTTCTTTGAGGGTACTCTTACTGGGGATCGTTATTTAAATTTTCTCCTCCAAGATCTTCCTATTCTTTTAGAGAAAGTGCCACTTGATGTCAGACGCCAAATGTGGCTGCAGCACGACGGTGCTCCTGCACACTCAACTAGACAATACGTCAATACGGTCTTTAAAAAAATACCGCATAGGGCAATAACGCAATAAGAAGCTATCTATCAAAAATAATGCATAACGACACTGATATTATACATATCTACTTTACATCTTGCGTTAAATTAATAGAGATATTATCTTAATTTAGCGTTTCAGTAATGAATGAATAATTTTTAATTTAAGTACAACATACAAAATCTGTATTTTACAAGTTTAAATCGCAATATCTCGAAAACTATGAGCTTACCGTGCCATGTGTGCCCAATAAAAAAACTTTGTTATTTAATTGTTGATCTAACTGTAAAATAAAAAAGGGTGCCATTTAAAATTTCGGTTTTTTTTTTTCAAAAAGTGATCACACTGTCTACTGTTAAGGCAAGTGCGCTTTCTGTTGACTGCACTAGAAAGTTTATCCGAGGTATTTCAAATTCCACTTAACAAACTTTGTTGGCAGCTCTAAATAACTCATCCACAACCCACTCAAAACACCACCATTTTTACACAAAAAACTGAATATCGCGAAAATTTAACAAGTTAGACCCATCATATGCTGTAACAATTTGTAGCATTTGTCGAAACGAATCTGAAAAATGAAAAATATACCGGGCGTTCCATTTAAAAAAATGCATGTTCAGTCTGCCACGTGTGTGTGTCTGCCAAAAGTGATCACCCTGTACAGTGGAAAATGTCTGAGTCTACATCAATAAAAACTTCAGCGCACACGAATCAATTTGTGTCAAAGACAACACACAATCTAAATATTTATTGGTGTGGGTCCGCCTTAAAACCTCAATCTGCCTACTTCCAAAATCTCCCAGGATATAGTCTTATTGTGTTGAGTCTTAGACCTGAGAGAGATCTGACGGTTTGTCGTAAGTCTTGTATTATTTATAACGTTTGGTCTACCTGCCTCGTTATCAGTGAAATTAGTCGGGACCAACTCTATTAAGATATGTGTTTTTGTAACGGTACTTAAAGGATTAAGCGAATTAGAGGTATTTGTTGAGTTAGGTGATGAGGCAGCTAAATTGTCTATTGAAATAGTTGTCATTTTGTGTGTTTTTAATGAGGATATAATAGATTTCCAAGAAGGTAATCAGAAATCCAAGTCTTTTATTCAAACAATCGGCGCGTTTTTTGATCTTGGACGCTTCGTGTATAAATCTGGTGTAAAGTTGTAAACCGGGACTATTGTTTTGACATCGTCGAAGGCTATCTTGTGGCCTGTATGAAGACGATGCATGGCCAGTGTGGATGCGGGGTCAGATTTTCTAACTGCGATGATGTGTTCATATATTATATTGTGCATACGTCTATTCGTTTGTCTTACATAAGTTCGGAAGCAGCCGGGACGAGGAATTTTGTAAACTTCATGGGATTCGTTTGGAATTGTATTCTTAGGAGTTTTTTAATTATATTTGACAGTTGCAACAACCCAGATGACCTTTATTCACCGTTCTAAGGAGTAGGCAGATTGAGGCTATAAAGTTGATTGCCTTTCATATTTTTCTAACCTCTTGAAAATGTCTCCAAAACAAAATCCTAAACGTCAAGTTTTGATAAATTCTGGAGGCGGATCAGCCCGAGACCCAAACATATCTTCAAGACGCTACATATAATAATATTGAATAAGTCTAAACTAGCGACCTTCACTAATGTGGATATTTCGAATACAATTACAACGACTTCCAGATACGAAGAGACTCATGTGTAGTTCCTAGGTATTTTCTACAGAAAATGTAGAGACTGGGCCGTGGAGAATACTTTTACGAGGCGATGCAGAAATCAATAACCTCGCAACTGACCACACTGTGCGGACATTTATGAATTGTATCGAGTCTTGAGCTGTGAGGACCTCACAACTTGGAGAGTCCCAATGTGTGCACATATCGTTTGATATCCAAAATACCCGGGATGTCTAGGTGTCCTCCTTTTTAGTGTAGAATTCCTCAACATTTAAATCTATTGCCTTCTGGACTCGCTCTTGGAATGCTGTCCGTTCCTTGTACTTGCATGTGAAGATTGGTATTTTTATCTTGAGTAAGGATAACCTAGCCCCTAAATAGTGGTGTGTTTGTTTCTTAATTGATCTTTTCAGCTTGACCATGGCGTTATCGTACCATTGGCTTAGCGTCAAATGAGCTTCATCTAGAATTCCTGATTCTGTTATTCTATTTATATCCATTATGTTGTCTTCTAGTTTTTCCCATTGCCTATCTAAGTTTCCTATCATAATTTTATACCCGATCAGTATATAGTCATCCTCCATTATTTCTGCTTCTTTTAATTTTTGGATAAATTGATTTACCCGTAATTCTAGTTCTCTCGAACGTCTTGTGATTTTTATTTTTAGTTTCTCCATTGCTTCCTTAGTTTTATTTGATTTAATGAATATTCGTAGTTTTGTTACTTTGTTTGGTGCCTAGTTCTTTTTTGATTTGGTTTATTAGTCGCCTGTGACCTATATGTTGCCTTTAACCCTGTATTGATGCTTTTTGTGGACGCTTGTGTCCTTGAATCTTTTGCATTTGACCCTGTATAGGTGCTTTATTTGGAACTGACCATATTTTGGTACTTTCCTGGACGCTTCTGTCCTGATTTGACCCTGTATTGGTGCTTTATTTGAAACTGACCTTATTTTAGTACTTTCCTGGACGCTTCTGTCCTGATTTGACCCTATATAGGTGCTTTATTTGGAACTGACCTTATTTTGGTACTTTCCTGGACGATTCTGTCCTGATTTGACCCTGTATAGGTGCTTTATTTGGACGCTTCTGTCCTTGACTGCTTTTACCTATAATAAAAAGATATTTGGAGACTTGGGTTAAAGGATGTTTGATAAGGATATTTTGATTTTTAGTGAGCACTGTATTTCCAATGGCACTGGTTACTTTTTCGTCGAAGGACCATGTTCTTCAACTACTTTTGGCTTCGATGGACCATGTTAAGGAGCGGAGGATATTTAGGGAATAATTTGTAGAACTAGGCTAATTTTGACATATTAACGATTGAATAAACTTTAATAAATAAACTAAACTTTAACAATGCTTACAGATAATTTAACCGAATGAATTTTAAAGCCGAAATCTTTACATACTGAATCTTAATTGAAAAGTCTTTGATATTAGTCACCACATTTTTAAAGCAAAAGTATGTACTTATCTCTACATAATTAAAATCACACGTCTCTTAATGTTTATCAATAACACTACTTATAACCTTGCTTTGGTCTACATAATACATAATTGCAGACCTCAGCAGTCAGCATTCCTTGTACTGTACGCTGCACTTCCAACTTGTTTATTATTTAGATAAATATGTAATATTATTTCAATGCCAATGTTATTCATACATCTGTGACCTACTACATGAAATATTGCATTAATTGTTGTAGCAAAGTTTCATCTAACTAAATTTTAATTATAAATTGAATGATATTAACAAATATATTTTCACGATTGGAAGTGCACTATATAGCTTTCTGTTCTATGAACAGCCGGATTGTGCAAACCCTTAGTCTACCTCCATATCAATACAAGTGACGAATCAGTGAAAGTTAGCAAGTGTCGCCAACTGGTCCGGTTCCCAAAAATCTTCCGGATTCTATTAGCCAACTGGCCATTGGAGAAGCAGCCTTCATAAATCTATGCAGAATTCTGCGTAACGAAGAGATGTCACGTTATTGTTCAGTGTCTGACAACTTGGAAAAGGTCCCATCTGAGCCCTTTGCTATCTGATATACTTGGGATGGATAAATATTATCTCTTAATGAAGTGTAAAAGTCAAGTGTAAGTAGATAATAATAATAATAATAATATGAATGTATCTTTTCCAACCAAATAGCAGATACAAATTTCTATATATAGCAATGGTTAGACACAACATGCATAGTTATTTTTTCGTTGATGAACAAGGTGCAAAGCGTTTTACGTCTTTTGATTAATCTCTGGCCAAGCATTCCTATAAGGCAAACTGTCTAGAAATCTCAAACAAAATTATAAATGAAAATAGGATTATCGAAAAAAACATCTAAAATGATTTCCAAATACCTGGTAACGTTAACATAACATTTTTGTATTAGTCATTCAATACCTAATTTAGTAGCTCATATCGACCACATAAATTTTCCTTTGAACGTCTATGTCCAGAGTAATTTAACACAGGGTAATAAAAACTCAGTAAATTACGTTAATCCCCATTTGAGTGTTAGCTCGCGGATAGCAGGATAGCAGGACATAGCAGGACTTTGCCGGACATAAGCCTGCAGCTGCGTTGGAATAGAGATAACAACGTCGGGCCGGCGCGACAGATCCTAATCCTGGAACAGTATTAGTGACAGTCCCGTCTCACTCCGTGTGAACAAAGGACCATTTAGAGATGTGCTTAGATACGCCAGGACAAATAGGGGAATCGAGCAGTTTGAAACCAACCTGCCCGAAGGTGTTATTTAGTTCTGAATAATTTGTTAAGTAACAGTTGGCCTGTGGGGTTGGGTCGATGGCGTTTTTCCATATTTAAATCAAATATGGATAATGAAACAAGTCAGAAAAAGTAATCATAAATTATAAAAGATAAATAATGTAGTTATATTGGATTATTCATAGGTAGCTATCAATATGACAAATACAAAACCTGCACAAGTGGAAATATCCATGCGCTTTGGGAGTATCATAGATGATGGTAAATCAAGCAAATAACTAAAATGTAATGCAAAGCAAGTGTTCAAAAAACAAAATTCTCTTCTCTTCTCACTAAAAATATTTTAACTTGGACTTCAGAAACGGTTCATCAAATCATACGCATAAAATGCTTTAATACATAACGCGGAAAGCTCCACTTTAAATAAGAAGGACACAAGAGAACAAAAATGTACTTCTGAAATGTAGGCCTGGAAAAATACAGGGCAAAGTCTAAATACCAATAAAATTATGATAGAAGAGGTGAGAGGAAACATGCATGCTACAAAAAATTGAAACGGCTATATTTATCACACATCTGCCAATAACTTTCTGACAACATTATTTGAAGTTACCAAATGTAAAAGTGAGTATGTGCAGAAAATTTGAAAAATCAATTACTGGTACGTCATATTCGTTATTCGAGTAAGCAACGTTGATAGTTGAGTAGTTGAATGTAAAAAATTGCTTTCGTCGAGTAACTAAACTGCAACACTCTGTAAAACTGGAACCTGTGATGAGCACTAATAACTACACTTGTAGAAACCCAAATCACCACAACACATACTTCAGAGACCTTACGATCGTTTCGTTGACAAAGTCAACATCTTCAAACGAAGATAAATTCTAAACTAAACCACTAGCTACCGTGTATTTATATCGTGTCAAAGTAAACGAACTAGTCCGAAGTAAAATTGTCGTCGAAGAGCGGTCGTTTGTTTATTGTGTAGTGAAACTACAAGGTGGAAGACCTGCCTTAAACTTCTGGTCAACAAATTTATGAGCCCTTATCTAAGATAAGGATAATAAGCTTAAAGGAACCGAGTTATTTAAGGAATCTGCACGTTCCCTTTCGATCTAGAAATTTACTATGTGGATATTGGATCAAGCCGACAAGCAACATCTGGCGAGATAAACAATATCAACTCCGCTCTTCCTTTTAGAGAGAAAACTAAACCCGGGTGTTTGGCTCAACAGTGTTAACTCTAACAAAGGATAAATAATTCAACTAAAATACTATATAAAAACTATATTTATATTGATTTTAATTCTTCGTGGCAGAATTTATATGGACTTCATAGATACAAACAAAACGAACGGGTCTTTAAGTCGAGATAAACGTAGAGATTAGTATATGTATAAACCGGCCGAGTTATTGACAGTAATTTATTATTCTACCAGACAAATTAGAAGTATTTAAGAGGTCAAATACAAAGTGAAAATAAAGGGCTTGAAATTAAAGGTGCCGCACAATTCAATGAAGTTTTGTTCTTAATAGACCTTAATATAAAAATACTTTCTAACGAATCAAGCATATTTTGATGCCTAACATTTTTGACAAGTTTCAAATTTTCTTTGTCAATGTGGTGATTATTATCCCATATATGTTGTGCCACACATGATGTACCATATCGTAACTGTGAGAGATGTTCACGAAATCTGGTGGCAATGTTTCTCCTAGTTTGACCCACGTATTTAAGATCGCAATCTTTGCAACTAATCTCATAAATACCGGACATTTCAGTGACTTTGTCTTTGTCTTTCGTATTACCCAACAAAATTTTTTAATTATTTTTCGTCGAAAAAGTCAAATGTAAATCGGCTTTCTTAAAAATACTTTCCAAACCCTTTGTGATTCGTGGTTCATAAGGTAAATACACAAATTTTTCCTCTATTTTATCTTTCTTAAATTTCGTACATTCAGCTATAATTTTCTCTGTTCTGTGTTTGTTAACAAATTTGTCTATTAAACCATCCGAGTAACCGTTATATCTCGCCACATTTTTTATGTATTTTAATTCTCTATTAAATCTATTTTTACTTAACGGAAATTTAATCAATCTGTTTACTAGGAAATTTAAACTATCCGTTTTTTGTGCAAACGTATGATGTGAGTTGTTAGGAATATAACTAGTAGTAGCCGTTTCCTTCCTATAGACATCAAATTCAAGCGAGCCGTTATTTTTATTTTTAATAACTTTTTAATAACTATTAAAAATAAAAATAATGGCTCGCTTGAATTCGATGTCTACAGGAAGGAAACGGCTACTATTATTTATTGAATCGTGCGGCACCTTTAATTTCAAGCCCTTTATTTTCACTTTGCATTTGACCTCTTAAAGACTCCTAATTTGTCTGGTAGAATATTAAATTACTGTCAATAACTCGGCCGGTTTATATATATACTAATCTCTACGTTTATCTCGACTTAAAGTCCCGTTCGTTTTGTTTGTATCTATGTAGTCAATATAAATACTGTCACGAAGAATTAAAATTAATATAAATATAGTTTTTATGTAGTATTTTAGTTGAATTATTTTTCCTTTGTTAGAGTTAACACTGTTGAGCCAAACACCCGGGTTTAGTTTTCTCTCTAAAAAGAAAAGCGGAGTTAAAATTGTTTATCTCGCCAGATGTTGCTTGTCGGCTTGATCCAATATCCACATAGTAAATTTCTAGATCGAAAGGAAACGTGCAGATTCCTTAAATAACTCGGTTCCTTTAAGCCTATTATCCTTATCTTAGATAAGGGCTCATAAATTTGTTGACCAGAAGTTTAAGGCAGGTCTTCGACCTTTTGGTTTCACTACACAATAAACAAACGACCGCTTTTCGACGACAATTTTACTTCGGACTAGTTCGTTTACTTTGACACGATATAAATACACAGTAGCTAGTGGTTTAGTTTAGAATTTATCTTCCTCTGAAGATGTTGACTTTGTCAACAAAACGATCGTAAGGTCTCTGAAATATGTGTTGTGGTGATTTGGATTTCTCCAAGTGTACTTATTAAACTGCAACATTTTTCGTCAGATGTAAAACTTTGTACTAACTTTGACGGTTATGTTGCAAAATGCACATATATGTATCAGACTATCACAGGGCGATAAGCTGTCATCTGGTCAGTTTCATTTACTGCCACTTGCTGCCATGTTTTTGTAAAGCCTAGTTCATATACTCGGGAATTGCAAACAGCGAAATTCGAAACTGATTCCCAATGGCGAATTTTAAATAATATTACGATATTATTTCAAATAAACCAATAAGGATGGGTTTCGCTGCGATTTCGCAATTCTAGAGTGTATGAACCTACCTTTAGGGTTATAATTAGCTTAGTAGTACTTGTCTTTGAATGTTAATAAACTTGCGAGTGTGTGTGTGTGTGTGTGAGGTCATGTATTCACTGCGGCTAATTTGGCCATCCGCTCATTTTCTAATATTTTAGTCTCCATCTGTGTTCAGGTAAAAGAAAGGTAACATGCTTACTGACAATTAGGCTGGCCCGCTTTGCTCATCTAAACTAACCTACCCTCCACCTTAAGCTCGATCTCAACGACAGCAGTGATTTGAAAAATCATCCGCTGCCGGTGAGTCTCGAACCGTCGTCCCCCGAGTCCTAATTGGAAAGGCTGAATCGACTTTCCCACACGGAAACGGAGGCTCCCATCTGTGTTCAACTGATGATTTAATTTGTTACTTTGTCAGATCACTAGACTTTACATAAGGTTTTCTAAAATCTAGCTAAGCTGAATAAAATTGTGACAATCAAGTTATTATAGCATCATTTTTGATAACTAACAATAGATAATCAAGTTAATTATAGCTATAGAGTTGAATGTTAGTATTGTTCCCTGTCAGAGTGGAAAGTATCCAGAGGGCTAATTCAAAAAGAAGAGTAGGAGAGAAACGAAAAGTGTTATTGCCCTTACTTGGTGAAACTGGTACATAGTACATACAGACTTGCAGACTATTTCTCTGGCTCAACTGTTGGTTTTGGTTTTTGTAAATGAAGGACCCTGAAAAGGAATAAGCTGTCAAACAGTGAAACCGCTTACAAAAACGTTGAAGAACATCCTGGAGCATCTAGATCTCAGAAGAGCTACTTGCTTCAGTTAGCATACGCGCTGGCTTCGTCTTTCATTTACAAAAACTAAAACCAACAATGAAGCTAGAGAAGTAATCGCCAAGTCTGTATGTAGTAAGAGTATTGATTTCTCATGGTTCCCCATTATAAGAGAACATTACTTTTCCTCAAACACAAGTCTAGCTACTACCAGAGTACTCGAAGTGCACCAACACCGGAGGATATTTGCTTACCAGTATCGAACCTAAATATGCAACAGGTTAAAATTTTTCGTTACATTTTATTTCAAACTGATAATAAAAGCAAGCACAAAATGCTGACTGACAATTTGTTTCATTGTTAAGCCAAAACGAAATAAACTCCCCCTCGTCCTGTTAGTGTAAAATATCATATCTCTATTGGAGGTGGGAGCGTAGGCTAGGTGTTTAAGAAGCTATTTCTGGATATCAGGACTTTAAGATGCAGCTTAATTGAAAAAATGGTAAGAAATTTTAGTTTGCATACTTAAAACACCACAAGAAAATACAGGTGGTATAAGAAAAATGTATCACATTTGTGGAAGTCTTAGTGGTACATAATCCCATTATTGTAGGAGTAAGATCTCACCAAGAATGTAACCTGAATTTCACAAAGTTATATCTAACTCATTTTCAAAAGTTCCCTGATGAACCTATAAAGATCTCTTATTTTAGAACACCTGTCTCTGAGCAAGAGTCCAGAAAAATAGAATATAAACGTTCTTACTGAGCAAAGGGTTCATCTACTTAAATCAAAACATTTCAAATGTTACTCCAAAGTGTAGAAAATGCATATATTCTTTTGATTTCCACAAATAAAACAACAACAAAGGTCATCAAACCTTGGTGTCAATCGACGGTGATGCCAAGATCAAATTAAATCCAGATAATTTTTTTCATACTTGAAAGCAGCTTTGCCAGAGGATTTAAATAAGCTAGCTTCGAACATTCATTATTTCTTGAAAGTGATATTTTCTGTGAGATTCTTGCGACTATTCACACCGTAACATTCTATTCGTCATTTGTGCGAATGGCATTTTGCCGTAGCCGAACCCCCTTTAAAAAAACATTCGATTTTATGCTACTGATTTTTACTGCCGGTTCTATTTTCCACAAACTTCGTTAGAAATCGTGGTTTCTTTTTAATCGCAATTTCAAAATAGTTCATTGCATTTATTATTTACTTATTTATCATATATAGGTATATATATATATATATATATATATATATATATATATATATATATATATATATATATATATATATATATATATATATATACTTTATTTGTTTGCTGTACGTTTGTGATTTCTTATTGGTTTGCCTGGACTGCAGTTTCGAACCGTCCAGGTTCATCATCAGCACGCTACTGACTGTTATCGCTCCTGTGTGGTCTACGTCTGAGATTGTACGTGGCGCCTGCGCCGTGAGCTTCTATTGGCCGATTTACTGTTCTCTGATTGGTTGTGCCTTCGTGTGTATCGGTCTTCTGTCTTGGTCACTGTGGTTTGATAATTTGTCTATTTGTATCGCCTTTATTAAGTTTTGTTTAAATGTTTGTACTTGGATTTGTTCTGGCATTCATTGTTTCTTATTGTTTGTTTGTTGAATGTAGTATTGTTCCCAGATTTCCATTTTTTGTGGTCTTTAACATATTTTATTAGTTGTAATTGGGTGATGTCTGGTTTTTGGTGTTTTGTGTTGTGAATGTGTGTAGCTATGTTTGATTTGTAGCTAGGTACGTGGATTTTACCTAATGCTGTTATATGTTGCTTGAATCTTGTTTCTATTGATGTTTTTGTCATTCCTATATATTTTTTATTGCATGTGTTACATTCTATTTGATATATTCCGTTTAATTCATGTGGGTTGTGTTCTTGTTTTTTATTTATTTTGCTTATTATTTTGTTATTGGTTTTGTAGCTCATTTTTTGGTCATATTGTTTGAGTGTTTGTGTTATTTTTTTGATGTGGTGGATATAAGTGAATGTTGTGTATTTTGTGTTTGTTTCTGGTGTTTTGTTTTCGGTTTTGTTGATTTGTTTGTTTTTGATTTGTTTTACTAGATTTTCTATTGTTTTCTTGTTGTATCCATTTCTTTCTGCTATTTGTATTATGATGTTGTACTCCTTTTCTCGTTCGTCGTTATGGAGTGGTACATTTAGCATTCTGTTTATTAAGTATCGGTATGCGGCCATTAATAACACATGCAATAAAAAATATATAGGAATGACAAAAAAATCAATAGAAACAAGATTCAAGGAACATATAACAGCATTAGATAAAATCCACATGCCTAGTTACAAATCAAACGTAGCTACACACATTCACAACACAAAACACCAAAAACCAGACATCACCCAATTACAACTATTGAAACATGTTAAAGACCACAAAAAAAAAATGGAAATCTGGGATCAATACTACATTCAACAAACAAACAATAAGAAACAATTAATGCCAGAACAAATCCAAGTACAAACATTTAAACAAAACTTAATAAAGGCCATACAAATAGATAAATTATCAAACCACAGTGATCAAGACAAGAGACCGATACACACGACACAGTCCGAAGGCACAACCAATCAGAGAACAGTAAACCGACCAATAGAAGCTCACGGCGCAGGCGCCACGTACAATCTCAGACGTAGACCACACAGGAGCGATAACAGCCAGTTGCGTGCTGATGATGAACTGGGACGGTTCGAAACTGCAGTCCACGCAAACCAATAAGAAACCACAAACCTACAGCAAACAAATAAAGTGTATATTTAAAAGTGATTACAGTGTAGTGCAATATTCCAAAAGATATATATATATATATATATATATATATATATATATATATATATATATATATATATATATATATATATATATATATATATATATATATATATATATATATATATATATATATTGCAAAATAAACACTCTATATTAGTTGTCGACATTTGGGAATAATTTATTCCATTATCAAGGCAACTACATGGAAAGAAAAAAATTTGCAATTTACATATGAAAAATACAAAGGTTTAAAATAGTTACATATAACGCGAGTTTTACTTGAACTAATTATTAAATAAAAACATGAAAACAAACTTTTGAAAACTTTATTGAAGTCGATAAGTGTCACACTGACATATACAGCTAACTATTGTGTGTTTAAATTGTTTTGTTTTTGTCTAGGAAATATAAATAGAGCTATTTTCAAGATGTTCAGAAAATCTAAAACGAAGTGAACTCTAAGGCCTCAATCTGCCTACCCGCCAAATATCGCTGGAGAACGTCCCTAAGGCCTCAGTGTGTTCAACCTTAGACCTGAGAGAGATCGTAGAGCTCTTCGTAAGTCTTTTATTATTTATAACGCTTCGTCTACCCGCCTCGTCAGTCCGATGCCTTTGTAACGGCACTAATAGAATTAACCGGATTGGAGGTATTTGTTGAGTCAGGTAATGGGGCAGTTAAATTGCCTGTTGAATGATTTGTCATTTTGTGTGTTTGTAATTAGCATAGAATAGGTTTGAAAATAATCGAGAGTCGAAGACTATCTCTCATATTTGAACAATCTCAACGTCCTTCGATTTCGATCGCTTTGCAAATAATTCTAGTTTTGAAGTTGTAAACAGAGGCTATTATTTTGGCATTGTCAAAGTCTATTTTGTGCCCTGTATGAATATGATGCATGGTCCACGCGGATTAGTCGGATGTTCTAACTGCGAGTGTGCTTATATATTGTTTTGTGGATACGTCTATTCGTTTGTCCTATATGCGCTCAGGAACAGTCGGAAGGAGGAATTTCGTCAACTACGTGTGATTTGTTTGGAATCATATCATATGAGAGTTTTCATTTGATTAGACAGTTTTTGCTCTGCTGTAAATATGGTTTTGATACCTATTACGTGTTATAAACATTCGGTGGATTTTGTTGGTGACACCTTAAATGTATGGTGAAAAGGCTATGTGCTATTGCGAGGACTCTGTTTCATCTTGTTGGGATGGTTTTTGTGCGTTCTGATGTTTCGTAGTATGTGGTTTTTGTCGGGTACGTTATCATTTAAAATTTAATTCTGTCTGTTAATTGTGGACGTCCGTTTGTTTAATTGGGCGTTAAGGTAACGATTAGTGTGGGTTGGTTTTCGGTACACAGTGTAAGAATATCCTTTTCAAATAGAGGTATATTAGTGAATAAGGAAGCAATATCGAAGCTAACTAGGATGTCGTTTTAAGAAATGGTGCTATTTTGAAGAAAGTCAACAGACTGGGTTGAGTTTTTGACATAAGCTGTAGCTTTTTATATTAAGGCTGCAGAATTTTGGCTAGATGATTTGCAAGTTTTAATGTGGATTAATCTACCTTAGAAATGGATTCCAAAGACGCTCATCTGCGAAACAATTTTGAAAACTCGGAAGTCATGTTCTCGTTTTCTTTATGAAAATTCGCTGAAAAGAACCGAATTCCAGATTTGAATTTTTAAACGTAAAAAATGTATCTTCAAAATATTAGGCAATTATTTCCCACATTTTTCGCATTAACCTAGAAACACCATAATTTATTATAATAAAATATACCTACGTTTGCACAACTTTGAGAAAATACGCGTATAAATATTATTAAAATTTAACGTATTGGATCAACAACTTATGTGAATATTGAATTGGGTTTTTGTTAAAAGAACATTTATTTAAATAAATGTGACCCTTGTCTCATTAAATGCAATATTTTATTAGTATCGAGGAGGCATATAATTACCTGGACAAGTAGCTGTGAACTATTAATGTGACAAGTTCATTTTACAGCGATAGAGGTCGGGGTTCGCTGGACAGTAATAACCAGTTTTAGAAAAGACGAAAAAATCATGTGTTTGTTTATGCTTGTTATCGATGGATAACAGCGAATTCTTCGTAGAAAAAATTTGCTATCGGGGCAAATATATATATATATATATATATATATATATATATATATATATATATATATATATATATATATATATATATATATATATATATATATATATATATATATATATATATATATATATATATATATATATATATATATATATATATATATATATATATATATATATATATATATATATATCCTGTCAAGTAAACTCGTCAAAATTGCTATACTAAATAATCAAGGTTTTTGTCAATATTAATTTGAAATTAATAAAAATATTTATGCAAAAGCGAAGATTTAGGCTTATGGCTATTGTGGAAACAATGGTGGAAGTTACGGCAGTAGGAAAAGCAAAATCTAGAAAAAAATTAAAAAGTGACATTACATCAAATGGTTTTGACAGAAGGAATTTCAGAGGAGATTGTTCAACAAAGCTGTGTAAATACAAGCACAGGCACCAAACCAAAATAGTGTTGCACAAAAGTGCCTGAAAGTGCCACAGTGACAGATGTGCCCTGGAAAAACATACAAGAAACGCAGGCCACAAAATATGCTTTGAAAAAACCAACATTCTACACAGGGAGAAGAATTATGAGAAGAGAACCTTTCTCGAGATGTGTTACATACAAGAGGACAATACAATTAATTCTAGATCGGACATTAATAACTTATATATAATTTATAGCCAGTTACTTTATTTTGACAAAAAAGACCCACCACCTAGTGTTTGTGACGACCAGCTTCAAATTCTATGGTCCTTTGAAATTGACCTGTTTCTGTTCCTATTTTCCCGACATTTTGGGTTTTCGCAATTTTGCGATGATCCACTGGCCACAACGATTGTATAATCTCACTGATGTGCTCCCCAGAATGAGGTGTTACATAGGGTAACATAAGGTTAACATTGCTGTCTTTCGTAAGTGCACCCCTGATTGGGATGTTACACAGGGTAACACAAGCTTAACGTTGCTGTCTTCCGTGAGTACATCATTCCAGTGGCCGGTCGTTAGTTGAAATCAGCTTGGCTGATTCTTCTCAATACTTCAACGGGTGATCACCGAACGGTCTCCTTGCCCTCTCTGACCGGATCTGATAAAACTGGCTTAAAGTTTAGAACCCTTTCCAGCCTACAGCCCTTCAGGTCATCAAGTTACTCTGATAACATGAAGGGACACTCTTGTGTAATTTAAAACGCATCTTTTCAACGGCAATTCAGCGGATGTAACAAAAATCTTGCCACAAACACTTTCAATCTAGCCTCTTCCTTGGCTGTTCAAGCCACTCTGGCTTGCCATTCCTCAACCTTTAATATGTAGAAATACTATATGTAAAAAATCCCCGTATCATATAAAGGCACTGTTGATAACATGAAGTGACACTCTTGTGCCATTTTTTAACGCATCTGTACAATGGCAGTTTAAGCGGATATAATAAAATATCTGCCAAAAAATACTCCATATCCAAGGCCTAGCAAACGTCCTGATGTCTTGCTGGGCCTAATTAAGTCAATGGGAGAACATATGTGTGTTCCCTGATTTTACATATATTATGTGCTTATGGCCAACAGTCAGCCGATACTGTAGTTTCGATCTATGGTTTCTGAACTGGAACCTATGTCAACTGTCATTCACGTAAAATAAATTTCAATGATAGGATTGACACGTGAGGTATTATTATTATATCAATATTTTTAAATAATCTAACGATTTTAATATTTTTTAACAAATTGACTACGTAAATACGCCGATTGGAGACTGTTGTTCGTGCGTGCGTGCGTGCGCGCGCGCGCGCGTGTGTGTGTGTGTGTGTGTGTGTGTGTGTGTGTGTGTGTGTGTGTGTGTGTGTGTGAGGTGTGTGTGTGTGTGTGTGTGTGTGTGTGTGTGTGTGTGTGTGTGTGTGTGTGTGTGTGTGTGTGTGTGTGTGTGTGTGTGTGTGTGTGTGTGTGATTGTCCTATGTGCAATATCCCCCGGCCTGGTTACAGAGCAGCTTATTTGGTGTGATCTCTTCTAATGCTCCTCGAGTTTAGCTTAAGTTCAGTTATCGGTAAGAGAATATAATGTGTTGTAGCTGAGTGTTATTTAGTTGTTTTCTTTGTACGCTTCTGTTGAAGTGTCTATTTGCATGAAATATATAAAGCATGTTGTAACCAAGAACTTTCTTTTTTGCTTTTTCTGCCCAGAAATGAAATTCTGAGTTTTTGGAACTAATAAGTGACGGCTGTTAGTTTCTCCTAAGTCTTCAATGGAAAATATCGCAACCCCATCTCGGGCGTTGTGACGGTTCTACGGTTCCACAGCAGCTTCCACGTACACACAGTACAGCAAAAAGGAGGCTGTGGGAAGTAAACTAGCAAACCAAAACAACTACCTCTCTGGCTGATACTACATTGAATTAGATCACTCGCTAGCCACTAACAGTTTTTCGGCATTTTTGTTAAAAACTTTTTGTGAATAATTATATATTGGCAAGTGTGGTTTTTGTGTAAATTGCTTGAATTGGTTCGTTGGCCTGGAAAATCGGACCAGTTTTTCCGAAACAATTTTATTTATTTTCAAAAAATTTTATATTTTCTCAAACAATAAAATTATTTTGTGAAATATGGTGCACGGTTTTTAATTTAAATGTTATACTTCTACCAAATTTTATGTCTTTCATTCAACAAAATACGTATTTAGAATTATATATATATTTATGAAAATTCACTACCATAACGCACTTTCTGCGTCCAGACTTTTTTAAATTTAAATTACATTTTGCATCAAGAAAGCGGAAAAGCTAAGACGTTATCTGAAAATAAATGGTTAAAATTTCTAACATCTCGTGCAATGCATGCACTTCTTAATTATTATAAGCATATATATATATATATATATATATATATATATATATATATATATATATATATATATATATATATATATATATATATATATATATATATATATATATATATATATATATATATATATATATATGTACTTACTTTTTTCAGCACAAACTTTTTATTACCATTTCTTTGAACATTCATTCATTATCTAACTAACAATTATTTTATGGAAAGCGATCCTTAAATCACGGAAAAATGTGCGAATGGCAACCAGCCGCAGCCATGTCATCCTTCAAAATACAATATAAAGCGATCCTTATCAAAATTAGCTACCATAACGCATTTGCTGCATTCGGATTTTTTAATTTACTCTATTTAGAGCTAAATATAATATACACCATGGGTAATTGTTGGTATTTTCATGTATTAAATGATGAAATAGGGCCACTAAAAATGTCAAAATACATTTAATCCTGTGCGTTGATTAAAAATTCTCACTTATCGGTGGTTATCACTTTCTCATTTACAAATAATCAGTTGTTTTGTGTTCGCCACACAGTGTTCGAGTTGCAATGACACCTCAGTTACTTTATCTGATTTTGTTTATATGTATTTTTAACTATTCGTAAGTATTAAATATCCTTTAGTCTATGTCACGTTTTTTTAGAAAAAATATATACTTGTTTGGGTGTAACATTCGTTTAAAAAAAGTCTGCACGACATGTTTGTAATATGAATTATGTACTTTTTTATGGAAGCATGCATGAATTTTCGTCACCAATATAACCTATATAGTGGATACAATGTACCATATTTCATCAAAGAAAATATTCTGAAAGGATACCAAAATTTTCATGGCACCCGCTATCTATTGGTAAAAACGCCGTATTAGTGAATTTTCTTAGAAAAAAAATCACTAATGGGGAGACCCCGACTTATGAATTTTGGAAACATTTCTTCAAATGAGCGCAAACTAGGACCCTAGAACCCGGGGTCAGTTTCAATTTAACAAAAGTTTAGAAGGGTTTGTTGCCGTGGGAGCTTCAGAGGACTTTGTTTTTGATGTGGTTATTAAACGCGTTTTTTGCTTTAGAAAGAATGCGGACATAGCGGTTTCTTGTGTTGTTAAATTCTTGACGCTTTTCTTGACTAGGATTGTGTAGATGCGTTTTGTGAGCTTTGACCTTTTCACGTCTGGCCTTGTCACAGGATTTAGAGAACCAGGGCTTTTGAGTGGCTGAAGAGGATTTCTGTGTACGTGGAATAAATAATTCCATGCCAGCTTGAATAGTTTCGGTGACGTTTTGTGAGATATCAGAGGGGTCAGGATGAGAGAAGCAGACAGACGCCCATGGAAATGAGCAAAAGTCATCCCGCATTTTGTCCCAGTTCGCAGAGTTGTAGTGCCAAACGATACGTGGGTATGATGGCTGTGTGACCTCGGGTTGCATTGTGCAGAAAGCAGTGACCATGCCCTAGTCTGACCGACCAAGGGGCAGCTCTGGAAAAGGCTCAAATACCATGGAGGGATGACCCTAACATCCCAGTAAATATGTGTAAGAGCCCCCAAAAAGATTGTGGGCTACATAAAAAGTCCTAACTTTTTGGGAAGCTCTTAGGGAAAAGAGTCGTGCACAAAAGACCCATTGGGGTCGCAGCGCTGAGAACCCAAAGGCCTATACGACTCATTAAACAATCTACAATATAAAGTCTACAAAAGTTGATCAATTTTAATAAAATTTGTACAAAATGTGTGTTTAATCACACACAAAAAGTGGTCATATTTTTAAACTAAGATATTAAAAACTAACAAAGTTATTTAATAATGAGTGGGCGTGGGGCGGTAACTTATGCAGTCGATAAATCTGAAGCATGCTTGAAATTAAATGCCTAATGGTTTCCTGAGGAATGTCGTCGCAGACTTCTTGAATTTGGTGACGAAGATCAACTAGGTTATTTGGTGGGTGGAGTAAATGACTCAGCCTGTTGCCAACAATATCTCACACATGTTCGATTGGTGCAAGTCCGGGGAGAGAAAGCCGTGGAAGCAGGGTAGAGAAAGCCGTGGAAGCAGGGTAGAGAAAGCCGTGGAAGCAGGGTCATGTTATATTCCTGTAAGAACCTTGTGGTAACCCTTGCTGCATGAGGACGTACGTTGTCTTGTTGGAAAAGGAGATAAATTATCTGTCGTATGTATGGAAGTTCAACAGGCTGTAGTCCGTTTCGTATATAATTATTTCTATTCAAGTTTCTCTCAATAAAAACCAGAGGTCACCTGCTACTCTATGTTATCATACCTGATTGTTTATTCTTTAAAACTTATATTTTACACTTCCTGCCACTACAAGAACCACAGCTCGTTTATAAATGAAAGTGAGCCCCTAAGAATGGTTTGATACAATATTAAACATTTGACGACTTTTTTTCCTATATTCAAACTTCTATAGTATATATGTACAACACATAAAACAATATAAAATAGAAATTCAACTATCTTGTAGACAACCCTTGTATAATATAAATCTGTAAAGCAAAAGACGTTTTGATTAGAAGAAAACACATTTCCTTTCTTAGAATCATTTAACCATTTATATAAATTATTTTATCTCGATTACAAACTACCTTCAATTTAACTAAAAACGTACTCAAATTTTAATTATGGTTATGGAGATCCTCGTAGATCCACTAATGAGATACGGGAACTCTTTAAGTCCATCCTCCATCCATATCGAACGCCGATTTCACAATCCATGGTTTCCGGGATTTTAAGAAAATATGAAGAACATGAAAATTTTGCTTAAAAGTGGAAGACCCACGGTGGACGAAAACATTAAGATTGATGTTCTACTGACTATTAAAGAATATTCGCATAGTGTTAGTCGCTAAACAGCTCATAATATGGGAATAGGTCACAAGTCTGTGCAAACAATTTTCTACAGAGAAAAATGTACCCATATTAAGTCTGCTTGCTACAAGAATTAAATGAAACGATTTCGAACAAAGACTGCAGTTATGTGAAATTATGCAACCAATTTGTCATCGAAATCCAAATTTTTCATCAAATCTCAGATGAAGCTACATGTTACCTAAACGGGTGAATAAGAAAAATTATCGATACTGGTCCAAAGAGAATCCATCCATCCAATGTATTGGCTAATTAAAAGACAATGTGCTAGGGGCATTTTTCCTTGGAGGAAATCTTACAGGTGAAATATACCTGAATTTTTTGCGATTCCAGCTTCAACCAGCTTTCGTTGCACTCCAGAAATTTGGCTACAACAACATGGTACTTCAGTGCATTATGCACGAGAAGTTCGATAGTATCTTAATGTGGAATTTCCAGGAAAATGGATTGGTCGACGAATGGCCAGCCAGTTCACCTGATATGACACCTCTGGATTTTCTTGGTGGGGTTATTTGAAATCCAAAGTGTGTAAATCGTCCAAGAAATATTCATTACTTAAATCGCCGCATAAGAATGGAACTGGGACAAAATTAACCAGACACAATACACAATGTTCAAGAAGAGTTTGTTTCTGGACTGGGACATTATCAAGTAGTTAACTGACAATACTTGCAGCGCTTACTGAAATAAATTATTAATTTATCAATCGCAGGTCATCCGTATTGTTATTTGTATTTATTTATTTAATTCCATTTGACATACATATTTTCTTTGTTGTGTTCCTCCTATGTTTTTCAACAGACTAGTACTAGTACTACTCTGCTTTAATGCAATCGATAGCTTAAAACCATGTTCGATAGTTACCTTTAGAGAAATAAAATCACAGAATTAAGTCATTTATTCCTATTTGATTAAACCAAAATTTCTGGAAAAAAAGGTCGCCATTTTGGAAATGCTTTATAGAAGGCACCAACGTTTTGGAGCATACTCTGAGAGATAAGATCTTTCAAATGATGTATCAGAAGCCGCATACTGCAACCCAAAAAAGTGTCGAAGACCTTTGACGGCCGTCAATGAAAAAACAAATGAATTGCATAAAAAAAGTAGGATAATGAAAACTAAATTGACGCGTTCGAGCGTTTATTTAATAACGTAGTTATTAGGGGTAGTCCATACTTTTTTTCCACACTATATTCAGTGTACGCCAATTAAAAATGCTTTTCATTATATTGTTGAAATGGTCTTAAGTCCATTGTGACCTTTACCATTTTCCAATTCGAATTTAATTTCAAATTTTATAAACTCGATATTTAGGTTTTTGAGCCACAGCAAATTTATAAAGGTTTTTTTTTCTTCATTTCAGTCAAGCCTCTACATGTCCTAAACGAGAATGTTTTCCACGAAGCTTTCGCTTTGGTGTGGCGACATCTGCTTATCAAATAGAAGGTGCCTGGAATAAAGATGGAAGAGGCCAATCTATTTGGGACCATTTAATTCATACTAACCCAGATTATGTGAATGATGGGTCCAACGCCGATATAGCTTGTAATTCTTATCATAAAACTTTTCTCGATGTTTCATATTTGAAAAAACTTGGCGTTAGTTCTTATAGGTTCTCTTTGTCTTGGTCGCGGCTGTTACCATCTGGATTGCCAAATGAAGTTAACGAAAAAGGCGTTGCTTATTACAAGGAGCTTATTAGCATACTTAAATTAGTTGGTATTGAACCCATGGTAACTCTCCATCACTGGGATCTTCCTTTAGGTTTAAACACTATTGGAGGATGGCTGAACAATAAGATTGTTGATTATTTTGGAGAATATGCAAGACTGGCCTTTGAACTTTTTGGAGAGGATGTTAAAGTATGGTCCACTTTCAACGAACCCCTAACACTTTGTGTGAACCATTTTAGAGTCCTTGTTAATGACACAAACTTGATGGGTATTGGTCAGTATCTGTGTGGGCATAATATAATAAAATCACATGCAAGGGCATATCATATTTACAACAATGAATTTAGAAAAAAACAACGAGGTTTGTTTCCGTAAGCTGTTATGTTAAAATTATTTCATGAGCCTTTTATATTTTTTACAGGTAAAATAGGAATTGTCCTAAACATGGAATGGCTTGAACCGACGAAAAATACAACTGATGATATTGAAGCAACTGAGAGGGCAAAAGATTTTTCTGTGAGTTGGCTCTATTAGACGTAAAAGTATAACCGTATAATTACCTACCCAAGTTCAATAATTGTTTAATAACTGACGCTAAGCGACTGCCTTATATAACCCATTTTTTAGTGAATGTTCTTTAAAAAAATTCACAAATGAGGAGATCGCGACTTTTGAATTTTGAAAAAATTTCTTCAAATGAGCGCTATTTAGGACTCCTGGAACCCAATCCGAGGTCGTTTTCAGACTTATATATATATATATATATATATATATATATATATATATGTTTATATATTTATGTGTCATACCGATAACTTAAAAAATAATGGACCGATTTCGATAAAAATTGTTAAGTACCTTTCTTTCGTAAGTGGCTTGGATAAGTTCGTTGACCAGGAGGATCGGACTAGTTTTTCCCGAAAAATTTGGCGTTTTCTTTCGGAAAATTTTTATATCTCGGGAAATAACACAGTTAGGGCAACCATATTGGGTACGAGGGTTTATATGATGAAAAGAAAATCATGCGCAAAAATTTGAATCTCTACGTTAACATAAAAAAACTTATTCGCTTTTAAGTTTTTCTTCTTTAAACGTCAAAAAGTCGCAATTCAAAACGTCATAATCGACATGTTCTAAATAAAGAACTTGAAACTAACATTACGGGCGATGTAGCAGAAATTTTGTAAGAAGTGTGTTCTATAAAGCTTTAAGTTTCAGCTTCAGCCACCATTATCCTTCATTTTACTTAAATATTTGCAGAAAATGAATTTCAAATAGACCATTTTTCTGATGCTTTAGCTGTGGTTTCAACTATAGGTTTATAATATATAAAGAAAAACTTTGTACCTACCCCTTGTTAAGCACATTGCGCGCATGAAGCAGTATGAGATTTGGCATAGTTAAAGTGCATATAAACAAGGAGATCAGAAAGATAAAATGCATATATAATATGTGATTAATAGATTAAACATTGCTTTCTTCTAATCAGACGAGCGCCTCGCGACAGTAAAAACTTTGATGAGTTTTTGTCATTATATCAAAATAAAAGACCTCCCTGACTGTGCTGTGTACACACAATCCTCCCAACTGCCCTTCCTGGCCTACCCTGACATCAGTTTGTCTAATCAAAAACTAAAAGAAGTTAAAAGGGAAAGTAAAAGTTCATTATGCTCACATAACCTTGATATATGGCAGGGTTGATTTTCTCATTTTAGTTTTTGGTTAGGCAAACTGATGTCAGGGCAGGTCAGAAAAGTCAGTTGGTAGGATTTTTTGTAACATCACGTTGGGGAGGTATTTCATTTGCAGGGAAAAATGTTTTTCTATTTAGCAAATTTTCATTAAGAAAATTCGCTAATAGACAGGTCACGATGAAAAGCTTTTGAAAAAATGTCTTCAGATGAGTATATATATATATATATATATATATATATATATATATATATATATATATATATATATGTATATATATATATATATATATATATATATATATATATATATATATATATATATATATATATATATATCTGACCAAGCGATAACTCAAAAAATACTGAACCTATTTCAAAAAAACGTAGCGAAAATCTTGTTTGGGCAAAAACCGAGGTCAGGTTCGTTAATCAGCCTTTATGCTCGAGTTTTTCCGGTGGAAAATCGGGTAACTTTTTGAAAACGCTATATTCTTAAATTATTAAAGTGACTGAAATGAAATTTTTACATATGAAGGGCATTCAAAGATTTTGTCATATATTAATTTTGAGGCTTTATTCTCAACACAAATTTGTTATCCTGAATATAAAAAAATTAAGAGCCACGACACGCTCCTAAAAGCTTATTAAGGCGTTATGTAATGTGCGTGGGAGAGGTTGACATAATGGATGTGTTAGTTTGTTTTCTTTGAATGTTGGAAAGTTACAAAATCTGCCTAATAAATTTAAACAGCCAGAGTTGCCAGTTTCAAAATTTTATTGTACATATAGGAAAATTAACGGTTATATTTTTTTCTAGAATTGATTTGTTATTCAAAAAGCTATATGGTAACATTCGCAGATAAGGAGTTTAATCCTGATTTTAAGTTTTGATCCAAACAATAACTAAATAAAAACCTAAGTTGAATAAAAATTTTACAATTATAACATTTTTTGTGAATTTAGTCTAGGGAGATTTATCTATAGGTTTGGCATTATGAAATGACCAACGACACGATTCTTGGTCACGTGGTCAGAAATTAAATTGCTATTGGTTTGTTCTGTTATTTGCATTCTTAGAGCAAAATGACGCGGTTTATGTAGCGTCATATGTCATATCAATTTCTTTTTATTTTAGGTCAGTGAGAGAATACGTTGCTTTTAGATTAATAATTTTAGTTTATATGAAAAGCTTCTGAATTAAATCATTGCTTTGTTTGATCATATTGCGAAATAAGTGAGTTGTCCAAGACCCTAACCTTTAAAATAAGTTATGTTCAATTATTTCACACAGGAACAGTACGTATACAATCAGGACTGTTAAAAATTGTGCAAATATTGTAAAAATTGAAAGTAATTTAATTCTTTATTTAAAATCGAAATTTAAAAATTAATAATGAATCTATAAACCTTGGATAAATAAGCATTTCAAGCGAACAGCTATACCACGTTGAAAAACCGATTGTCGTCGATCACCGGAGTTAAGCAACCTCTGGCATGGAGGGGTGACCGCCTGGTAACACCGTGTACTGTTGCCTTTTTTAGGTAGTCACATTTCAGTTTTGTTCTTATTATCAAATTTTTATTAGAAAAAATTTAAAAATTACTTTAAAAACAAAATTTGTCACTTCAAAACATAACAAAGTTAATTACTCCACCAAAACTGAACGTTCTAGGTTTATAGAGAATTGAGTTATACAAATTTGAAACATTTAATGCAAAGTTGCTACCATAACGCACTTACTGCGTCCCGATATTTTTTTTCATTAGCCAAGTACTGACTGCGAACCAAAGTTAAGGAAATCACAAATTTTTTAGTCCGTTAAAATTTATACTGTTGTATCTAAAGTTGGTTACAAATTGGTCATAACGATCACATCTTTTGGTAAATGTAAATTTGGAAAAGACGCTTTTGTCAAGTTTTGTAAACGAAAAAGAAAATTTAACAGATACTCAACAAATGTTTATCAATGGACATATATTGGCAGGTGCATTATTATTGGTAAATATTACTATTTGATTATCACGAAAATGGTCACAACAAAAGAAAAAGTTAGAAAAATTATAAAAACCACGGCTACCATTTCTTCAAGCACCAGTTGTTTAAATACGAATCGTTTATTGCGACTGGTTATGTCAGAAGAACACACCTGGTCATCATTTCTTTTTCAAATACTGTACAGTACACTTGTGAACTAAGGTCCACCACGAATGCAATGTACAACAAACAGAATACTCGATATTAGGCACAGAAAAACATATATTTGTGAAGAAGGAAAATTCTAAAAAAACTTCGGAATTAATGTGTGGGCTGGGGTGATTGGAACGAGAATCATATTCGACTATATTTTTAACGGCCCTTGACAGGAGAAACGAATTTACAGAAACGTATTTACAGTATCTCCAAAACGCCATTGGAGATTTTTGTTGGATTGTCTCCTCGCGATGCAAAAATAGGTGTTTTTCAATTGGATAGAGCTAGTCCTCATAAATCTAATTATAAGGTTCTTGTTGGGCGAATAAGTAGGAACGTAGTAGTAGTAGTAGTAGTAGAAGTAGCAGTGGTGTGGAAGCTAACGCCAAGCAAGTAGGCCACAATGGGCCTTTTGCGAACCCCAGCAACCCAGAAACCATGCTCTACTCTTCCACGATTCCGCCGCCAAACCGCCTCGACCTCGAAATGAGGGCCGTGACGGTCTTCAATTGGACGGTACTTACCTGATTCCTCTGCAAAGTTTTCAAACCGAACAGTTCTGCTCGAAGACTCCCAAAAGCCTCGCATTCGCACAGGTAGTGGTAAGACGTTTCTTCATCGTCGCCGCATTCCTGGCAAATGGGATTCCTCTTTACGCCTATCAATGTGAGGTGTCTTCTAAGGGCGCAGTGGCCTGTCAGCACCCCAAGGATGCGTCGAAGTGTAGGTCGACTCCTACCGAGTACCCAGACAGTTTTATCTCTGTCCCGCCCCTTCACGAAGTCCCTCGCCCACCTACAGCCACCACCCGACCCCCAGTGCCTCTCCATGGCTTCCTCAATCCACCTGTCTAAGGCGACAGAGACCGTCTTCCTACTTACGCCTATTGCAGCCTCCGGACCACAGAATGGCCGCCTGGAACCAAACCTTGCGAGATTATTCGCTATCTCATTCTCCGCTACGTCACAGTGTCAAGGAATCCACACCAGTTGCACCTCATTTGTCCTGGCTAGTCCTTTGAGGGCTGAATCAGTGTTGACCTGATTCTGGCCGCGCAGACTGCCCGGAGGACTGCCTGGCTATCCTAGCATACGTATACACATTTCTCTGGGCTCCTCCGCATATCCTGTCTATTGGCCACACACAAGATAGCGTACACCTCTGTTTCGAATGCTGTGGTAAATGCGCCCAGAGCATAACTCTCGCGCACCCCCAGGCTCTCGATGAATATTCCTGCCCCGGAGGATTTGACCCTCCAGCCGCGATCCGTCGGTAAAACAGGCCAGGCTTGCGGGCTGGAATGCAACCTAATTTTCCCTCCACTGGTCCCTATAGGGGATATTGAGGGTATATGGCCTAGTCAACCTAATATCGTACTCGGCATTCCATACCTTGATGGCGGAAATCGGAATTTCCTTTTCCACCTCCACTCTTGCATGCACTATTACTGCTCCCTCTCCGCACCAGTTTCCGGAGTCTCGCATTCTTGATGCGAAGATGCGACGCCATAGCCTCCCTTCTGATACAGGTGGGAAGCGGTAGCAGCATCAACAAGACCTCTAGTGCGGCTGAGAGTGTCGTCCTCATAGCGCTTGTGATACCCAGAATGCCTTTGGAGTTTGGCCAGCTTCCTGGTAGGTTCACACCACACCACCAGACCAACGCCCCATAGAGGATTCTTGGCCTGACAATCGCGGTGTAAATCCAATGAAGGATCCGAGGAGTAAGCCTTAGGTCCTCCCTATCACTCGACGCAGCTGCCAGAGGGTCGATACTCCCTTTCTCACTAAGTAGGAAGGAAGACTAACAACAAACGGTCCTATACGTTGGCCTGTTGCATCACTTAACCTGATCATCATGGATTATATCGTGTAGGTTTATGTTAAAAATTGCGTGTTTTGACACATCACCTAAGAAGATTGAAATACATGTTACAAAGTAGAATTCAAGTACAACTTCTGCAATGTTGCAGAATGTTATGAGGAATTCAATTATTCGAAGTGAAAATGCCACGACGAAGGTGATTTGCACTTCAAACATTTGTTGTGTGTTGGTGTGTAGTTTGTTTTTTGAAAAAAATGTTTTGTTTTTGAAAGTTCTTCATAGCCGACGCGAAAGTTAGTTTAGTGTTGTTTCTGTTTTCAATGCACACTCGACAAAAGCTACTTTTATAAATTTAGGCTGACCTGAAGATCTGAGTATTGTGATCATTTTGTGACGAATTTCAGATACAGCGGTGGTCAATAGATTCGTCGTGAGAACCCTTATCAAAATACTGAGTGCCTACAAGACATCATATCTGAAAAACTTGACTTTTTACAAATTTTAAGATTTCCTTAACTTCAGGTCGTCGCCAGTACTTGAGTATAAGAGAAACAATCCAAGCAGCATTTTTTCATGTACTGTGAGTCCGCAGTATTCATTTAAGTACAATTACTGCACCCTATTCACATGATTAAATAGTTTTGAAAAAATCAAGATGACTCAAAAACCTCGTAGAATGGCTCAATCGCTGTCAGTATCGACTCTTGCTTTCTTAAATGTAAAAATATACAGGTCTTTTATTTAAATATTCTCGGACAGAATGCAAATGTCTTCGGTGTCCGAAAGATTGCGTCCCTACGTGTCTATGCCGTCATCCAAATTTGATTCTTATAGCTTAAATCCTTGAGGGACCATGAAGTGTCAAATTATTCTGTTGACGCTATATAGAGCATTTATTTTTGATTTTAGGCTGGCTGGTTTGCGAATCCAATATTTTTAGGTGATTATCCTAAAAGAATGAAGGAAATGGTTTTAGAAAGAAGCATTAAAGAAGGATTTAAAAGATCGCGTCTCCCAGAGTTCTCACAAGAGGAAGTAGAATACATTAAAGGAACTCACGACTACTATGGTTTGAATCAATACACATCATCTTTAATAAGCAACCTTGAAGTTCCAATTGGAAGCCCAGATTTTGCTAAAGATGTAGGTGCTTTGCCATCTAAAGATCCAAAATGGCCAGATTCAGGAGCAAATTGGTTAAAGGTTAGTTCAGAATTCCAAAACAAGGCCTTCCACAACTACTTACTTGTCAAAATATAATCGGTTTTCTCCGTACAACAAACATAATTTCGTAGCTCTCTAATACACGAATCAGGGTTTTGTTTTGATGAAAAGTATCTTATTTTGCCTGTTTAAAAAAAATGTATACGTTACTAATATCTTATGTCAATAAATGGGAACATTTTCAAATACAAAAATATTGTTAAGTGTGAAAGAAAACCTTTATTAAATATATTTTATTAATTGTTGCTTGAATTATTTTATATAAATGTATATTTATTTAACATCTAGGTTGAACCGGTAGGTTTAAGAAAATCAATTAACTGGATATGGAAAAAGTACAAACCTCAGGAAATCATCATTACAGAAAACGGTTATGCCGATAGAGGAGAAATTAACGATATAGGAAGGATCAACTACCATAAGGTGAGTTATATTTAAATACCTTCTTGTAAACTAGTGCAAAAATATTCTATAGTGTGATTATATCTACGCTTTTTAACTGTAATGTAATCACATAACCCTATTTAATTATTTTCAGTTGTACTTGCAAAACGTTCTGGATGCCATTCAAATAGATAAAGTCAAGGTGACCGGTTACATGGCCTGGAGTTTCATGGATAATTTTGAATGGCAGGATGGATACAGGTAATTCGAGTAAAGATTAAAACATTATACCAACTATATAAACCTAATGATACAGACCAGTCGTCCTACCATCACTCCATCGTCGTTGGCATGCCTTTTCTCCCTGTAATATTTTATAAGACACTTTTAGTGAATTTTCTTTTAAAAAATTCACTAATGAGGAGATCGCGACTTTTGAATAGTGAAAAAACTTCTTCAAATGAGAGCGATTTAGAACCCCTGGAACCCAAATACAATGTCGGTTTCAGACTTTATATATTATATATATATATATATATATATATATATATATATATATATATATATATATATATATATATATATATATTATGTATCACACCGATAACTTAAAAAGCAATACGGCGATAATATACAAATTTGGTCAATACCTTCCTTCTGAAAGTGGCTTGGATAGGTTCGTAAGCCAGGAGAATCTGCTCTGTTCAAGTAGATTAAACAATGCTTTGTCTTAATTAGATAGTCGAATTCCCCGGTCAGTGGCAGTTCTGAGCTAACCTTTCATTTATAGAACTTTGACCACGAAATTATAATGCATGTTTGTAAGAAAAGAATTTGAGGATGCAGCAAGCGCGTTATGGTAGCGGATTTGTATTAAATGCTGCACATTTGAATAACTCGATCTGCTATTAACCTATAAGGTTTTTCGAAAAGATTTTGTGCATTTTCAAACAATAAAGTTATTTTGATGATACGTTGTTTTTACTACATTCAAACAATAAAGTTATGATATATGGTACATTGTTTCTACTACATGGGTTATACTGGTAATCAAATTTGATGCGTAAAAAACACATATTTGCCAGTTAAAACATTTATATGAAAATTCGCTACCATAACGCACTTGCTGCGTCCAGACTTTTTTATATGACTGTTCTTTAACTAAGAGATGCATTTGGTGGTCACTTCCATTTCTCATTGCAACTTTTCTCTCCACTCTTTCTAAAACTGCTCTGTAAACTGGTTTTGCAGTCCATTTCTTCCACAGGCGCGCTCGATAAAGGATGCTAGAGTTCACCACACTTGTCACAAGTACCCTCTTGCCTGCTTTTGTTCCCCCCACGCCTTGTATTAGTCCGCTGACATGTTTTTCGCCTTGTTAGCGGCATTTCCAATACGCATTGTTATATTCATATTGTGTATCTAGTGGTACATTCCAATCGCTCCATCATATTGTACAGTTCATAAAGTAGGCATAAGAATTGACACCTGTGGCACTCCATATGTCTTACCTATGGACAGGATTTTCCGACCACCAATCCCCTATATTCCAAGTAGCTACAAATTAATCTCATTTGATATGGTATTATTTTTCATCGTTATAACTCCCTGATTATACCAGCCCACAGTGCTGGATTAAATAAGTTTTTCACGTCTAACCTGATCATAACTGCAAATATTTTTAAGGAATCGATATCTTCTGCAATGTTGTTAACCATATGTAGGGCATCTACAGCGCTTCCCATTTTCCCTCTTTGATGTGTATCTACTTGCGCTAGGGAGACTAGTTTTGAGCTAGGTGATTCCTTAAACGCGTAACTACTACCTTACAGTCGTTTAATATTACCTTTGTTTTGGTTTGTTAATTATGCTGCAGATAATTCCTTTGTATCCACACTACGTTTTAGTGAATTTTCTTTAAAAAATTCACTAATGAGGAGATCCCGACTTTTGAATTTTGAAAAAGTGTCTTCAAATGAGAGAACTAGGACTCCTAAAATCCATATCCGGGGTCAGTTTCACTTTTTGTATGTTTATATATATATATATATATATATATATATATATATATATATATATATATATATATATATATATATATATATATATATATATAATAATGGGCCGATTTTAATCAAATCTGGTGAGTACCTTGCTTTTGCAAGTGGCCTGGATAAGTTCATTAGCCAGGAAAATCTGCCCAGGTTTTCCCGAAAATTTTTGTTTTCCTTTCGGAAAAAAAATATATCTACGGAGATAACAAAGTAAGGGGAACCAAATTTGTTACGCGTGTTTGTATTATAAAGTTATAGGCATTGAAAGAAAAAAAATTGGGGTTTTGCTCAAAAAGTCAAAGTTGCGATTTGAAACGTCAAAATTCTCAACATTTAGGGAAAGAACCTGAAACAAATACGGATGATGTAAAGAAAAAGCGCAAGAATAGTGTTCTGCAAACGCTTAAGTTTCAGCTTCAGCCACCATTGTCCTTCATTTTACTAAAATATTTGCAGAAATTCATTTTAAATATACCCTTTTCTCTGATGCTTTGGCCGTAGGTTTAGTCAAGTTGATGCTTTGGCTGTAGTTTAGTTTAGTTTAGTTTATGATTTAACGGTCTATAATTTGTAGCTAATTTTCGTAGAAAAAATTGGTTAATGAGGAGACCGCGATTTTTCAAGTTTAAAAAGATTTTTTCAAATGAGCGCAAACTAGGCCCCCTAGAATCCATAACTGGGTTTACTTTCAGTTTTTATCTGTTTGCATATATACATGGTGACTCATTTCTACGGTAAAGCTCAATATAATTGTTATTATACAAGATACGAGAAAAAATTGTATACGTTAATTATAGGGTGTCTTAAGATGCCTCTTATAGAATTATTTTGGCAATCACAGGCTGATCCACAAGGCGTTGGTGATCCCTACAGTTGTTTTTCAAACACCCTTATATTATTGCATTTTTGCATTTTTTATCGAAATATGATGCATGTTTGTAAGGAAAAAAATCGAGATGCAGTAAGTGCGTTTTGGTAGCAAATTTTCATTGAATCCTTCAAATATCAATAACTTAGTTTGCTATTAACCCAAGGTTTCTTGGCAAGGAGACCAGTTTTTTCGGAACCATTTAAAGTTTATTTGCGAACAGTTTTGTACGTTTTCAAACAATAGGTTATTTTGATAAAATATGGTACATTGTATCTACTATATAGGCTATACCGGTAACCAGATTGAAGCCTGCTTTCATTAGAGAGACATATTTGCTCTTGAAAACATTTT
Source organism: Tillus elongatus (assembly GCA_964006375.1). Lineage (NCBI taxonomy): Eukaryota > Metazoa > Arthropoda > Insecta > Coleoptera > Cleridae > Tillus > Tillus elongatus. The sequence continues at coordinate 60,950,012 of OZ023264.1, forward strand.
AAAGAAAATTCACTTCCATAACGCACTTGCTACGTCCAGACTTTTATGATTTTAATTACTTCAGTATAAAAGGTAAGATGCTTACTGGCAATTAGGCCATTGCTGACCCTTTTTGCTCATCTAAACTAACCTACCCTCCACCTTGAGCTCGATCTCAACGACGACAGTGATTTGAAAAATCATCCGCCGCCGGTGAATCTCGAACCGTCGACCCCCGAGTCCGTATTGGAAAGTCTGAATCGACATTCCCGCACGGCCACGGAGGCGCTAATTACTTCAGTATAAGAGAGGCGAGCTAGCGATTTCAGTATAATAGTGTCTTCGTTCAGTGTTTTAGGTGCTTTAAATTTGTCATTTCGGAGGCTTCTGTTTAGCCGGTCAAAACATTGTCTTTTCTTTTATTATTCATGTACAGCACTATTTGTGTATTTTGTGTTCTACAGATGTATTCTTCTTGCTTGGTCACACTACATCCTGTTTTTGCTCTGCTATTTTCCTTGCATATTTCTTTATGATATGTGCAAGTTTGATATTTAGATGGAATTATTCCTGGTTGTTAATTTTTCTTATTTATACATAATTATATAGGTGATATGCTTGTAAGCATAGTCTTCTATAACGCCTCCAGTTGTGATTCTACATATCATCTCTATATACTCCAGTTTACCATCTTCTATTGCATTTCCGAGCTATGAGTTCCTATCTATATTTTCTTCTGCAATCTTATCAACTATGTTTTCTTTCGATTTGACGATAATAATTGGGTCTTTGCCTTTTTTAAGGGCCCCTTCATATAATGTTATATGACAGCCTTCTATATTCTCTTCGGATATTTCATACACATAACCTATACAAATATTTCCTCATCAAGCTCTTTACTTAGTTTGCCCTTTAGAATCTGCACCCTTTTTTTTTCTTGTTTGTTTTTCTTTTGAGTGCCTGCCCCAATTATGTTTCTTATTGTCTCCATATTCTACAACTTTAAAAAATGCTTCTATTATCTTCGTTATGAAATCTGTCCTTACTACGAATTATTTAAAATAGCCACATGTGTCCATTGTTGCTTTAATTCCGCTCTTTGTTTGGAACCTTTATCTACTAGATTGTGAAGTCTTTAAATTTAATTACCTGTCCTGCGTATAAGTTTTCTAAACCTTTCATTTTCCGCATTCGTCCCTTGCAGAAAGCTACTACTACTGAGAAATTCGTTCCAATTCTTTTCATTTTCGCCTCCCTCTCGATCTTAGTTCCCACTCACCTATCGGAGTGGGTGGAATCGTCGTCAATCCTGCCTTCTTTCCGTCTGGGATTTGTTGCTTCCGGTCACCTAGCACCCGGATTGTAGATTGTTTAATGAGTCGTATAGGCCTTCGGTCTCTCAGCATCATGACCCCCAATAACAAAAGTCGGAAGGGATAAAGAAACACAAATCTGGCCAAATAGGAGTAACGATAGAAGTACCTTACCCAAGACAGGTTTGTGTACCAATAAGTTGTAGCCCCCTAAAAGATACTAGTAGTAGTAATTGTGCTAACGGTGTTATTGGTTTAAAGGCATTTTCTGATAGTTAAAAATAATTAATTATCTGATAATTTATATTGCAGCGTTAAGTTTGGATTTTATCATGTGGATTTCAATGACACGCGAAGAAGAAGAACACCAAAGCAGTCAGCCCACTATTATAGAAACGTGTGTATAACTAAATGTTTGTAAATACAATATTCTAATAAAATAGTTCTATATCAAACTTCCCTTCCATCGATTTTTCCAAATATAAACCTAAAACTTTGTAACAATATAATAATAATAATAATAATAATAATAATAATAATAATAATAATAATAATAATAATAATAATAATAATAATAATAATAATAATAATAATAATATAATAACTAGAGAACATTTAATTGTATATTATCATTCTTTTGCTCTACCATCTAGAAAAAGTTGACTTGTATCTGACTGCAACGATATGAATCATATAATGAAAAGAAAACCTTTTAATAAATAATTATTTTTACTATCACACATAGCAAATTGCATCACTTACGCAAAAGAAAAGTCAGAGATAAAAGTATGGTACAAGTGCGAAATGGCAGTTAATTCTTATAAAAAAATCAAATCCTGAAAGATTCCAACAAAATAAAAATGAAGTAAGTTTGGTGAAATTAGGCATACAAGCTGCTTTTGTAAAGACTTTGTTACACACCAAAATTAAAGCTAATAGGAAATAATTCGGTTATGATTAAAATTATAAACAAAATAAAAACTAGAGTAGTAGGCGCAGCCACTATCAGCCTGTTAAAGTATTGTTTTCATCAGATCATACCCCATATTACCCATATGATAAATACATGCATTACAACCGGTGTCATTTCAACTCAATTGAAGCAATGCTTGCTTCCATTATATTATTCCTTTCTCTAAAGTTCCAAACCCAGAGAATCCAAAGGCTCTACGTCTCATAAGTATTTTACCTGTTCTTTCTAAAGTATTTGAACGAGTAACCTATTAGCAATTGAAAGCACACTTAGATCGTTTTTCCATATTACCGATAAATCAGTCCGGTTTCAGACAATCATACAGTTACACATCGGCCCTGATAAAAGTTTCTGATGATAACTTCGAGTCCTCTGACAATAACAGAATAACGGATCTGATGCTCTTGGATTTTACCAAAGCCTTTGATACTGTTAATCATACATTACTTATTTATATTTTGCATTATATTGGCCTGAAGAGGACTGCATTTGACTTTATTTCTAATTAAGTGGAGTTGAGTACCCAGAGTGTGAAAATATATGGAAATTACTCAGAGGTATTAATTCTTGCTCCCCTGTTGTTCAGTATTTACACGAGCAACACGTTTCGTAACCTGGAACACTGTCAATATCATATGTGTGCTGATGATAACCAGTTTATATTTGTCGTTTAAAAGAGCAGTGAATCGTTAGGCGGTAGTCAAGATTAATGGTGACCTGGCGAATTTGGCGCAATTTTCGAAAGAACATTCTTTGTTTTTAAATCCGGCTAAGTCTAAACTACAATGATTTGGAAATAGATCAGCTGTAGCTGAAAAACCTAAAAATTTTGTTATGAAAATAAATGCTGACGAAATACAGGCCGTTCGAAGCGCTAGTAATTTGAGGGTTATTTTCAACAATACTTTCAGGTTTGTCAGTAAAATTTCAGCATATTTTAAAAGGTCGTATGCTGCTTTAAAACTACTTTACCCACATAGAAATTACTTATCTGTTAAAATAAAAAGGGCACTATGTGAGTCATTGGTCTTATCGAACTTTTTATATGCTGCACCAGTGTACTATCCCTGTCTTGAGGTAGCCACCAGGAACAAAATACAGAAGACACAAAATTCATGTCTTAGGTATATTTTTGGATTGCGTCGTAAAGATTATGTATCGTGGAAATTAGGGGATTTGAAATGGCTTAATATGAACAGTAGACTTAAGTTAAGTACGCTGTGCTTTTACTATCGAATTATTTTTAATAGAAAGGTTTGTATAATGCAATCAGATTCGTGACTGACGTTCAGAATATAAATGTTGGTAATCGTGGTATCATAACTCCTCCTAACTATAAAACCACTCTCTTTTAACGATATTTTCGCTACAATGTTCCAAAACTTTATAATGCCTTAGGTGCTAGATATTAAAAGATTTAGGAGACCTTTGTGTGACTACCTCTGTAGTGCTCAATGATTTTTTAGTTATGTTCGGAAATGATTTGGGTTAGTATTTATTTTTGTAAACGATCTCTATTTACCGAAAGAACTTAAGATTAAATAGGTTAAGAAACATTTGTTTGACTACCTGTGTGGTGCGCAATAGATGGTATCTAAATTTTTTTAGTCATGTTCGGGAATACTTTGGATATTTTCTATCTTTGTGAATTAACTATGTTTAGCTAAGCGTTAAGGCGAGGTCAAAAACCGATAAAACTTAAATGTAAGAAACCTAGAAGAAGATCCTTCTGCTTGCTTGATCGCAGCCTAGTGTTTTTCATTTTGTACGGGAGATTTAAATGTATACGAATATTAACTTGTGTAATAGGAAAAATAATTATATATATATATATATATATATATATATATATATATATATATATATATATATATATATATATATATATATTTGTGTGTGTATGTGTCTCGGGGCCAATATAATTTATGATTCTTTTTTTAACCCTACTGCATATCAAATATAGCTATTTATTAATGATTTATACCGTATGGTGGCAATATTGAAAAGCAGAATGTTTTTAGTCTAAATTGCAGCTAGAAGAATGAATTGTTTTCCAAAGTGTGCCGGTTCTTGCACCTCTCTAGTTATCTAATATGAAACTTTGTAGAAAGGTAGGCGAGTTAACTTAATAGAATAGGCCACTTGTTAAGTCATTTTTTGTTTGCTTCTTATATGATCTTAGTTTAGCACCGCAACTCGGGTGACCTAGGGTCGTTGGTTCTATTTCCGGGAGAAATGCTATTTCTATTTTCCAATATATACCGAGAGCATTGGTGGTTCAGTGGTAAGAACGTGTGCCTCTAAACCGAAGGATACTGGGTAAGTATGTGTAAACAGGTTTTAAAATGTTACAACCATCTTACAACCATCAACACCAGAAACCTTCCTATAATTAACAAAAATTCAGCAAACACAATACCAGATAAATGCTATTGCAATCCATATACTAATCATGAGGTATACCTTTTCTAGGCAGGAACTTATACTTATAAACTAGTACTTAAGATTTATGTATATATCCTTATATGTATAACTTTCGTATGTATACGTGTACATCATCATATATTTTATGTTAATCAATAAAGATATTTTAAATTGCTATATTGGGTACTGGATTTGATTTCCAGGGTTCCACTTTCCCTTTTTTAATACATACTGTAAAATTAACATCAACCGAGGTTGTAGCATTGTATTTGAGCAACCTGACTGTCTGCACGTTCCACCCTTTGGAGAGGGCGTAAAGCCGTCAGTCCCGTGTGCATTCGATATTGAGCACGTTAAAGATTTCTATCATTCTTACAGAAAGCCAAAGGTTTGGCCAATTTTCAAGATAGTGAGGTGAAACTGTCCCCTGGTGATTGGCCATAGTCGCGTAAATTGACCGACGTCAAAGAAACAAAAACACACGTACAACATATAGTGTAAAATTAACATCAACAGAGGTTATAGCCATTGATTGTTGTTGCCCTTACTTGGTGAAACTTGTCCATACTGCATACAGACTTGGAGAATACTTCTCTGGCTTCACTGTTGGTTTTTAGTGGTGAAGGACGTAGCCAGCGCGTGAGCTAACTGGAGCAAGTGGCCCTTAGAATTCTAGAAGTTCTAGGATGTTCTTCAATGATTCTGTGACAATAGTTTCGCTGCTTGACAGCACTTTCAGACAGATTAAAATTGAAATAGTACGTAATCATGACAACTACAAATAAGTATCTGTTGCTATGTTATGATATGATGTTTTGATCAAAAAATTTTATTAAATTGAAAATAAAATGAAACCCAGATGACAGATGAGGTTTTCAAAATGTCTATGTGATGTATGTCAATGTTTAACATAAAAACTAGAACTAGCCTATAATAACTATGATAACAGTTACAACAATAAAATAACTAAACAATAACAGTATAAAAGTAGTCTCTATACAACGAAAATATCGACATACATCAACTCATTATTTTATTACAACTTTTTTGAAATAATAGTTAAATTTATTTTCTTTGACATATTTAATTAGAAAGAAGAATATCGAAGAAAGGGGAATTCATTAAATCAGTTTGCTCGTTTATAATGACAAACGTAAACTAGACTTTTTTGAAGCTTTAGAAGTCAAAAGGCACACACACGACAATAACTACCTTGTTTTAAACGAGCAAACTGATTTAGTGAATTCCCCTTTCTTGGATATTCTTCTTTCTAATTAAATATGTCAAAGAAAATAAATTTAACTATTATTTCAAAAAAGTTGATGTATGTCGATATTTTCGTTGTATAGAGACTACTTTTATACTGTTATTGTTTAGTTATTTTATTGTTGTAACTGTTATCATAGTTATTATAGGCTAGTTCTAGTTTTTATGTTAAATATTGACATACATCACATAGACATTTTGAAAACCTCATCTGTCATCTGGGTTTCATTTTATTTTCAATTTGATAAAATTTTTTGTTCAAAACATCATATCATAACATAGCAACAGATATTTATTTGTAGTTGTCATGATTTCGTACTAATTCAATTTTAATCTCTCTGAAAATGCTGTCAAGCAGCGAAACTATAGTCACAGAATCATTGAAGAACATCCCAGAACATCCAGAATTCGAAGGGCCACTTGCTCCAGTTAGCTCACGCGCTGGCTACGTCCTTCACCACTAAAAACCAACAGTGAAGCCAGAGAAGTATTCTCCAAGTCTGTATGCAGAGGTTATAGCATTGTGTTTCAGGAAGTTGAATGTCTACACATTCCGTCTTTTGAAGGGGGATAAAGCCGCCAGTGTCGTGTAACATGCGATGTAGGTCACATTAAATATCCTTACCTTGCTTACAGAAAATAAGGGGTGCGGCAAAATTTCCAGCTTAGTAAAGTGAAACTGCTACCTAGCGTCGGTGGTGGGCCAACGTCACAGAAATAGGCCAAAGTTAAAGAAATACGATACAGACACACGTGGTTTGGTGGCAAAAAAGTTTAGAGCTTATTGCTATCCTATTTGACTTGGACTGTTTTCAGATGTCCATTGCTGTTTGCCGCCCGACGAAAAGCCTCGCTGTTCATCTCGAAGCTGTTTCCGCTTCTAAATAGAAATTCCAAATTGTCCATGAACAATAAGTTGCTCATGTACAAAGTCATTATCCGGCCAGCCTTGAACTATGCATCCCCTGCATGGGCCACCGCGGCCGCAACACACATCAAGACCCTTCAAATCATCCAGAATAAAATTCTGGGAATGGTAACCGGAGCGCCATGGGTCACATTCATTCTGATCTGGAAATGCCTTCGATACTTGAGTTCATAACTCAACTATCCACAACTCAGTTCGCAAAAGCCGCTTCTCACCCAAATGCTCTTCTCCGTAGTGCCACCGACTACGATGAGCAACTTCCATATAAGCATAAGCGTCCAAAGGTTATACTTACCCGCTAACGCCCCCGCGACAAAAACAGAAAGGAAACATTCATACCCAAAAAGTCATTGTGTGTATTCTTTCCGACGGAGGTATGGACTAAGGTCCGGTACTCCTAGGGATAGAGTTTTAGTGAGTAGGTGTACTAAGAGTACAAGTCTCACAGTACCTCGATATCCCACGGCACTACGATGTCGTGAATGAGGTGTACATGAGGCATCTCTCCCTCCTGTAATCAAAAAAAAATGTTGTTTTCTGCCAAAAATTTTACACAAATAACAGACACAGGTCTCCTCTCGTCGTTTAATTTGGTTCTAGTCAATTAAAAAGTTAATTATCTATCAAACTAGTTTCGTGATTTAACTGTAAAATTACATGCCTTTATGCACTTGGTGATTCACGATCATGCGATACTTGTTTGCGACCAACTACTTACAAGTTTACCCATAATTAATCTTCAAACAATTATTTATTTTTACAGTGCAATTTGAGTTGTTGCGTGATTTTGTAATAAAGTCAAACGTTCCCAACATCAGTTCCACAGAAAGTACGGCAACCTTCAAACTTAAGTTGCGCGTCCCTAAGCTGTCACAACATATCTTAACTTGAATAAAATTAAAAAACCTAAAACAAAAAAAAACTTCAAAGTAGACACTAAAAACTGAAAAATAACTGGATTACGGGTTTAGGCCAAAAGACAAAAATTTAATTAAATTAAATAATATTATGTGCGCTACCCACTTATCTGTTTGGAGTCGGTGCCAAGCCAATTAGGTACTAGGTAGATACGCTGGGGCCACCCCCGCCACATCTCAATTTTTTCCGCGCACGCGACGGAATGCATGAGCGTGGGTTGGTCTTTGATCATTAGCAACATATTTAGGTATTTCATTATAATTATATCCGTTATTAATTAAGCTGTTTATGTCGCTAAGTATTATTGTTTTGGCCTTGGCACCGACTTAAAACAGATAAGTTGGTAGCGCATATAGTAATATTGCATCAAAATTATTTTTCGTCTTTTGGATTAAACCTCTAATCCAGCTATTTTTCGCTTTTTAGTGTCCATTTTGAAGTCGTTTTTTTTTAAGTTTGTTTATTTTATTTTTTTCATTTTTAGTGTAAATATACGTACGTAGTGAGTACAGTATTAGAAAACTTCTATCTACTAGATTATAAGAGGATTTCGCTTCATTTGCCTGAAATTCCATAATCAGATCCTGATTTGGTGAAAATGGGACCCCTTCAGGAGTATACCCTTTCAAACAAAAATAAAAACAATTAAATTGGTCCACAATTGACGAAAATATTGGTGAACATACAAATAAAAAATACATTCAGACAAACATCATAGAACCTCCTCCTTTTTGGAAGTCCGTTACATAACAGAAATATGGAAGGCCAGAATCTAGCTAAAATGTGTCATATTTTGCGAATTTAATTAAGCTTATTGTTTTGCGTTAGCGGAAGAAAGACGAATATATGCTAAATCATTAAAAGTTAGAAAATATTAATATTCATGAGAAACGTTGTGTCTTACATTAAAAGGTTGCAAACAACAGCATTAGCAAATTTGGGGAGTGCGTACTTTATCCTACAGGAAGATCACGGTACAGTAAACTAGCATTATTTACAAAATCATGCCGTGACGCTGTCATACACTAGAAACATCTTACCGACAAACTCCTGTAACAGCAATAACACCGCAGGCACAAAATGATATTAAAGTATTTTCTAATACACCCATATAGCAGCATACAATGGTTATTAGTATAGCCAAATGGTAGCATCAATTAATGGCATTATTCTTAATTTGCCCGTACTGGTGTTTGCTAAGATCCCGAATCGCCTAGCACAGTTTATTCTCTGTACACACCGAATATGTTAAAATATAAATAAAAATCCACCAATAATAATAATAATAATAATAATAATAATAATAATAATAATAATAATAATAATAAAAATAATAATAATAATAATAATCACAATCACAATCACAATCACAATAACAATCACAATCACAATCACAATCACAATCACAACCGCAATCGCAATCACAATCACAATCACAATCACAACCACAATCACAACCACAACCACAACCACCACAATCACAACCACAACCACAACCACAACCACAACCACAACCACAATCACAATCACAATCACAATCACAATCACAATCACAATCACAATCACAATCACAATCACAATCACAATCACAATCACAATCACAATCACAATCACAATCACAATCACAATCACAATCACAATCACAATCACAATCACAATCACAATCACAATCACAATCACAATCACAATCACAATCACAATCACAATCACAATCACAATCACAATCACAATCACAATCACAATCACAATCACAATCACAATCACAATCACAATCACAATCACAATCACAATCACAATCACAATCACAATCACAATCACAATCACAATCGCAATCGCAATCGCAATCACAATCACAATCACAATCATAATCATAATCATAATCATAATCATAATCATAATCATAATCATAATCATAATCATAATCATAATCATAATCATAACCATAGTCATAATAATATAACAATTTATTCGCCATGTTGATACATTATAGTATATATGACATGTCAAAAAAAAAGTGTACATCAATAACAAACAAACAAATAAAAAATTATCGTCGCAGTAATAAAACACAGACACACACACAACCTACAACACCACACATAATAGAGAAACACCTGAAGGACACAACAGGTATGGTCAATGTCCATGCACAACTGTATTGAAATACTCTAAGAGGGGGTAGAAAGCTTGATCGGAAAGTTACTTTTTCACTGCCAATTTAAAATGTTTAAGATCAACATCCCTTATGAATGCTGGCAGCGAGTTATACTAAGTTACACAACTATATTTACATAGGTGGGCGTTCATATTGAGACGTGCAATGCCGAGGGATGCTCAGTAACTCTCTCTTTCTTGTTGGATACGTATGAGAGAAACAATTTTTGAGAAAGAGATGTAAATTTTGCTTCGTGAAATAAACACACTTTTTGCTTTTAAACCTTTCCATACAGCTCTCTCTTGACGCTAACATAAACCTATTTCTCAAGAGGCGCTTTTGAAGAATAAAGACCCTTTCACAATCTAGACCACGCCCCCAGCGAATAACATTATAAGAAATGTGTGAATATGGCAACGCATAATAGACATATTGACACCTTGACATTTCACGTCAAGTGAGGATTTAAGTTGCAAAATTGCAAAAATCGCACAATTACGTTTGCCACAAACATGTTTAATGTGGTCATCTCAACACAAATGCAAGTCAAAGCATGTGCCAAGAAATTTTGAACCTGAACTCAGCGACACGCTATCATCCACCAAACCCGCAATTACCGGTCCTCTTATGGAGAAACTAATGCATTCCGTCTTATCTTGATTGAGGATTAATCTCTTATTTTGGCACCAGACCTTCACTTCCTTTATGACAGCCTGAATACTGTCTACAAGTTCTTTGTGACTATCAGCAGATACGCTAACAGTGATGTCATACTCATACATGGTCACAAGCTCAGATGCAACATTAATTGGCAGATCGTTAACAAACACAATGAACAGCAGATATCCCAACACAGACCCCTGAGGTACACCCACCTGAGGCCTGTGAGGTCGAGTCAGAGTCCCCAACCACAGTAACCACTTCTCTGTCCTCTAAGTAAGATTTAAGCCATTATAATGACATGCCTCTAACACCCAAATCTGACAGCATCTCTAACAGGAGCATGTGGTTAAGTCTGTAAACAATGTTTGAAATGTTGGGCTTCTTGTACTACACGAACTCTAGAAACCTTGTTGTATACTGTCGCATCTGTAACAACTGACTGATGAAAACAATTATCTGCTGTGTGACATGTGTCATCAAAACTAACCATGCATGAATTTGATAATTTTTTACGATACAATCTACGGACAATGATAGTGAATTTACGTTTTGGTAGGTCGTGCAAAGTGAAGAAGTATAATTTTCAACATTTTCTTTTACAAATTAATTATTAAATTGCTGGTAAAATGTGTTTATCAATAGCTCAAAGAATTAAAGTTCTAATGATAATTGGTTATGCTGACAGGATCCAAACTCAGGCAGAGGTGTGTATTCTGTTTAATTCTAAATATCCGGATATTTATATCAACCAATCAACAGTAATTTGAATAGATAAGAAATTTCTAGAAACGTGCAGCGTGGACGATATACCAAAAACAGATAGCCGGTCTATAAGTAACGATGTGAAACTAAACGTCTTATTGGCACTGGAAAAGAATCCCCACAGTAGTGTTCGGCAAATTTGCCGAGACAATGTAATTCCATTTCAGACGGCACATAAAGTATTAAAACTCGAAATCTTCATCCTTATAAAATGCAGCTTTTGCAGGAGTTATCCGATAACGATCCAGACCGAAGGATGCAGTTTTGTGCAACATGAATGGATAAATGTAATGATAAATCTTTGTAAGTACAGAATATTCTGTCTTTGGACAAATCTACGTTTACACTATATGGAGAAGTTATGTAAATCAAATATTCTAATATAATGGTTCTATATGAAACTTCCGTTCCATCGATTTTTTCAAACATAAACCAAAAATTTTGCAAAAATCTAATAATAAAAATAATAATATAATAACTAGAGAATATTTGATTGTATATAATCATTCTTTTGCTCGAGCATCTAGAAAAAGTTCACTTGTTATCTGACTGAAACGGTATAAATCATATGATAAAAAGAAAACCTTTTCAAAAATAATTATTTTTACTCGGTATATATCACACATAAGAAATTGCGTCGCAAAAAAAGCCAAGGTTAAAAGACTGGTCGCTATAAGTGGAAATAGTGGTGACTTTTCATAAAAACATTCAAATCCTGAAAAACTACAACAAAATAACTCCAAAAATGATGGAGTAAGTTTGGTGACATTAGGCACACAAGCTGCCTTTATAAAGACTTTGTTACACACCAAATTCAAAGTTTATAGAAAATTCGGTTACAATTAAACTTATAAACAAAATAAAAACTAGATCAGTAGGCGCAGACACTATCAGTCTCTTAATGATAAAGAATTGTTGTCCACAGATTACCCTATATTATCCATATTGTAAATACACGCATTACAACTGGTGTCTTTCCAACTCAGTGGCAGCACGTATATGTTATTGCTTTCCCTAAAGTTCCAAACCCAGAAACGCCAAAGGATCTACGCCTCATTAGTATTTTACCTGTTCTTTCCAAAGTATTCGCACGTGTAATCTATCTGCAATTGAATGCACACTTAGGTCGTTTTTCCATATTGCCGATGAATCAGTCCGGTTTCAGACAATCATACAGTTGAACATCGGCCCTGATAAAAGTTTCTGATGATAACTTCGAGTCCTCTGACAATAACAGAATAACGGATTTGGTGCTCTTGGATTTTACCAAAGCCTTTGATACTGTTAATCATACATTACTTATTTATATTTTGCATTATATTGGCCTGAAGAGGGCTGAACTTGACTTTATTTCTAATTAAATGGAGTAGAGAACCCAGAGTGTGAAAATATATGGAAATTACTCAGAGGTATTAATTCTTGCTCCTTTGTTGTTCAGTATTTACACGAGCAACACGTTTCGTAACCTGGAACACTGTCAATATCATATGTGTGCTGATGATAACCAGTTATATTTGTCGTTTAAAAGAGCAGAGACTCGTGAGGCGGAAGCCAAGATTAATGGTGACCTGGCGAATTTGGCGCAATTTTCGAGGGAACATTCTTTGTTTTTTAATCCGGCCAAGTCTAAACTACTATTATTTAGAAATAGATCAGTTGTAGCTTAAATCACTAAACATTTTGTTGTAAAAATAAATGAATTACACTCTTTTGTGCTTTTGTTTGTAGAAAATGTTAGCAACAAATTGGCTTTCTTAAAAATGCGTTAAAACCTCTCGTCATTTGCGGGTCAAATGGTAAACAGACAACGGTTTCCTCTGGTTTATCTTTTCTGAGAGTCGTAGATTCCGCTAACATTTTCTTTGTTTTATGGTTATTGACTAGTTTCTCCACTAAGCAGACAGAAACCATTATACTTAGCTACATTTTTAATATGTTCAAGTTATCTGTTGTACATTTCTTTATTTAAGGGAAACTGTATTGATCTATGAACTATAAAATTCAAACTAACTATTTTTTGTGGAAAACATAAAACAAATAAAATGTTAGCGGAATCTACGACTTTCAGAAGACATAAACAGACAAAACTGTTGTCTGTTTACCATTTTAACCGCGCATTACAAGGGGTTATAATAGCATTTTTAGGAAAGCCAATTTGTTGCTAACAATTTCTACAAACAAAAAACATTAAAAACCCAAAGGATAAAGATAAAACCACAAATGTGTCGGAAGTCTATGAAATAGGTTGTAAAGATTGTGAACTTAAATATGTTGGGCAAACTAAAAGAACCATCGAAACTAGATTTAAAGACATAATTTAGCGCAACTGAGATATGACACTATTGACAAATCTTGTATTGCTCAGCCTATTTGGGATAATAATCATCACGTAGATAGAGAAAATCTCAAGTTAATAAACACATAAAAAGTCTGGACGCAGCAAGTGCGTTATGGTAGTGAATTTTCAAAGAAATGATCCGGAACCAAACTTTTTCTTTTAACATAGAAATATAAATTTTGGTATATAGTTTCCTTTTAATATCGTTAACTTACGTATCAAATTTAGTTACCATAGCTTTTATATTTTTTGGGTAACAATTTTTCCGAAAGAAAACCCTACATTTTCCCGGAAAATTAGGTTCTATTTTCCTGGATAACAAAGCTATCCAAGTCACTTACAAAAAAATCGGTTCATTGTTTTTTGAGTTATCGGTGTGATATATATATATATATATATATATATATATATATATATATATATATATATATATATATATATATATATATATATATATATATATATATATATAAACATATAAAAATTAAAACTGAACACAGACATGGGTTCTGAGCGGCCTAGATCGCGCTCATTCTAAGAATTTTTTTCAAAATTCAAAAGTCGGGACCTCCCCATTAGTGAATTTTTTCCAAGAAAATTCACAAAAATGGCAGGCAGTCCCGTAAGCTTGGTGCTTACGAAGTATATATATATATATATATATATATATATATATATATATATATATATATATATATATATATATATATATATATATATATATATATATATATATATATATATATATATATATATATATATATATATATATATATATATATATATATATATATATATATATATATATATATATATATATATATATATATATATATATATATCGTTTTATATTTGAACAAAAATGTTTCGCTGAATAGAGTAGGTCCGGTTCTATGTGGTCCATTGTTCGAACTGTTATCTCAATAGCCAGCGTGTCCTTCTTAGAAGGAATATTCGATAACGACGCACAGCATAACTGCATGTATGCAGTTTTAATCACAGGGCTTTAAGGCTCAACAGTGGGGATCTGTCGGTATACCTTCCTAGAGGACGCTGATCGCAACTGACTAACATTAAATAGTAGTTCTAGTCTTTATTCAGTTAGTTTACTCATCCCCTTGATGACGCTAACTTTGTTAGCGAAACGATTGTCGGATCAAAAAACTGTATTGTGATTAATTGGGTTCTCCAAATTGTACTTATCAGTACTCATCACAGTCTCCAATCTTCACTCATTTATTTGTTTAAGCTTGTTGTCTGGCATGAGCAGAAAAAGATGAATATATATTAAATCATTAAAAGTTTGAAAAGACTAATATTTATGACAAATGTTGTGTCTTACATTAAAAGGTTGAAAACAGCAGCATTAGCAAATTTATACACCGAAAGTAAAAAAGATTGAGGAACACAAGGACATGCTGATTCATAAAATAATATTTGTGATGACATCGCTCTACGTTATGTAACCAGGTGTTAATGCCATAATAATGATATAGTGATAAATAATAAAAACTAAAATATAAACAAGATATTACTAAATCACTGGGCATATACAGTGTGGAATAACCAAATCGAATAATTCAGTATCTCAATTATTGTACATATTTATAAAAAAACTCTGGACGCAGCAAGTGCGTTATGGTAGTGAATTTTCATAAAAATGTTTTTAATTGCAAATATGTGTGTTTCCTTTTTAAGAAAGCAGGCATCAATTTTGGTTACCAGTATAACCTATATAGTAAAAACAATGTGCCATGTTTCATAAAAATAACTTTATTGTGTGATGTACAAAAATTTCCAAAAGTAAACTTAAAGTGTTCCGGGAAAACTCGTTTCTTGGTCAACCTTATAGGTTAAAAGCAAATTAAGCTATTCAAATTTGAAGCATTTAATGAAAATTCGCTACCATAACCCACTTGCTGCGTCTCGAATTTCTTTTCTTACAAACATGCATCGCTGAAATATTCAAAAATGCAATAACATAAGGCGTGTTTGATTAAAAAAAAAGAAGAAAATTTGTATCACCAACGACTTATGGGCCATCCTGTGATTGTAGAAATATTTTTTTAAGATGTAGCTCAAGACACCCTATAATTAATATATACAAATTTTCTTCATATCTTGTATAATAACGGATATATTGAGCTTTATTGATTTTTTACGAAAATTCGACAAAAATTATATACCATTAAATGATAACTCTAAAGCTAAGGCTACTGCCAAGCATCAGAAAAAGGGTCTATTTGAAATGAATTTTCTGGAAACATTTTAGTAAAATGAAGGACAATGACGGTTGAAACTAAGACTTCAGAGTTTGTAAAACATCCTTCTTGAGACATTTGATTTCCATATCCCGTATTAGATTCAAGTTCTTTGCCTAAATGTTGCCGATTTTGACGTTTTAAATCGCAACTTTGACGTTTTGAGGAAAACCCCAATTTATTTTTCTTTAAATGCCTATAACTTTTTTGTCTTTTGACCTACATAGCTAAATTTTGGTAGGTAGCTTACCTATAAGGATATTAACTAACGTACCAAATTTGGTTGCCCTTACTTTGTTAATTCCGGAGATATAATTTTTTTTCGAAAGAAAACACAAAATTTTCCGGGAAAACCTGGGCAGACTTTCCTGGCTAACGAACTTATCGAAGCCATTTGCAAAAGGAATTTTTCCACCCAATTTAGTCAAAATCGGCCTGTTATTTTTTGAGTTATCGGTGTGATACATATATATATATATATATATATATATATATATATATATATATATATATATATAATATATATATATATATATATATATATATATATATATATATATATATAAACATATAAAAATTGAAACTGACCCCGGATATGTGTTCTAGGGGGCCTAGTTCG
Organism: Tillus elongatus; assembly: GCA_964006375.1. NCBI lineage: Eukaryota > Metazoa > Arthropoda > Insecta > Coleoptera > Cleridae > Tillus > Tillus elongatus. The sequence goes on from OZ023264.1 coordinate 60,966,611, forward strand.
CGGTCATTTGAAGAAATTTTTTCAAAATTCAAAAGTCGGGATCTCCTCATTAGTGAATTTTTTTTAAGAAAATTCACTAAAAATCCCAAACCACGTCAATTCTGGAATAAAAAATAACATCCTGCAACCTGGAAACTTCACCCTTACATGCAACTCCCTTCGAGTGACAGTTGTAACCCCTAATTTTTAAAATAGAAAGTAGGGGCTTGTGATACTTCATTTAAAAGATATCTACATTACCTATTTTAATATCAACCGAGGTTCTGACATTGTATTTGAGCAAGTTGAATGTCTGCACGTTCCGCCCTTCGGAGGGGGCGTAAAGCCGTCGGTCCCGTGTCCATGCGATGTTGGGCACGTTAAAGGTCCCTACCCTCCTTACAGAAAGGCAGGGGTTCGGCAAAATTTCCAGGCTGGTGAGGTGAAACTGCTCCCTGGCGTCGGTGATTGGCCATAGTCGCGGAAATAAGCCGACGTTAAAGAAACAAAAAAACACACACACACATTACCTATTTGAAAATGATATGGCTTTAAATTTATTACAAAAATTAACAATAAAAAGAAATTTATCTGATTGACGAAATTCGTTACAACACACTAAAAAATAATTAGCTAATAGCGTTTGATCCTTGATAATGAAACCAACCATATGAATGTTTTTTAATGCATTTCTGTTAAATAAACCATGGTTTTATTTGTAGATTCTAGTTATTAACTGAGGACTACTGACATGCGGTTACAATCACATAGCAAATGGCTAAGACGTTTTAACCAAAACTAACATTGCCAACTATGAAAGATGTTGATAACGTTTTATTAGGTGATTCACTAAGTGAAGATTGGAACCCGTGATGGGCACTCATAAGTACACTTGGAGAACCCAAATCACCACAGCACGTCTTTTTAAAGACCTGAAGATCGTTTCACTAAGAAAGTTAGTGTCATCAGACGATGCTCGGTTTAAAGAACTTTTATTTTTTATTGCTTTATAAATATAAATACTTTCGTACGCATCCAACTTCGCTGGTTGTCTAACATTTTTGATAAGTGTCAGATTTTTTTATTTACAAAAAACACATCAACCCATTGGGTTATTAGCGTTGGTACAATTAGTATTTATGGTATCATAATAATAAACAGACAATATAACATAAGACCTTAAATGCTACCATACAACTTGAACATTTTCAAAAAGGTTACTATAGATTTAAGATTACAGTCTTGCGACAAAGTTACGCTAATGTCCTCAAAAATATGATTTTCCTTTCGTTGTTGGCTATACAAGGGGCACTCACAAAGGAAATGTTTTACTAATAAGTCTGAGTCACATATGTCGCACCGTGGTGTTTCACTTACATCAATGAGATCGTCATGAGTAAATCTGGTGTGTCCTATTCGAAGCCGTGCTATAATTACCTGTGTTTTTCTATGCCCCATCAAAGACCATGGTTGGATACTCCTCTTAATTTCTCTCAGCTTTGATGTCATAGTTTCTGTCTTGCATATGAGATTATTTTTTTGGTTTTTCACGTCACTTTTAAGAAGTGTTGTTGTTCTAATTGATGACTAATTGTTAACAGTTGCAACTGCATATCTGTCTGCTTTTTAGTGAATTTTCGTAGAAAAAATTCACTAATGACCTGACCTGACCTGACCTGACCTGACCTGACCTGACATGACTTTTGAATTTTGAAAAAAAATTTGCAAATGAGCGCGAACTAGCACCGCTAGAACCCATATCCGGGGTCAGTTTCAATTTTTATATGTTTTTATATATATATAAATATATATATATATATATATATATATATATATATATATATATATATATATATATATATATATATATATAAAAATATATATATATATATATATATATATATATATATATCACACCGAAAACTCAAAAAATAATACGTCGATTTTGTCAAAACTTGGCATGTACCTTCCTTTTATAAATGGCTTTGATAAGTTCGTTAGTCAGAAAAATCGGACGAGGTTTTCCGGAAAATGTTTGAGTTTTCATTCGAAAAAAATTTTTTCTCAAAAAATAAAAAAGCTATGATAACCAAATTTGGTAGGTAGGTTTACGATATAAAAAGTAAACTACACACCAAACTTTAGATTTCTATGTTACAATCAAAAAAGGGTATAATAAAATATTTTGTGCCAGATCATTTCTATGAAAATTTACTACCATAACGCACTTGCTGCGTCCAGGCTTTTATTACCTTGTATTCTATTCTGTGAAGGTATCCAAATGAAGTTAACTTATATATCTTTTTCCTTGGATTCATTTAGGACCTCCTTAATGGCTGAAAGTATAGGATTACTTGGATAAAACTCTTGTATGCAATAAATTGAGCTCAGTTAATCTGCAGCAATAAGGACCTTTTTATGATTTGTGTTGTTAGCGAAGTTAACCGCTTGTAATATAGCAAAATTCTAAGTGAGTGGTGAACGTGTCGCCACCTAGTTCGGAACCAAGTACTATGTTGTCACGCCCGCTCCAAATAACACAGAGTGTTAAAAATAGAGACGGTATACAACTAACTAACAATTGAAAAAAAATTGTTAGCCCTGGCCCATTTCGACCCCAATGTAGGGACAAAGTATGTAAGACTAGATGCATTCTCGCAACAATTAGAACCGTAGACCGGTTTCGCTCTCATTAGAGCTCTTCAGTACGGCATACTAATTGCAGCAAAAATGCACCAAAAATAACACGGCTATCGTATAGCCAGTCTTAAAACACTAAGTGAGTGGTGAACGTGTCGCCACCTAGTTCGGAACCAAGTACTATGTTGTCACGCCCGCTCCAAATAACACAGAGTGTTAAAAATAGAGACGGTATACAACTAACTAACAATTGAAAAAAAATTGTTAGCCCTGGCCCATTTCTACCCCAATGTAGGGACAAAGTATGTAAGACTAGATGCATTCTCGCAACAATTAGAACCGTAGACCGGTTTCGCTCTCATTAGAGCTCTTCAGTACGGCATACTAATTGCAGCAAAAATGCACCAAAAATAACACGGCTATCGTAAAGCCAACAATTTTTTTTCAATTGTTAGTTAGTTCTATACCGTCTCTATTTTTAACACTCTGTGTTATTTGGAGCGGGCGTGACAACATAGTACTTGGTTTCGAACTAGGTGGCGACACGTTCACCACTCACTTAGTGTTTTAAGACTGGCTATACGATAGCCGTGTTATTTTTGGTGCATTTTTGCTGCAATTAGTATGCCGTACTGAAGAGCTCCAATGAGAGCGAAACCGGTCTACGGTTCTAATTGTTGCGAGAATGCATCTAGTCTTATAGCAAAATTGTTCATGTGTAAGCACTACTCTCATGGCGCAGTTGATAAGTTTTAAAGCCGCCTTCGTACACTATAGCTGCTCCTGTACCTTGTTCCTTTGTAGATGCGTATATATATATATATATATATATATATATATATATATATATATATATATATATATATATATATATATATATATATATAGGGTGAGGCGCCAAGAGTTTCTCAATAACCAAACCGATTTTAATCCGGAAAATTTCGATTCTTAGGTTATCGGTCAAGCCCAATTAAACTAAACTATTCTCGATTACGTGACACTTCCGGTTCTACCGGTGTGTCTATCAACTTTGTTATTTTAAATACAGTATGCCACCTTTGAATATAATTTTGAATCCTACTCATAATTTAAGGTAGACTTGTACTGGCATACTATGTGTCTAAAATTAACAACCATTTTCAACATATTTCGTTTTATTCGAAAATGTTTACAGAATCATAGTTGCACATTATACCTGATAACATAAATGAAAAATAAACTACAAGATTCATCTCTGCACACAACACACCAGTGTGTGTACCTTCAACACACGTATTACAGTTTTGCGTTTCAACACACAGGGTGATAGAAATTGGCTTGGCACCTTGACAAAATTCAACTGATTAAAACTTTCGTTTTTCAAATGGCACCCTGTATTTTATTAACTCAGTTAATTTGCATTTTGAATCTCTTTCGATTTACATTAGCATTCCTTATACCTAAATTCTAACCATTTTGGAGATAAATGCAGATTTATTCGAATCTTGTAACAATAGTAGCCTTTGGAATTTAATTTATCAACCAAGTGACGTTTGCATGCTAGAAGTGCACGCGGTGAAGTTTGTTATTGAAATTACAAAATAGGCCCTAAATAGTGATAAAAATGGCCAATTTAGGGTATACAATCTATGTTTTTATGGAGCTATTAATTATTTATGGTGAATATCATCGAATAATTGGTCTTACGTGTCGTGCTTTCTCCGAAAAGTACCCAGATAGACCGAAGTCTAGTCCGGACACAGTAAAGAGATTATTGAAGAATTGTTCGAGTTACGGGAGTTTTATCCCCAAAAGTAGAAACCGGAGCGAAGTGTTGATAATGAGGTAAATGAAGTCAATGTCATATTTCGCTGCTAAGCCAAATTCATGTCTCAGGGTTGTCAAAGAGAGTTGGATTTATCAACAACAACCATTTACAGAATATTCGAAAACAAAACCGGAGACCCTTCTCCTATCACTTAATCCATAGTTTACAGCACAGTTATAACTCTCAATGTGTTCAATTCTGTGGGTGATTCCTTTTAAAAACACAGGAAGATGGAGCTTTTTACGAAAAAATTATATGGTCTGATGAAGCGAAGTTCTGCAAAAATGGATTGGTCAATCGTCATAATAGCCACTTTTGACCGGATGAAAATCCTCACTTCACAAGAACCAACTATTGTCAAGACCGTTGGTGTGTGTGTGTGTTGTGTGTTTTTGTTTCTTTTACGTCGGCCTATTTCCGCGGCTATGGCCAATCACCGACGCCAAGGAGCAGTTTTACCTCACTATCCTGGAAATTTGGCCGAACCCCTGCCTTTCTGTAAGGAGGGTAGGGATCTTTAACGTGCCCAACATCGCATTGACACGGGACTTATGGCTTTACGCCCCCTCCGAAGGGCGGAACGTGCAGACATTCAACTTGCTCAAATACAATGCCAGAAACTCGTTTGATGTTAATTTTACAGTTTGTACTGAAAAAGTGAAAGGAGTAGACTGAGATCGAACCCAGTACCCTTCGGTTCAGACGCACACGTTCTTACCCCTGAACCACCGAGGTTCTTAAGACCGTTGGTCATTTAATGTATTTTGTGCCGTAAAAAAAGATTCGTTTACCTCATTATCAACATTTGGCTTTGGTTTCTCTTTTTTTGAGGATAAATCTCCCCTAACTTGTACAATTCTTCAATAATCTCTTTACTGTGTCCCTACTATTCTTCTGTCTATCTGGATACTTTTCGGAGAAAACACGATATTTGCGACCAATTATTCGATAACATTCACCATCAATAATTAATAGTTCCATAAAATCAGAGTTTGCATTTGCCATTTTATCACTATTAAGGGCCTATTTTGTAATTTCGATAACAAACTTCACCGCGTGCACTTCTAGCATGCAAACGTCACTTGGTTGACAAATTATATTCCAAAGCCTACTATTGTTACAAGTTTGCAACCCTAATTCCTATAAATATGTATTTATCTCCAAAAGGGTTATATTTAGGTATAGGGACTGCCAATGTAAATCGAAAGGGATTCGAAATGCCAATTAATCTAGTTAATAAAATACATTGGAAAACGCAAGTTTTGATCAGTTGAATTTTGTCAAGGTGCCAAGTTAATTTCTATCACCCTGTATGTTGCAAAGCAAAACTGTAATACGTATGGTGAAGGTACACATATTGGTGTGTTGTGTGCAAACGATGAATATTGTAGCTTATTTTTCCTTCAAGTTATCAGGTATAAAGTACAACCATGATTTTGCAAAAATTTTGAAGAAAACGAGATATTTGAAAATGGTTAATTTTAGACACATAGTATGCTATTGAAAGTCTACCTTAAATTACGAGTAGAATTCAAAATTATATTAAAAAGTGGTATATTGTATTTGAAATAACGATGTTGATGGGCACTTACGGTAGAACCGGAAGTGTCACGTAAGCAAAAATATGTTAGGTGAATCGGGTTTGGCCGAAAACCTAGGAATCAAAATTTTCCGAATTAACATCGGTTCGGTTATTGAGAAACTCATAACAAAAACTCTTCGCGCCTCACCCTGCATAATAAAATGTTCTTTGTGCTTATTTAAAATAGCCTCGATGTTCTCTTGAATAATGTGGTGGTTTTCTCTTTCTTTGTTAAATTGAGTTAATGATGTAACACATATTGGTAAGCTGAGGAGGCAGCCGACGTTCGTTTACTGATATTGGTGGGAGTGTTAGATAGAGTTTTTGTATGTATCTGTTCAGTCTTTCGGAAAAAAATATGGTTCTGGATTTATATATAGACTTGAAACGGTCTTAGAAGACATCGGTATGTACTGGATTGGTAGTGTTGGAACCCACCGATACACCATACGCGAGTAAAACGGAATGCTTTCAAGATGAAGGGTGTGCTCTCTATTGGACTAGTATAATAAGCCTCCAGACCTATTCTGATACCTGCATTATGTATAGAGTTCAGAAGTTTTAAAAGAGATTTCTTTGCAGAGGCATATACTAGTGCACCATAATCTAACTTCGAACGGATTAAAGTTCTTTACAGATTTAGCAAAATATTACTATGAGCTCCCCACGTTTGGCTAGAAATAACTTGTAATAAATTAAGCCTACTTCGACGGTGTAGTTATTTTATATGTAGGCTCCAATCTAATCTAGAGTCCAATGTCATTCCTATGAATTTGACGCTTTCAGCAAACAAAAATTTGTCGCCATGTGGGGTTATTAAGGGAATATAATTTTCTTTTTTCTTTGAGAAAAAATGCATTTGGTTTTACTACTTGAATCCTGTTGTTTGGGACCAATCTTCAATTCCATTAATGCCCGTCTGTAGGGCTGTTTTCATAATTGTGATATTTCTATTTCTCTTGCGTAAATTATGAGATCATCCGCATGTAGTATTTCTCTGACAGGAGTCTTATAGTTTGAGTAATAGTAGAGTCTGCATAATCTGATTAATCGCGATAATGAATAGACTAGTGCTAAGGGGAGATCCTTGGGGCATTCCTTTAAATAGTGGCTTTTGTTTAGAGAAAAACCCTTTTATTCTCACCCGAAATGATCCCTGGCTAAGAAAATTCTGGACTAGGGCTAACATATTCCTATTAATATTCCAAATTTCAAGTGTCTTTAAAATATACCTCCAAGTCGTATCAAAGGCTCTTTGAATGTCAAAACATATCGCAATTCATTTTTGATTGCTGGCAAATGATTCATGAACCTTGACCTCCATATGGCGTTAGAACAGTCAAAATCACCAAGTATTACTCCAGGAGATGGAGTTTGGGTTAATAAATCTATCAGTTCATCCTCTTCTAAGTCTCGGTCTCTTGGAAAGTAAATGTTACATGTATTAAAACTATATGGAGCTTTTACTTTGACGGCTGTGGCTCCAGTATCCGTTGTAAGTTGTATTTCTTCAGAAATGAGAGGGTCCGAAATGTAACTATATACACCTCCACTTGCACGTTGATAAGTATTTCTATTTTGAGAGTATGCTTGAAAATGTTTTAAATTGCTTTTGCCGTTGTTTTTGAAATATGTTTCCTGGAAACTTATTATATGTGGTTTGTCCTTAGATATTAACAGTTTGGGCATTTCAAGTTGGGTAAAGAACCCATTTATATTCCATTGAAAAATGAACGTGGTGTAGAATTTGTAAAAAAAATTAGTTTCAGCACTAGAAGCTTTCTTGAGACATGTGGGAAACTTCAACTTCAGCTCCAGATAGCGAAGCGCTTCTGTCGATGCTGTCATCATCGACATTAAGAGCTAACTGTTTACTGATCTTTTTCTTCTGCTTGGTACATTTAATTTTTCGATGGACAAACATGGGATATATTTTTGTCAGCATGTCAATAAAAGCAGGTATGTTTTCTGCATATTGCTTAACTGTACTCAAAGGATCGATAGATCTGTGAGTATTTTCGAAAATATCTTTTATTTGCTCATAGGAAAGAATAAACGTTGATTCGTGTTTTCGAACAAATTCTTTGATAGGTGACATTTGGACTTCAAGAGCTGACATTTTGTCAATACTTGTTCGAGGTTTCTTTTTTGTGGCTGGTTGTGGCATCTGAAATTCAAAGGACTCTTTTTCTATAGTCGATGTATTTTTAGCTAATAGAGAGCGTTTTACAGAATGAGTTAAAAAACAGGTTCGCTTTTCTGAAGTGTTTCGTTTCTTTTATTACTGGGATATGCAGTAATTTCCTCCGCATTACTTGCTCCTGTGGTCGAGTTTTCTGATGCCTCTGGATTATCTTCCTGTGTTTGAATGAGTTACCGTGGTGTTATTGGCTCCGAACATTGAGCAGCTAAATGGCACCTGAAACATGTCAGCGAATCTCGAGAGAGAAAAATTCTGTAAGGTGTACTATCAAAGGTAATAACAAGTTATTCTGGAATGCTGCTATGTTCAGATATTGGTACTATGTAGACTTGTCTTCTAAAACTAAGGATATGAGCGTACCATGGTTTTGTAATTCCAATTATCAACTAAGTGATAAGAGAAGCTAATGTTTGACCAATTTTCTTTAGTTCTGCTTCCATGACTTGATGTGGTATTACTGCAGAGATATTTGAAATCATTAATCTTACTGCTGGCGTAATGAGTTTTCGTGCAATAATTCATGTATCGTTGACTTATATACGTCCGTGCTCAGTCATAAACTTTTCCAGTACCTGTTTGCTACTCAGGTATATGCGTATTCTACTATTAGATTTACTTGATGTAAAATTATGTTCATTTGTTGTACAAGAGGGCCCAGTGCTGTTATAGTCCTCAATTATAAGACCTTCTATAGCTGTGAAGATGAGAGCTTGTTCTGTCGTTGGACATTTCTATATGCTACAGCAATTGCAAATGTTTTCGTAACTGTAGGGTTGGATTGAACATTGTTTTCCGAACTTCCGTAGTAGAAAGGTGCTGCAATGTTTTGATATTCCATTTAAGTTAGGTAACGTAAATAAGAGAGGTACAACTGCGTTCTGAGGTCACGTTAAAAAATCATTTTCTAATAATTCTGAGATAAAAAAGTCATAATTCTGAGATAAAAGTCAGAATTCTGACATAAAAACTCAGAATTCTGAGATAAAAAGTCAGAATTCTGAGATAAAAAAGTCAGAGTTCTGTGATAAAAACTCAGAAATCTGACATGAAAAGTCAGAATTCTGAGATAAAAAGTCAGAATTATTCGAGAGATATACGACAGCATCCAGGTGGTGCCACTTGCAAAACGTTTAGCTATTGACTATTGATAGTAATAACGTAGGTAGCTCTGCCTGTGCCGGTTTTATAGTTGTTGATGGTGTTTACAAACTAAAAGGAAACAAAATTGGTTCATTGACTATTATTCTCGTTGCGTTAATAGAATAATGCATAGTACATAGGTGCATATATTATGATATTACTAATTATGTACGTACATAAGTCGTCGTATATGTTATTGTTTTAATCGACATTATACCATGGGAACTTTAGCTAAATTAAAGTCAGGTCAGCCTCAGAAGCATATAAATAAATATGTTTGTGTTATTTTATCTTTAACGTCGGTCTATTTCGCCGACTATGGCCAATTACCGACGCCAGGGAGCAGTTTCACCTCGCTATCCTGAAAATTTTGCCGAACCCTGCCGTTCTGCAAGGATAGTAAGAATATTTAACGTGCCCAACATCGCATAGACACAGGACCGACGCCTTTACGCCCCCTCCGAAGGGCGGAACGTGCAGACATTCAACTTGATCAAATACAATGCCACAACATCGGTTGATGTTAATGTTACAGTGTGTACTGAAAAAAGTGAAAGGAGAACTCTGGGATCGTACCCAGTACCCTTCGGTTCTGAGGCACACGTTCTTATGACTGAACTACCGAGGCTCTTATAAATAAATAATCATGAGATGAACGTACGTCTGTTGTTGTTTGGTGATTTGTTTTTGTTGCGCGATAAACATCATCATCATCACAATCGAAATGCGATACCATCTGTCGTAATCGAGAATCTCCGTCTGTAACTACCCATTTTAATGCAGTGTAGCTTCCACCTTCAATCAATATTGTACCATATATTCAGAAGTTTTATTTTTGTTCTACCTCTTCCTTTTGTCTTGGTATGTATCTTTCAAATAAAACTATCAGAAAGCTGTTTTAAAATATGTCCAATATATGTTGCCTTTTCCTATCAGTTTCTTTCAGCAAGCGTTACTATTCTGTCAGCTCTTCTAGCACACTTTTTTATTCGTGTTTCTATCGGTGTACCTTATTGTCTTTGTCATTTTGCTCATTGTCCATATTTCAAAAACTTATATTCCCTTAGTGTCCTGCTTAGTCAACGTCCACCTCATCATTATAACACTCAATACTTATGACTTGATAAACCTCCCCCTTCAGACCCAAATTAAACTCAATTTTTGATAGAAATAAGAAGTAAATTTTGAGAAAAAATCATAACCTTAACTCTGCGTTAGACGTAACGTTTTTCAAAAATAAATATCAAGATTCACCCAACAATTTTCCATAGTTTTATAAAATAGGTAAACGTTTTGCAAGTGGCACCACCTGGATTCTGTCGTATAGCTCTCCAATAATTCTGACTTTTTATCTCAGAATTCTGACTTTTTATGTCAGAATTCTGAGTTTTTAATCACAAAATTCTGACTTTTTTATCTCAGAATTCTGACTTTTTTTGACTCAGAATTCTGACTTTTTTATCTCAGAATTATTAGAAAATAATTTTTTAACGTGACCTCAGAACGTCGTCGTAGAGAGGCGTTTAATTCTATAACAAATGCTGAAATAGATCGAGGCACTGAGAATTATTTATTTAAAAGAATAAATAATAAATGCCTCGAAGTCGGCGGTAATGTCTTCGAACAATTTCTTTGAATGAATATTATGTCTACATATTTTGGCCTGTTATATTTTGGTTTAACGTTTGGTTTGCTTTTAGTCATCTCTTTATTATTACGCAATTTGTTGGCCGTGTATTTGTTAAAGCCAATAATTAAAGACATTTCAGTTTCATCACTGTGCTTTGATGTCATTATGGAAGACATAATGATAATAAGAGTAACAATAATATTTTTGTCATAACAGTACACAATGTACTGCACAAAGAAGATGAAAGCTTGTACTTTTAAAAACACAATTTTAAATGTAAACATGTCAAAAAAAATTTGTATTAAACATTTTTGTCATAACTGTCACATAGTTGGCAATAATAAAAAAATATCGTTACTCAAACCAACAGCATTGAATTTGAAACAGCCAAGTATCGATTTTTGAAATATCACTATAAAACAGTCCACTATTTTTTGGGAGCATATTCAAATTAGATGGACGTTCTGAATTCACATTTAACTAATACGAATTTGTTTCCCGAAAAAGAGAATGACTGTTTTTAGTGTTAACTGTTTATAAATTAAGTTACTCTTCCCTTAAGAGTTAGAATCCGGCAAAACTGAAAAGTTGATGTAATCGTTCCATGGCAATCTTAGTTTGCAACAATAGTTTGACAACTCTGGACACATAAAACTAGAATAGTTATCTATGTACCAAGGGTCTAAATAGATGTTTATACCCGAGAGCGACGATTTTACAAATCAGAGGGCCTCCGGCCCGAGGGTTTATAAGTCGCTCGAGGGCATACACCTCTATTTATACCAGCGATGCATACAAAATTTTATCTCATACTAGTCATACCCAAACAATGAAACATGAATCACCGTTTGCTGAAGGCAACCTAACTATCACCGGATCTTTTCAGAACTGTCAATGTTATGTTAGTTCGACTAAATAATGTTAATTAAATATTTACATATTACTTTTATTCCATTATCTGTAAATTCATTAATAAAGATTATTGAAGAAATCAAACAAAAATTATTTGTTTTGATGTGCGCGCGGGCCATAAAGTACACTTTATGGCCCGTGGGCATAAAGTACACCATTATGTAGTTGGTAACTAAGCAATAAAAACACAATAATGAACTAGTATGACATAAAAGGTTGTTTTGTTTTCCCATTATCTACTTTTCGGGATATTTTTTAATTTACTAGTCAAAACTATTGAGGTACAAATATTTTTCCATGGTAGTTGCATTTCCCCCGTCGATTTATTTGATAAAATAAAAAAAGTCTGGACGCAGCAAGTGCGTTATGGTAGTGAATTTTCATAAAAATGTTTTTAATAGCAAATATGTGTTTTTTTAAGAAAGCAGGCATCAAATTTGGTTACTAGTATAACCTATATAGTAAAAACAATGTTTGTTTTTCAAACAAACTTTATTGTTTGAAAATGTTCAAAAATTTCCGAAAGTAAACTTAAAATGTTAACGAAAAAACTTGTTTCTTGGTCAACCTTATAGGTTAATAGCAAATTGAGCTATTCAAACATGAAGCATTTGATCAAAATTCGCTACCATAACGCACTTGCTGCGTCGAGAATTTCTTTCCTCACAAACATGCATCATATTTCGATGGAAAATGCAAAAATTCAATAACATAAGGCGTGTTTGATTAAAAAAAAAAAGAAAATTTATATCACCAATGACTTATGGGCCATCCTGTGATTGTAGAAATATTTTTTTAAGATGTAGCTCAAAACACCCTATATTTCAAGTATCCATTTTTTTTACATCTTGTATAATAACGGATATATTGAGATTTATTGATTTTTTACGAAAATTCGACAAAAATTATATACCATTAAACGATAAACTCTATAGCTAAGACTACTGCCAAGCATCAGAGAAAGGGTCTATTTAAAATGAATTTTCTGGAAATATTTTAGTAAAAAAAAGGGCAATGACTGTTGAAACTAAGACTTCAGGGTTTGTAAAACATTCTTCTTGAGACGTTTTATTTTCATAGCCCGTAGATTCAAGCTCTTTGCCTAAATGTTGCCAATTTTGACGTTTTAAATTGCAGCTTTGACGTTTTGAGGAAAACCCCAATTTATTTTTCTTTAAATGCCTATAACTTTTTTGTCTTTGACCGGCAGAGCTAAATTTTCGTAGATAGCACACCTATAAGTATATAAACCGGGGTACCAAATTTGGTTGCCCTTACTTTGTTAATTCCGGAGATATAAATTTTTTCGTAAGAAAACCCAAAATTTTCCGGGAAAACCTGGAGCGATTTTCTTGGCTAACGAACTTATCCAAGCCATTTGAAAAAAGAAGGCACTCACCAAATTTAATCAAAATTGGCCCATTATTTTTTTTTAGTTATCGGTGTGATACATATATATATATATATATATATATATATATATATATATATATATATATATATATATATATATATATATATATATATATATATATATATATATATATATATATAACATATAAAAATTGAAACTGACCCCGGATATGTGTCCTGGGGGGTCTAATTAGCGCTCATTTGAAGAATTTTTTTCAAAATTCAAAAGTCGGGATCTCCTCATTAGTGAATTTTTTTAAGACAATTCACTAAAACGGGGTCAGACCTGAAAGAACCTCTAATCCATAAAATAATGAAATATTATGGTAGGACTTAAAAATACTACAATACAATATGACACATTTCCGTCGAGAATTAACGCAGAATTCAAATATGCAAGCTTCAACTATTTTCTTTGAACAGATAATTATAGAAAACATACCTCTACATATTTTCAGATTTAAAATCAGAGTAGTTCCTGATATACGGCTAACTTCGCTTAAGAGTTAGAATCCGGCAAAACTGAAAAGTTGATGTAATCGTTCCATGGCAATCTTAGTTTGCAGCAATAGTTTCACAGCTCTGGACACATAAAACTAGAAAAGGTTGTTTTGTGTTTGCATTATGTACTTTTCTGCTTTTCGGGATATTTTTTTAATTTACCATTGGTAAAAGCTATTGAGGTACAAATATTTTTCCAGTGTAGCTGCATTTCCCCCGTCGATTTATTTTATAAAATCAAAAAACGGGGTCAGACCTGAAAGAATCTCTAATCCATAAAATAACGAAATATTATGGTAGGACGCAAAATACTACAATACAATATGACAAATTTCCGTCGTGAATTAAACGCAGAATTCAAATATGCAAGCTACAACTATTTTCCTTGAACAGATAATTATAGAAAACATACCTCTACATATTTTCAGATTTAAAATCAGACTAGTTCCTGATATACGGCTAACGGTCCAAGTTCGCAGGACACCTGTATATAAACCGTAAATATTTTGTCAAATAACATTCGCACCTCCCACCAAAAGTAGAGCATTTTGATATGTGTCTAGATAAATAACAGTAATCGGTTATAATAATTAGTGCTGTTTCTTACCTTGTGCGATATAATCATGCTTAAATTACTCATTTTATATTGCACCTGTTTAATTTTCTCGGGGTAAGTACTTGCCTAATATCGTATTATGTATACGGATTTGGAGTAGATATAGTGGTTTACTTATCTTTAGATAAGCAGTTATTAACCGCTTACCTACGCGTGCAAATTAATGTTTCATGTTATCTCTAATATTTTCTCTGTTTATGATAATACATATTGCACTATTTTTAAGGCAAGAAGAGTATTTGAAAATGTATTCGATAGAAGAAAATTTATTCAATAAAAAGCCTGGACGCAGCAAGTGCGTTATGGTAGTGAATTTTCATAGAAATGATCTGGCAAAAAATATTTTATTATAACTTTTTTCTGGTAACATAGAAATCTAAATTTTGGTGTATAGTTTACCTTTTATATAGCAAACCTACCTACCAAATTTGGTTATCATAGCTTTTTTTATTTTTTGAGTTATCCGTGTGATACATATATATATATATATATATATATATATATATATATATATATATATATATATATATATATATATATATATATATATATATATATATATATATATATATATATATATATATATATATATATATATATATATATATATATATATATATATATATGTAAACATATAAAAATTGGAACTGACCCCAGACATGGGTTCTAGGGGTCCTAGTTCGCGCTTATTTGCAAAAATTTTACAAAATTCAAAAGTCGGGATCTCCCTATTAGTGAATTTTTTCTACGAAAATTCACTAATACAAATTAAAACGACTTTTACACACTCTACTTGACTTTGACCAATTTCGCGGTACACTAACTTGTTCAGATACAGACTGGTTACTGTGTGGAAAAACAAATACTTATTATACCTACAAAACATTATGATAATAAATAAATATCGTATTCCTGGAATATAGTGATCCTAGAGACATTAGTGGAGCATTTAAGGATTTTGACTTTCTGAATGGTTCCATATCTGGTTCGGCTTCTAAGCCTGTGAACATTACACCTTTCTCGGTAGATAGGTTATGTGGTGGATTGAGGAGATCTACAGTCTGGAGGCAGCAAGTGCGTTACAGTAGTGAATTTTCATAGAAATGATCTGGCACCAAACTTTTTTTAACGAATTGCCTAAAAATTTTTTCTTGTAACATAGAGATCTCAATTTTTGTAATTAGTTTACTTTTTATAAACCTACGTACCAAATTTTCTTGCTATAGCTTTCTTACTTTCGGAGATAAAAAAATCCAGAAGGCTAACAAACTTTTTCCATTACTTGCCCGCTTTCATTTAAATCGGCCCATTAGTTGTTGAGTGATCGGTATAACATATATATATATATATATATATATATATATATATATATATATATATATATATATATAATGAAATTTATTTGTCATTTTTAAACAATACAAATTACAAAACATTTGTTTACATAAGGTTCAAGAGCACAATGAATCCATTGGATTTGTGTGTGCACTAAGTTTCAACTTAGACACTAAAAAAGCACAAAGAAACGAAAGCGAAAAAGAAAAACATTACACAATAATATTGCAGGTGGACTATATCACGCTTGCCGCATAAGTAAATTATGATTAAGACGAGCATTTTACAGAAAATATATGACAATATATTAAAACTGCTCTTTTACAAGTTTTAACTGCTATTTACAACAATGTACATCAAATAAACCAATAAGTACACTTGGAGAACCCAAATCGCAACACATTTAAAAAAAGACCTGACGATCGTTTCATTAACCAAGTTAGCGTCATCAGACGATGAAAAATTCTAGCATTGGTTTGTGGAACGATCGTCAGGTTTTTTTTTAATGTGTTGTGGTGATTTGGGTTCTCCAAGTGTACTTATCAGTGCTAATCACACGTTCCACTCTTCAATTAGTATTTATACCAAGGTATTTTGTCACATATACCCTCATAATTGTCTACAAATTTATTATTAATTTTAGAAGAAAAATTATTCTTCATAAGTTCTGCATGTTCTAGAATCTAAAAAAGTTCTGGACGCAGCAAGTGCGTTATGGTAGTGAATTTGTATTAAATGCTTCAAATTTGAATAACTCAATTTTCTATAAACTTAGAAAGTTATATATATATATATATATATATATATATATATATATATATATATATATATATATATATATATATATATATATATATATATATATATATATGTATATATGTATATATATATATATATATATATATATATATATATATATATATATATATATATATGTATATATGTATATATATATATATATATATATATATAAATTGAAACTGACCCCGGATATGGGTTCTAGGGGTCCTAGTTCGCGCTCATTTAAAAAAATGTTTGCAAAGTCTCACCATCGATACCTCTCTATTATTGAATTTTTTTAAATAAAAATTCACTAAAAATACAATCATCAGATATCAAAATTTTTTTAGTCGTATACGAGGCTTGTCAAAAAAATATGAATTTTGCTCAAGAGTAAAGTACCTTTATTTTTGACAATATCAAGAATTGTTATTAAAAAAAGCTGATCAGAACTAAACACCGCGTCTGAATATGCAATTACATCCATTTACATTGAAAATTTAGGTTTTGTTATTTTCTACTAATTTTTCTACATTATAAATTATGACTGAACATTTATCTCTTGCGATTATCAAAAACAATATAACCTTTTCGTTTCTTAATTTTTCCAACAATTTTGCAATTTAAACACTTAATTAATGCATATGCATTTATTTTGCAAATAACAAAATGCATGCAAATAATAAGTGGTGTAACTAACCTAATATTAATATTAGAAATAAATAAAAATTTAATTTTCACTCATTTCCCTAATGTCTCGACATATCCACCCTCTCGTTTAATACATTTCATCGTTCTATTGGCAAATTTTGTAATACATTCCTTATCATTTCTGTAGAAACTTCCCGGCATGATTCTGTAATTATCCTCTCCAAATGATTAACATCATGAAATGGCCGTTGCTGGTAAACTTTATGTTTTAAGTAACTCCATGAGAAGTAATCTAGAGGGGTTAAGTCAGGGGATCTAGCAGGCCAAAAAATATTCGAATATCTGTGAATAGCTTTTCCATTGAAAATATGCTCAAGATATTCCATAACATTTAATATACTGTGGCATGGGGCACCATCTTGTTGGAACTAAATACATTGACGTCCTTGTAAGGGTAGTCTGTCCGTGAAATCATTGATTTGATTTTGTAGAAATTGTAAACCCTCTCGTGCAATACATTTCATAGTTCTATTGGCAAATTTCGTAATACATTTCTTATCATTTCTGGAGAAACTTCCCGGCATGATTCTGTAATTATCCTCTCCAAATGATTAAAATCATCATATGGCCGTTGCTGGTAAACTTTATGTTTTAAGTATCCCCATAAGAAGTAATCTAGAGGGGTTAAGTGAGGAGATCTAGCAGGCCAGAAAATATTCGAATATCTGTGAATAGCTTTTCCATTGAACATATGCTCAAGATATTCAATAACATTTAACATACTGTGGCATGAGGCACCATCTAGTTGGAACCAAATACATTAACGTTCTTATAAGGTTAGTTCGTCCATTAATTTGATTTTGTAAAAATTGTAACTAACGTTCGGCATTGATGGATTGGCGAAAAAAACGGTCCTGTTAATCCGTCCTTGTAAATACCACACCAAACGTTCGTTTTAGACGAATATTGGTCACGAGACACTATTGTAAAATTGAGATATTCCTCAGACCACCAGCGACAATATTATGACGAGACAGTTTCATTTGAAGAAAAAGTTTTCCTTGGTAAAAACTATACGTCTCAGTAAAAAAGGGTCCTCTTCTAACTCTCCTTGGATGAGAGGACAAAAATCAGCGCGCCTATCATAATCCCTTTCTCTCATTGTGTGAGCGATTTTTGGTTTGAATGGTCTGTATTTATTTCGTTTTAAAATTCTTACCACTTTATCTTTACTTACATTTTGTTGTTTTAACGACTTCCTTTTGCGCAATGGCATTTTCGGATGTTCTATAACAAACAGCATTACTTCCAACTGCGTATCCTCATTAGCAACTAGTTTTCGGCGCTTTCCATTAAAATTATTGATAATACTTCCATTAGTCTTGAACTTATTTGTTATTTTTGTAACATGAATGATTAATTTTTTTATTGAGATGTCTAGTATTAAAAATAATTCCTGCTCCTCTATGCGTTTTATATATTTCCCCCACAATCAAAACAATTTCAATGTTCTCATCAGAAGTTAATAATGCTACCATTTTTACGTGTTTTATAATTTCTAACGCGTTTTGACAGTCCTTGTTAAACATTTCTTGCCATCAATAATTGATTTGTATGTTAGTGCATCCTAGATTACATGTAAAAGGTAAAAAAGTAAAGGTAATATGCTTACTGTCAATTAGGCCAATGCAGACCTTTTTGATCATCTAAACTAACCCACCCTCCACCTTACGTTCGATCTCAACGACAGAAGTGATTTGAAAAATCATCCGCTGCCGGTGAGTCTCGAACCGTCGTCTCCCGAGTCCGAATTAGGAAGTGTCAGTCGACTTTCCAACAAGGTCACGGCGGCGCTTAGATCACATGTAACTACAGATAAATTTGCATTGTTAATGTAGACACAAAAACAAAAATAATTTTTTGAATGTTGATGGGTTTAAGAGCATATTTTTAGTTCTGATCAACTTTTTTCAATAACAATTTTCGATATTGTCAAAAATAAAGGTACTTTACTGTTAAGCCAAATTCATATTTTTTGACAAACCTCGTATACGACTAAAAAAGATTTGATATCTGATTGTATTTTAGATTTTAGAACATGCACAACTTGTTATGAAGAATAGCTTTTTTTCCTAAAATTAATAATAAATTTTTTTTTCATATGGTTCCAACTTACGGATACATACTGTATATATATATATATATATATATATATATATATATATATATATATATATATATATATATATGTGTGTGTGTGTGTGTGTGTGTGTGTGTGTAAACATATAACAAACATATAAACATATAACAAGTGAAACTGACCGCGAATACGGGTTCTAGGGGGCCAAGCTCGCGACGATTAAAAAAAATATTCAAAAATCGGGATCTCCCCAATAGTGATGTCTATGAGAATTCACTACGTTACGAAAATACGGGGTGTTAAACTTTTAGGACAAAAATGGAAATTAATTAATATTTTCGAAACCTCTTGAGATATTTCAGTGATATTTAGTAAGTAGATGCAGTTATTAAATATACATATTTTTCAATAGAAGCATAATTTTTAGCTTTAACAGTGGTGTGCACGGGCACTGACATATTACAGGGCAACTGCCTTTTGGGCACAATATTTACATTCATTTTCTCGGGATACAACGGTTTTTATTTATCTACTTAAAAACGGCGCATCGCAGGAAAACAGATCAAGTAAGCCCTTATGTTTCAAATTGAACAGGGAATCCAATAGTAAATGTTTGCGAAAAAAACATTGGCGTACCATTTTTTCATTCAAAACTTTTATTGGAAAAGATGCATCTTTATTAACTCTATCTACGTACTAAATATCACTGAAGTATCTCAAGCGGTTTAGAAAATATTAATTAATTTCCACTTTTTTTCTAGAACTTCTAAAAGCAAATTATCATTAATTTTTCATGTAGATTCACACCCTTAAATATTCGCATATACTTAAGGAATATCCTGTATATTGTGTTGTTTAATTTTCTAAAAATTAATTACGTACATTCACAGCTACCCTAACACAAAAAGTCTGGATGCAGCAAGTGCGTTATGGTAGTGCATTTTCATAAAAATATTTTTAATAGCAAATATGTATTGTTTTATGACAGCAGGCATCAAATTTGGGTACCAGTATAACCTATATACTAAAAACAATGTACAACACTAATTGGACACGGGACCGACGGCTTTACGCCGATGGCGACACTTGCAGACATTCAACTTGCTCAAACAAAATGCCTGAACCTCGGTTGTTGCCAATTTATTACAGTATGTACCGAAAAAGTTAAAGGAGAAACGTGGGGATCGAACCCAGTAGCCTTCGGTTCAGAGGCACACGTTCTTACCCCTGGACTACCAAGGTTCTTCACAAAGTCGCTTAAACAAACTTATTATATTTCCCACTTTTTTAGAAATACTTAGGAGATGAGGTGGTGAGATGTAAAACACGCTTTTACATGTGTCGCCATCTCGTTGCGGAACCCAGTAGTATGTTGTCACGGCAGCTCCAAATAACACAGAATGTTAAAAACTAGAGACTCTGTACAACCAACTAACAATTTGGTAAATTGTCAGCCCTGGCCCATTTCTTCACCAATATAGGGACAAAGTATGTAAGGCTAGATGTATTCTCACCACAATTAGAACCGTAGACCGGTTTCTCTCTACTTAGAGCTCGTCAGTACGGCATACTAATTGCAGCGAAAATACATCTAGCCTTACATACTTGTCCCTATACTGGGGAAGAAATGGGACAGGGCTGACAATTTACTAAATTGTTAGCTGGTTGTACACAGTCTCTATTTTTTCACATTCTGTGTTATTTGGAGCTGTCGTGACAACATACTACTTGGTTCCGCAACGAGGTAGCGACACGTGTAAAATCGTGTTTTACATCTCACTTAGTTTTGCGAGGTGTATTTTCGGTACAATTAGTATGCCGTACCGGCGAGCTCTAATTAGAGCGAAACCGGTCTACGGTCCTAATTGTGGTGAGAATACATCTAGCCTTAAATACATAGGACATTCCGTCCGTCAGCTTAAGTTTGGTTGACACTTTTCAAAACAGTTTGTCAATCATATAAAATATAACCATGGATAATCCCAACACACATTAATAATGCCTTAGCTCTTCGGCTTCTTGTACAAAACTTAGTTTGAATGTTTTGATATTTTTTGGTCTGCTAAAACAAAATAACTGTTCTTTAATTTATGCAATTACGAAATTGCATGCATTGTATACGTGTTCTTTACATGTGTTTGTTTGTTTCCTTTTCTGTAACCGGTTTCGGCGTTTTTTGGGCATCGTCAGAGTAAGGAAATTGGTTACAAAAAAGAGGATAAACACTTGTGAATCCACAGAAATAGTCTCTACATCTGTATTTAGTATGGAACGCTAGTACCATTGGGCTGTCTAATAAACTTATCAAAACTATTTATGAAAGGGATTTCATACATAACACAAACACAAATATATATATATATATATATATATATATATATATATATATATATATATATATATATATATATATATATATATATATATAGTGTGTCCCAAACTGGATGGGAAAGTATTGCTATCTCCGTTATTATTAGAGATAAGGAGACGGTTAGATTAGCAATGTTTTGTAGAATTTCATGCTAGTTCCAAATATGACTTATATTTTGCCCTGCGTCTTTTCGTTTTCGAGTTATTTTGAAAAAAACAAAATTTGTCGATTTTTTTTCTTCAATATCTAAGTAAGCGTTGATCTGACTTTTGTAAGACTTGCACATTATCAGGACACTTTTTACAGAGTAATCTTTTTGTGCTATTCTCAACTTTGGATTGTCATTTGTTTTTGAGCTACAGGTATCAACGTTTGTTTTTTATTATAGCAGCCATATTGGATTTTTGCTCCTGCGATAGCCTGTGAAAAGAGCTTTCCAATTATGTACAACATGCTTGAGAAATCTTGTAATTGCACTGAAAATTTTGAGAAACCCCATTTTGAGGATAGTAGGCTATGAAATCCAATATCAGAAAACAAATGACCAAAAAAGTGTTCAAAAAGCAGTAAGCCATGGAGTCTAACAATAGACTTCTACTTTTAACATCATTTTCCGTAATGATTCGCGATAAAAAAATATGAACTTTGAGCACACCAATGAATCGGCCCATCATTACAAATGATATTTTACATTACAAAATTATCCTAAAAAATTGTTATAATTTAATTAAATAGGTAAATAACTAAATTCACTAACAGAACTCAATAAAAAGAAGATTAATGATTTACGAAGACGCCTTTAAAAATTGTTTGATTCTTAAACGTAAGTCAACTGAAAAACAACAGAAGGATATAACACTATCGCGACAATTAAGAATACTGTCATTCTTAATTATCTGAACAATTTGAACTGTATTTAACACGTTGCTTAAAATTTTGTACTAAATAGTTTGTTTCCTGTTTATTTTAAATAATATTCAACAATGTGTTCAGTAATGAAGAATATTTTGACATGTTGGAATCTTATATTCGTTCTAACCGAAATCCTGAGACAGAATCACATCAAAACAACTACCCAGAAAGACGACAACCAAAGACCAAAATATTTCGCAGACCAATCTATTGAACGACGGTAGCTTCCACGCAAAGAAACTACCAATTCCTAGAAATGAAGAAAGAAACAATGCCGTCTTACAGGTTTCAAACGTAAACCCTCCGCAATCTATTCGGTTTCATGGTGAACAAATTGCATTCCAAAAAGTACGATACACCGTGTATTAAAACAAAGTCATTACCATCCATACAAACCTACAATCGTACAAGGCTTAAATGTTGACGATTACCCTAAGCGACTTCAATTCTGCAGATGGTATCAAGAACAATGTCAGCAAGATGAAAATTTTCATTTGAAAATAATATGAACTGATGAATCCATATTTACAAATTGTGGTGTGTATAATCGTCATAATAGGCATTACTGGGCAAATAAAAATCCCCATCTAAAGAAGAAAGACGATTGCATTGAATCCATATTTACAAATTGTGGTGTGTATAATCGTCATAATAGGCATTACTGGGCAAATAAAAATCCCCATCTAAAGAAGAAAGACGATTGCAAGACAGATTTGGTATTAATGTTTGATGCGGCTTATTAGGTAAAAAACTGTTATTTTTATTTGTAGATTGGACAGTTAATTTTTTTTAATTTCAGGTAACTTCATTGTTGGTCCGTTATTTTTGAAAATAATTTAACTGGGGAAAAGTAGCTTAATCTATTGAGAAATGATATCTTACCAACAATTAGAAGAGTGCATGATAATTTAGACGAGATTTGGTACCAACAAGACGGTTGTTCAGCTCACAATGCTAAGATCGTCAAAAAAAGTTTGTACCAAAATTTTAATAATCGTGCCACCTGTAACAATGGTCCAGTTTATTGGTGTGCTCTAAGTCCTCATAAACACCCATGGATTTTTATTTTGGGGTACTGTGAAGAATGATATGTGTGTATAAATTTGATCCACCACAAAGTATCAATTAATTAGGAAACAGAATCACGGAAGCTATAAATCATATTAACCAAAACACCCTCACTAGAGTTTGCAGGCATGTTCCAAAAAGGTGTATAAAGTGCATTGAACAAAATGGCGGTCATATTGAACCATTTTCTATTTAGTGTATTTTTAAGTTTCTATTTTATTATTTGTTGAGTTCCGTTTCTAATTGTGTTGTTTTGTGGAGTTTAAGTTTCTATTTGTTATTGCCGGGTTTCGTTACTAAACTGTTTCACTAAATATTACCTAGCGTTATTACTTAATTAAGTATTGTAAATTAAATCACAATATTTTTTTATCGTGAATCATTACGGAAAATTATGTTAAAAGTAGAAGTCTATTGATAGACTCCATGGCCTACTGCTTTTTGAACACTTTTTTTGTCATTTGATTTCTGGTATTGAATTTCATAGCCTACTATCCTCAACACGGTTTTTCTCAAAATTGTCAGTGAAATTACAAGATTTCTCAAGCATATTGTACATCATTGGAAAGCTATTTTCACAGGCTCTCACATGAGCAAAATCTAATATGGCTGCCATAATAAAAACAAACGTTGATATCCGTAGCTCAAAAACAAATGACAATCCAAAGTTGAGAATAGCACAAAAAGATTGCTCTATAAAAAGTGTCCTGATAATGTGCAAGTCTTAGTCAGATCAAGGCCTACTTAGATATTGAAGAAAAAAGAAATCGACATATTTTGTTTTTTTGAAAATAACTCGAAAACGAAAAGAGGCAGGGCCAAATGCAACATACATATACATATACATATATATATATACATATATATATATATATATATATATATATATATATATATATATATATATATATTCATATATAAAAGCGGAACCAAAGTGAATGACAAGCGACAAGGCCACCTGCTTCTAAACTGTGATGATTTGAGCTGACGATTTTTTGTGACTTTTTATAAATAAAATTTTGATGTGTTGTGAATGTACAAATCAAGTAAGTTCAGTTAAGTTTTTGTGTTTAATTTTATTTACTGACGTATTTGCCCTTTATTTTAATTCAATAAAACAAAAGTGTAGTGCCTAATGTATATTTTACTTAAGCTAATTTGTATTTGAAACTTGCAAATTTTCGGACAAACATATCTTTAAAATATTAACTGTTGTTTTTCTTTCCGTTGTAGAGCAACGTTAAGCAACAGGAGATTTCCTGCCGACTTTAAGTTTGGGGCTGGCTCATCTTCATATCAAATTGAAGGTGCTTGGAACGAAGATGGCAAAGGACTTAACGTTTTTGACTTTATAACACATCGCGTTCCAAGTGGAATTAAAGGAAACGCCACTGGAGATGTAGCATGTGATTCATATCATAAATACAAAGAGGATGTTATTTTACTTAAGCAATTGGGTGTGGATTACTACAGGTTTTCCTTATCATGGAGTAGAATATTTCCAACTGGATTTATCAACCAAGTCAATGAAGCTGGTGTCCAATATTACAAAAACCTCATAGCAGCTTTGAAACAAGCAAATATTGAACCAGTTGTCACAATATTTCATTGGGATTTGCCGCTGAGCATTCAGAAATTGGGTGGGTTCACAAATCCAGCTATTATCGACTTGTTTTTGGATTACGCCACATTTGCCTATGAGAACTTTGGAGACGATGTCAAAGTCTGGACGACTTTTAATGAACCGCATGAAGTCTGTACCACGCTTGGACATAGCGTGTCAAATGCGGATTTTATTGGTATTAATGAATATCTTTGTGCCCACAATATACTCAAAGCTCATGCTAGGGCTTATCATATTTACGATAAACAGTTCAGGCCTAAACAAGGAGGTAAGTGCATTTTGATCAATTCAATTTTTGTATGCGATATATTTAAATGATAAGAAACAATTATATTAATTATGTAAGATATAGCATTGGCAAAGGAAATTTTTATATTGCCAAATTTTAATTATACCTTTCCGAAAATTCACTTAAATTAAGATGCCACTCATTGTTTGTACATATTTGCAAAAGGTGGTACTGTATTTTCAGTCTTTGCGTCGTAGCCTTCTGGTATATTGTGTCCCTCGGATTTTGATTTACTTCCTTAAGATACCCGTTCCCATTCAAAAGTCCGATGATAGAGTGTAGTGACTATTTTTTTTATGTTGTTAACTTCACTCCTTCAGCCCATAACCTGCGCCGTGCTTCTGTAAATGCCTGGCAATAGAACAGCATGTGTAGAAGAGTTTTTTCATCTTCTCCACATCCTTTACATATAGGGTCTGACTTGATTCCCATTGCGTAGAGGTCTTTCTTCATGTAACAGTGATCAGTTTTCAGTTCTGTCAAAAGTTTCACTCCTTTCGTGCTCCTGCAGTACTTAAGCAATTGTTTACTGGTTGGCTGGATTACTCTCCTAGCTAGGCTTTTGACTACCTCTGTCCAGGAATTATATTCAGTAATCCAGATGGCATCGTTGCATCACCGTCTTGTTCTCTTTCGTTGTGGTTTCACAAGGGCTCCAGAACATGGTTCTGGCCCATCCAAAGGATTTCCGAGCTCTGCCTATTGCAAGCTGATCAGCTACCTCGTTGCTCCCTAAATTGGTATACGCAGGTACCCATATCAGTTCAACGGTATCGTTATCTGCTAACTGGATGAGGTTGCGGATGCAGTCAAGCATTAAATTAGACATCGCCTCTTGTGTCATTAGATGTTTTAGGACTGCTTGATTACCTGTGACTATGAAAATTATTTTACTTCCGTAACTCCTCCCCAGTAGCATTTGTATACACAGTTGCATATCAAAACAGGCTGACAAATATTTTGCATCCTGGCCTGTTGATCCCGTATATTTTACATCCACCCCCATTTGCTGCTTTTGTCCTATCTGTGAAATAAGAGGTCCATCAGGCTTTGGGTTATTTGCTTTTATCGGCTGGTACGATATAGACAAGCGATAGGTTGCTTTTACCCTTTTTAAGATCATACTTCAGGTGTGATTCTCAGAAAATGTCCTTAAGATAGTACAATGGTCATCTTGTGAATTTCCCTCTTCTGAGCCGGTCTTCAGTCTATAGGCCTCTGTGACTGCATCCGCTTTTACAACCAAATACAGTAACGAAAGTTTTAACATGGTTTCCATAGCTGCTGCAGGCGGCGTTGACATCTCCCAATTAACACTTGGGCAGCTTCATCGTACCCTTCCTAATTTTTCTTTAACATCCACTGTGTTAGCTCTCTCTCTCCTTATACTAAGAATTCACACCTGATAATCGGCCTAACCATCATCTCGTTTACCCAATGGAATACACGCGACGATAGACCCCATCTTTTTGAAAACTGTTTTTAATCCATAGAGCTCTTATTGGTGTGTCCGTTATCCTACTCAAGTATTTACGTAGGTGTTTGTCAAAGTACTATATAAGGTGGCTGCTAAATATTTGACCTCCCGAACAGTTGAGATGGAAGCGTCATATAAACACACCTGTTTGAGCCGCATTGGCTTCTGTTTCGCGTGAATGACGCAACAGAAATTTTGGTGGATCGGACCCTCGTCGATGCACCATTTTGCTAGAAGATTCAAAGCTATGTGCGTAATTTCGCACACAATACCTTTATATACATAGGTCTTATAATAGTTATGTCATCTGCATAACCTACAGTCATATAACTAGGCACCGCAAGAGAGATGAAAATACATTCTCTTGCGATCATCGCTTCGCGCGGTTCGCCACCCGACGGTATGTATATTAACGGAAGCATATACAGTGTGATGAGAAAGTTTGGAACGTAACACATAAATTGGTTATTTATTTTTTTCAAGAAAAACGCTCGGATAGGTTATTTTATCTTTTCAATTGACAACCTATGACGTAAAAATTACATTTATGACGTCACCTATTTATGAATGATGACGTCATCATAGGTTTTTTAAATAACAACCATTTTCTTACTGTTTTCCTGAACATATGCTTAAATGATGATGAAAAAATTGGTACCTGACAACAATTTTTTTTTTCAAAAATTGGATTATTTACTTTAAAAAATAGAAACGTAAATTTAATAAGAAGTAAGATATATTCCTCACCGTTTTTATTTAGAATGAATTTTATTTAGAATAATGTGTCTTTCCTTTACTTTTCTAAAGTAATGAACACTTGATTTTGTGATTTTTTAAACGTTCTCATGTAACTGAGACGTGGAATAAAAAGTGAAGTCAAAATCAATTTTTAACAACACTAGTTGTGATAATTTATTGATTATTTGCTGTTATCAGTATTTAGTTATCGAACTTTTATCGCAGTATGGATTTGGAATTCAGTGAACAAAAACTAAAATATTAAATCGTAAATTTGAATTATTACCTGTCGTTTGGATTAATTACAATAATCTTGGTCGTAAAAGTGCAAAAGTGCTAATAGTAATCAATTCCAATTCGAATTTGATAAAAAATGGCACGTTTAACCGAAATGGAAAAAATAAAGATATCAATGATGATTGGATATGGCGCCAAGCTTAGAAGTCTTAAGGAAGCATGACAGTTATTTAACCAACATCATCCAGAAACGTTGAAGAACATCCTAGAAGATCCAAAATTCGTAAGGGCCACTTGCTCCAGTTAGCTTAGGCGCTGGCTACGCCATTCACCAACGAAAACCAACAGTGAAGCCAGAGAAGTAGTCTCCAAGTCTGTATGTGGTACAACATCATCCTGATAGACGCCAGATGTAATATCTACAGTAAGTAAATTTGTTGACAAATTCACAGAAACGGGATCTGTAAAAGATTAGCCTCAACAAGGTCGACCTTAAGTAAGTGAAGAAGTCAGATTAAATGTATTTAATTTGAAGAAAATCCTTAAAACGCAACTAGCCCTAACTAAGAACGTGGACCAATCTTTAGTGGTACCATTATTCAAATAAGAGAATTATCATCCTTACAAAGTACAATTGATACACAAGTTAAGCGATGATGATTCAGACTACCGTTTACAGTTTTGTAAACAACTAATGTTGCGCTGCGATGAAAATCCCAATTTTCTTAATAACATTCGCTTTTCTGATGAAACCACTTGTTTCCCAAATGGGGCAGTAAATCGTCACAACCCAAGATATAGCTCACGGAAAATCCTTATTGGAATCAAGACTCCCACAGTGAACGTCATGGTAAAGTGAATGTATGGATGGGAATAATTGTACGGACTTTCATAGGGCTTACTTTCTTACAGCATTACGTTACCTAAATTTCTTGCGAATGGATTCAGCGCCAGCTTTGGCAGATGTGCCTCATCAAGATATTTGGTTTTAGTCAATACCTACATAGATATTGGTCAATATCTAGATGCCACATATCCTAAAAGATGAATAGGGCGTCGAGAAGCAATCGAGTTGCCACCACGTTCGCCAGACTTGACTGCCTTGGATTTTTTCTCTGGAGGTTATTTAAAATCGAAAATTTATCTCAACAGGTCAAATAATTTAGATGATTTGCAGCAAATAATTCGCGCTGAAGTGGAGCAAATTAATCCTGCACTTTTTTAGCGCAATGTACAAAGTGTTTACACTCCTATCGGTAAATGCCAAATGGTAGGTGGAAAACAATTTGCACATTTGCGCTTGTTTGTTTTCCTTGGTTCACTACTGTTTCCATTAAACTTACGTTTCCATTTTTTTAAGTAAATAATACTATTTTTTTCCAAAAAATTGTCATATCAGGTACCATTTTTTTTATCATAGCAATTTGAGTAGTAAGCAGGTTTATGGAAAAACAGCAAAAAAATATGGTTGTTATTTAGAAAAATTTGATCACATTACCATTCAGAAATAGGTGACCCCATAAATGTAACTTTTACGTAATAAGCTGGCAAAAGATAAAATTTACCCGTCCGAGCGTTTTTCTTGAAAAAATTAAATAACGCAGTAATGAATCATGTTTCAAACTTTATCATCACACGGTATATTCTTTGCTAACTACCTTGTGTATGGCTAGTTCACATGATACGCCTGTTTCGTAAGCACGCTGGTTTACCCTGAGCGGACATAAGCTCACTTTATCTCTTACGTGTCTCGATGAGTTTGTTCACCAATTTGAAGAGAAAATATGTAAGGCTCATCGGCCCAAAAATTGGGCTTTCTATGAGATTTCTTCTCAGACCTGCAACCTCGAACCTTCATTTCCCTCTATACCTACGAATCCGGTTGTAGAGATGAATATTAGCACTTGTCAAGTCACAGAACAAGTTTCTGCCTCTGTATTAATACAGAAACCGTTTCCTACTTAAGTAGGAAACGGTTTCACCAAGTTAGAGCCACAACAATTTAAACTACATAAGAATTGATTTAAGTCTTAAAATTCCTCATCTCGTTATTAGTGATCTTTTTTTAAATTAGCTGACAAAATTATTGGTATTACACAGTTTAATCAGATAACATTTTCTTTTTTTTTTTCTTGTACTGCTTGATTCTTTCGCGTCAAGAAAGTCAATATTTGTCTAATATTTTATAGAATTTGGTTACCACACACATTGTGTTTGTTTTGTGCCCTCCAGTAAGTCCAGTGTTACTTTGAAAGTTTTAATCAAGCGCTTATTTCTTCCAAAATATGCCAACCACTTTTGCTTCTTTAAACAGGAATTAGACATATTTGCCTTTATATGAATTTATATGGCACAGTAATTTTGACCCGTCATTTAAACCATTGTATTTATAAGAATAGAAGTTGTATAGGAAGCATGCGCGTTGACCACCAGCCAGCAGTTGAGGTGAGATAATGCAACATTGAGGTAGGTCATTAATGGGCCATTAATGCGGGACAGTCCTATATCTGCCTCATAAAAAATATTTGGGAAATTATTTTCATGTGGCAGTGGTGTGGTGTTAGGATGTGCGCAATATAAAAATATTTTCACAAATACAGGCGTTCCATAAGTGAGTGACATCAGAAACTTGTAGATTTCGCACTATACAATCAAATTCTTTGCACCTTGAATTTATTAATAAACCGAGTTGTTAGGACACTTGTTACTATGGGAGCAACTAAACGCTATAATTAAATATTCACTGAAAGGCTTTTTTCCAGATAATCAAATTTTGGCTTAAAACCCTACGCGTTTCGACCAACTAAGTAGCCATCTTCAGGGGCAAATCTAAAAACACAAAAAAATCTGTCAAAAAACATCGTTTTCTGGTAAGAAATTGAAGCACAATGATATCAAGACAATCAACACAGAAAACGTCAAGGTTAAAAGCTAAAGTCAAACGGTAAAACAAGCTAAAAAGCTACAATAAATCTAAGTAAGCCACAGTAAAAACTAAAGAGCTTAAAACAAGCTTAAAAGCTAATGTAGAATCCAAACATGTAGTCAAAGCAGGTTAAAAGCATCAGAGTAAACTAACACATAGCCAGGCTAATGGCAAAGTATTAAAAAAAATTATGCAAAACTAAAAGCTATAGAGTCAACTGACAGAGAAGACGTAACAGGGGGCCACACAATCACGCAGAAACTCCAATAGAACTCTTAAGGGGTGTCAAATTATGAAACAAACCATGTGACAAAAATGACTTCCATACTTACTTTTCAGTTCTGAAAAATTGAATCAAAACTCTACGAAAGATAGATCAAATTGGAGCTTCATCTATTGCACTAGAGTTCCAACAACATCGCATCCAAGTGTGCCAGAAATCGATACACAATCCCAACCCAATCATTAGAAAACGGCGATTTTATCACCCAGAATAAAGAGAAATCGGCCATTTCTGAAAAATTGGAAACGGGTGGCGCTGTCGCGACAGCAGAACAGCGAACTGAAAAACAAATGACAGAAGGGAGAAAAATGTCAAAGGCAAACAAGTGGACAGGAAAGGGGAGCCACAGAACAGCCATCTTCATAATATCTATGGCCACAGAAAATGCATAGAGTTCAGCAACACTAGTTCACTAGATGATTGTACAATGTAGGAAAGTTCGTTATGTCAGTGTTGGATGGGTTCAAAACTTCTTCACTGAAGCACTTGACACGCTTGAAAATCTCAATTTCTTCTAAGACAAATTGTTTAACCCCAAAACTTGAGGGATGTAAGATCTTAGTATCAGTGTTCTTGTTAAAGCAGTGACCACTCTCTCCCAAATGTCAACCAAAGACTGACGTGTCATTACCGACCTGATTTCTTCTGAGATGCTCTGACACCCTGATGCTTAATGATCTTCAGGTTCTTCCAATGTAGATAGCATTGCAGTCGGGGGCACCATATCTTAAACGATAAACACCTGACTTTTTTAGGTCTGGACTGTTATCTTTATTGTGAATAAACATGCTGCTGACTGTGTTCATGGACTTGAACGAAAATTTCACATTGTCGCTTTTGAGAGCCTTGACTATGGCGTCGGACACAGGTCCACAATAGGTGACGGGGAAATAAGAAATTCTTTCTGGCTGGGCGAGAGGTACACTGGTGCTCATTTCTACTAAGAGCTGACGGCTCTTCTTATGGACCATCCTGTCGACTATACTAACTGGATACTCGTTGTTGACTGCGAGTTGTTTGATTAGGTTCAGTTCTTTAATAAAATTAGTCCCCGACAGTGGGACTCTAAATAATCTGTCGACCAGGAGTCTAATAGATTCTAATTTGTGAGGCATATGATGACAGGACTTGAACGGAATCAGATGGTTGGTTTGAGTGGGTTTTCTATAAATGTCGAAACTGGCGGAACGGCTATTCCCCTTCAACTTCAAGTCAAGGAAACTTATGGACAAATCTGGTTCTAACTCCATAGTGAAAGAGCCGTCATCTCTTGATAGAAATGAGCATCAGTCTACCTCTCACCCAATTAGAAAGAATCTCTTATTTTCCAGTCACTTATTGTGGTCCTATGTCCGACGCCATAGTCAAGGATCTCAAAAACGACAATGTAAAGTTTTCGTTCAAGTCCACGAACACAGTTAGCAGCATGTTCATTCACAATAAAGATAATATTCCAGACCTGAAAAAGTCAGGTGTCTATCGTTTAAGATGTGGTGCCCCCGACTGTAATGCTATCTACATTGGAAGAACCGGAATGTCGTTAAGCACCAGAGTGTCAGAGCACCTCAGAAGCACAAATCAGGTCAATAATGACACGTCAGTCTTTGGTTGTCATTTGAGGGAGAGTGGTCACTGCTTTAACAAAAACACTGATGCCAAGATCTTACATTCCTGAAGTTTTGGGGTTAAGCAATTTGTCTTACAAGAAATTGAGATTTTCAAGCATGTCAAGTGCTCCAGTGATGAAGTTTTGAACCCATCCAACACTGACATAACGAACTTTGCTTTACTGTACAATCCTCTAGTGAACAAGTGTTGTTGAACTCTATGAATTTTCTGTGGCCAGAGATATTATGAAGATGGCTGTTATGTGGTTCCCTTTCCCTGTCCACTTGTTTGTCTTTGACATTTGTCTCGCTTCTGTCATTTGTATTTCAGTTCGCTGTTCTGCCGTCGCGACAGCGTCACCCGTTTCCAACTTTTCAGAAATGACCGACTTATCTTTCTGCTGAGTAATTAAATCGCTGTTTTATATTCATTTGATTTGGATTGTGAATCTATTTCTGACACATTCGGATGCGATGTTGGACTTCTAGTGCAATAAATAAAGTTCTAATGTGGTCAACCTTTCGTAGAGCTTTGATTCAATTTTCAAGAATTGAAAAGTAAGTATGGAAGCCATTTTTGTCACATGGTTTGTTTCATAATTTTACACTCCTTAAGAGTTCTCATGGGGTTTCTGCTTGATAATGTGGCCTCCTGTTACGTCTTCTCTGTCAGTCGACTTCATAGCTTTTAATTTCACATTAAATTTTATAAATTTTTATACATTGCCATTAGCCTGGCTATGTGTTAGTTTACTCTCATGCTTTTAACCTGCTTTGACTGCATATTTTGACTCTATATTAGCTTTTAAGCTTATTTTGCTGTAGGTCTTTAGTTTTTACTGTGGCTTACTTAGCTTATACTACAGCTTTTTAGCTTATTTTACTATTTAACTTTAGAGTTTAACCTTGACGTTTTCTGTATTGGTTGTCTTGATATCATTGTACTTCACGCAGCACAATTTCCTATCAGAAAACAACGTTTTCTGACAGACCTTTTTTGTGTCTTTAGATGTATCTCTTAAGATGGCTACTTAGTTGACTGAAACGCGTAGGGTTTTTTAATAAAAATTGGATTCTCTGGAAACAAGCCTTTCATTGAATATTTAATTAAGTCTATTCCAGACTTCGTGACGTTTAGAAGTGAAAACTGAACGCTGTATACACGTGTAGCAAATAAATTTTTGTTTATATCCGAACTTTTCTGGAAAATTCGCCAGGAGGCTCTGATTGCGAAGGCAGACACGCTCCCTATTCTGGTACACACAGGCAACATTTTTTCGAATTATATTAAATTTGTAAGTGACAAGTAAATGCAATAATCAAATAAACATTTTAGGCAAAATAGCAATAACCCTGAACTTAAACTGGTATGAGCCTTCAAACACGTCAAATCCTAAAGATGTTGTAGCTGCTGAAACACAAAAACTTTTCGTTTTTGGATGGTTTGCAAATCCCATAGTATTTGGCGATTACCCACAAATTATGATAGATAGAATAAGAGAAAGAAGCTTAGAAGAAGGTTTTAATACATCAAGACTTCCAGAATTTACATCGGAAGAAAAGAATGAATTACTTGGAACATACGATTTTATTGGTCTCAACCACTATACATCGTATTATGCTAGAGAGCAAGATGTTCTTAACGGAAGTAGATATGATAACGATATTGGTGTAGAGGTATATCAAAACAGCTCATGGAAAACAGCAGCCTCGACATGGCTAAAGGTAACTAGTTTAGTCAAATTCATTTTCCTCTTTTTTATAACAAATTCAGTAAAATGCAAAATATAAAATCAGAACTCAAGACAACTACTAAGTTTTTTCTTTAGCCAGACTAAACGGATTTTTCCAAAAACAACAACTGTATTTCTTGGGCCATAGGTGTTTAAAAAATAACCACAAGTAAAAGATATACAGAGTGACACATAGTATGACAAATAACAGATACATCCGTTGTTATGAAAAAAACTCAAACTCAAAAAGTTTTACATAAAACTTCTAGCAGAATTAAGCTCCATGTTTTGAAATTATTCTAAGCTACTCAGATGTTCCATATTTTCAAGAAAAGCCAAACATACACTTATTAAACAGTACACTCATATAGTATATCATATAGGGACCCAGATTTATAAACCAATTCCAAACAAAAATAAAAGTTTCTTGAAATACAAATTTGCGTTAACGTTCAGATTCCTAGGAGTTTTAGCTGTAAAGCTCTGAAGGAGAAATTATTTTGTGCATCTTTGTGTTTTTCTGGTGTGGAACAAGAACATGAAGTTAGCCAAGAAACATTTTGAGGAGGAACCCTTTTCTTGATGAAAATATCGAGAATTTTCTGTTTACGTAGTGTAAATAAAATAAATATTTTGCAGTAGTTACGGAAACAGTAATGAAAATAAACGTCCTCGTCTTGTTTCACAATGAAAGCCTTTGAGGCTTCCCTCTATTGTTGGTTGCCAACTGTCGCCATCCTTTCAAGTATCCTCGCCTATCAATCAATCCCCTCCTTTGCCGACAATTCTCGAACATGTGAATTGAAAAAGCTCTATTGTTGTTATAAATAGTACTTTCTTGTTGCACCAAGTTATCTAGAGTAATGATGCACCTTTTTCCCCTGTTTTCTAAAAGTACGTAACTTATGTTGTTGCTAAGTACAACTCCGGTGCAACTGTTGTGTTTTATGGTTTTCTAGAGGAGTCCAGTGGCGGAATTATGAAGCAGTCTGAGGAGAATAAAATATCTCGGAAGCATTTTTCAGTAGACCTAATAATCAGCGACGATTTAGTACCAACTACTACTTAAGAAAACTTCCTGGCAAACCCAAGAAATAACAAAAGACTGATTGAAATGCTCATGGCCAAATTTGAGTCTGCCCTTGTGAACTGCAAACTGGCTAAAGAAGATGCGGACACACTAATAGTTTAAATTGCAGTAGCTTTGACAAAAGAGCGCGCTTCTGTTGTAGTAGCGGACGAAGATATCGATCTGTTGGTTATAACTACAACCTTGTCTTCCTTCTCAAATAAGTACAGATAAGTAGACTTTGAGAACCCAAAACACCAGAACATATTCTTTAAAGACCTGGCGATCGTTTCACTAACAGAGGTAACGTCACCAGCGACTTATGACGCCAACTTTGTTAGTGAAACGATCGTTAGCTCTTTAAAAAGATGTGTTGTGATATGGGCTCTTCAAGTGTACTTATCAGTGCTCATCATATGTTCCAATCTTCGCTCAGTTTCTCCTCAAAACTTAACTTCATTAAACCAATAAAAGGAGAAGCCTCCCATCAGTTAACGCTGCTGATGAGTGGTTCTGGTTGGTACTGTATCTTGTGAAGGCACAACCTAGAACACAATGAATAAGTGAGGGTACAAATACTTCATAAAATTTGCATTAACAGCAAAATTGAACATCGCTTCTTTACCGCCTTCAAGAGAAGTTGCAAAACAACGTTCTTACCGGTCGTACCATATACCAAATACAGCATTGGTTTGGAGTAACGAGAGCAGCTTGCGACTGGGGGTGGCAAAAAGGATATTAAATCATCTCGCTTTAACCAGCAGCACCAGGTTCAGTTGCAAAATTAATTTCTTGCAAATGTAAAAAGAGTTGCTAAAAAGCATGTGGTTGACATTAGGCTGGTTTGATTTGCTCCGTATTATGTGTCAACTGCGGTGGCGATTTACCAACAAAATTAGCACGAGGAGGATGAGGCTCTGAGTGAACATATCTCGTTCAGCAGATGGTGGATAAGTACTTGGACCAACCAGCAACAATAGTGGAATAGGGACCCATAGGTGCCGGGCTTCCCCTTCTAACAGCTGCTGAAGAACTACTTGAAAAAGAGCAGCGTCATTTTCAGCAGAAAAGGACGAATAAGTTGAAGAAGAGCCTAACACACCCAAGAATTACAAGACACAAACTACTTCAAAGCATCCACGATTGCAATAATGCAAATATGTTGTTACGTTCTTCGTGGCTCTGGATTTGTTGACTAACAAAACACAGCTTTTCAAACTACTAATTTATTATGACTAACCATAACTACTATATACTATATATACTACCATAAACACACCAACTAAAATATTCCTCTATTACAAATGTCCACAGTACATTTTCACTATTCACTACTCACTATTTCACTATTTGTCTTCTATGATCATTTATTTTGCACCAACACTAACTCACTACTGACTGACACTGTATCTGCGGCTAGCCTATTTATATGTTCCATAGAGATTCTTGACGTTTCTGCATTGTTCCATACCTGTCACTTCTGGTTGCTTCTCGAAATATAATTCCAAAGTGTTCGCTGTTACCAACACACCAGCTGCCTATGACCATATAAGTGACAGAGTTCGTAAACCTGATTCTCATAGAGCCGGATGTGACAATATTATGTAAAAATTATTGCACTCTACATATCCCACTTCAGTTCAATTTTGAAAGTTTTTAATTAAATGTCTTTTAAACAAATAATCGTGGTTTCTTAACCTTACACATTTAACTTATTTTCAAAATAAATTAAAAAAGAATATTCCAAAAATAGATCAATGCAACATATTTTAGTCTAATAGTAACCCCGCTTACACACTGATAAAAATATTAAGAAACATTTTCTTTCTTGGTCCATTCGTTCAACAAAAAAAAATGAATAAAACCATTTTTGTATAGTTTCAAAATTCCAATCGGTCTTCATTCATTCACTCCTGCTAAAAAATAGATATGACGAAAAAAACTGCCCAAAAGTCTGAAGTTTTCGAGATTTTCATCAAAAAATGGGTTCCTGTCAAATTTTTTGTTGGCAAACCTCACATTCGTGTCCAGGATCCTAAAAAGCCAGCATACCAAAAACCATCTCTTCCTTACAACTTTACAGCTAGACATTTTTCTTAACCACGTTGCCTGTCCTGGACTATTTTTTTTTACATGTTTGTAAAATAACGTGCCATTTATAATTTATATGTTTCTATAGAAGAGATAAGTTTGATTAGTCTATTATTAATTATTAAGATTAATTTTGTTAACATATTTTGTATAGTAGAATTAATTTTGTATTAATCTTATTTTTTTAGCAAGTTCCATGGGGATTTAGAAAAATTTTAAAATGGATTAAAGATACCTACAATAACCCAGAAATTATTGTCACCGAAAATGGGTTTTCTGACGAAGGAGAGCTAAATAATGAAAGGGCCATAAATTATTATGAGGTATACTTTTTCATTTATATGCTAATTTTAATACATAACATTTAAAACTTAAAAAAAATTATTCAAAGTTAGTTATAATTAATCTAGGTACTTGTGTTTTAATATTATATATTATATGTGATATTATTATATTTTATTTTAAAATAACATATTATAAGTATGTACACATATTACACTAATACGTAAGGTCACCTTAATGAATTACTCTTGCAAACTCGACTAATGACACTAATAACGACTCAGGTAGGAACCCTACTACCAACAACACAAATACACAAAGTGCTGGTCAGATCCCTCCCAACAACACAGTTCCTTTCATATTTCCTGGACCATGTGGCTCCAAAACAGGAGTTGAAATGTCGAGTTTTAACATATTGTGGACGCGACTCAACCTGCCAACCAAGTAGTAACCAAGTATCTCTCACACTTATAACCATATATATATATATATATATATATATATATATATATATATATATATATATATATATATATATATATATATATATATATATATATAATATCACTGTTTATATTTGAGGGCAATTACAACCAAAAACTAAGATGTGATTCCATCTTCACGTGAGGAAAGCGCTGTAGCGACTCGTAGTACTCCAACTCAAGGCTTGCGGTTTTTCCATACATTAGTGAACTGACACATAGACTGGTTAAGGTTTTTTTAATTTTCACAAACCTTAGAGTCGCCATAAATATAATATATAAATATAACGACAAACATCTTTTTCACAACGAATAAAGATAAGAGTCCGGTTAATAAAAGACGTGAGGTAGCCTATAAAATTAGTTGTAAAAACTGTTCTCTGTCATAGATCGAGCAGACCTCTCAATCTGTAGGTAGAAGATCGAGTCAGCATAGGAGTGATTCCACACTGATACCAGATACATATTAGCCCCGCATGTTTATAAACTGGGCCACAACATGGACTATCGGGATATTAAAGTCTTGCATAATGAAAGTAACTTTAAAAACGTTCATTTTTAGAAATGTGTCAGATACTTGAGAATGACGCTATGAATTTCAGATCTGACACTTAAAACGTCAGTAGTATTTACAGCTTTGTTCTGCTTTTTGATAAGTCTGGTGGCTGACTCTGTTGGTTAAAAAATAATAAAACAGGAGATGGTACCATAGAAGAAAATTACCATATATGGTTTTTTTTTCTCCCTCAGGGCTCGTCCGCGACTTCGCCGCCCCGATAGCACTGCAGCCCTTGGCCTATTGTGCATAACATCATGGTTACGGACTCAAGTATCAAATATCTGATGTCTATGGCTTCTCTGTAGAAGAATGATTACTTAAGAAAGTGACGTAAAAAAATTGTATCAAAACTTTAGCTATTTTAAACGTGCTGATTGTAAATTTAGATTTTCTTTAATGTTATTGATGTGAGCTTTGACCGTTCTTGTATGTTCGGCTATTGGTGTTGCTCCCACCTTAGGTTGAAAATATTGAACTTTTTGCGGCATGTATTTGCACTGCTCTCCTTTTCAATATGCTTTGGCAGATTTTTATTTGTCGGAGTATCGTAAGTCCTCAACTTGTATGTTATTGGAAACATTTTGTAACAATTTTAACATTTTCCAGTATTCCATGAAGATGGTGTCGAGAGATGCCGAAATATATCGAGTTTTAGTAGAAAGTGACTTTCTTTAAGTTTTAAGCCAGCAGGTATTCGGCGTAATTGCCCTTAAAAGGAAACTTCCTCTCTCTCTCTCTACCTATATATATATATATATATATATATATATATATATATATATATATATATATATATATATATATATATATACAGGGTGTTACCAAATAGTGGGCCAACCCGCTAACCACGGAATCCCGAGACGAAAATTTTATGACTTTTTTTATAACATTTTTCTTCTGGGGGCCCCGTTTTCGAAATACAGAGTGTTGAAATTGAACTTAAAAAATATTTTTTTCATTTTTATGGTTTTCAAGTTATCTCCATGAAATTTGCACGTAGTCTTATTTTAGAACAAGACGCCATCTGTGTAGATGAGGAGAGAAAAATCAAATCCAAGGGGGGTCTAGGCGGGGTGGAACAAATATTGACCCTCTAAACTTTTTTGTGCACACGCCAATGGTTTCAAAAACAAATGGCTTTTGTTAGACAAAATAATTTTATAACTTATATATATATACATATATATATATATATATATATATATATATATATATATATATATATATATATATATATATATATAGAGAGAGAGAGAGAGAGAGAGAGAGAGAGAAGGTGTTTCTCGGGTAACG
Organism: Tillus elongatus; assembly: GCA_964006375.1. Classification (NCBI taxonomy): domain Eukaryota; kingdom Metazoa; phylum Arthropoda; class Insecta; order Coleoptera; family Cleridae; genus Tillus; species Tillus elongatus. The sequence goes on from OZ023264.1 coordinate 61,006,981, forward strand.
GGACGGCCTCTTACGTCTAAACGGCACACTTTTAATTTTTTTTGACATAACGTTATGTAGGTCAATAGTAGCTACATTTTAAAAATATTTTTTTAGTATACAGAGTATTCCAAAAAAGGGTGGCATATCAAAGTTAGGTTTTGTGAAATAGGACAGCCTATATTTGACGGCAATTTTGAATTCAACGTAAAAAATAAGAACCACTTCTATAATCTATTACGGTTTTTGAGATATTTTAATTTTTCGGTATTTGTGAAGGTTTGAAAAAATATATTTACCAACAAAAAATTTCGTAGAAAAATTATTTTGTAATCTCAAATATTAGGATCATTGGTCTATCAACTAATGCATTTGACCGTTTTTTAATAGTTTAGGGGGTACTCTAATTTGACTCACACTTTTATGGGTACATCTAACTTCAATTTTATTTTTTTATTTTAAATACCCTGTAGATTATATATTCATCATTTTGGCATTTTTAGTCTCTTTAAAACTACTATAGCATTGCATATACCTAAATGTTAAGATTTTAATGTGAAGGACCATTTTGCCAAACTTGTCCAAATTTTCTCTACAATCAATGTTTAAGTGTGCCATTGTAGGAAAAAGGGTTTTCAGACGATTTGAAAATTCCTATCTACTTTGTAAATTTTATTTTTTTCTCATTTCTTTCTGCCTGTGAAATTAGTGAGTTCATCATTTGCTATATTTCTTTTTTATCAAAACTAATATACCATTTATTTATCATTCTCCGTGACCGGGTTTTCAAAGGAACTTTGTTCGTTATAAGAACTGTAACTTGGAAAACACTAAAAAGTACTAACATGAACGAAGTAACTGTGATTTGCTACGTATTTAAACATTTAGTTTGAGCGTACAATGAGTAAAGTTTGAAACCTGTAATGACAATTTTGTAATAAGACAATATAATAAGTATAAAAGGTTAAGAGAAGGAAATAAACAAACAAAAACAACGTAATTATATCAAACTTCGGGTCCGTAAACTCAAGATACAGAAACTTTACTCACACAAGTGATTGACAAGATGTCCATCTAGTTGTGTGCATCGCCTGATTCGGTCATCAAAAGATCTACTAACATTACACAACATGTTTGGTGTGATAGAGGCAAAATCGTTTGTAATTTTTCATTTCATATAATCAGCAGCTGTTCTAGGAGTACTGTATACAATATTTTTGATATAACTCCACATAAAGAAATTCATGGGGATCTAGGAGGCCTTGAGATAGACTACCTAACCCTATCCATTTATTTAGAGATTTTTTATCTACATAATTTCTCACTATGCCTGTAAAATGAGCTGGCGCGCCATCTAATAGAAGCCACATTCCTACTCGTATGTTGAGAGGCGAATGTTCCAGAAGCGGCCAAAAATCACCATTAATTAAGTTAAAAAATATGTATCCCTTCAGATGTCCACCAAAAAAATAAAGCCCAACGACAAAGTTTCCTATAATTTCCCCCCCAAACATTAACACTCCAGCGTTTTTGATGATCGAGTGTACGAAACAAGTGTTTATTTTCAGTGTCATAATAATGAAAGTTATGTCTCTTCACTACACCATTATTATGAAACGTCAATTCGTCGGAAAATAATACAAAGTTTAAAAATTCACTGTCTGCTTCGACCAACAAACAATCTGAACGTCTGTCAAAATCACTGCTATATTAATCTTGATACATTTCAATATGGAATGGGTGCTATTTATCTTTTTAATAATTCTTCGTACACTGCTCTGGCTTACAAACGTTCCATTTGCAATTACTCTAGTACTAGTATTTGGATTTTCAATTACAGATTGCAAAACTTGGAGTTCGTTGTCCTCATGCCCAATAACTGATTTAGTTGCAGTCAGCCAACAAATCTTGTAGTACATAACCTGCTTAGCATCCTTTCTATTTGGGAATTTTGCAGCATAAACTCTTGAAGCTAGGAAACAGTTTTTAAACATTCTCCGTTAATTAATATCATATCAATTCTTTCTTGAAGCGAATATTGTTTCATTTTGGCAGATGCACAATAACGAGTCAATTTGAAACATAAACTACACTGAAGTGACAGTATCGTTCTAGACCTATGAAACATTTTGTCTTAAAAAGATAACGGCACACAGTTAAACATTGGTTGTAGAGAAAATCAAATAAGTTAATAAAATTATCTTTATTTTATGTTTATATTTCTAACAATACCATACCATTTTAGGAATATCTAAGTGCAATTCTTGACGCCATATACGAAGACAAAGTTAGAGTAGTCAGCTATTCAATATGGAGTCTCCTCGATTCCTTTGAGTGGGGTGACGGATATACGTAAGTATTCCATTTCTTGCTACCTCAGAGCATAACTAAGATGTTACCCCCTTTTAAGTTTTATAGATTATAAATATCATAAAAGGTTTAATGGGTTCCTATGTAGTTTTTTCCTCTGTTTTTAAATATGAAATTTAAAATGCTTTATAAAGTACACAAGGCACACAGGTGTGATATAAATTTTTTTAATGGCATTTTGCCCCTGCATATTTTGATATATAGCGTTTTTAATATACATTGTTATATTTTTTATGAACCGCTTTGGCAATGGTCATTAGCGCGATAGATGTTTGTATAGTATAGGATAGAACAGTAAGTTAGTTCTCAGAGAAAATATATTATTCCTATGGTGGAACGCGAACCAACGTTAAAACAGATGTGTCAAAGTTGTCGACATGATGCTAGCCTATTCGCCTACAGAGCCACGTCGGTGGACAACTGATTATTAATTATATCATTCAATGGCTTATTATTATTTAACGTGTATACAAATTATACAACGTTCTCTTTGGATAATCCACAAGATTTTGAATGTAATAAAAGCATTTTCGGTTGGATAAGACGCAAAACAGAAACAGCTCCATGTTCTCTTGACATTGACATTAATTACTGAAAATTTTGATATTCCAACTTTACCATTTATAAATTTATATAAAATATTTGCCATATTCTTCTTATAACTTCTTGGTACATCTTTTTCACTTTATTCCCATATTCCATTGGCGTTAGTTCCCAACAGTTATAAGATTGCTGTGGTCCTAAGTCAAAGTCTAATTTAATATAATAATAATGTCAATGATAATAATAATATTTCTAATATTGATAATAAGCACTAATAAGCAATAAATAGCACCCTGTAAGTGCCCCTGGCTAGGGTCATAGGTAAGTCAGTGTGTGCACTGCTTCCAGCAGTATGCTCACCGCGACACGTAACAACGTAGATAGATGGTACAGTCCGCGACGCCAGCTGTCCGCAGTCCGCAGTCCTTTTCATCCTTTTTTTCCTTAACCATATTACATTACTCCTATCTCCATTCCTACCTGGGCCACCAGGGTTAATTGGTGGCACATCCATGGAAATGGAGCGAAACCAAAGCCTCCGAAAAATTCTGCTGCCTGGAGTTGGCCAGGGCATGTCTGCAGCCGACGATGGACATGACAGCATGCGAGACGTCGGTGGCGGGGTGCTGATAAGACAAGCCCCTGTCATGCAAGAAATTACAGCCCAAAATCAACAGCATGGGAGCCTAGTAAGACCAAGAGCTCCACCCAATGAGGATACTGCGCAGGAAAATCAGCCAGCGCTCATCCAGATGGGATTACCAAGACGGCGCATGAAATGGACTATGGATATGAATGAAACAATTATGCGCATTTACTACAGAGTAAGACAACTGGAACAACAGACGACAGAATATAGGCAACAACTTCACACCGAGTTTCTCAGAATGTACCCACACATACAGGTGGCTCAACAGAGAGTAGCGGATCAGTATCGTGTCATACTTAGGAATAACCTTAACCTTTTAGCCTTTCCCCCACACCGCGACCCACGCCCGGTCCCGTCGGCAGAAGAATTACTTTCTCGACCTTACCTCTCACCTCACGATCCCGTCGTCGCACCCGTCGCCAGCCCTCTCCATCTGGCAGCATCCCAGACTTGACGATCCCTGAGGAATCACCCGGCTCAGAAGCAGCAGAAGCAGCCTAACCAGCAGCACCGACAGAGGGGATCTGCGGTGGCTGCACGTTCCGCGAAGACACCGCTGGTGAAGCAGCCTGCGCCTCTTAAAGGCCAACACCCTCCTGACGACACCCCTGCCTCAACTTCTCCCTCTCTCACCTCATTTTTTGGGCTCTCCACTTCCTTTTATTTTCCCTCATTCGCTTTATCCGTGACTACTCGCCTTCGGCCCCTCCCATATACATTTCCATGGGCCCGGGCGGACTCGCAGCCGACGAAGATCGCCTCTCGTCGCTCCCCATGGCAGCAGTGTCCCGGACGGAACCGCACGGTTCCACCACAGACCCCACGCCGGGAGAGCGGAGGAGCGTCTCCTCAAGTTCCCTGCTGGAACTGCTTGGAGAGACAGGGGTCTTTCTACCTTCTACCTCCTCACTGTTTTTCGTTACCGTCTTCGTTTTTTTGCCTACTCATGGTTGCTTAAGTTTTTTTAGTGTGTGAGGGTGTGCTTGTGGTTTTGTGAGCGTATAGACACGGTAGATCACACCACCGCGCCCCAGCGCTTCGTCCATGACTTAATTCAGTTAAGAGGGGCTCTGTGGCCACGCCGTGGCGACCCGAAGCGTGCAGTTAACCCCCTCTTCCGGAGCTTCCCGGTGCTGCAGACAGGATCGAGCATTTTTCGAATGGCTGATAGGGCAGCCCCCTAAGCCGACCAAGGCAAGGGTGGGCCCCTGTATGGTCCAACCGGCGCCAGGTGTGCCGGACCTGGTTTGCACAACGCTGGCAGTCCAGAGCAGGCTCCGCTCGGAGTCCCTCCTCGAAGTCCACGCCGAAGCCAGACGCGCCCCCAACCCGCTATATGTGGGTTGTGTCTGTATTGCATGCGTGTGTTTGGTGTGTGTGAGAGGGAGAGGGACTTTAGTAGACCATCAGCCTTGAGTGTTCTACCCATTGCCGACAGTCACTCCAGGGGTACCACATGGAGGCAGCCTCAAAGAGTCCAGTAACTAAGCCGCGCGCCGATTTATCAAGAGATCAACCAGCGTGTGGAAAGGCTAAGGGGCGCCACCCCCAGGCGACTCGCTAAGTCGATTGTTTGCCTGCCTTGCATTAAATACACTATCAAACAATCCTACTAGATATGGGTTTGGTATAAAGAGCAATTACAGGAAGCAAATGGCGCTTAATCGTCTACTGTATATGGATGATCTTAAGCTGATGGCCTCCACAAAGAACCATCCGGAACAACTCCTCAAAATCGGGGAAAGGTTTTCCAGATATATTGACATGCAATCTCGGTACGACAAATGTCGCACCTTATGTGTAGTCAGAGGAGAGGTACATCCTGTTGTATATATAATGTGGAATCTCTAAATATATGTAAAAGCGTGTTATAAATACCTGTGAATACAGCAAGCGAGGAAAATAACGCCGATAAATGAAGAGTCCATTTCACCTCTACAGCGATGGTCAATCGCTGGCGACCTCGTTGATTTATTGATAACGAGGTTCGCATAATAAGAAAATAAACAACTAACGTTACAAATTTTACAGTCCTAAATAACATTTTAATTTGAACGGAGTAAAGAAAATGATGCTGAAAAAACTTTCCATGCCTCTATAATAATTGAATTGCTGGTATTATTAGGTAAGCCTATTAGACTGGCCGTTTTTGTTTTTAGCTTATTATGTGTGACCTAATTCTGTTTTGTTTATTTTAGGGTGAAGTTTGGATTGTACCAAGTTGATTTCAATGATCCAGAAAGAAAAAGGACTCCAAAAACTTCTGTAAAGTTTTACAAAAACCTCATTAATACCAAGTGTTTGGTGGACGTTTGCACTGATTAATATGAAAAACTTCTGATTAAATTTTGAGCAGAACATATGTGTTTAAATATACAGAATCGAAGCGTTCGTTTTTATTAGACGACGACGGTATATTGCTGATGTCCTTGTATTTTCTTGATAGCGGTGTGTATTAATAGAATATATAAAAAAATAACTTTACACCTTTATATAGTACCTGTTTTGAAATAAATGCATTATTTTGCTATATATTACTATTTGAAAATTGATTACCTACCCATTTAAAAAATGATGTGAGGAAAGTGAGTGAGTTAAAAGCTTTAGTTTTTAAAATTCTTTAAAAATATAATTCAATTTGAAAATGATTATGCTGAAAGTTTTATCAGAGTTTAAAACAGTCAAATTTTATGTTTCATCAGCTTATAATCAAGTTATTTTTTTAATCTTCAAAGCAAGTTGGACATACGATTGTATTATCAGTTCCAGTCTGTCTTTTAACGTATTATTTTCCGAAAAGAGCTGAACCTCTAACTACAAATCTATAATTAAAGCGGTATGCCGACGATGAATGATTGCGTTATATCACATATAGCATGTAACAACAGTCTACGTACGAAAGAGAATAAAGCGACACATAGCACAGGCAATAGAGGAGCCCGTTACTCTTGTCCATAATGCACTAAATTACAGGAGGTTTTTTTTTGATACATAGGTTCAGAATGACGTACTAAATGTAAAAACACAAAATCCTTACAAATTAGGAGGGCGGAAGTGACGCCATTTTGAGAAAAACGGTTTCTGCCTATATCTTCATAACCGTGCACTTTAGGCCAAAAATGGTAATGACCTTTATTGTAGATAATCGCATTTCTCATCTTTTTTGTAAAATAGTTTTTTTTGTATCATCACCGTTTACAACTTATACGACTATTAGGATTCATTTATTAACTTTATTACCTATATCATTGTTAATAATTGTTATATAAACAATAAAATACTTATAACAACATTTTAAAAGACAAATTTCCTACAACTTTTACTCAAAACTTTTTTTCTGAAATCAATATTTTCAAAGTTATAACGCGTTACATGTTGCACTAATAAATAATTTGCACTTTTCAATCGACAAATTTCCTACAACTTTTACTTAAAACTTTTTTTCTCAAATTTATATTTTCAAAGTTATAACGCGTTAAATGTTGCACTAATAAATAATTTGCCTTCATATCTGAAAAAACAGCAAGTACCCGTTGAATTTTTTTTATTATTTATATAATATTTTATACAATAAATAGTACTCCACTTAGAATTGCCCCTCGATTTTCATCAAATAATCAATTATATACTCATGGCATAAGGAAATAAACGACAAAGAAAACGGGAAATTTATTTAAAAAGATATGGAAAAGAATTGTTTTCAAAAACGTATATATATATATATATATATATATATATATATATATATATATATATATATATATATATATATATATATATATATATATATATATATATACAGTGTGGAACAGCCAAATGGAATAAATTCGATAACGGATAAATGAGGGCGTGTTGGGAAAAACGCTTGGACACGTCGATTTGTATTTTTAACTGCGCATCTTTTTCAAGAAAAAAAAATTATATAGGGTGCGTCATGTGACAGTGGCCAATACCAACTTTCTTATTTTAAATACAAGCCCCTGTATATTATTAATTTTTTGGATTCTTCAGAAAATTCTAGACATAATTCATGTACAATGTTCTATACCTATCTTCAACTGTTTCGGAAATATTAAGTATTTTCAGATTTATTACAAAAATTAACATTAAAAATAGAAAATTATTTTATTTCACAAATTCGCTACATTGCATTCAATACTTATTTCCCATTCAGCTCTTGATAATGAGAAAGTAAACAAAAACCATTCCTGCGTTTCTTTTTACTGATATGAAATGAAACAAAAACAAAAACAGTTTTCTTTCTGTTCGTATAAAACTCGTAGCCTTAGCAACTTGTTGTCTGCCTGCATGACAGTAGTGATTAGTGTCAGTGCTATTGTCGTTTGAATTTCGTTAACTGTACGTAATAATATCAGAAAAATGGTTCATTTAACAGAAATGCACAAAATAACCATTCTACAAATGATTGGTTATGGAGATAACACACGGACACAGATGGAAGTGTCTCGCTTATTTCACGAAAAATTTCCAAATTTGCCGCCTGTATCCCAAGGAACAATTAGCAAAATAGAAAAGCAGTTTCGCGAGCTTGGTCATGTGAGACAGATAAAAAAAGTAGCTGCCAATGCAGTAAGTGATGATACGAAATTGGATATTACGCTTGAGTTTCAAGAAAACCCACATACTTCTGGTCGACAAGCAGCCCAACTATTCAACGTTAGCCACACAGCAATTTTTCGAACATTAAAGGAAAGTAAAATGCATCCCTATAAAATGATACCAACTCAGGAGCTCATGGAGGACGATTTCGATAGGAGAACGTATTTTTGTGAACAAATGATGGCAATGTTAGATAACAATGTGATCCAATTAGAAGATGTTTTGTTTTCTGATGAGAGCACATTTACACTTCACGGTCATGTTAATCGTCAAAATTGCCGCTATTGGTCTAATGAGAATCCTCATTGGATGAGAGAGGAACATACGCAATATCCTGAAAAAGTTAATGTTTGGGCAGGAATTGTTGGAAATCATATCGTAGGTCCCTTTTTCATTGATGGCAACTTGAATGGGGATAAATATTTAGAACTGCTCCAAAATAATGTCGTGCCAACTTTGACAAACTTATATCCAGATCCAGCAAACCCACAAGTTCCTGCCAATAAAATATGGTTTCAGCAAGATGGAGCACCGCCCCATTACCAAATCAATGTCCGGCAGTACCTGAACCAAATTTTTCCAAATCGGTGGATAGGGAGGCGCGGATCGATAGAATGGCCAGCACGATCTCCTGATCTGTCGCTATTAGACTACTTTTTGTGGGGATATGTCAAAAGTATTGTATACAAAACTAAGCCCCTCAACTTAGATGACTTAAAAAGACGAATCACGCTTGCGATTAGATCAGTCACGCCTGAGATGTTGAGTAATGTTAGAAGACATTTCTATACCAGATTAGCATGTTGCCAAGATGTTCGTGGCGAGCATTTTGAACATTTACTACATTGACATTAATTTTTTTTTGTTTTTTAAATTATTAAGAAATAATCAGTATTTCTTATTAGAATTTGTGAAATAAAATAATTTTCTATTTTTAATGTTAATTTTTGTAATAAATCTGAAAATACTTAATATTTCCGAAACAGTTGAAGATAGGTATAGAACATTGTACATGAATTATGTCTAGAATTTTCTGAAGAATCCAAAAAATTAATAATATACAGGGGCTTGTATTTAAAATAAGAAAGTTGGTATTGGCCACTGTCACATGACGCACCCTATATAATTTTTTTTTCTTGAAAAGGATGCGCAGTTAAAAATACAAATCGACGTGTCCAAGCGTTTTTCCCAACACGTCCTCATTTATCCGTTATCGAATTTATTCCATTTGGCTGTTCCACACTGTATATATATATATATATATATATATATATATATATATATATATATATATATATATATATATATATATATATATATATATATGTAATGTATATATATATATATATATATATATATATATATATATATATATATATATATATATATATATATATATATATGTATGTATGCATGTATGTATACAGGGTGTGACGCCAAGACCTTTAGTTAGCGGATTCTCAATAACTACTCCGATTTGAAACTTGAAAATTTACACACATACCATCGAGACGATTTCCAGTTCAGTGAAAATAGTTTACTTTATGTCAAACTTCCAGTTTAACCGGAAGAGACCATCAACTTGCTTATTTTAAATACAACATGGTAATCTTCATTATATTTTCGAATTATACATTGAATTTGAGATAAATTATTACTATTACACCATTTGTCAAAAATCAACAGTTTTGGAAATTTTTCGATTTTTTTTAAATTCTCGCGAAAACCAAGGTGAACGTTGCATGCTCTCTCTCTCTCTCTGTGTGTGTGTGCGTGTGCGTGTGCGTGTGCGTGTGCGTGTGCGTGTGCGTGTGCGTGTGCGTGTGCGTGTGCGTGTGCGTGTGTGTGTGTGTGTGTGTGTGTGTGTGTGTGTGTGTGTGTGTGTGTGTGTGTGTGTGTGTGTGTGTGTGTGTGTGTGTGTGTGTGTGTGTGTGTGTGTGTGTGTGTGTGTGTGTGTGTGGAAATACAACTGAGAAGACTCAGTTTTTGTACAGATTACCCTCAGATTGGCACCTAAACGACACGTTTGATAGCGTTTCTTTTAAATATACAGGGTGATGAGAATTAGCCGTGCCATTTGGTAAAATTTAAATCACAATTACTCGCTTATTTCAAATAGAACACCCTATATTTTATGAGCTATTTCGGTTCGCATCCGGTTTCCCTTTCAACATGTATTAGCATTTCCTATACCTAAATTCCACCGTTTGCCGAATATTTCAACTTTATTGGATTCACTTGATTCAAATTGTGACAATAGATCTAAAGCAGGCTTTGGAACTTCTACATGTCAAGTCCCACCCCTTACAAATGAGAGCATAACATTTGTTGGGCCTTCTCGCGTAAAAAAAGAGAACACTTTGTATTTGCATCCAAATCACTGCATTTTTCTTGTTTTGGTTCTGTAAAATCAATGTGTTTATAACTAGCTTGTAAAACCAAAATACAACTCAACAATATAGGTAGTTATTTATGATAAATGAGTACAGATGTTAACTAATAGCTGGTGGAAAACTAAAACACAAAAACAAATTAAAAAAATTGGAACTTATAACAAATGCTCAAAATTACTCCCACTGACATGGAGGCATTTTGTTATTCGTCTTATAATGTTTTGGTTCGTAGCCTTTCTGATTTGTCTCGAATTCAGTGAATTGAAGGCACGTAAAACTCTACCTACCATGTCTTCTTTTGTGGTGGCAGGTTCGTGGTAAACTTTATTTTTATGTAGCCCCAGATGCTTGCATCCAGAGGTATTGAGTCAGGGGACCGTGGTGGCCATCTATGTAGGCCGTTATTGGCAATCCACCTGTCTTCAAAATGTGGTTGCAAAAAATCATGAGCTAAATGGAAACTGTGAGGCGGTGCTCCGTCTTGCTGATACCAGCTTGTTCTAGCTTCTTCTAAACTTAATGTGTTGAGAGAAACTAGAATCACTTCGTGCAAAATATCTTTATAACTCATACCATCGTATATTTTAATCCCAAAAATCTTATCGTTAATTGCACAAAACACATTGAATGACAACCTGTCTTGGAAATAGTTGATCCTGGTAACATGGGGATTCTCATATGGTGGCGATTGGGCATGCCATTTTTGGAGAACTTCACCTCATCGCACCAAATAATTATCTTGCAGAAATTCTCATCTTCTTGTGTTTTCAATAGGAACCATTCACAGAACTCAACACGTCTAGGCAGATTGTCTGGTTGCAAACCATGTATCGGGTGATAAAAGAAGGGTCTCCAATGCTGCTTTTTCAAAATTCTGTGAATCGTTATCGCTGACAAACGTAATTCTTTTTCGCATATGATATATGCCTTGGGATCAACAACAAAAAATGCCAATACGTTCACTTCGTTTACCTCGTTATCGACGAGTGGCTTACGCTTCTGTACTTTTTGGCGAAAACCTCCATGCTGTGAACAATTTTGTAGCAACCTCTTTATCATGTCGTGACTGGGTTTCGGTTTATTCGGGTACTTTTCTGCAAATGCACGACATGTTCGGCCCACAATTCATTGACACTCACTATAAATAATTAGAAGCTCCAAAAAATCGTCGTTCGTGTACTGCAAATCTGCCATTTTTGTACCGCGTTGACTGATAGTAACTCTATTTTTAGAACAATAAGCTTCTCTTGACGCCCTTTTGACATGTAGACATCAACAAGCATATTATCAAGTTCCAAAGCCTACCTTAAATCTATTGTGGCAATTTGAATTTAGTGAATCTAATAAAATTGAAATATTCGGGAAACGGTGAAATTTAGGTATAGGGAATGCTAATACACATTGAAAGCTAAACCGGATGCAAACCGAAATAGCTCATAAAGTCTAGGGTGTTATGTTTGGAATAAGCGAGTAATTGTGATTTCAATTTTACCAAATGGCACGGCTAATTCTCATCACCCTGTATACTTAAAGGAAACGCTATCAAACGTGTCGTTTAGGTACCAATCTGAGAGTAATCTGTACAGAAACTGAGTCTTCTCAGTTATATTTCCACACACACACACACAGAGAGAGAGAGAGAGCGTGCAACGTTGACCTTGGTTTTCGCGAAAATTTTCAAAAAAATTCAAAAAATTTCGAAAACGGTTAATTTTTGACATATGGTGTATAAGTAATAATTTATCTCAAATTCAATGTAGAATTCGAAAATATAATGAACATTACCGTGTTGTATTTAAAATAAGCAAGTTGATTGTCACTTCCGGTTAAACCGGAAGTTTGACATAAAGTAAACTATTTTCGCTGAACTGGAATTCATCTGGATCGTATGCGTGTAAATTTTCAAATTTCAAATCGTAGTAGTTATTGATAAACGGCTAACTAAAGGTCTTGGCGCCACACTCTGTATAATATATACATATATATATATATATATATATATATATATATATATATATATATATATATATATATATATATATATATACATATATATATATATATATATATATATATATATATATATATATATATATATATATATACATATATATATATATATATATATATATATATATATATATATATATATATATATATGGCCAGATGTTGGATGACTCAATTTTCAAGCCCAAACTGGCGTCAACCGTCTAGACACAGGATTTTTGAAATTAACGCGTTATAACTTTGAAAATATTAATTTGAGAAAAAAAGTTTTTAGTAGTAGGAAATTTGTCGATTGAAAAATTAAGTTATAAGCATTTCATTGTTTAAACAATTATTAACAAAGATATAGGTAAAAAAGTCAATAAATGAATCCTAATAGTCGTATAAGTTGTAAACGGTAAGTGATACAACAAAAAATTAACAAAAAAGATGAGAAATGCAATTATTTACAATAAAGGTCATTACCATTTTTGGCCTAAAGTACACAGTTACGGAGATATAGGCCGAAACGGTTTTTCTCAAAATGGCAGCAAAATGTAAGGATTTTGTGTTTTTACATTCAATACGTTATTTTGAACCTATGTATCAAAAAGAAGCTCCTCTGGTTTAGTGCAGAAACAAATTCTCTATTGCCTGTATTAACAATGGAGTAATTAGGTTGGTGAGACAGAGACAGGCAAATAGGATTTGCCGACTCTCCAGTGACACAGGCATGTAAACTTCCCATATTAAAGTACCTACCTTACGCTAAAATTCATTGTCACATTGTCTGTCCTTGATTAGACGAAATGAAAAGATCACATTTGTGGACTCACCCCTTCAATTGTGTATTCGTATCTATTACATATTTTAAGCAGACTAGTATTAGTACAGAGACATAGTTTGAAACATTTTTGGAAGCTGAAACTGGATCCACATTCCTTGAAAATTATATTACTACATTTTGTCCAAAACTCTATGTCATTTAATTATGTATACGAGAGCTGGCCCAGATGCACTGCTTAGGAAAATAATCAAGACAACAGGCTAGACTCAAAGCTCTTGGATCCTATCGATGCAACTCAAAAGAGTTTTGGAAGAATCAACTTGTTGGAAATAAGAACTGTACTACATTGATTCTGGTGTTAAAACTGAGCCACTCACAGAGTAACGAAACTTTAAAGTGGTTAACCAGAGAGGAAGTTAGAGCAACATTCTTTGAATCGGTGCTCGGTATATCGTTAACCACAGCTAAGCAATCGATAAAATCCGATTATGGGTTTTTACTGTACATTCTCGCTTATTTAAAAAAACTTTCTCAAAATTAAAAAGTCGCGATCTTCTCAATAGCGATTTTTTTTCTACGAGACACTCTAAAATATGGAAAAGGAGGTGCTTAAATCATATTTTTATGGTACTATTTCATGGTTATTGTTATATTTTGTATACAGCATAGTAATTTATGAACTGAATCATTGCAGTTTTTGTGTGATTTTGACTTTTTTTATAAAATCGAGTTTAAATAGTTGGTAAAGTGAAATTAATTGAGCAATATTGTTTAAGAAACAGTGCTCATGAAGCGATGCAATTAACTTCAATCTATTAATTCATGGCATCGCTAAACTATTTTCTTTAACAATATATACCGCATTTATAACCGTTAATTTATGCACTTATCTAAATAATTCAGAGCTTTATAAACATTATCTAATTTTTTTATTGGAATATAATATGTATTAATGTGTCCACTTACAGTATGACAAATATACTAAGTTCCATAAAAAATGACGCATGTAGTTGGCTGAGATTTTGAACTTTTGTCGTTTAGGAGCGAATGTGCCGTTCTGCGTGATTTTTTGTAGTTTGCAGCTTCTTTTTTTCTTTATCAAAGCCAGTGTCGTCAGGTAGTTTTTTATAAAACTTGTGTGAAAAGGGCAGTTTCACAAACAACATTCGCATTATTTTCAGAATATAACTTACAAAGATTTTGTTCACTTTTTAGTCAATTTTCTTCACTAACGAGGAGATCCCGAGATTTCTCCAAATCAGCGCGGACTGGCCCCCTGGAACTATTATCCAGGGTTACTTTTAATGTTTATATGTTTTTTATGACTTTTATTATTTCCAGTTCCAGATTTTATTTAAACTCGACGTTTCGGATCCTGTTTTGGAGCCATTTTCAAGAGGTAAAGGAAATATTTAAGGACATGAACTATAAGGCCTCAATCTGCCCACTCCTTAGATCGGTGGACAAAGGTGGGTTGGGCTGTTGTAGCACGATTACGGGGCCTCAATCTAGCTACTCCCCAAATCTCGCCGGGGATCGTCTCTAAGGTCTCAGTGTATTCAAACCTAGGTCTACGAGAGATCTGGCCTAGGGTTGAACACACTGAGACCTTAGAGACGAACTCGGGCGAGATTTGGGGAGTAGGCGGATTGGGGCCCTGTAATAGAGCTACAACAACCAAACCCATCTTTGTCCACCCCTCTAAGGAGTAGGCAGATTGATATATATATATATATATATATATATATATATATATATATATATATATATATATATATATATATATATATATATATATATATATACATATACATATATCTCACAGTATCACACCGATAACTCCTTCCTTTTGTAAGTAGCTTGGAGAATTCGTTAGCCAGGAAAAAATCCTAGGTTTTCTGGGAAAATTTTGTATTTTCTTTCGGAAAAAAATTATATCTCCGGAAATAACAAAGGAAGGCCAACTAAATGGTACGCGTGTTTGTATTGTAAAGAGTGAACCATGTACCAAAATTTAGGTCTTTAAGCTTAAAGACAAACAAGTTATGGGCATTTAAAGAAATAAAAATTCGGGTTTTTCTCAGAACGTCGAAGGCGCGATTTGCAACGTCAAAATTAGCAACATTTAGGCGAAGAGCCGGAAACAAATACGGATTATGTAAAAAAAATGTTGCAAGAAGGGTGTTCTGCAAACACTTAAGTTTCAGCTTCAACAGTCATTGTCTTTCATTTTATTAAAATATTTCCAGAATTTCATTTCAAATAGACTCTTTCTCTGATGCTCTGGCGGTAGTTTTAGTTAAGTTTGTGATTTAGGGCTCTATAATGTTTAGCTAATTTTCGTAGAAAAAATTCGTTAATGAGTAGACTGCGACTTTTGAATTTTTAAAAGATGCCTTCAAATGAGAGCAAACCAGGCCCCCTAAAATCCATATCCGGGTATAGTGTCAGTTTTTATCTGTTTATATATATACAGGGTGACGCATTTCTACGGTAAAGCCCAATATAATTGTTATTATACAAGATTTGAGAAAACGTTGTAAACGATAATTATAGGTTATGTTGTGCTGCATCTTATAGAATTATCTTGACAATCACAATTATATTATTGGATACGTACACTTGGAAAACCCAAATTACCACAACACATATTTCAAAGACCTTACGATCGTTTCGCTGACCACGTCAGCGAGCGTCATCAGAGAATGAAAGAATTCTAAAATTAAAATCAACAGCTACTGTGTATTTATGTCAAACCTAGGTAACTAACTAATCCGATGTAAAAATTGTAGTCGCCGAACCATATCTTGTCCATTGTGTCAATATTGAACGGAAGAGGTCGAAGAACTACTTTAGTCTTCTGGTTGACAAATTTATGGGCTTTTATCTAATCTAAGGATAATGGGCTTAAAACGAAAGGTACCGAGATATTTAAGGAAGCTACGCGTTCTTTTTGATCTAGAAATTTCACTCTGTGAATATTGGAGCAACTAAAGAAAGCCGATAAGCAACATCTGGAGAACAGAACAACAACAGCCGCTCATCTTAAAAAAAAGGTGTTGCTTATCGGCTTTCCTTAGATGCTCCAATATTCACATAGTAAAATTTCTAGATCAAAAAGAACGTGTTGAGATAGCATCTTCAAATTTGGTATCCAGTTAGCACCCGACAAAGGAGCGCTTCCAATTGTTTTTGGGTAAGATAGCTTCAGGGGGTAGGGGATAAATAAGAGGTGATTTGGTGAACATTGATATTTTTTCAATAAAACTCGAATAGTGTAACGTTTAAAAAGTTTATAGGTACAGAAATACAAATATTTTCTTTGTGGTCAAGTGATGGGCCCTAAATTGATTCCATGCGAATGTATTTCTGAAACGAACAAATTATGACAGCTATGTGGAAGTTATGACTCAAGTCAACACTATTTTATTAGCCAAAAATGAATATAAACTTATTGCTTATTATCTTCCAGCATATATATTAGTTAATATCTAAATCAAGAGTAAATTATCAATTTCAGGTCTTTTATTTCCCACAGTTAGGTTAAATAACCGAGGGTGCAGTGACATAACTGGTAATCAGATGGTTATGTAGGGTGCCAGATAAAGGTTTTGTAAAATTTAGTAACGAGTAACCCTTAAAATAAAAAAGGCATGTTACAGTAGGCTAAACTTAAAAGCTAGGAGACTTTCAAAAGGTCCAAAATTATTGGCCCAGCATGGTCCTCACCGACCTCAGTTTGTGCAAAACCGTGGATGGACAAAAAAGAGTATGGAGATGAACCGGCGGAGGATTTACCCAAAATTTGATAAAACAATATGAAAGTTTTAATGATGAATCCGTTATGGTGAGGGGTGGGACATCTATGGAAAGCCGTACAGCACTGCATCTTTTTCCAGTAAGACAAATCCAGTTTTCGCAAAATTATGTATACAATTATTTACGACCTCACATAATATCAATTGTTGGGAAATCATTGTTCTTTATTCAAAATAACACTAGGCCTCATGTAGGCCTCAGTCAGCCATATTTAGTAAGGTATTTGCTTTAAATAGCCTAAAAAGACAAAAATTCAAAGTTTTCGTAAAATGCGATATCTCAAGAAGTATTAGTGAACACGCAAACAAAACAAGAAGAAAGTATCTTTTGAAAATAATGTTAATGACTTTTGTAAAACTTTTCACTTTACAAATAAAGTTTTGTAAAAAATTATACATGCACTTTTTTTAATTTTTGCTTAAGATCAATGTCAACATTATTTTGTTCTTTCGTACAATGGGCTTAATGGGTGGAAATTCAATTCACTGGAAATTCTGGCTCACTAAAAAAATGACGGGAATAAAAATGTATTTGACATTAGCTTATATATGGATGTGTGTGTGTGTGTGTGTGCGTGCGCGTGTGTGCGTGTGTGTGTAAGTGTGAGAGTGTGTATGTGTGTGTGTGTTTAGTAGCTTCTGGCTTCAGACTTATTGCCTAATTGCCACAATTTATAAGTTAATGGGTCAAAACATTTACTATGTTTTAAAATTATTCACATTTTTTTTGCTGACAGCTGGTATTGTTAGTTAATTTAAACAAAAATATAGTAGCTATAAACACTTGTTATGTGTACACAAATATCTTTTGTCCAATTATATATAACGTTTTGTAATATTATAATATAAATAAATAAATAAAGCGTAAAATATGCAAAAACAAAAATGTAAAAAACTCAAATCCGTCCATTACTTTATAAATGAGTGTTGGTGTGTGATAAAAAGGTGGAAGACATTGGGATCTCGCGTCCATTGGTAACAAACTTTGATAAAAAAATTAAAGTGAATTTCGAGATTACAATCATTATTTTTTTCTTTTATTTTATTTCCTTTTCCCCTTTGATTCATTCTCCCCTTTCTTCTTTCCTCTTATTCTTAAAAAAATTCCCTTATGAGGAGATCTGAATTTTGAAAAAATTCCTTCAAATGAGCGCTAATTAAGCCCGGAGAACACATTTCCTGGGTCAGTTTCATATATATATATATATATATATATATATATATATATATATATATATATATATATATATATATATATAGACTTTTTAATTTATATTTTTTTTAACAAAGTCTGATATAAATATGTTTCCTACAAATCTTAACAATAAAATGTTATCTGTTATTGGCGTATCAAAAATATGATAGGCTAACTTCATAAATGACAAAACTTTTAAATTGCAGCCAAAGTTAGATGCGGCACTTTTCATGGAACTGGGTGTATTTGTTGATTTAATATGACGATGCTCTTTTACTGATATAAGTATTGCATTTAATTATATTAATATTATCATTTTCTTGTGAGTAAAAAATCTGTGTATTGTATTTAAATGTTAAATTCCTAACTTATACCAATTATGATAGTTTATACAATAAATTCGCTTCTGTCATCTATTTGTTAAACTGTGATGCAATGAAAAGTTCAATGTTATGTGATAAATAAGGAAATGTCAATACTCAACAATAATATGTTCAATCAAATAAACATCTGTTTGCATTTATTGAAATTACTTCCTTGCTTATTATAATAATCATTATTACAGTATAAAGGCGATGTCACTCTGTCGTGGCAACCATAAGCCCCTACCTACAAGGGTTTCCTTATTTTTATTGTAGCTATGGCATTTTATCAAATAAGCCAGATTTTACAAACGCGTTTCTCTTGGTCTGTTCTTCAAATATACCTAACATCTCTTTGAATTATTGTTGTCATAAAACTATTATGCCTCAAAATGTGTCCAATAAATTTGCTTTCGTCCTTTTAGCTTTTTTCAGTAAAAATCTCCTCCGTTTTGTTTGTCTTTTCAGGGAAGAAAGACAATTTCGCTTAGAAAGGGGTAGGTAGCAGCTTTTGATCTTTTTTAAACATTTCAAGTGAGCGTAAAGCTTCTACTGCACCTAGAGACTTCTAGTTTGTCTCATAATATGAGGAAATTCTTTCCGTTGGCCAATTCTGAGGAAGAATTTTTTCCACGGAGAATTGCAAATTTTCTTTTTAAAAATGCTTCATCTTTTAAACTCATTGAATCATTTTTACGAAATTTAATACATGGCCATTAAACCACATATGGAATGTGCCAAAATTCAGCTTTGGTAAACATACTGACTTTCAAAAAAATTCGAACACCCAGTAAGATAACTACACTTGGAGAACTCAACTCACCACAACATATTTTTTAAAACCTGACGATCGTTTCACTAACCAAATTTTAATTTGAATAACTCAATGTTCTATAAACTTAGAAAGTTGAACTTCAGTACGTAGTAAGGCCATTCCCAAGGCAACATATCCATCAAATTTCATTAAAACAGCTTTGTAATTTCCGGAGAAAAATTTTTTTTTCGAAAGAAAACTCCAAATTTTCCCGGAAAACCTCGTTTGATTTTCCTGGCTAAGAACTCATTTAAGCCATTAATAAAAGAAAGGCACTTGCCGAGTTTAATCGAAATCGGTTAATTATTTTTTGAGTTATGGGTTGGATACATATATATATATATATATATATATATATATATATATATATATATATATATATATATATATATATATATATATATATATATATATAAATTGAAACTGACCCCAGATATGGGTTCTAGGGGTCCTAGATCGCGCTCATTTGAAAAAATGTTTGCAAAGTCTAACCATCGATACCTCTCTATTAGTGATTTTAAAAAAATAAAACAACAGGCTGTGGTACGTTTCGTATGTAATCATTTGCATTCAAATTTCTGTCAATAAAAACTAAAGGTGACCTGCTACCGTATGTTATTGCACCCCATACCATCACCCCCCGTGATGGTATGTGGTATTGGACATTATTATCGTATTAGCTACACAGCTAATTCTAAATTTTTGCGTTCTCCTAGCAATACCTTTACTCTTCTGGGACCATCATGGACTTAAAGACAGAATTAGGACTCGTCAGAGAACACAGCACCGCTTCATTCACCATCCCAGTTTGAAATGCCTTTACAACAGCCAAGGCCAGCAGTATGATGTCGAGGTCAGTGGGAGACATAAAAACGGTCTATATGAACGAAGCCCAAAAGCGAGTATTCTGCGTTATATCGTTGCCATGGAGACTCTTCGTTGTCAAACTCCCAGCCAAGCATTTCCAATCAACCGTATTGTGAAAACTTTGTCTTGTAAAGCCGCAGTCCTCAAATAAAGACCTTCCTGTGCTAAAGTTGCTCGATGTAGTCTGGATCCACGACGACGGTTATTGATTGCTTTTTCAGCAACCTTGGCCAACACTGTAACACTGTTCACACACTACAACCAATGCGGACAAAAATAAAATTGTCTGATTGAAAAACCGACTCCTTTCATAACAACAATGCGCTCCTTTTCGAATTCACTTAAATGATTGTAATTGTTCTATGAAGGGCACGTAAGTATAATGACATAATAAATTGAGCTACGAACTCTTGCTTCAAAGTGAACAAAACGCAAATTTGTTGCCCTTACTTTGTTACTTATCCAAGCCACTTGCAAAAGGAAGGTACACACCAAATTTGATCGGTCAAGATCGGTCCATTATTTTTTGAGTTATCGGTCGGATATATATATATATATATATATATATATATATATATATATATATATATATATATATATATATATATATATATATATAGACACAGATCTCCTCATTGGCGATTTTTTTTTATTCGCTAAAGAGAGCGCTCAAGACTAAACGTATATGTATGAAAACACATCTTGTTTTATTTTATATACAAAAAAATGCATTTTGCTTTAAAGAACCCAAAATTATCAAAACATTTAAATTAATTTTATCCCAAAAAGTGTTACTTTATTTTAGGCGTAATATATTGAATAGAACTATTTATGGACCCAGCTTGTTGTAATTGCAACAAGGGTCACACCGCCAACTACAAAGACTGTCCTAAATTCCCTAAACCAAACAAGCAGACCACCCTGAAGCAAATTTCCTATGCGGCTGCCGCTAACTTCCTACGCGGCTGCCACTGGAAACTCCCGTCCCGCTCAACCCACAATCACCCTTAAACCGGCACCACAAAGCCGAATCCAGCTGCCTCTGCAAAAGCAATTTCCACTGCAAATGCGTCTCCCTCTTTACACCTCTCCAATACACTCTTCCTCATTACCTTGGTCAATTTCGCTAAGCTGAAATCGATCAAGGAAAAAGTCACAAACCTTCTCCAAACGTCAACTGATCTGCTAAGGCTGATCACCTTCGCCATCCCCTTAATCCCGGAAATCGTGTCAGCCTTCAAGAGGTAAATGTCTTCTCGAAGAAAGCCACAATCTCTGCAGGTTGCAATCTGGAATGCCAACGAACTATCCTGCAAAATAAATAAACTCCGCGCAACGCTTAAAACTGAACGCCTTTCTAGTCCATAAAATTAACGTGCGTCTCCCAACAAATCCGAAAATCCCCCACTATACATTTTACCACAATGGCCGCACCACTTCCAGAGGTAGCGGCACCGCAGTGTATTTTAAAACTAATATCGACCACCACCCTCTGGGTACGACAGCTCTTATTCCTTACCAACCATCTCATAGTAATGCCTGGCGATTTAAATCAAAACGTCCTAATTGACATTCTCGCGATGTCAATACAAATAGAAAAATCCTCCAATCCTATGTCGACAACCATGCAAACTGCATAGTTGACGCACCTACACGACTCGCATACTTCGGCAGTGTGCGTCGACCCAACGTGCTCGATATAGCAATAACGTCAAACACCGCTCTTCTTCACGAAATAACAACACTAAACAAGCTTTCATCGGATCACAACCCAGCCATATTGCAGCTCGGATATGACAATGACGAAACCGACTTCCCATGGCGAAAGGTACTGTGGCCAGTGTTCACAGATCACCTAGAAACAAGAAACAACCTTGGCAATATTCCGGTTACCCGCAGCATCCTTGAACTCGAGGATAAACTACAGTCCAAAATCCCATGTTCTATCGAACATGCATCAAGGCCGTACCCATCCCCAAGTATTCTGCCCCCATGTCCGTCCAGTATCAAACAAATGATACTAGAAAAAACCGCGTGCGAAGACCAGCTCAACGTAACGGAACCCCCCCTGACAAGGGAAACGCAGACTGATAACACAAGTACGATCCGCCCTGCAAGAACTCCGCAACAACCATTGGGAGGAACCCCTGCAAACCTTGGCCTGGCAAGACAATTCCATCTGGCAAATGGCAAAAACCCTTCGCTCCCAAAAACTTTGGATCTTGCCACTTCATGGTCAAAAAGGCATCGTGTAGACGGGTACAGACAAAGCAGGAGCATTCGCGGATCATCTAGAGTTGCAATTCACCCCGAATAAGAACGTTGATCTGTCGCATAATGCAAGAACGCAACGTTGTGTCAGGAGTGCGCTTCGCCCCTCCCCAGACACAAACATCAAGTCCATTACTTACAAAGAAGTTTCCCAAATAATAAAGTCACTAGAAAATAGGCAAACACCGGTATACGATGGAATATCCAACATAGTCCTAAAATATCTCCCCCGCAGAGCAGTAGTATTCATGAATGTCATGCTACGATTTCAAGATTTTCCATCCATGTGGAAACTTACCGATATTATCAACATCCCAAAATCCATCACAGACCCGCTGTTTCCCCAAAACTACAGGCCAATCAGCCCATCCCCGTCATGGGCAAAATTTCCGAAAGAGTAATTCAGAGGCTAGCCTCATACACCTCGGAAAACCGTATGCTTCGGGACGAGCAATCCAGATTTAGTCACCACCACTCCACCACAGACCGAGTCCTTCAAGTGGTAGAAAACATCACCGAAGGATTTATCCAAAACAAGTCAACTTGTGCAATATTTATCGACATTGCTCAAGCCTTGGACAGAGTTTGGTACGCAGGCCTCCTTAACAAACTTTAATCATTTAATTATTCCCTCCATCTGATACTGCTAATCGGGTCATACCTGCAACAGAGGAAGTTCGAAGTCAAACATATGGGAACCAGATCCAGAACCTACTCATCCACGGCTGACCTCCCGCAGGTCTTTGCTATTTCCTCTCAATACAAATATATTTGTCGCAGATGAACCGATACCGCCCCTAAACGTAACATACGCACTGTACGCAGACGACACTATCATACTCAGCAGCTTTACTCAGCCGAGGATAATAACCCAAAGTCTTGGTATAGGAAATCATGTCTAGCAACAAACCGCAATAAACGTTCAGCAGTCATATTTTCCTCATCAGGTCATACCTGAAACAGAGGGAGTTCCAGGTTAAACACTTGGGAGCCAGATCAAAAATTTGCTCAGCCACGGCTGGACTCCCGCAGGGTTCTGCTAACTCCCCTTTTCTGTACGATATATTTGTCGCAGACATACCGACACCGCCCCTAAACGTACGCAACAACACTACCATCCTCAGCAGCTCCAGGCAGCCGAGGATAATAACCTAACCTTTACAAACAGCCGTAGACGAGCTGCAAGGTTGGTATAGAAAATCATGTCTAGCCATATAGCTCGACAAATGCTCAGTAGTCCTATTTTCCAAATGAACTTGACAAAAATCCTGTTTGGGCGAAAACCAAGATCGAGTTCGTTAATCAGCCTTTATGCTCAAGTTTTTCCGGCGGAAAATCGGGGAAAACTTTTTGAAAATGCTATATTTTTGTAAGTATCATAGTAACTTGAATGAGACTTTACGCCTGGCTAGAAATAGTGCAAGTTAACCTATGTTGTGCATTTTAAGTAATTTGGTATACACTATTTAGAGTTTTTTTCCAAATTAAAAATAAAATCCCAAAGTCATGCATTGGAACGACTTAGTGGTTAAAATCCAATGCCTGACAGATAGAGTAGTTAACGGCCACGCGTAGAATGATTCATACAACAGGTATAAACCATACATTAACGGTAACCAAACTAAATATATACCAGGCATAAAACATACTACCCGAACCAACAATCGTGAAATTTTGGCCGCAATTATGGAAAATGACAGACGACATAAAATTAAAAATTTGCCAAGTGATTGTTATTTAACTACAGGATTCAATCAATTATTAACATACACTATATTTGTAGCTTTATAAACGGCCCTAAATACAATTTTAGTGCAGCATAGATATATTATGCTGTCGCTATAGTAGAAATGAAAAAAAATTAAAGTCAAGCCTATCAAAATGATTCTAAAATAAATTCTTGTATCTTTAAATTTAAACATAAGACGTCATATAAGACCGAAATAATCCTTGAATGTGTTTCAATGGTAATTCTACTAATTCTGTAATTAATTGTTACGTATACTTTTCCTCTACTACCCCGGGCATGAAGCCAGCGTCAAGTAATATGTAGACAGCATTAGTTGACGTATTAGCAGATAGCGCATTGGAAGCTTGCCAAATTACTCGAGGCAGGTTTTTTAGCTGCTTTTCCTGTCATAGTTCACAAAATATGTACATTAAATATAAACCAAAATTATACATATACAAAATTCGATAAACTCCCTTAAGATTGTTCTTAAATTAAGACATAGTTTAAATCAACATTAACCCTGGATAAATCATATGATAGGGACCATGTATTTGTTATTATATCTAACTACAAACAATAGGTATGTAATAGTTCTTCTCTAATGAGTATGTTAGACTAAGGCACATTATTTGACTTATTGTAAAATATTGTAACCACCTAATACTAAATAAACCATTTAAATTAAATTGAATTGCTTAACTGCTACGCAGAAGGTTGCATGATCGAATCCAGCTCGGATGAATGTATGTTTTTTATGTTTTATTTTGACATTTGGAGACACAGTAGTAGGTAATGGGACACTTTGAGCAGACAGTGACGTCACAGGAAGTGACGTCACGGCGCCGGCGCCACGCCCTGGCGCCGGCGCCACGCCCTGGCGCCACGCCCTGGCGCCGGCGCCTGCCCTGGCGCCTGCCCCGGCGCCTGCCCCGGCCCCGGCGCCTAGCCACGCCCCGGCCCCCGGCGCCAAGCCCCGGCGCCAGCCCCGGCGCCGGCGCCCAGCCACGCCCTGGGCCAGACAGTCACATTTAGTCTTGTTATGTAAACATTCTAAGGTCATTGACCTGTCTAGGAAACTGTGACGTCACACGACTTGTGCCAGACAATCACATAAGTGTCTAACCTATTACTTCAAATTATTATATTTTGAAAAAAACCATTTGGTGCAGGTGAGTTTCGAACCCGGGGCATTCAGATGGGAGGCAACGATGCTACCCGTTAAGCTAAGCAGACGCTTGTTAATTTATTGTTTTAGGTTGGTATATATATATATACGACTTTTAATTACAAACCATACATGTAATATAATTAAAGTTTTTGTTAGACAAATGGATGATTTACAAAATAATGTTTAATATTAGAGGCGGAACCAAAACGGAAGAACCAAAATGGCGGAATGAAAGATGGAAGCCTGTGATACCTTAAGCTGACATTATAAAAAATGGCGGCTTTCTTTCTTAAAGATGGTGCCTTTCGCTTGATGGTTGAAGACTTATTTAAAAATAACACACAGAGGTCGTTAGCAAACCAAGCCTGTGATACCTTAAGCTGACATTATAAAAATGGCGGCTTTCGTTGATAAAGATGGTGCAAGGATGGATGAAGACTTATTTAAAGATACGTCACTCCAACCTAGCCGACAAATGAGAGTGAAGGTTGATAAGCGAGAATAATGGTATTGGTCGAAGACTCGGAAGATCCGTGAGATGTACGCTGGAACCAATACATGCACGGTGTTAAGGAGGCCAAATCAAATTGGAATATACAATAAAATGGCCACTTCCGGTCTAAACTTTAAATCGTTATATCTTTTGAAGGACAAGTGATAGAAAGGAACTGACTTCAAAAATGTATGTTTCGTAACAAGGTCTACAAGAAACCGAGATAAAAAACTTTAAACCCTTATCGCGGAAGATCCGTGAGATGTACGCTGGAACCAACACATGCACGGTGTTAAGGAGGCCAAATCAAATTGGAATATACAATAAAATGACCACTTCCGGTCTAAACTTTAAATCCTTGTATCTTTTCAACGACAAGTGATAGAAATGAACTAACTTCAAAAATGTATGTTTCATAACAAGGTCTACAAGAAAATGAGATAAAAAACTTTAAACCCTTATCGCGGAAGATCCGTGAGATGTACGAGAGAACCAACACATGCACGGTGTTAAGGAGGCCAAATCAAATTGGAATATACAATAAAATGGCCACTTCCGGTCTAAACTTTAAATCCTTGTATCTTTTCAACGACAAGTGATAGAAATGAACTGACTTTAAAAATGTATCGTTTCGTAACAAGGTCTACAAGAAAATGAGATAAAAAACTTTAAACCCTTATCGCGGAAGATCCGTGAGATGTACGAGAGAACCAACACATGCACGGTGTTAAGGAGGCCAAATCAAATTGGAATATACACTAAAATGGCCACTTCCGGTCTAAACTTTAAATCGTTATATCTTTTCAGCGGAAAGTGATAGAAATGAACTGACTTTAAAAATATATCGTTTCATAACAAGCTCTACAAGAAACTGAGATAAAAAACTTTAAACCCTTATCGCGGAAGATCCGTGAGATGTACGAGAGAACCAATACATGCACGGTGTTAAGGAGGCCAAATCAAATTGGAATATACAATAAAATGGCCACTTCCGGTCTAAACTTTAAATCGTTATATCTTTTCAACGGAAAGTGATAGAAAGGAACCGACTTCAAAAATGTATGTTTCGTAACAAGGTCTACAAGAAACTGAGATAAAAAACTTCAAACCCTTATCTCGGAAGATCGGCGAGATGTACGATAGAACCAACACATGCACGGTGTTCAGCAAGTCAAACTCTATTAACATATCCAATAAAAATGTTACTTCCGGTAGACACTTCCGGTATAGCTATTCTTAGAGCTACATACATGTGTGACACCTCAAAATAATCGTCTTGTTGAACAGAAGAAATATAATATTTAAGTAAGTTAGAACAAGCTGTATTAACACCTAAAACCAACACACACTCTCTTGTACAGGCTGATTACCCTGCCATCCAATTGTTAGTAAGGTTATGTTTGTATTTGTTATTTGAATACAAACAGAAGAGTGTACTTACATACAGCAAGAGACGTCATCCTTGTTTCACGACTTAACACATACTGAACAAGTGTCTCTCTCTCTTGTATTGAGGAAACAAACTGATGTAAGAGAGAGGGGGTCTTACAAAGGATAAACAACGTTTTTTACAGTTGTTAACCTTACAGAAAGGGGTTAATAAAAATGCAACAAAATAAAAATAAAACAACTGATTTACATACAATAAAAATTTATTAGGATTAATTAAGTTGTACATATTGATACATAAATGACATACATAAATGACATACTATTATTACATAATGGCTCTAACGATACCCGTTAGAGGTTTATATTCCATTACACTGTCATGAATAACCAGACAATAAACACGAGTATTTTTTGGGAAGTTGGCGTGACTCATAAACTCCACCTTAATGTCCACCGTTGAAGACTTGATTGACTCGTTCTGGTACTGACAGTCAATCACAAATAGAGCTCTGTCTTTAAACTCGTCATAATTCAAGATAGGCTCCGACATGTTTTTATAACAGAAGCTTTTTTGAAAATCTGTATACATGTTATAGGCTTCTGCATATTTCGATTTCTCAAAATCCATATTCATAGATTCATAAGGGTAGCATTCTGAATTTAGAAACACTCTGAGGTCCAACATACCAATGTTATCGAAATAGTCTGACCTCTTCTTCACGTTATCCTTACGATCTGTTTGAAATGCTATAATCACATATCGAGGTCTTTCCAAGTTGGTTGCAGTTTTAACAGCCCACACATCTCTGTTGATATCTCTGAGTGCTGGTAACTCGTATATGTCCCATTTACGGTATGCGAGAAATATAGAGGTGTCTTTGGCTATTTTATCCATCAGTTCCAATTTCATTTTATCATTGGGAAATACATGTTTTACCTTTAAAAACATATTGGTTACGGTAATTTTTGCTCGTGCCGTACCAGTGCTGTAATAGCCGTTGGAATCGTTTCGACTTCTTGTAAAGCGGAAAGTATGTTTGCCACAGAGAACTCCTTTGAAATGATGAAAGAAACTGAAGAGGAACCAGACAGGTATGAGCATGTGAAACTTGTTATCATTTAAGGTGATGTGCTCCGACGACACATTCAGACCAGCGTTGCTAAGAGATTGGGCTTCATTCTTACTGAACGATAGCAGACTTTTGATGATGGTTGTGGTGTATGGGTCTCGCACTCGTTCCACTTCCTTGTTATTTAACTCATAGGTCATTGATTCAAACAGAGCTGCTCCTCCATTATTTGACAGATAACAAGCACCAGTGGCATTTTGGATTGCTACAGGTTCCAGAGCACCTTCGATTATTAGAGCTGACTCGGCCAGACATACGAACGCATCTTGTTGGTTGATGGCTATTTCAATTTCATCGCTGTTACCAAACGATTTAGTTGGTGAATAGTAAGAACGCAGCTCTTCTCGATCGATGCCATCATCAAACACGGGTTCTTTGAATATTTCTAGTTTTGACGACATGATAACCCAGGCTTTGCAGGAACTCAATATTATCGGGACGAAGCGTACCCTTTGACGTGTCTGACTCAACTGAATTTGATGTGGTAGATGCACTTGATTTTATATCCTTGAAGACCAACATACTAAGCAACTTTTATAAGTTTTAAGCGAACAGACACCTCTTCACCTTGAAAGTTGACAGGAACTGAATCTTGGTCGACGATGTCGATGCTTATATTGGAAATCTCTTGCTTGTTCACAGGCAAGTAAATTAAATTGTTAGGTTCTATGTCGATTGCGTAGCCAGGATCAACCATCGGAGCAAACTCATACAGCGTATGTGAGGGTTGTCCGTTATAATAGGAACCAGACACAATATTGGTTTCGATGCGAATCTGTCTAACATCCACTATATCAACAGGTAAATCAGATTCATAAAAGGTGTCCGGCTGAAGAACTTGTTTTGAAAAGCCCAACATTCGCCCAATCGAACCATCAAATTCAAAACTGACATTTGTATAACACTTTAGTCTACATTTGATGGTGTTCGGATTAGGTCTCAGAAGCAGAGCCTGTTGCTTTTGTTCGTGTGTTGCTGTAGCACCAACAAGTTCATTTTGAAGTAACTCTTCCAAGTGTGTTATTTCATAAGCACCGGTGGGTATCGTGATGGTTCGCCAACCGGTTCCTTCTTTTACATGAAATTTGTTTTTACCTTCATAGATGTTGGGTATGTTGTTGTAGGTGTGAAAGCCTATCAAGGCAACAGCATAATTACCATCCAAAACAATTGGTGGATGGTAGTCTGACGACAGATGGGAGCTGCGGTCTTTCAACACAAAGGTGTGCGCCATGACTGATACACACAGGCTACTGTTTAAGGCTTTTATTTAAAAATTTTAAACATAAGTGACCACAATTATAAGTATTATATTTCTGATACACATCATGATTGTACATTAAAGTAGAGTTTTTAAGGTAACGCTGCAGCTCAACTGGTGGTTTCAAGTTTCCATATGAGTCAAAGTACACGGCTGTGTCACCACGTTTCTTAACTGCAACCCAATGACTGCCAGGTTCCTTGTTTGTTTGCAAATTCATGATAAGTGATTCATTCTTGCGTGGCCCATTCGATGGCAAAGTATCTCGCATGTATACACCTCTAAAATATGGAATTTTCATTTTACCAGCAAATTTCACAAGGTCTTCATTTGTTAGAGGTCTTGCTGGTAAACATCTTACTCGTTTTTTGGTTTCTGCAGATACAACCCATAACCGGAGCGCTGTTTCTTGAGATACATGCCTGTGCCCAGTCTCTTGCATTTTGGCTTAAATTTCAAGCCACTCCCTCTCCTACCCATCGCGATGGCTTCCATTGTTTTGTTGTGCCGTTCTTCCTCCTCTAGTTTCTGTTTCGCAGACTTGGCATCGTTCACGGCTTTGGCAATACCTGCAGCACCACCACCCAGAGCTCCTAGTGCTGACAGCCCACCAAATATCAGAGGCAACAGCGGAAGGAAGCCTCCACTTTTAGGTATTGGAATAACTCGAGGTTTCTGCACATTCTTACGCCCACCAATGTTTCTAACGATTGTATGAGCTATATCAAATACGGCGTTCGCTGTTGGAATAAGATTTCTATCTTTTATAACTTCCTCAATCAGACTTAGTATGTTTTTAAAGGGAACCTTCTTCTTTGGCTTCGAGTTGATTACATAAAACCCCTCATTAAGTTTTCTGTTAACTTTCATGGTGTTTGTAACGCCCCGCAACGTTTCAGCAAAACCTGTATCTGTCTTTGTTAATAACAGCCCTCACTCTGTGACACCAACATGCATACTGACTGGGTGTCTCACTTGCATTCATATATATATACACACCCAAATAAAATATAGTTTAGTTTAAGTTAAGATGCGTACCAGCAAACACGCTTCTGCCTTACCCATTACAAATATAGACGATGTTGTTACGGACACAGCTCAACAACAACTGAGGCATGGTCCTCTCTTTCCAAACACCGTTCGCTGTATCATATGTGGTCCCAGTGGGTGTGGTAAAACTAATGTCATGCTGAGTTTGTTGTTTGAAGCAAACGGTTTAAAATTTGATAACGTGTATGTGTATTCAAAGTCTCTGTATCAACCGAAATACAAGATGTTAAAGGAGGTGATGAATGCCACAAAAGGTGTTGGTTACTATCCTTATCGAGAAAACGATGAAATATTAGATCCGGAAGATGCCAAGGACAACTCTGTGTTTATATTTGATGATGTAGCTTGTGACAAACAAGATAAAATAAGAGCATACTTCAGTATGGGCAGACATAAGAATATTGATTCATTCTATCTCTGTCAAACATATACACGAATACCCAAACATCTGGTACGTGACAACACCAATGTTATTGTGTTATTCAAGCAAGATGAAACCAATTTAAAACATGTGTACGACGATCATGTGACCACCGATATGGACTTTAAACAATTTAAAACTATCTGCCACCAATGCTGGAAAGATAATAAGTATGGTGTGTTGGTGATTGTGAAGGAAAACGATGTACACAAAGGTCGATATAGAAAAGGATTCGATAGATATATATTATTCTAACAAACGATGATAGACAGGACAGTCAGCTGTCTAACACAGGTGTCTAACACAGATGTCATACAAGTGTCTAACACAGCTGTCATACAGCTGTCATACAGCTGTCTAACACAGCTGTCTAACACAGCTGTCTAACACAGCTGTCTAACACAGCTGTCTAACACAGCTGTCTAACACAGCTGTCTAACACAGCTGTCTAACACAGCTGTGTTAGACAGCTGTCTAACACAGCTGTCTAACACAGCTGTCTAACAAGACAGCCAGACATCGTGATAAATAAGAAGGCATGTACCATGAAGGAGTCAGTATATGTTAAACCACCACACAACCTGTATCGCTCAAACAAATTATTAGACCAGCTGGTAATACCGACCAGTTGTAGCACAATGGAAGTGTTGGGTAAGGAAGAGCGAAAAGTTAAGAAAAGGATTTTACAACTTGCTGACAATATTCGAAAAAAACATTTAATGCTTAAACTTAACAGAGCCGAGAATGATGATGCTCTGCAACGTTTATATAAACCACTTGTTGAGCCCCTAAGTGAAATATCTAAAAACACAGCAGCACAGCAGCAGCAGCAGCCCCAGCAACAACCAAAGGCTGAACAAATCAAAGAAGAAGTGGTACCAGAAACGAAACCCCAAGTACAGTTCCTTAAAGACCATGAAGTTTTTGAAGTTGAACCTAGGGAAGAGGCTGAGGCGACAAGTTCCGATGAGGATATCCCAACATTTGAAGAGCTTGAGGCAGATCTACAAACTGTCACATCCAACCCTGCATATCAAGAATTTTTGGAGCAATATCCTGAACGAGTTCGATATTATGTAGACAAGTATTTTACTGAACCACCAAGGCTCGCTACCATTGATCAAACGTATGGTGCTCGCTACGCTAAAGATACCGGTAGCTGGAGTCTTGGCAATAAACACTTGGATTTTACTGATAATGACATTCGACTAGGTCAACGGAGATATCCGCAAACACAAGGTCTGCTAGAATTGATATTTATGAAAACACCTAGAGGGTATACCTATGACGATCTTCAACACTATAGAGATATTCTAGAAGCAACTAGTGTGCATAAAATGAACTATGATCCTAACGCACGAACCAAGGGTTGTTCCTCTGAAAAGTACCTGACTCTAATAAAACCGGTGATAAATCCACGAGGTCGTAGATCCTCAACTCCTCAAGGTTTTGGTTACGACACACATCATAACGCAGAACAAAAAACTGAACCTAGAGCTCAGAATGTAAGCAGCAACACTAACAACTATATGCTACAAAATAACAAACAAATAGAATATGTCTATTGGGATGACATAAATGAGCTGGTTGATAGACTTAGACTTTTAGTAGCTTCCCAGGCTGCTGGTAATAATGCTCATAACAATGAAATTCAGTCAATCATTGAAGAACTGAAGGAGGTTGGTGTTATCGCCTAGTATACCTACATATATCAAAGATATACCTACCTTAGTGCTTAGTATAAAAATGTCTATCGATAAGTTCGGACGTTCCCAATCCAATAAAGGTTCTAAGTTTAAAATTATTGAAAGAGAGATTTTCCCAAGAACTACTAGTGGTGATTTTGATTTGCAAAGCCATAGATTGTGTAACATAGCTGATCCAGTCGATGCAACAGATGGTGTAAATAAAAAATTTGTTGATGTATGGATAGACGACTATCAGAAGAACAAAGATGAGGTAACACAAAGAATCATTGCCATACTACTTGAAGCTGTACACAAACCTGAGTTGGAAGATTTAAAAAACGAATTTGAAAATAAATTGAAAATTTTAGCTAAGAACATAACTGCTCAAGTTTTAAAAGATGTTGATGTATTAAAGAATAATAAGCTAAAGAATAAGCTGGGAGAAATAGACAGCAAACTAAAAGATTTACATGATAAGTGGATACTTTTAAATCCAACATCGCCATGAAACAAACAGACATCTATCTGGTTGAACGCATCTTGAGGAAGAAAGGCAAGCAGCTCTATGTAAAATGGCTGGGTTTTGATAAATCTCAGAATTCTTGGATAAATTCAGATGATGTTAAATAAGCTTATATATTTGATGTATTAATGTACTTAGAATAAAATAAAAGTCTTTATTAAAATAATGTTATTTTATTTTTTCATCTGGTTACATACAATTAAGCTAAGTGAACAATTACAATTTATATCGTAAATCAATAATATCCTGAATAAACTTCTCCTGAGGTACATCTGCTATCTGTAGATCGTTTCTCTTCGCCTTGAGGTATTCGACTTCGGTCTTTATTCTGTTAAAGAGATTTACAGAATTTGGATCATACAACATGTTTAAAACTACTTCGGAATCAGGGTGTTTATTTTTAAAGTTCTTGACAGCTCTTTTAAAACTTTTCTTCTGAGTCCTTACAGCATGATATGGATAGGTAGTATCCTTCTCATTTCTTGAAAGCAAACCAAAAACACAAAGTTTTCCAGGGTTGCTTGGTTTTGGAGATATATCTTCTAAATGTTCTGTGATTTTAGCATTTGTTTCTCGCATACGCTGCACTTCATCATCTATCTCCATTAATTTCACTTCAATTTCTTTGAGGTTATCCTTGTATTTTTGATTAAATTCACTTACGAAAAAATCAAAAATAATTTGGTTGCACTTTTCATAGAAACTATTGGATATCCAACAAGCCAAATTTAATATCAAATCTTTACAGACATATGTACCAGATATCAAGTTGTTTTCAGTCTGTGTTCCACCAAAGTCCACCAAGTATGTAGCGGTTGTAGGTGTTAGTTGAGATGTTGCTTCCAGCACATCTAGGGGGCCGGAATTCCGGCCCCCTAGATGTGACTCTAAGTGGACATCTTCGGTTGAAATATTAAGGTAATCGGTATTCTGGCTACCTAAATGTTTCTTCGCCTGACCGTTGTAATAGGTAATCAACTCTTTAGTTTTCTTATTTTCCAACCAATGTCTGAATCTTTTCTCACCATCTTTACACAGCTTAGTCGCATTAAAATAACCAGTGTTTTTATCAATAATTAATTGAAAGTCTGCAAATAAACCATACCAGAAGTTGTCTTTAATTTGCTGGTAGCACACATCATTTAATGTAGCCATTTTAAACACACTACTGAGCACTTGGATACGTTAGAGTTAACTGAAGCACGTCTTACCTCTACGATAACTAAATTTTGAATGAGTTTAACAGTGTGTAGTGAACAATTTACATGGATGATGTCATCCTTTCGGTTTGTACTAGACAAGCTCAAACACGAGTAATGGGGGTGATTGAACAGATATAACACAAGATAACATTCACCAAAGTCATCAACTGACACGTTATTTACCCTAAGCGGGCCTCTCTCTTGCGTATATTAAACAGATACACAGACAAGTTCAAACACAAATAATGGGGTGATGTCATTCAACGGAAATTACACTAGATAACAACCGTACAGACAAAACTCAAACAGGTTTGTGGAACAGGTTTGTGGATGATGTCATACTTCTAACGGCTGTATTCTAGACAAGCTCAAACACGAATACCATTTACCCATCAAGGGGCCCCCTACAGTATGTTTCTGAACTTCCTTCTTTTGTTTGCTAACAACCTCTGTGTGTTATTTTTAAATAAGTCTTCAACCATCTTTATCAGCGAAAGGCACCATCTTTAAGAAAGAAAGCCGCCATTTTTTATAATGTCAGCTTAAGGTATCACAGGCTTTCATTCCGCCATTTTGGTTCTTCCGTTTTGGTTCCGCCTCTAATATTAAACATTATTTTGTAAATCATCCATTTGTCTAATAATAAACTTTAATTCTATTACATGTATGGTTTGTAATTAAAAGTCGTATATATATATATATACCAACCTAAAACAATAAATTAACAAGCGTCTGCTTAGCTTAACGGGTAGCATCGTTGCCTCCCATCTGAATGCCCCGGGTTCGAAACTCACCTGCACCAAATGGTTTTTTTCAAAATATAATAATTTGAAGTAATAGGTTAGACACTTATGTGATTGTCTGGCACAAGTCGTGTGACGTCACAGTTTCCTAGACAGGTCAATGACCTTAGAATGTTTACATAACAAGACTAAATGTGACTGTCTGGCCCAGGGCGTGGCTGGGCGCCGGCGCCGGGGGCCGGGGCGTGGCTAGGCGCCGGGGCCGGGGCAGGCGCCAGGGCAGGCGCCAGGGCAGGCGCCAGGGCAGGCGCCTGCGTCAGGGTAGGCGCCAGGGCCGGGGCGTGGCTAGGCGCCGGCGCCGGGGTAGGCGCCAGGGCGTGGCGCCGGCGCCAGGGCGTGGCGCCGGCGCCGTGACGTCACTTCCTGTGACGTCACTGTCTGCTCAAAGTGCCGCATTACCTACTCACAGTTATAGTTAGTTAGTTATAGTTTATTCTTAGAATAATAGTACAAAGCGCCTTACAAATAAGTATTCTACTTGTGCTTGCAAACAGCGCAATTTAGTCTGTTTTTATCCAAATCGTTGATATTCCCAAAGTTCTTGACAATGACACTTTTCTAATTTGGTAAACTTCAGATTTTAATCATTAGACAATAATCTACTTTAAGATATTCCTTGTTTCTGTCTTCCAACTCAAACCGATCCATGTCCATCGCCCTCTATTACACCGTTACTCTTTCCAAAACTTAAATTTTCCATTTTATCCAAATATTGACATTAAAATTGTATGTTTTGTTCAAGACGAAATTGTAGTGCACAGATATCATACGTTTTGAACAAGATCTCATTTTTGTTTAAAACTCCTGAACAAGTATGTCACCTTTGAGTCTGAAATTATAATTTTCAGCAGACACTTTGTTATTGTTGAAATTAAACAAACCGGTTTGATTAGGTTGACTAAAACGAAACCATACTGGCGATTAATAAGGAAAAATAACTGCTACGTTTATAATTTGGCAGATACTTTACTTTTCTAAAAATGAATTAAATTTACTTCTGGAAATCATTTGTACAACTTAATGAAATTTGTAATACAATTTTCTATTAAAGAGACGTGCACTACTAAGTGAAGATTGGAACCTGTGATGAGCACTGATAAGTACACTTGGAGAACCCAAATCACCACAACACATTTTAAAAGCCTGACGATCGTTATACTAACCAAGTTAGCGTCATCAGAGGATGAAACATTCTAAATACTTAAAAAACTAAGATAAGGTAAAGAGATCGAACTGAGATCAGACACTATACGTAGGCATTGATTTTCTTTATCAACGTGATGATTATTACCCCAAATGTGTCGGGCGACGGCAGACTTATCTACAGTACCGTAACGTAATTGGGATATGTTTTCTTTGAATCTAATTCCAATCGATCTTTTTGTTTGTCCGACGTATTTAATATTACAATCTTTACAACTTATTTCATAAACTCCCGACATTTTCTCCGCGTTATCCTTGACTTTTTTAAAAAGTCAACTTACAGCTAACATTTTCAACAACAAATACCTTAAAAAACTTGCTAGGTAACCTAAAAGACAAGGAAAGCGCGGACAAAATGTCGGGAATTTATTAAATAAGTTGTAAAGATTGCAATCTTAACTACGTCGGACAAACAAAAAGATCGATTGGAATTAGATTCAAAGGACACATATCCCAATTACGTTACGGTACTGTGGATAAGTCTGCCGTCGCCCGACACATTTGGGAAATTAATCATCACGTTGATAAAGATAATCTGAAATCAATAAAAAATGTTAGAAATCCAGGACAGCTAAATGGGTTCGAAAGCGTATATATTGCGAAATATAGTTACAACAAAAAATGTATGAACACTTCACTAGCGCCAATTACGAGTCACTGGATCGATTCCTTTGCTAAATAAAATTCCCACGTTTTCGGCACGTTCTACCTATTAACACAAGTATACAGTTATTGCCGCCAAAGGAATCGTTGTTAATTTAGCTAGCGTTGAACCTTCTCAAAACTATTACAGATGGACACTTTTTAGATATAGCAGTTGGAATAGCGCAAAGACCTTGTCCGGCGATAAAAATACAATACACTGTGGAATTTGTCTACGACTAATGTCTCATCTCAGTCCGATCTCTTTAGCTGAGATCCGGTATATAAGTTTATATTCGTTTTTTAAGTATTTAGAATGTTTCATCCCCTGATGACGCTAACTTGGTTAGTGAAACGATCGTCAGGTCTTTTAAAATGTGTTGTGGTGATTTGGGTTCTCCAAGTGTACTTAGACTTGCACTATCTACAGATATGGCAAAATTTAGTTCTTGAGCTTCATCGAAAATGGAGTTTTTGGGCATTTTTCTCAAAAGGAGTTTGAATACAAGATTTTTTTTTGTGACATAGATAGATATCGATGGCAACACTTTCGAAAGAATTCTTCAAATGTGCGCATACTAGGACCTCTAAAATCGATCTTCAAGATCTGTGTAAGTTTAAAGTATTAACTTTACTAATATGGCGTATATTAATAGTGTACAATTCTTATGAAAATTCGCTATTATAACGCACTTGCTGCGTCCCGAACTTTTATGGTATATACTCAGCAGTACTCGCTGCAAGTGTCAAACTGAGAAATAGAATATTTTTAAGTGTCACTAAGGGTATTTTATCCTATTCGCAGATATTAGTTTCTGTGTAAAGTACCTTAAGATACAGGCAGGAGATTCTTATCTTTATTAGTATTAATTTTTAAGCTTTAAGTATTACTAGGTACGTACTCAGGATTATATATTATAATAAGTGTAAATAAAAAATATTTAGCTTACTGGTCTTTATTATATATAATGGAAAAGTTATTTATTGCATTTTTTTAGTTTTTATTGTTTTGTTAACAAAGGTCACGAGGGATCTCTTTTCTAAAGATGTGTTATTTATAATACTTATATATAAGCTCTAACATAAAACTATTTAAATATTTAGTTATAAGACTGTT
This sequence comes from Tillus elongatus, assembly GCA_964006375.1. Taxonomy (NCBI): domain Eukaryota; kingdom Metazoa; phylum Arthropoda; class Insecta; order Coleoptera; family Cleridae; genus Tillus; species Tillus elongatus. The sequence continues at coordinate 61,045,460 of OZ023264.1, forward strand.
TACGACCAAAAGTTATTTATATACTACCACAGGTTTTAGTTTATGTACGAGGGTAATTTATGTACATGTAACCATGTACATATGTAACATATGTAACATGGGTAATTTAAAAAAGTTGAAACACTAATCAAAATCAACGAAATGTATGAAGCGCAGCTAGTGCGTTATGACAGCGAATGTTCATTAAAAAAGTGCACAGACTTGAACCTCATCCAGAATTTGTGAAAGGTCAACGATTCGGCTCCTGTTTTGAAGATATCAAGGAAATTAAAGGGTCTGGACGCAGCAAGTGCGTTATGGAAGTGAATTTTCATTAAAATGTTTTTTATGGCAAATCTGTTTTTAATACAAGCAGGCATCAAGTTGGTTACCGGTATAACCTACATAGTAGAAGCAATGTACCATATTTTATCAAAATAACTTATTGTTTGAAAATGTACAAACAGTTTCCAAAAATATGTTTCCGAGAAAACTGGTTTCCTAGCAAACAAACTTTAGGTTCATAGCAAATTGAGTTATTGAAATGTGAAGCATTTAATGAAAATTCGCTACCAAAACACACTTACTGCGTCTCGATTTTTTTACAAACATGCATGATATTTCACCAACGACTTATGGGCGACATGTGATTGTCAAAATAATTTTATAAGATGCAGCTCAATACACCCTATAAAAACGTATACAATTTTTTCTCGTATCGTGCATAAGAACAATTATATTGAGCTTTACCGTAGAAATGCGTCACCCTGTATATATGTAAACAGAAAGTAAACCCGGATATGGATTCTAGGGGGCCTAGTTTGCGCTTATTTGAAGAAATCTTTTTATGATTCAAAAGCTGCGTTCTCCTCATTAACGAATTTTTTCTACAAAAATTAGCTTAAAATTATAGACCGTTAAACCATAGACTTAACTAAAACAACTGCCAAAGCATCAAATGGTCTATTTGAAATGAATTTTCTGGAAACCTTTTCGTAAAGTGAAGGTCAATGACGGTTAAAGCTGATGCTGAAGGGTTAGTAGAACACTATTTTTGAGACATTTTCTTTACATAGCCCGTATTTATTACAAGTTCTAATGCCTAAATGTTGTCCATTTTGACGTTTTTGAGGCAAACCGCCCTTTTTTTCTTTAAATGCCTATAACTTTTTTTTCTTTTAACATACAGACCTAGATTTTGGTACATGGTTCAGCTTTTGTAATACAAACACCCATACCAAATTGGATTGCCCTTACTTTTTTATTTCTAAACGTCAAGTGAACAGGACCCTAAACGCTCAATAAGTACAGACAAATTTACAAACAAAATCACAATTAAGTCAAACAAAACAAGCCAAAACGAACTTGCGAGACCAAATGAAGACAGAGGGAGTCGTCCACTCAGGAAAAGACAACATTGCACAACAACCAAAACAAGTCGCAGACACTTTACACAAATGATGCTCTCCAACACATTACTGAATTTTTCAAAATTATTTAGAATCCATTTTCTGAGTTTCTTTTTTAAAAGATTGATATTGTCAGATTGTTTAATTTCACTAGGCACCAAATCACTTACCTTTTTGTAAAGGTAGGTATAACATCTATGACCTATTTACTTCTACACTTCAGTGGCGCTCTTTCATTCTGGTGTCATAATCATGGCAAAGTCTACAAATCAATTATTTCCTTCTGAAGCCCAAGATTCCCACCTAAACAAAATACAACTGGCGAAGGTCCATAAGCCCTGCCTCCATATACAGTTGGATGTCCTATTTCTTCGATACCTAATATTGATGAACCATCTCTGAAGCACACTTAACTCCCTTAAGACTCCGTCACTCGCTCCTCCCCACCCAATTATCCCGTAGTTAAACCGTGACTCAACAAGGTCATAATATACTTTTTTCATGTCACTTATTTCCAACAGGTCTCTAAGGTACCTTATCTTGCACAGCAGTGGTCTCAGTTTATTCAGCAGATATTGACTAAGACCTAGTATGGCCCACTGGCTGTACACAAGGGTGGTCAGACCATCGTTAACATACGCGGCACTGGTCTGGTCGCCTAAGGTGACACAATCCAGTGCCAAACAAAAACTAGGCAAGATACAAAGGATGGCTTGCCTAGGCATCACAGGGGCCATGTCTTCAAGGATCTGCCCCCCCCCCCCCCCCCCCCTCCCACTTAGTTATTATGGGGGAGGCCAGGCTAGGACTATACAGACTAGCCTGCAATGGTAGACTGAAGATCAACCCAGGCTTCAGGGGCCACTGCAAAATTCAGGAGATCGTGAAGGAGCCCATGCTTGAAATGAGGTCAGACTTCGCGAGCCCGTAAATGTGCAGGGAAAACAACTTTACAGTGGAAATCCCCGACCGCGAAGCATGGAGGGAGGAGACGCCGGGTATACCACAGGACGTGGTTCACGGACGGATCCGGCGGTGATCGTGGAACGGGGGCAGGTGTTTACTCGGAAGGACCGAGGATAAGCATAGTATTTACCTCCGAGCCCATGCAACGGTATTTCAGGCCGAGATGTACGCCATCCTGCACTGTGTGCGGGAGAATAAGAGGAGGTGCTAGACCAACAAGCGGATGCTCATAGCCACGGACAGCCAGGCCGCCCTTGAGGCGCTAAGTATCTCACGGGTAAATTCTTGGCTGGTGAGTGAGTGCCGAGACGAGACGAGCTACCTGGCTGGGCAGAATGAGGTGACCCTCATTTGGGTGCCGGGTCACTCGGGGGTCAAAGGCAATGAAGAAGCTGACAGTCTCGCGAATAGAGGGTCAGTAGAACCATTTATGGGACCAGAACCGGCTCTGGGCGTGACAAAGAGCACTGCCAGGGTGAGCCATTAAGTCCTGGGTCAGAAACCAACACAAGGTGTACTGGGCGGACTGTCCAGGGCTCAGACATGGGAAGTCAATAATTTACGGACCCAGTTCAAAGAGAGCTGTGGAGCTGCTAACTCTTAGCCGAGGACAGCTCAGAAACACAACAGGTCTCCTGACGGGACACATGGCCGTCAAGAAACACCTGCATAAAATGGGGCGATTCGAAGGGGACCTCGCATGCAGACTCTGAGCGAGGGGGAGGAATCAGCCCAGCACATCTTGTGCGAGTGTAAAGCTCTGGAACCCAAAAGTCAACTGATCTACGGTCAGTTTAGACCGGAGACAGAGCAATATAAAACTTCACCCTACCAATCGCTGTGCAGACTAGTTCTAGGCACAGTGATTTTGGAATGGGTGGAGTAAGACTAAGGGTACGCACAATCAACCAAAGGTTGCAGTGCTATCGGGGCGGCAGGGCCGCGGACGAGCCCTGAGGGGGAAAAAGTGGTCTCAGTTTCTTCAGCAGATATTGGCTCTGCTCATCCCATCGCAAATGACTGTCAATGTATATGCCTAAATATTTGACTCCGCTTGTTCCCTCAATTTGTATATCAGAGTAAACAGTGAGCGGTCCCGTGTTTAGCAAGGTGTTCGCATATGATGTGAAAGGCAGATACACTGTTTTCTCCTGATTTGGTGTTAGCAAGTTAGCATGTAGCCAATGACATATGGACCTAAAATCTCCTCAGCCATCTGCTTTAGACCTTGCTCAGTTTCCCCCTGTAAATCACAACCATATCATCAGCATGGCTTATTTTCTCTCCCCTTGATTATTGAAGCAGTAAATCACGTACAAAGACAACAAGACATGACCAATGGCAGTCCCCGAGGAACACCGCAAGTAATATTACTCTCCCTGCTATATATACCAGCAATATTAACAGTTTGCTTGCAATTCTCAAGATATTATTTGATAATGTATAATATACCTCTAAAGCCGATTCCCCAAGCGTACTGATTATAGTTATGGGCCTGTAGTTCTTAAGGTCAAGTCTATCACCAGACTTGTATCGAGTAATCGCAACGCCAATCTTAAAAATATCTAGACAAACACCAGTTTCAAAGATTGTATTAATCAGTTGGGCAATATGACTACTGATATTGTGTGCTACTTTTTGATATAAGTCCGTCATAACTAGCCGATCGTTTATTTTTTAGTGAAGGAATAACGGCATTTACCTCCGATTCCGTAGTCGAACCCGATAAAAAGCTGTAAGAGAGCGTCCACTTTTTTGTAGCCTACTTTTTATCATTTGAGTCAGTTTGCTTCCAATGCTTACAAAACATTCGTTGAATGATTCAGCCCTATATAATGATCACTTGCTTTATGAGGCTACTCAACTTATTGTTATATTGGTGATATATTGGCCGTTTTCCGACATCCTGTGGGCAAGCATTTTTTTCTTGACACAAATTTCATTAACCAGTGGGTAATCCATGGATTTCGTTTTTGGTATTTATGCTGAATATGTCTTCCCACAGTAAACCTTCTAACAACACCCTTTGACTTTGTTGTTAAAAAATCAGCCATGTAATTACCATCATTACTGCTATAAAATTGATACCAATCGAGATCCACCAACCCACCGCTTTATAATCTATATGTTGCCTTGTGGTGTAGACCATGCAATCGCATCTCTTAAATGTGATGTAGCTAGAAATTCAACGTATATACCAACTGAAAAATGTTCAGCAATGTTAAATTTATATATAAATGGCATAAAAAAAATGCAACGGGGCGGGGCTATGGATCTAACAAGCATATGATCGAGGCAACTACCGCTTATATGTATTACTTTATGATTCATATATATATATATATATATATATATATATATATATATATATATATATATATATATATATATATATATATATATATATATTATGTATGTATTTGTCTAAATAATCATACAATGTGCTATCCAAATAAACTAATAACAACGTCATCAATCTAAAACATGTTTTGTTTTCTAATAAGTGCAGTTTTATACTTAACGGTCAGGTTAAACATCAAAATTTCGAGACGCAGCAAGTACATTAAGGTAGTGAATTTTCATCAGATTAAGGTTTTTTATTCAGTAAAAGAAAAGTAGGTACTACAGAAAGCACAAATAAAATAGAAGATATCTACATCAATATTTATTAATGATTTACGTCACTTGTATAAATATGTCAAATAAAACAAGTGATAAACCGGAAATCTAGTTAACAAAAATACACTTTTTTATGCTTTGAGCCCGCTTGCTTCCAATGCTTAGAAAACATTCGTTTAATGCATCAGCTATTTCCTCCCCAGCTTGTCTAACTATACCCCTTGCATCTCTTATTTCTTTGATTTCGTTCCCGTTCCTAGCAGTCGTTTTACCCATTGTGTTTAGAACATTCCATAAGCATTTGGCGTTATGTTGGTTTTCATATATTTTTTCCAATATTCAATTTTCACCTGTTTTATGAGGCTACTCAACTTATGTTTATTTGGTTATATATTGACAGTTTTTCGACATCCTGTCGGCTCTTTGCAAGCTCCCTACATAAGCATTTTTTTCTTGTCACAAATTTTATTAACCCCTGAGTAATCCATGGATTTTGTTTTTGATATTTATGCTAAATATATCTCACCACACCTTCTAACCGTTTAATTTTGTTGTTAAAAAGTCAGACATGTAATTAACATCATTACTGCTATTAAATTGATACCAATCGAGATCCACCAAGCCATCGTTGACCGTTTTATAATCTATATGCTCCCTTGTGGTGGAGACCTTGCTTTTATTCGCAGTATAGTATGTTCAAAGATAGTCGCGATCCTATTGATTGGCAAAATTATAAACTAACTAGAAACCGAACTACAAATGCCATAAAAAAGAAAAACTTGCATTTGCGCAGGGTATGCTGTCTACAAGTGAAAATAATAGGACGGCTTGGTCTTTGGCTAATAGATTTAGCATTATTACAAAAAAAGACAATATGTTACCATCACATTTGAGTGATGTACACAAAATAAACCAATACCTCACGTCTATTAACAGTTGTAGGGCTGATATTAGAAGATTAAAAACATATTACAATAGTAATATTTATAAAAATGCGAATAACTTCCATTTTAAGCTTGCCAATGAAGCAGATATTATGAGACATATAGCCTTAATAAAAACAAAAGCTAAGGGTTTTGATGGTGTGAGTGTCGAGATGATTAACCTATGTCTCCCAGAAATTCTCCCTCAGCTGCTTCATCTTGTAAACTTTTGTATTGAGACAAAATGCTTTCCCAAGGTCTGGAAAGTTGCAAAGGTTTTTATGTTTCCAAAAGGAAACAATCCAACTGAGTTTAATCATTTAAGAGCTATAATCATTTTCCCAGTTATTTCAAAGTTATTGGAGAAAGTGATGTCTGAGCAGATAACTGCTTACCTTGGGGACAACAAAGTCTTGCCAAATGGACAGTCCGGATTTGTTAGGGGCAGGTCTACCACAACAGCATTAGCAAATATTAGTGATGACATCCTCACAGCTAACGACAAAAATCAAGTTACAGCTTTGGTATTGCTAGACTACAGTAAAGCTTTTGATACGATCAGTCATGAACTATTGTGCTCGAAGTTACAATATATTGGTTTCGATCATGACGCCGTTCAGTTTATAGAGAGTTACTTTTCAGATAGGGCACAGAGGGTTGTCTGCGGGTCGGATATATCGGATTCTTTGAGTTTATTAAAAGGAGTTACACAGGGCTCTATTTTAGGCCCCTTTTTTTTCAATATTTATACGTTTGATTTTCAAGAACAAATAATCTCTAGCAAAGTACACTTCTATGCCGATGATACCCAGGTTTACAAATCCTTTCCTGTCGAAAATGCCTTAGACGCTATAACAAGTTTAAATACAGACCTTAATAAGTTAGTCACGACAGCAAAGGAGCATGATCTTGCGATAAATGTCAATAAGTGTTGCGTACTTTATTTTGGCAGGAAGGTCAATAGGAATAGGGTTTGTTCTCAAAATATTAATATTTTGATAGATGGGAATCGCTTGGAAGAAAAACAATCTGCAAAAAATCTTGGTCTCATAATAGATAACAATTTAAAATTTCCCTATCACGTCACTAATCTTCGTAGAGCTAGTTTTGGCCTATAGAAATATTTTTATAACCACCGAAATTGCCTTTCAGCGAAAGTAAAAGCTCTCCTGGTAAACTCGATAATTCTCTCGCGCTTTAACCATGCTGATGTTGTGTATGGACCTGCCCTTGACAGTTGGGATCGGCAAAGAATAGAAAAGGTTCAGAAGTCATGTTTACGATTCATCTTTAATCTAAAAAGAACAGATCGTGTTTCTTATAAGTTAAAAGAATTAGATTGGCTGAATATGAGGAATCGCTGGAAAGTGCATCTTCTTTCCTTAACGCACAAGATTACCCTCAGGGCGGGGCCTGATTACCTACATCAGAAGCTCTGTTTTCGGAGGCAAATACAATCGCTCAATACAAGACTCGATCACTTGTTTGCCATCCCTAAATATTATACGAGCCAATATCGGAGCTCTTTCTCCTATGTTGCACTGCATCTGTATAATAAAATACCTTTTGAACATACGTTATGTTCTCTGCCAGGGTTTCGGAGATATGTTACAGATTTTTATAAAAATAGTCATTTTGCGTAGTGTAGTTATAGTAAATCATATTCATATTAAGAATTTACTACTTTTGGCTAAATTTAAGGCGCACGATTGTTAATGTTTTGTTGTTACATTGTTTTCTTGTTGTTTTGGGTAGTAAGGCATTTATAATTTATGATTTATAGTTTATAATTTCTAATTTATAGTTTGTAATTTATAATTTGTTTATTTTGTAATTCATACACTTTAAGATATCTTTTAAGGGTTAAGTGGAAGAAAATTGTGAAATTAACTTCGCCCTAATAAAGACCTCTTATTATTATTATTATTATTATTATTATTATTATTATTATTATTATCCCCTAAATGTGATGTAGCTGGAAATTCAACGTATATACCGACTGGAAAATGATACGTAATATTAAATTTATATAGAAATAACAAAATGCAAGGGGACTATAGATCTAACAAGTATATGATCGAGGCAACTACCACTTATATGCGTTACTTCATTAACCATGGTTAATAGTTGTAATATATGTACGTATTTGTCTAAATAAGCACACAATGTGCTATACAAATCACCTGAAACTTGTACATGAGCTTCTATGTACGACATGGTGTATAATTATGAAACAAATAAATAAATCATTTGAAATAATTACGAAAACTGACTCCAGATATGGGTTGTAGTGTGTCTAGTTCGTGCTCATTTTAACATTTTTTTGACTCCAAATGTCGCCACGTCCTGATCAGTGATTTTTTCTATGAAAATTTGCTAATAAAAGAAAATAAACATAATGAGGAAGGAAGAAGAGTCTATTTGTGTTGACACTTGTGTCACAGACTAGCCTTGATCTTATCACAATAATTACAACTTGCTTACATAAACAAGGAAAAAATTTAAAAATTAAATTATAGATATGTATTTACAAGGACTAGTTAAAATCAATTTTCCCTAATAACATTATCATTTTAAGCTATAACCAAATATGTTGTGTCTCACAATTGTTTGTTGCATCATAACACCCAGGTTTGTATCAGGAAAAGTCAAGCATAATTAAGAAACGTATTGAGAACTTCTTTTTAGTTTTGCATCACATTTTGATCTAAAGTGGAGATACAACTCTGCAAATCTGGTTACAAATAATACTTCTAATCAGTATGGCTGGGATTCTATTTACAAATCTTCTTTTGACCAGAAAATATTATCAGATAAGGAAAATAATATACGCCATAAAACATATGCAAGGTTAGTATAGTTATATTGTTAAAATTTATGAATTATACCCTGGACGATTCTTCATAGTTCCTGATAGATGTTTTGTTAATGTTTCTTACATAATTGCCAATATGGTAGAAGACTGACAAATAAAACCATGTTCGCGAATGTTCGTAGGTAAAGATGGAAAAACTACAACAATTTCTTCAAATAAGCTTGAATTGGGGCCCCTATAACACACACTTGAGGTTCGATTAAGTTTTTATTTGTTTATAATATATACAGTGTGAGTTTTTTAAGCTGTTGTAAGGGGATATCTCGAAAATTTCTAGTGAAGTAATAGGACGATGAGGGGGAGGGAGGCATCTTCAAACATATTTTTGATAGTTACCCCACCTTTCTATATCTTGAGGGACGGGAGGTAACTTTAGATTTTTCAATGGGTAAATGGGGTGATGTACTTTACTTATAAAATTCGAACCTATGTGAAAAGTGCTGCAGATTGAATCACAACTTTCACATAGCTGTGATAATCTACTCTCATCAGAAAGACACCCTCATGAAATTAAGTCAGGGTCCATGACTTGATAACAAAGAAAATATTCGTATTCCTGTACCCATAAATTTCTGAAACGTTATATTACTCGACGTTGAGCGAAAAATTGTCAATTTTCACTAAATCGCCTCTCATTTATCACCTACCCCCTAAAGCGATCTTAGCCAAAAACAATTATAAGCGTTCCTTTGCCAGGCGCTAACTGCATACCAAATTTGTAGATGATATCTCAATTAGTTCAAAAGTTATTGCGCCTACTAGCAGACAGACGTACAGGCCGACAGACCAACCGAGCGACAGACTGTCAAACCGACAGATCTACAGACCGACAGATCGATAGGCCGACAGATAACAAAAATTCGTTCCAGAATCAAGTTTTTTATATGTTTTAAGACTTTCTACGCCGTCTTTAAAAAAAAAATCTAAATTTCTGTCACCGATTTTCCACCCGCACACATTCAACCCCTAATTTAATTTCAGCAGAGAATACCAGATGTTTGATGAAATTGGAAGTTTTCTAATAAAGAAATCCTGAAACGTTATATTACTCAAGTTTTAACGAAAAAATGTCAATTTTCACTAAATCACCCTCCAATCATCCCCTACCCCCTGAATATATTTTAGCCAAAAACAATCCGCACCGTTAGTTTGTCGGATGCTAACTGTATACCAAATTTGAAGACGATATCTCAATTCCTTCTAAAGTTATCGTGGCTACAAACAGACAGACATACATACCGACAGACCAAAAAAATTCGTTCCCGAATCATGTTTTCTGTATGTTTAGACACTTTTTACGACATTTAAGCGAAAAAAAAATTGAAATTTTTGTCGCCGATGCCAAACTTCCACACGTTGTTACGATGTGGAAGTAAAAACTAGTTATATGTGCAAAATTAATTTGGATCTGCTCTTTAAGTTACGGCATTATAATTTATTAGCTTAAAATATAAAAAAATGCATTAACAATTAAATTTTAACTTATTTATCGTCTTTAATGCGTTATAATTGTTCGAAATGCCCCCCTTGAACTACTAAACACTTTCTCACTCTTTTTTCTAAATGAATCATCCGGTACATACTGCAACATTTCAGAGGTCACTGTTGAGCAGGCAAAGCTCTAAAATTGTACGTACAATAGCTATTACTGTGTTCTTTATAAAATCCCAAAAGAAATTATCAAGGGGGTCGGATCCGGAGACCTAGCAGACCAGTTGACCGAACCTGCTGGACAAATCCGCCTGTTTCACATTATTCCATTCAAATGATTACGAATCTGCATTGCATAATGAGGTGGCGCTTCCTCCTGTTAAAACTACATGCCTGAGTTTATGTTTTGCTTGAATAATTGAGGTATTTAATTTCTTAACAATTTGTGTGAATTTTTTCATTTAAATTCCCTTCAAAGAAATGCGGGGTAATAACTTTATCCCCGGTTATACCACACCAGACAGTAATTGACCATGGATGTTGATTTGGCAGAGTCCTTATCCAGTAAGAATTTCCTGCCGCAAAGTAGTCCATATTGTGTCTTATTACTTAAAAAAAACAAAAATAGGAAAAAAGAAATTACATTTCTACTGATAAGCGATGACTTAAAATCCTACCTTTTTACAATTATGGAAAGTAGCTTCTAGAAATGATTGTTTAGAAACCTGTTATTTCTTTGCATTTATCTGACGACTCAATTGCAAAATGTTACCCGCTATACAAAATCTTTTCCGTATAACTCTTGGTGCAGTGTAATGTGATATGGAAGAAATTTGTTCAAGTGCAATATGTTCACAACTGATTTTTGACTCATCCCAGCATCTCTAGCAAGCCGCCTGGTACTCACATGTGTGTCAACAGCTACCGCTCCCAAGACTCTTACTGTACTATTTTCGTCAGTTTTAGTTTTTCCCGAACTCGTGGTTTCGATTTTAAACTACCAGTTGTACGACTATGTGCGAAATCTGTATAAACATCATCTCTCGCTGTTGAGCGATTATCTCTGTCTGCCTGCTATTTTGTACCAACTGCTTAGCACCCTCTGTAAGCTATTTTGCTTTGCCTTTTCACCAGGTTTGAGAAAATTGTTAAATATAAGTGAGCGCCATTAAACAACAAAATATTTTAACTTCTATTTCTACTTATTTAAATTTAGTTTTTTTTTGCACGCTTATCTCTTTATCACTTATTACTTTTTATTACTTCTCTATACAAAGTACAATCGATTCACTTTCATTTACACTTAATCTAAACAATAATTAAGTAAGTAAATAATATTACGCGGACTTAGTATTATTAAGTACCCTTATCATGATTTAGTGTTGTTTATAACTCAAGTGTAAATTGTTGAAAGTATAATAACAAAATAGGTACCTATATATAACAGAAAATTAATAAAATTCAATATCTAAGATATATAAGATGTGGTGGTGGGTGTATTTCGTTGCGGCAGTATGCGTAACCTCCGGCATGAGGTAATTTTTTATAGTCCTTTTAGAGTTGCTGACAGGCCTAGTTATTTTGGAATGTTTAAAACATCGACAAGGTCATATCTATTAGTTGCATTTTAACGGGATAAAATTTAAAAGCTGCTTTTGCGATTGTTTAAATTAACAGTCACGCAGTTTTACTGCCTACTATTATTTAGACAGTGTTTAGTACACTAAGTGAAGATTGGAACCTGTAATGAGCACTGATAAGTACACTTGGAGAACCCAAATCACCACAACACATTTTAAAAGACCTGACGATCGTTTCACTAACCAAGTTAGCGTCATCAGAGGATGAAACATTCTAAATACTTAAAAAACTAAAATAAACTTATATACCGGATCTTAGGTAAAGAGATCGAACCGAAATGAGACACTAGTCGTAGGCAAATTCCAAAAAGTATTGTATTTTTATCGCCGGACAAGATATTTGCGCTATCCCTACTGCTTTATCTTAAAAGTGTCCATCTGTAATAGTTTTGAGAAAGTTCAACGACAGCTAAAGTAACAACGATTCCTTTGGCGGCAATAACTGTATACTTATGTTATCGGTAAAACGTGCCGAAAACGTGGGAATTTTATTTAGCAAAGCAATCGATCAAGTGACTCGTAATTGGCGCTGGTGAAATGTTCATACATTTTTTGTTGTAACTATATTTCGCAATATATACGCTTTCGATCCCATTTAGCTGTCCTCGTTTTCTAACATTTTTTATTAATTTCAGATTATCTTTATCAACGTGATGAATATTATCCCAAATATGTCGGGTGACGGCAGACTTATCTCTACAGTACCGTAACGTAATTGGGATATGTGTTCTTTGAATCTAATTCCAATCGATCTTTTTGTTTGTCCGACGTATTTAAGATTACAATCTTTACAACTTATTTCATAAATTCCCGACATTTTGTCCGCGCTATCCTTGTCTTTTGGGTTCCCTAGCCAGTTCTTTAGGGTTTTTGTTGTTGAAAATGTTAGCTGTAAGTTGACTTTTTTTAAAATGCTGTCTAGACCCCTCGTGATTCTAGGTTCAAATGGTAAGCAAACAAAGTTTTTTCCGATTTTTCTCTTCTGAACGTCGTTGATCCCGTCAACATTTTCTTTGTTTTCTGTTTGTTAATTAATTTTTCCACTAGGCAAGTAGTGTATCCGTTATATTCGGCCACGTTCTTAATATAATTTAATTCTTTGTTTAAAGGGAAATTAATTAACCGATTTACTAAAAAATTCAGACTGGCCATTTTTTGTGCGTACGTATGATGTGAGTCGCTCGGGATGTAGCTTAAGGTAGTGGTTTTTTTTTATAGACATCGAATTCTAAAGTGTCTTTTTTCTTGATAACTAGTACATCTAGAAAGGGTGGTTTATTATTAATTTCTAATTCGTGGGTAAATTTTATAGAATAAAATTTATTGTTTAATTTGGCAATAAAATCTTCTATTCTGCAAATGTTTGTGTTAAACACCGCGAAAATATCATCCACGTAACGACACCACACTCTAGGAAAATAACGACGTTCAGTTTCAAGATATGTTTCAAATCTGCTCATGAAAAGGTCTGCAATAAATGGCGATAGCGGACTGCCCATTGCCGTGCCTTGTGTTTGTTGAAAAAATTCATTGTTGAATTGAAAAATATTTTGTTTGATGCAAAGGTTTGTTAGAGTTAAATACTCTTTGCAGACATTTTCGTTTATGTTGTTCATTTTTAGCAACTGCAGTGTGTTTAGTAACTGTAGATTCTAAGTTTGGGGGATTATGCAAATGTACTTTGATAAAATTGAAAATATACAAAATGTACTAATTTATTTAAGGGAAGATAGAAATGAGGTAATAAAATATTAATTGATTTAACATCTTAATGTACTATGAGGAGAGTAAGACTATTAACTGTGCAGTAGTATGTAGGTATACAAGTAAAGTACTACTTTAATTCGCGTCTTAAATTCGTGAGTGTGTGTTCGGTGCAATCACTTAAAAACAAGGTTATCATAAAGTAAGGAATATATTTTAGCGTATTATGTATTTTTAACAAATTAACTTAACAACAGGACGTAAAAGAAATTCGATTGCTTAAATAATAAGACTTATTATGTACAACGCAAATGTTCGATATGTCATCCATTTTGTTGCTGTACAATCACCAACCATTTATTCAAATTGTGCACAGCTGTATTCACAATGTCTGGTTGAATTTTAGCAACTTCCTCTCTAATAGAGCATTTTAATTCTTCCAGGGTTGTTGGTCGTGTTCTAAACACCAATTTTTTTAAATAACTCCACAGCCAGTAATCCGCTGAGTTAAGATTAGAGGCTCGTGAAGGCCATGAATTCACAAAATGGGTGCTTATAGTACAATCTTGAAAAACAGCAGTTAGTATTTCTTTAGCTGTTCAGTAAATATGCGGCGGTGTTCCAGCCTGAATAAAAATCACGTTTTCAATTCCTTCGTGCTCGTTTTGTATCCGTGGAATGGCACAAACATTTGCAGGTATTGTTCACCAGCAACAGTTACAGATGCGGTCTTCCCATTCTGTGTATCCTCAAAAAATATGGCCCAACGATAAAATTATGTGAAACCGCCCCAAACGGTGATTCTTTGTCACGAAAATCTTCCTGGATGATTTGACGTGGATGATCTGTTGACCATATTCGTCAGTTTTGAGTGTTTACTCCACTATTTAGAGAGATATCGGCCTCGTCTGTCCATAAAATACGAATTACCATTCAGGTTCAATTTCCATCTGAGCCAATATTTATAAAGAAGTATCATACTTGATAAAAAAAATTAGATCCTTTAATTCAAAGAGCAGTTTAAGTTTATAGGGATACATGTTTAGGATTTTGCGTAAATCTGTCCAAACCATGGTGTGTGGCATTTCCGATCGCTTAGATATCGAATCCACACTACTCATTGCTAACGGATTATAGTTGGCTCTGTTTTGATATTTCAGAAGAATGTCTGCAACTTGGACATCACTAATTCTTGATCTCGGTAGGTCAGTTACAGACCCTGTTCTATCAAATTTGCTAATAACAGCACGGTATGCTTTCATCTGGCAGAGCCCTGTTATCAAACCCATTTTCGTACAAAATGTTCGTAATCCAGCCGTGTAATTTTTACCATAATCGTAATAACATTGTACTAAACCAATTAATGTTCGTATATCCATGTTATTCTAGTTTGAATAGTTTCAATGTACGTTTACGTGTATTTTATTTTGAGAACAATTCTCTAAATCGCGATTATTAGATTTGACACTTGTATCTGCAGTTGACACGACAACTCTTTTGTTTTCCACAGATACAATGAAACCCAATTATTGAAGCAACTAGATTCCGTTTACTTTTTTCTACTAACTTGATTTCTCAAAATTATATAAGACTAAGTATACCAGTTACTTTACGATGATAACCGACTGATCTTGATCAAAATTTGGCACGTGTCTAATTTCTGTCAATAGGCTAATAGATTGCATTGGTCTATCGTTTCGGAAATTTATTATCTCCGAAAATCACATTCTGGTCTATGGGCTGCAGTACCTCTTTGCAATTCACCGGGAAAAGAGGGTTTTTAAGGTCGTCCGCCGAGGTTAGTTCTGCGGTTGGATCGAGACCTGGAGCATTGTCGAGGACTAAAAGTTCCCATAGAGCAAGATTTCTGCTCTTCAAAAATCGGCGTAGCGCTGGCACGAAGTCATCATGAAACTACTCCTTAAACATAACTTTCGTCATCCATGCCTTTGTTTGGTTCTTGTAGGAAACTGGTAAATGTATATTTTTAAGGCGCGGGCATGTTTTGGCTTCCCGATTACTAGATGTAATTTGTGCGTTCCCGCAGCGTTTGCGCCTGGCTTACTTGTTTCGGCCCTCGGCGCTGGTCTCACCGCGGTGGACGTAAGATTGTTGCGGCGGTAGGTTCCAAAACAATCGGGTCTCATCCGCATTGTAAATTTGCTCAGTTGTGAGGCCAAGTTCTTCAATACATTTCTTCAAATTTTCTACAATATGTTTCACAGCAGAATGGTCATTACTAAACCCTTTCGCCGACGACTGTCAACAGACGAATTCCATGGTGTGCTTGTTGTTGTTTGGTTCTTGTAGGGAACTGGTAAATGTATATTTTTAAGGCGCGGGGATGTTTGGACTTCCAGATTACTAGATGTAATTTGTGCGTTCCCGCAGCGTTTGCGCCTGGCTTACTTGTTTCGGCCCTCAGCGCTGGTCTCACCGCAGTGGACGTAAGATTGTTGCGGCGGTAGGTTCCAAAACAATCAGGTCTCATCCGCGTTGTAAATTTGTTCAGTTGTGAGGCCAAGTTCTTGAATAAATTTCTTCAAATTTTCTACAAAATGTTTTACAGCAGAATGGTCATTACTAACCATTTCGCCGGCGGCTGTCAACAGACGAATTCCATGGCGTGCTTAAAATTTACAAAACCATTCGTCGCTTGCCTCAAAATCTTCCTTGTGATGTAAAAGGACATCGCCTTTGCTTTTAACACATCGGCTGTAATGATTGAAGGGCGATATCCTTCTTGTAAAAACCACCTGAACAACACAGCTTCCATCTCCTCGAATTTCCCAGTTTTTATTCTTTGGCGACATTGAATTCCGGAATTGGAGTTTTTCACATAATCAATTATTTTATCGTTTTGTTGACGTATATAATTAACGGTTTGTTAATGTATTTTGAACCGCGATATCTACCACCTTTGAACTACCATCTAAGCAGCGCAAAATCTCCGTTTTGATTTCCAGTGTCACAATCTAATGCTTCCGTTTGCCGGTCGACATTTTTTCACAAGAGCACAGTTCACACTACATATGTATATATGCAACAATATGTATCAGTTGCACTGTTCAATCTACGGTAGTTCAATTTGAACTGCAAGGTTTCCGGGGTTTGTTTTGTTCTAGATGGCAGCGGTCCGCCCGTCGACTAACGAACTACTGGACAGGCGACCCTGAAACCGAAGAACTACAGAGCGGCCTGCGTCCTGCCGAGTTCGTAAGAAGGCTGGACGCAGCAAGTGCGTTATGGTAGTGAATTTTCATAGAAATGATCTGGCACAAAATATTTTATTATAACTTTTTTTTTATTGTAACATATAAATCTAAATTTTGGTCTATAGTTTACTTTATATATTGTACCCCCACCCACCAAATTTGGTTATCATAGCTTTTTTATTTTTTGAGAACAATTTTTTCGAATGAAAATTGAAAATTTTCCCGGAAAACCTCGTCCGATTTTCCTGACTAACGAACTTATCCAAGCCAAAAGCAAGGTACATGCCAAATTTTATCAAAATCGGCCCATTATTTTTGAGCTATCGGTTTGTATAGGCAGGTTACATTAAGAATTACCATGTTGCATTTTGTTATAGTGAGGATTATATAACATTAACTGCAGTGAATATGCAGCAAAAACATTGTGCAGAATCGAAGTATTTACGCACCAAACTAGACCAATATTTTTAATAAACAAATGAATAACTCTGAAACGGTTGAGCCTATGGGGTATCAGTTTACTTGCCGCGATACCATATTTTTTTAAATGATACAAAATGCAGGGTGTTCTATTTAAAAAAAGGTAAGTTTGGTCTGCCACCGAGAAAATGAACAACACCCTATGTAAATTAAAATATTTTTGAATTACGCAGCTGATTGATAGGAACAACTTTAATTTGAAATTTTTTTGATAAAACTGAGTTTAATATTGAAAACTGGGCTTTTTCCGCGAAGTGGACCACCCTGTGTGTATGTATATATATATATATATATATATATATATATATATATATATATATATATATATATATATATATATATATATATATGACCCCGGATATGGGTTCTAGGGGTCCTAGTTCGCATTCATTTGCAAAAAATTTTTCAAAATTTAAAAGTCGGGATCTCTCCATTAGTGAATTTATTCTACGAAAATTCACTAAATGGCCCAAACGAGCTACTGGGCTGACACGAACTAACGAACGAGCAACTTAGAAGCGTGCCTTATACTTAAGATTTTTTTCTATTACATCATTTTTATTTAAAGTACATATGTTACAACTTTCAAATCAAAATATAAAATATACAAAATTGTCACCTAACGTATTTACAGAAATGTATTTACAAAATAAATAAATAACTAAAAACAAAATAGTAATTTACTAAGCCCATTAGCTTGATAAGTCGTTGTTTAATATATCGGCCTTTCCTATACGTATTAATTAATTTTTCGATGTTAAATTTTACTTCAAGGTTAGCGTAAAACACTCCACACAAAAATCACTGTTACACATGTTTACTGCCTTTGTTACCTTTAAACTCAGTATCTATGTTTGCACAAATACTTCGCTTATCATATTACACTTAAAAACATTTTTTAATTTATTACTAACCCATTCTCAATTTCTGTCCGCCGTGCTACATTTTTTAATCATATGTGTTAAAGTATCTACGTTATTTAAGTGACATATTTCACACTAATTATTTTGGGTAATCCCATGCCGAAACATTTTGTCCTTAGTGGGGTAGGTCTCATTTATCATCTTGTATGTTGGTGACCTCCAGACCTCTTGGCAAAAAGTCGTCGAATATTTTCCAAATTTTGTTCCAAGCAATATTTGGGTACTTTAGCTGAATACTTACTGCTATTTGTCTTTCATCTATAAACATATGATACAGCTATTTGGTCTTTATAATCGAATTTTGTTGCAGACGAAGCGTTTGAACTTTACTGATTATTTTTCTTTATGCCTTTAACGAATGTGATACTTTTGGGTTGGCCGGAAATATTATATTAATGCTGGATTTGTATCTAACTTTGTCGACATTTGGAGACCACGAAGAAAACTGTGTTTTTATAAATATGGCCATGACTTTATCTTCTATAGTTATGAGATTAAGACCTGCTTTATCTCGGCATAGGTACAGTTGCATTCTCCCTGTACATTTGACCCCACCATAAAAAGCTTTACGTTATCTGGACCATCTTCTGGCTATATTTATTTCCAAGAGGTAATTATTGAGAGGTGAACCATATTTTTGAAAGTACAGTTGAGGTACCATATTTTTTTTGTCAGACAGACATGCACCATTTTGTTTCTGATTATCACGTACGTCTCTGCAGAACTGTTAGTAAAGAGAATGTCTAATATTTTTACTACATTCGTATTATCAAACGACGACTGAAAATCTCTATATTCTAAGTTATTTTGGGCTTTTCCTAGCATTAGCATTTTAGATTTGTTGTGGCTACCCTTACTGTTGGATGCTTTTTCATATATTTTGATTGGCCTTTCAGCAGCTGTTCCATCTGATTGGTATTCTATCAATAAGCAAACATCGTCTGCATATGCCAGGATTTTAACAGTTTCATTTTTTTTAACACCTTTTAGCGATAAATAGAATCATCGACAAAGGACAACCCTGTCTTACTACTGCTTTTAGTTGTATGTATTCTGTTAGGTATCCGTTGGTCATAACTTTTGTTCTATTGGTGTCATAGTTTTTTTGTTTCTTATAACTTTTTTAACCAACACTTTGGTAATAAGTTTTATAAAGACTTTTGCCTGAACAAGGTCAATTTGTATACACAAAACCTGATCATCAGTAAACTTTATATTTTCTTTGATAAATCGATGTACATGTAAAACCTGTGGTCGTCTTACAACATTTCTGAAATCCAAACAAATATTATTGTCACGTCTTAAATCCATTTTAATCTTTTTCGCCCTTGTGTGGTCAAAAGAATTTGTCTGATCGATAATATTTTAAGCCTCTGTCAGCAGCGTCACAACAATATGTGTTTACTATACGAGACAGAGAGGAGGAAATCTTCGCATGTTGTACGAATAATGACGAGTAACAGCCACGCTTTGTTTCGACAACGATTTTTTTTTCAAAATGAAGTATAACAAGCAGACACTATTGTAGTAAAACATGTCAGGTAGGAAGCGAACAGTAACAATAAATAAGACTTAAACTGTTTAAAAGAAAGGAAAATAATTTTAACCTAAAAGACAGAAAATCAATTAAGAACGAGATGATGTAATATACTAAATTATTGTTATCATTAGTTCATTGATAAACAAATTATGCAATGCATCTTACAAATAAGTTATTAACTTGTAGCTGTAATTAAGGCAATTTAATTTTAAATACAATTCGAAATTGGAGTAACTCGAAATCATCTTGACGATATAATGCTTTAAAATTTTCATATTCCAAATATTTATTTTGTTAAACATCCAGAATAATTTTATAAAACCAATACTTCTCATACATCCTTGAAAGTTCTTTGTTATTTTATAACAAAAAACAATTAATATTAATACCTTATTATATGGTATCGTTGCCTTAATCAGACTTATACTATCCTGAAACATATCAAAACTAATAACCCATTAAACACTTAAATTCTAAAGACTTGTAAAATACAAATATAAGCAAAATTCTATGGACATTCGCTACCATAATGTACCTGCTGCGTCGGAAGTTACACATTGATAAATGTTTCAAAAACTGCATTTATTGTTTTTGGGGTAGCTGTTATATTTATAAATATAAAAGCAAGGACACTCGTAGAATAAATAACTAATATAACTATCTGAGGCTATAAGCGCTATTACCGATCTCGCGAGACATACTTTTATTTGAATAAAATAGTTTCAGAACAATAAAACAATTTAATTTTAATAAATAACTTCCTCAGTTTTTGGTGCTTGCAGATTTTTGTCTATAATAGGTAACTATTTTGTCACGAATACACTTAAACGTAAAGATAATTAATGTAGTCAAAATTTAACAAACTTGCAGCTCAGAAGTTTTCAGTAGCAAGACGTTTCCGGCCAATTTTAAATTTGGTGTGGCTACGGCATCTTACCAGATCGAAGGTGGCTGGGATGCTGATGGCAAAGGAGAAAATATATGGGACCGCCTAACTCATACCACTAACCTTGTGGTCGACAATTCCACCGGCGATATAGCATGTGATTCTTATTATAAATATCCTGAAGATGTTGCTCTGTTGAAAGATCTTGGAGTGTACCATTACCGGATCTCATTGTCTTGGTCTAGACTTTTACCAACTGGTTTTACAAATAGAGTTAACCAAGCTGGTGTACAATACTACAAAAACCTTATTAGTCTACTAAAAAAGAATGGCATAGAGCCAATGGTAACAATTTTCCACTGGGATTTACCGCAGCCTCTGCAAGATATTGGTGGATGGCCAAACGATCAGCTGATTGAACATTACGTCAATTATGCAAAATTATGTTTTAAATTGTTTGGTGATGATGTAAAGTATTGGTTCACTTTTAATGAAGTCCAACAGATTTGCCATCAAGGCTATGGAGCTGGAACTATGGCACCTGCGATTAAATCAGCTGGAATTGGGGAGTATTTATGTACACACAATGTGCTAAGAGCCCATGCAAAAGCTTATCACATTTACCAGGAGCAGTTTAAGGCAAAGCAAGGAGGTGAGTAAAAATATTTTTTATTTACGATCATCACTATCTAAAGCAATGTCGCCTCCTCATCACACCCATGACTGTCTGCCTCAAACTGTTGTTTAATTCGTTATAATTAGTAGTAGTAGTAGTAGTAGTAGTAGTAGTAGTAGTATTAGTAGTAGTATCAATGGTGAAGAGGTGATGGAGAGGAATCGGGCCCCTTTTTCCAACCACGCCCTAATACTCCTCGGTTCCGTCACCAAACCTCCTCAACGTCAAAATAAAGGTCATGACGGTCTTTAATTGACGGAACTTACTCCTCTATAGAGTTTTTGATCCAAAGATTTCTGTTCGAAGACTCCCAAAAGCCTTACATTCACACAGGTAGTGCTAAGTCTTTTCTTCAGTCTCACCACATTCCTGGCAAATGGCTTCTCTCTTGACACCTACCAATGCAGTGGCCGGATAATACGTCTAATTGCAAAACGACTCCTACCAAAAAGACAGACAGTATTGTTTTTATCCGACCTCTCTACGAAGTTCCTCGCTTGTCTACAACCACTGATCGACCCCCAGTACTTCTCCATGGCCTCCTCAATTCATCCATCTAGGGCGTCTGAGACCTTCCTACTAATGCCTATACCAGGCTTCGGGCAACAAAACGGCAGCCGGAAACCAAGCCTTGCAATGTCATTCGCTATATTAACTGGGCTAATCTCTCCTCGCATTTTTTAAAATCTGTCTTTTCCATTTTTTACAAACATCTGTTTTCATATATTGTTACTTTTTTGTATTAAACTATGTTGAAATAATGTGAGTTTCTTTCTCCTAACGTCTTCGCGTAAACATCTTCCTTTTCTAACCGTGATTTATTGTTTGATTGATCTTAGCATACATCTAGCACACTCAGTATCCGATGTAATTATGTTTTCTGTTTTCTACCATCATCGTTCTTTATGCAATGAACAAGCCTTATTTAGGTTGCCTTTTGCTGACTTTTTCTTTAGCATGCTCATTTATTCTCTGCTGACTAAATTTTATAAATGTGACGATAATAGGCATCCTTGCGATATCTCTATTCTCATTTTAGCTTTAACTTCATATCTGTTAATGCCTATTATTAGATTAGATTAGACTAATGTGAGTGGGCCATTCCAGCCCCTTTACCGCAACCTTAAGTCTATTGTGTCTCACGTCAATTGCTCTAATTTCACTCGTCAAATCCATCTCCCAGCGGAAGTCGATTTTTTTAGAGTTAAAATTGACTTGGCATGTGTACTGCCATGTGAGTGAATTCGCTTGCCCCTTTAAAAGCTCACAGAAAGATAACCTCTCTTTGAGTTCGTCTGGACCTGATATTCGTCAGTGTTTGACTCCAGGCGGTAGAGTCCCGCTCTCGAGCAGCATCCAAGCGAGGTCGTTTGCTCGTTTCGACGCTCATAAAAGAGACCTCAATATCCAAATTTAATCCACCCTTAGAGATCTCAGCTCCTCTCCGAGTTCATTTAGACTCGATACCCTCCAGTGTTTGCTTAAATTTAAGCCAACAAATTGAGCTCCCTGCACGAGATGATTTTTTGCGTGAGTAAGTTGGTTTGACAGGGGTGCTGCCATCTGAGTCGAGTCGCTTACCCATGTCGAAGCTCACAGAGAAATGGTTTCTCTCCGAGCTCGTCCCGATCAGACATCCGTCAGTAATTGACTTGACGCCGTATCATCTGGAGTCCCGCAAACAAGCAGCACCCAGGCGAAGTCGTTTGCCCGTTTCAAAGCTCACAGAGAAGGCCTCAATCTCGAATTGTAATCTCCCTCCAGAGATCTCAGCTCTTCTTAAGGTTCGTCTAGACCAGACGCCCACCAATGCTAGACTCAAGGCCACATCCCACTAAGATCCGCTGCAGAGCATCACCCGCACGAGGCCATTTGTCTGTTTCGAAACACACAGTCAGGCGCTCAAATTCCACTCCCTTTCCGGGTTCGTTTGGATCCGACACATGCCAGTGCCTAACCCAAGGGCGTATAATTTGGAACCCCGCTCCCGAGTGACAACCAAGCGAAGTCAATTTTCCAGTTCTAATGCCACAGTGGAGCTCTCAAAATCCGGGTGTATACCACTCCCTAGATATATCCGCCCCCCTCCAGGCTCGTCTAAATCAGATCCCTGCCAGTGTTGACTCCGAAAAGTCGCCTCTTACGACAGGCAGCAGTCACTTTGGGTTTATTTTTTTATTTCGTCCTCGGACCCACAGGGGTATGTGCCTTGCCATACAGCTCTCATTACATAATGAACTATGTATATACACGTTATAAAGTCCTTTATTTGGGTCTACAAGTGCTATGAACTATGTATGTATATTTTAATAACGAATGTAACATATGTATATAAGATTTACACTATATGATAATCACATGACAGCTGTTTTTACACGATATAGCTTCTTTAGTAAAAAACTTAGTATGTGAAAAAGGCACAGTCGAGAAACATCTGCCATGTAATAGAATAGTGTAAATCTTACATTTATATGTTTTAATAAATATTTGAAAACGGATTACGTCAAGTATAAGTGGCAACCATCTCTTTTATGTTTATTTTACTCAAGACTCCTTCTTTCTATTGCCCTGAGTGCTAGTACCGCTTCCCTAGCCGAATTTAAATCTGAACGAATTTCTATCCAGGTATTCCTCACTTTTGTTACTTGTTTTACTTTTAACATGATTAGCACAATCTGTGATCTTACGTTCTCAATTTCTTGACCAACTTTTTAAAGCTTTGCTGTTATTTGGTCAGGATTCAGAATTTGTTGCCGGCGAAGCTATTTCAGGTCTTTGTAAAATTCTTCTCTAGAAATCAGAATACGCAGATTTATCTGCTCTATCCCCCGTACATAATCTTCTTGATTTTGAATTTACTTTCCTCGATGTAATTCTCTCAGATATGCTTTTCAGAGTTTACGAGCAATACGTAAGCCTTGTATGACGGTGGACTCGTGTATTTTTCAAAATATTTAATTTTGTCTTCGCCAAATAGGCATTCTAAAAAATAGGCAACTTAAGTAGAACCGCTGTTTCTAAAAAAGTTAAAAAAAAAGAACTAAATGCTTACTGATTGGCTGCCGTGAAATAAAATGAATGTTTATTTTAAAACCTTGTTTTAACTTTATCACCAGACATAAAACGTTTTAAAAATAGAGATTAGTCTATTATGATTAGCTCACAGAAGATTTTATTTTATTGATGCTATTTTAGGAAAGGTATCCATTGTGCTGGATTGCCAATGGTTTGAACCCGAATCAAATAAAACCGCAGACAAGGAAGCTGCTGAAAGGTTGCTACAATTTACCGTAAGTTTTTTTTTTTTATTAGTTGCATGTCGAAATTAAGTTTTATATTTAAAGCTCTTGCCAATTAAGTTACATATTACAATCATTTGTTTATTAGTCTAGATTTTTACGGTGGTCGAATTTGCTTAGTTACAGTGGCTTCGATTTAAGACAAATTATATTAGATTTCAATGTAGGAAGAGCTGGTCTTTTAGCCATTACCTACCAACGCGACTTTTAAGAACGGTTATGATGCTCCTATGTAATTTTATAAAGTGGTGTATCCAGTATTTTATGTCTTTTATTGGAATTCATATCTGAGAGAGAGGGAAAGAGAAATGGAGAGAGCGAGGGAGAGAAAGAGGCGCTCTTTCTTGTCGTTTTTAGCATCTGTTCTTGTTGCCCTGACTTGGTAAAACCGTTCTGTGCTAAATACATATGGCTCCATGAATGCTTGTTTCCTGTTATGTAACTGTCTGCGCCTCTTACGATGTCGTAAACTCATTCGATTCATATGCTTATTGAGTTGACAGTTGACAGTGTCCTGCCAATAAATCTTACATTATCTGGATGACATATCTGCTCCTTCGTAGTAGGTCTGTGAATTCAAGTGAGGATTATTTTCTAAACTCCTCGGCATTTTTTGACCTGCAGAGTTTCTTCACCATGCTAGTGTTTTTCTCTCAGTATATTCATTAATGTATTTTCATATGCTTGGCCTGGCTAGACCACGAAACGATTATGCCAGTATATCAAGGACCTGGAGACGCATTCTCTGTCCAGTTGGTCTGCCTATTCGTTTCCTTTATCGCCCTCGTGTGTCAGCACCCATGCCAATGTCACTATATTTTAACTTCATAGCTCCCTTAGTGCTGTCAAACAGACCCATACTATCATTGAATTTATCTCCATGGAAACTAGTGCCACTTGGCTGACAAAGTCTATAGCAATTGATTGTTTCGTCGTTATTAATATTTTCTTTTGCGAAAAGTAAAATAGCAAGCATTTTGGCCTGGAATGTTTTTAAGATGTCCATAGGATTTCTAAAAATTTGGCTGTTGGCCTTATTCTGGACAGTCAGTCAGTTCAGTCCTCCCATATTTTCCTCCCTGGTATTTGTATATTGAACTTTTTTGCCAATCCGTACTCAGCGACCATACCCAGAATCGGTTTTGACTTTCTGGTTGCTTCTGATATTATGGTGTTAGATTAACGGTATTTGACCTTACATTGGCTTATGCACCAATGAGCATGCCGATTCTGGTATAAATAAATGTAGTAGAGTTAGATTAAAAGCAACTTACAACGCTGCTGTTGTTATAGTCTTCGTACACGAGCATGCAAGCCTTTACACACCACTGAGCAGACTTACCATCTTACAATACTGGTGTCCATTCACATGATAATATTGCGACTAATTTCCCAATTTTAACCACACATTTCTCTACACCCGCCAAGTGTAATTATTATAGCATACCGTGAGATTTTTGAATGTGTGCATTGTATGTAACATCGTGTGAAAGTATTGTGAAGATTTCATGTAAGTTTTTGACCAGAGATAATTTTTAGGCGTTTGCCGCTCACTCACTCAGTTTGTACTTTATTAAACACCAGTAGTTTAAGATCTTCTAGTGTCCTTTTCTTTGTAAAGCTTGCAGCTGTGCAATCTTGGAGATTCATCGACAGTCTTTTGTTTATATTAGGTAGGGCTTTCTGCGCGCTGAAATGGAGTGCCCGTAAATCGCCGTTTGACTATCCGCAGCAGTCATTAGCGTATACTGGACAATGGAAACCGTGCGCTAAGAGGATTGTCGGGATTTTTTTCATCTGCTACTGCTACCCACGATAGTAGATACCACACCGCTCTCTGAGGATACCCTCTGCTCGAGCTTGCACTAGCTGTGGTTTCGCCGCGTAATGACGCTTAGTTTGGAGATTTTTGCCTAGTATTTTGTCCCCAATGAACCCAATAACCGGTTTTTTTTTGTAGATGACCAATACTTTACGTCATGTTAGATGTATATGAAGCTAGAAATCTCTAAAGATATAAATGTGATATCAGCACTTTGTGTTGGTAGAACTAATATTGGGCGTATTTTATCCATTCCCGAAGATTTAAAGGGACTGAATTTGTTTATTGCCTACCATGTTTTGTTGGCCCTGGCTATTATATTTGCTAGCCTTCAATCTTCTACATTAGGGCATCATACCCTTTCGTCTGGGTTTTAGTCATTTAAGGACAGTGACCCTCAAAAATAGAATGTGATAAATAGTTGTACGTTTTCCGTTGTGGCTTTTGTATGAGTTGTATTACCTTTCTTAATATATACCAACTCTCTTGCAGTACATCTATCGCTGGCTAGTATTCTCTGGATTCCTGATACTTGTTGACCTTTACTGACCTGCCCGCTCAGCCGTTTATATATTTGCTTTACTGATTGCTTTCTTTTATTGTGTGAGCTTGGTCTTATATGTGTCCCAATTTTTGTTGTCTTGGCCCTGTTATGTAGCTGTCTTACTTCCACCCATATGCTCCCCAGGTGTTCATTCCACTAAACAGTTTTACGATATTTATTCTTGGTTCTTACAGTTTCCTTCTTATGCAACGTGAAAATAATAAAAGGAAACTTTGGACAGTGTGGCTATAAACTGAAACCGAAAGCAGAATCGCCCGAAAAAAAAAGAAAACAGAGTTTTTCCGCTAGATATATATTTTGTCAACTAAGTTGCCTTCATCAGTAGCTGTTGCTAACTGTATGTATGAACAAAATGATCATATTTATATATCCATACTACTAATAATACAATGCCGAATGATACAATTTCTCAATTCTCTCAATAGCGATATTTATCTCTCAAAAGGTAAAACTTACACTAAGTAGTTTTTCCCACAACTTATCGATAGTCCTGTACTCCATCATCTTGTAATGAAATGATTGTACAACGTCTCTGCTGTCTAGTTTTTTAGATTATTGCATCTTGTATTATTTTTTATTTTTATTTTTGCCTTCTCAATTTTTGTTTTTTACCCGATAAGATATAATTGGAACAATAGTCCACATATTTGGGTTACTTTTTTCTTAATATCCAGCAACAAAGAAGGAGAATGTCATCCACAGGTGTTCCAAAAGGGTTATCAATGTCCACACTAAGTTCATCTTGCAGGCGATGTAATAAAATTGAGACTGTCAGGGAACTGGCAGCTTGTGATGTTTACAAGGCTATTTTTTGTCAGCCTTGTTCCGAGTTATCACCCATTGACATGAAAATAGTGGTTCTGGAGAAGCGCAAACTTATTTTCCACTACCCTGATTGTTCTTGTTTCAGCTATTAACGCACATTTGGCTCATGTCTTCAGAAAGTACTTTGCATTATCTGTCAGGGATCTTGGAGATGGGATGTTGGGAGAGGTTTTTCCCAGATACGACCAACTGTACAGTGAGAAGGTAGCTATTCGCGGAGAACCTGTAGCAATATTGATCTGGTCCTTCTGCTTTCTATAAATTGTTCGAAAGCACTTACAAACAAAGGCATCACGTCGACTTCTAGAAAGGGGATAACAAACAGAGCACAATCAGAGAAACTACTAATAAAGATACTGCTTTGGGAGCTATGCTGACTGTGTCATCAGTTATAAACAATATCTCCGTTATTGAAGGGTTAGAGGATTCCAGTGCCGTATGTTCTGTTGCAAATAAGCCTGGCGTAGTATATGCTTAAAGATTTCCATCAAACAACCCAAAAGTGGTGTATGCTTGACTGCGTTGGGTTGAGGCGATCTTCAGTACCTTCTGCTTTGAAGAAGGCTGGTGATGCTAGCATTTTTGATACCCCAAAATATATAGTCGATACACTTTCAGGTTATTTTCAGAGCATGTACGTTTCTTCTTCAAATAGTGCTAACAGCTCTTGCAAATCTAGCCAAAATACAGTTTGTTTTGCCTGAGTTCTCTGCTCGGAAAGTCATTCCTTAAATTCAAAAACAACTGGACCCAAGTTAAGTCAATGCTTCTTAGCTAGAGATTGTGCCAGTATCCTAGCAAGACCTCTAATTTTTATATGTAACCTTGCGCTTAACACTGAGGCATTTCCCGGTGTTTGTAAGGTGGCGATGGTTATTGTATATATCTTGAAGAGTTGTGATAGGTCCTGTAGTTGGGAATCATTCCAACTACATACCAATTGTTCTTCCATGTAATTTCAAGGTATCAAAGCATTGAAAGAAATGAAGAAGCTGGTAGCCTTGCAAAAGGGCAGCAACAACACCATTATAGAGTACAGAGCCCTATTGTAGACTAACAAAAATCCACGTAAGTAATGAACTTGGGAGAAGAACCAAATGCTATCATTCTGGAGGAAAACGCCAGGCTTAAGGCAAGCAAAACGTCTCGTCACCATCTTAAGAGAGAGGTTTGAACCGTTTCTGGGATTGAACAGGAATGACTTGAATACTCACAGGACTTTTCATAGGACACTCCCCAATACAGGATCACCTAATGAAAATGACCCAGGAGAACAGTGAAGACTACAGATACTGCGTTAAAGCGACTTAAAGAACAGAACACTTGCTATGCGACTGCATGGCCCAGTTCTGTAAAAGGCTCAAATAATTTTTAAGGGTGACCCTAACACCCCAGGAAATACGTAAAATAGTCCCCAAGAAAATGGTCGACTCATAAAAAGTCTGAACTTTTTGGTCGACTATTAAGAAAAAGAGTGATGTAGAAAAGACCCGTTCGGGTCGCAGTGCTCATACGACTCATTAAACAATCCAAAATTTACAAGGCATTTGGTCGTATTCATCATATGGTGTTACTTATAAGTACACTTGGAGAACCCAAATCACCACAACACATCTTTTTAAAGTCCTGACGATCGTTTCACTAATAATGTTAGCGTCATCATAGGATCAAAACTTATAAACTACTTACAACTAAACATCACCTTTTATACTGAGTCTTAGGTAATTACCGATACCGAGATGGAGACGAAATAACAGGCAAATTTTCTGTGTGTTATACTGTAATTGCCGGACGAAGTTATTAAACTTCCGTTATAACTTTTACCTGCCAAGTTTCGGAATATTTATCAGTATCAAGGACAGAGCACGAACCAAGGACTATAAATCAGTGGCGCTGCTCCGTTTAAGGAACTTTTGCTTTTTATTACCTTAGAAATATAAATACTCTCGTACGCATCTAGCTTCGCTGGTTTTCTATCATTTTTGATAAGTTTCAGATTTTCTTTGTCTATGTGGTGGTTATTATCCCAAATATGTTTTGCCATGCATGACTTGTCTACACTACCGTATCTCAGTTGTGTGAGATGTTTTTAAGATTACAATCTTAACAACTTATCTCATAGATACCTGACATTTCAGTGACTTCGTTTTTATCTTTCGTGTTACCTAACAGATTCTTAAAATTATTTTTTGTCGAAAAAGTTAGCTACAAATCAGCTTTCCTAAAAGTGTGCTCGAGAACCCTTGTGATCCGCAGTTGTAAGTAGGCAAACAATCTTTTTCTCTATTTTATCTTTCGTGAATGTCCTGGATTCCGCTAACATTCCGATAACTCCACTGAAATGTCGGGTATCTATGAGATAAGTTGTAAAGATTGTAATCTTAAGTACGTTGGGCAGACTAAAAGAACCATTGAGACCAGATTCAGGGAACATCTGGCACAGCTGAGATACGTTAGGGTAGACAAGTCATGCGTGGCACATCATTTTTGGGATAATAACCACCACATAGATAAAGAAAATCTGAAAGTTATCAAAAATGTTAGACAACCAGTGAAGCTAGATGCGTACGAGAGTATTTATATTTCTAAGGCAATAAAAAACAAAAGTTCCTTAAACCGAGCGCCACCACTGATTTATAGTCCTTTTCTGGCGCCATTTCTTTGATACAGGTATATATTCCGAAACTTGGTAGGTAAAGTTATAATGGACGTTCAAAACCTCGTCGAGCAATTAAAGTACAATACACAGAAAATTTTCCTGCGATTTCGTCTCCCTCTCGGTATCGGTCTTTACCTAAGGCTCAGTATAAAAGGTGATGTTTAGTTGTAAGTAGTTTAGAATTTTTCATCCTCTGACGACGCTAACTTTGTTAGTGAAACGATAGTCAGGTCTTTAAAAATATGTGTTGTGGTGACTTGGGTTCTGCAAGTGTACTTATCAG
Source organism: Tillus elongatus (assembly GCA_964006375.1). Classification (NCBI taxonomy): domain Eukaryota; kingdom Metazoa; phylum Arthropoda; class Insecta; order Coleoptera; family Cleridae; genus Tillus; species Tillus elongatus. The sequence continues at coordinate 61,076,179 of OZ023264.1, forward strand.
TGTTCATTACAGGTTACAATCTTCAGTGGTGTTACTTAATAAACTTAAATCTGCGTTTTTCTCGGCATCTCTTTGCATCTTTTTCAGATCCTATTTGAATACCATGCTAAATTTTGTCTAAAAGTATTATGTGTGTTGTCGTATTATATGGCACCATTCGCATATTTCTTTGTCTAAAAGTAATTACAGATTATTGCAAGTTGAACACTGAAAAGTCTAGAAATTCGCAAAGCAAACCTACAAAATTTAAGAATACGGGTCCAGTTTATTGAATATTTTTTGATATAGCGCGAAATAATCCATGGTTGCCTTCAAGACCGATCAAGTAGCTGGCTGGGTGTGTGCACTGACTCAACAATAGTCATTAGGTTGCGTTATCCTGTATTGCATTATTCGGTGTTGCACAATTTTAGATATATAAATAGGATAATAATACATATATGTATATAAATACGTAGCAACAGCTAATGATAAAGACAACATTATCGTTGAATAATATCTAGCGGATAACTCTGTTATTATTTCTGTGCTTTTTGGGGTGATTCTGCTTTCTATTTCGACATAAAGATGATGTAAGGCTAGATATATTCTCACCGTAATTGGAAACGCAGACCGGATGCGCTCTAATTGGGGCTCATCAGTGCGCTATACCAACCACAACGTACATCTAACAATAAAGATGATGTTAATATCTAATAACAATTTTAGTCTTACTGTTAAATGAGTTCAATGTGCATGACCCCTAGCCACACACCAAGTGAATTTGACCATCAAAAATCAGCACAACAACAAATCAACTTTACATTAGCTGTACAAAATAAAATAATTAAAAATAAATAGTACTATCTTAACCTTAATGAATTTACAGTATGGTTGGTATGCAAACCCCATAGTTTATGGTAACTACCCACAAGTGATGATTGACAGAATTGGAAACAGAAGTCTTGCTGAAGGTTTCCCCAAATCACGTTTACCAGAGTTTACCCCTGAAGAATCTAGATACATTAAAGGTACTTATGACTTCTTTGGTTTGAACCACTACACTACTTACATGGCAAAGCCTATCGAAGCACCAATAGATGACCCAAGCTGGAATAAGGATATCGGTAGTCGTGTTTATCAAAACGCAGATTGGCCAGTTTCAGCTTCAGTTTGGTTAAGGGTAAGACAAATGATAAATTTCGACAAGCATTTATTACTTATTTGGAACATTTTAGACGGTTCCATGGGGTGTAAGAAAACTGCTAAATTGGTTGAAAAAGACGTACAATAACCCTGAAATCGTCGTAACAGAGAATGGTTATTCAGATAGAGGTACACTTGAAGATGATGATAGAATATTTTATGTAAAGGTAAGCAAAGGAGCAAAGTATGTAAATTACTAAGTAAAGATATATTGTTTTTTATCTTAGATTTTCTGCAATTTGTTTTGAGAAATTAAGATTTAAATGGTAGAAAGAGTTCGAAATTGTTGCTAAATATACTAGTTGTCCGATACTACACAGTTTTTCATCCAAATATTATTATTTTTTTCAGTTGTAACGGGTGGGCCATTTAAGTTTTGGAATTTGAATCGGCTATAAAAAAAACTATTAAATATTTTTTCAAAGTTATGAGTTCATTAGAAAGATTGAACCTTTCCATTTAGGAATGGAAGACAACATCACTCAAATGATTGCCACGGCTAGCCTTACAATATCCCATTCGATCAGTTCAATTTTTCAGTATATTTTTGATTGCTTGGGCCTCTATTTCGTCAATGGCAACTTCAATTTAATGTTTCAAGTCGTCAATCGTCTATGGATGGTTAGCGTAATACTTGACCTTAACGGCTCTCCACAAAAAAAAAGTCCAACGGAGTCAAATCGCAGCTTCGAGGTGGCCAATTGACATCAGCATTTCGGCTGATTATGCGATTTTCGAAAACAGTGCGCAAAAGATCGCTTGTTACGTTGGCTGTGCGGCACGTTGCGCCGTCCTGTTGAAACCAAATGTCGTCTATGTCATACTCTTCGATTTTGGGAAACAAAAAGTATGTTATCATGGCGCGGTAGCAATCTCCATTCACCGTAACGGCGTTTCCTTGCTCATTTGCAAAGAAAAATAGCCCAATAATGCCGCCAGGCCAAAATCCTCACCAGACAGTCAATCGTTGTGGATGCATTGGTTTCTCCACGATGACGTGTGGATTTTCTAAGCCCCAGATGCGACAATTTTGCTTATTGATGTATCCTCTGAGGTGGAAATGATCTTCATCTGAAAAGATGATTTTTCGGTAAAAATGCTCATCTTCGATCAAGCGGTCTTCGGCCCATTAAGCAAACCGAAAACGCATCGGATGGTCATGCGGCTTCAGCTCTTGCACTAATTGAACTTTGTACGCATTGATACCGAGATTTTTATGCAACATCCTTTTCAAAGAAGTGCGTGAAATGTTCAATTCTTGAGAACGATGACGAGTTGATGTTGTTGGTTGTTCACGCACACTCTGAGCAACAGCAGCGATATTTTCGGTCGAGCGCACTTGACGAGTACGTACACGGGTTGTTTTATCCAACAACGATCCAGTTTTAGGAACTCGCTTCACAATTTGATCCACAAACTGCGTTTTTCGCACATCCTTTTTGGCAAATTTTTTTCGTAAATTTCTTACAGTTTGAGTAGAAGACTCACCACTTTGGAAATACGGTTTTAATATTTCCCAACTTTGTTCAAGCGAAAAGCGACCCATTTCATAAATGTCAACTAACTTTCTGTCACATCGGAAATGTCATCAAACCTTCCAACCTCAAAATAACCTATGGTTCCAATTCCAAATGTTAGATGGCCCACTCTTTAGATAGGAATGTTGTTTCAAAATATAGTTTAATTTAGCATGGGGTCATTGAAAAGTTAAAGGGGCTACTTTTGAACGTGAAACTTAAAACGGTTTGAACTTTAGTAACATGAGTGTGCAAACGAGAACAGTTTTACTTCAGTTTTGTAATAAATATAGTGGAAAACTTTGATAAATTACAGAGGTTTTGCACCAAGATGCAGCTAAGAGCAGGATCCTGTCAAATAAAGTGTAAAATAATTGAATTCGCGAATTTTAAATACGTGTTTTGATAGTCGACTGTCCAATTTTCAGGGGTTCTTCAAATCAGGTGGTAGCTTAAGCTATTCTACCAGCAATCAGTGGTGCAAATACTACATCCAAGTCATTGAAAATTGCCTACTCCAGGATTTGGAAAATTGTATACGAATTTATAAAAATGCTTGCATATGATTTAGAATTACTCTTTAAACTGAAACCGATCCACTGGCGACATTCTGGCATTAGACACTCACCTTCGGAGCTCTGTTCCCAAAATTTTGAAGAGGGTCATGCAATTTAATTGGGTAATTCTAAACCATGCGCTTGAATCTGGCATGCGGCCCTTCTTAATAAACTTCCATCATACAGATTGACTTTAAAACTGCTCATATAGTTATCTAATTTTGGTAAGGAGCGCTCTTTGCATGTTGTTGTCAATAGTGCTTCAACAGATAAATTAAAAATTAATGCGGTGTTCAACAGGGTTTCGTTTTGGCTCCCACATTTTTACTTTTGCCAATAAATTACAGCCAACAATCCGATCCACAGCTCCTCTAATGATAGTAATCTTCACAGCACATTCTCATCGACTCGCCCAATGTCTGCTTTTAGCTCCTTATCAATGAGAGTTGAAGTAACCAACTCCCTAATGATGACCTAAGATTCTTAGATGGGGCTCTACAGATCTGGTTATATTTAATGCCTAAAAATACAGAATTGCCTCTTCTCTAGAAAAAGTGGCATGCAGGGCCCAGACATACAGACGGTTGGCAAAATACTGCCAAAAAATATTTACATTGAATACAGCTGTTGCAGAGAAGGTGGCAGTTACGTGTTTCCAATATTGCTTAAGCTGCAGCCAAAAAGTTTGGTTTTCTATTTTTGTGTGAAAATTTGTTTTCATACACCAGCTTTTACGTTTTATAAAACACAGATACATCCACAGTTGGAACATTTTACTCGTGTCTGGGGTCCAGCCCCAAAGAGCCACCTTATATGATACTCATCTATCACAGTGAGTCTCACTTCTGTCGACCACAGAAGAAAGGTTTGTGATCTCCTCCTCTTCTATCGATATCATTATCGACATTGCTCCTTTGAAATCGCTTCGTTATTACGTCCGCTTGCGACCTTTATTCGTACAATCCGTTTTAATCAAAGATCACGTGCTTTTAAAGTAAAATTATCCACTTATAGAACGATTCGTTATGAATCGGTGTTCTTTTCTAAAGTATTTAAGCTTTAAAAATGCCCACCCCGCTGACATATTTCTGAAGACATGTAATCTCGAACCATTCAAGAAGCAAGTAAACGGCCATCTTGTGACAAGAATTAAGTTCATGATGAGTTAGAGACACATATACCTTGCTTTTTATGAAGTAGGTCATTAATATATAATTTTATATATATATATATATATATATATATATATATATATATATATATATATATATATATATATATATATATATATATATATATATATATATATATATGGAGAAAGGAAGCGAGAGAGAAGTTGCGTAAATAGAAATACACCAAATGTGATTATGCAGAAACGGTTTGACGTTTAGATTTGACATTTGGTGGTTATTTATTTATCCTTAACACACAGTATTATCTCCTGCTGATTATGCTGTCAAATAGCGAAACCGGTACAAAAAAGGAACAAATCTTTGTAAAGCCAGAGTGGGGGCAACGACAGTTAATGAACAGTTCAGTTATTTTTATAAAATGCTTTTATAAAGGCTTCAATATGTACCAAACTAAAGTTTCTAGCTTTGTGCGAAATTAATTGACGAAAATGTAAAAGTTTATTATAAAAATGTGTTCACATAACGCACTTGCTGCGTCTGGACTTAGACTTCTTTCTAAATAATCAGTAGCCATGCACTAAGTTGAGGATTAAATGTTTTTTAGGTAGCACTACAAAACACAATATTTCGATAAAGTTGCAATTTAAGTTATGAACAGCCATAGTCAAAGGCTACTATTTAAAAAAAATTGAAACCTCTCTGCAGAATGAAGACTTTGTGTAACTCTCAGTTAATTTAATAATCCAAAGTCTTATTTTCTTTTTTTAGGAATACCTAACTAACATTCTTGAAGCTATCCACACAGATGACGTGAACGTTACAGGCTACACGCATTGGAGTTTACTGGATAATTTCGAATGGTTTAGTGGATATACGTAAGTTATCTATTCTACAAGTTTTAAAGTAGCTTTGTTAAAATCATTAATTTATTCTGTATATATATATATATATATATATATATATATATATATATATATATATATATATATATATATATATATATATATATATATATATATATCCATACATATTGTTGTTGTTCTTTAAGGTAATTAAAACTCTCAGAAAAGGTAAAAATAACTCCACAAGACAAATAAAAGACAAGAAACGAGCCATGCAACTACAAAATTAGGCAATAATGGAATGCTGGAAGGACTATTTTGAAGAGCTGCTAAATACACAAGAAAGCAACCAAGTAGAAACCGAAGAGGAGCAAGAACAACAGAGAAGAAATAGAAATAGGAGAAGTAATAAGAGCTGTAGAGATGCTAAAACGAGGAAAATCGGCAGGATATAACGCGATAACAACAGAGATGATTAAAAACTTAGGAGAAATAGGGTTACAATTGCTAAAACCCCCTTTCAGCAAAATATGGAAACACCAACAGATACCAAAAGACTGGGATATTGAGATATTAGTGCCAGAGTATAAAAAAAAGAGATCGGAGTGACTGTAATAGCTACATAGGCATCACAATATTAAGTGTAGTCCTCAAAGTCTACGAAAGAATTTTAGAAAATAAATCAAGAACTATATTAGAAACACAACTTAAAGAAACTCAAAGCGGCTTTAGAAAGGGAAAGTGCCCAAGATCACATATTTACGGTTAAACAGCTGGCAGAGAAAATCCTGAAACAAAACGGTGCTGCATATTTGGCTTTTGTAGATATTTATAAAGCAGTTGACAGTATTCCAAGAAGCAGAGTCTGGAGTAGTATGAGAAATAGAAAAGAGAACTGATGAGTAACATAAAAGCCTTATATACGACAACAAGGATAGAGTTGAAACAGGAAATTTAGAATCAAAAAAATTCATAGTAAAAGAAGGTTTAAGACAAGGTGGAGTGCTCAGCTTCTTATTATTCATAATAGTTATGGACGACGTCATCAAGGAAGTAACGTCAGAAACAAAACAATTGCAGATAGGATACCGAAATTTACAGGCAGTGGGTATTACAGAGTGCGCGTTTGCTGACGATCTAGTTATCTATGCGAAAAGTGAGGACGATCTGCAAAAAAATTTGGAGGCATGGAAGAAGGCTTTAAAGAAGAGGAATATGAAGATCAACACAGAAAAGACTATGGTCATGGTAATCGGAAACGATGACAAGCACGTTAAGGTGACACTGCAAGGTAAAGTGCTACAACAGGTTAAACCTTCAAGTACCTGTGTGTTCAGCTACAGGCAAATGGTAGACAACATGCGGAAATCAACCAAAGAATAGAGTCTGCAGTAAGGCTATATCAAACATTGAGTTATTAATTTATAGGAAGAAGAGAAGTATCGACGAAAACGAAAATTAGTGTATACAAATCAGTATTTTGCCCGTTGCTGACTTACGGAAGTGAAAGTTGGGTGCTGACTAAAGCCATGGAAGGAAATGAAGTTCTTACGCAGGGTGAAGGGGATTACAAGATTGGACACGATAAGAAACAATAGTGTAAGAGAAGAACTACAAGTGGAACCAGTGATAAAAACTGTTAAGTGACAACAGCTTAAATGGGCATCTTGTGAGAATGGGCGCTAAGAGACCAGTTAAGAAAGTGTGTCAAACCCGAGCAGTGGCAAATAATAGGAGGGGAAGACAAAAAAGAATACATGGGAAGAAGCAAAGGTGAGCGCAATAAATAGGAAAGAGTGGGTAAAACAATAAATAAACCAGAGACAATACTTGACACCTTCGGGTAACCAGGTTTTATATAAATAAATAAATAAATAAATATATATATATATATATATATATATATATATATATATATATATATATATATATATATATATATATATATATATATATATATATATATATCTGTTTACTTGTGCAAACATTTAACTAGTTTGTTTTTATTTCACTTTTATGATGTTTGGTATCTACGACAATTGTATTTACTATGTAAGGCTAGATGCATTCTCACCACAATTATAACCGCAGACTGGTTTCGCTCTAATTACAGCTCGTCAGTATGGCTTACTAATTGCAGCGAAAATACACCTATAAAGTAATACGGCTATGGTAGCCAGCCTCCCAAAACTAAGTGAGATGTAAGACACGAAACACATGCCGCCATCTCGTTGCGGAACCAAGTAGTATGTTGTCATGGCAGCTGCAAATAGCACAGAATGTTAAAAAATAGAGACTGTATACAACCAACTAACAATGTAGTAAATTGTCAGCGCTGGCCCATTTCTTCTCCAATATAGGGACAAAGTATGTAAGGCTAGATGCATTCTTACCACAAATAGAACCGCAGACCGGTTTCGCTCTAATTACAGCTCGTCAGTATGGCATACTAATTGCAGCGAAAATACACCCATAAAGTAATACGGTTATGGTAGCCAGCCTCCCAAACTAAGTGAGATGTAAGATACGATATACACAGTCTCTATTTTTTTACATTATGTGTTCTTTGGAGCTGCCGTGACAACATACTACTTGGTTCCGCAACGAGATGGCGGCACGTGTTTCGTGTCTTACATCTCACTTAGTTTTAGGAGGCTGGCTACCATACCCGTATTACTTTATAGGTGTATTTTTGCTGAAATTAGTATGCCGTACTGACGAGCTCTAATTAGAGCGAAACCGGTCTGCGGTTCTAATTGTGGTGAGAATACATCTAACCTTACATACTTTGTCCCTATATCGGGGAAGAAATGGGCCAGGGCTACCAATTTACAAAATTGTTAGTTGGTTGTATACAGTCTTAATTTTTTAACATTTTGTGTTATTTGGAGCTGCCGTGACAACATACTACTTGGTTCCGCAACGAGATGGCGGCACGTGTTTCGTGTCTTACATCTCACTTAGTTTTATTTACTATGTTTACTTGTGCAAACGTTTTACGTGTATCAGCACCAATAAATATTATTATTAACTTTTAACGTTTTTTACGACGTAACGTGCCTTATTTGCTTTCTTTCCTTATTTTTATTCTTTTTTTTTCAGAGAGAAGTTTGGACTTGTTTTGATTGACTTCGACAGCCCAAACAGGACAAGAACACCAAAAAAGTCGTATAATTATTACAAGAGTATTATAGCTAATAAGTGTTTAGTATAAACTTTTACCAAAGATAGTAACAAATAAAATAACTTAAAAAACAAATTGTGTTAAGTATCGTTACGGGTGATTATTTTAGACTTTCACGACCAGTGCTGCTTGGAATTCCAAATAATTTTCAGGCTGTTTTCCTAGTACGTTGCTAGTTTCGCCAACCTCAGCTGGTGGTTGGCTATTTCAATCCAGCTACCAAGGAAGAGAGCAGTTATGATTGGTGAAAGCCTAGCACCCCACTAAGTGAGTTTCACCACGGCAAAACAGCCCGGAAACATTCCGAACTTAATGACTGCTTAAGTGCGCTGCTTTACATCATTTTTAACGAAACATTCGTTTTTAAACCATCTTTTTCGAGTGGTATAGCAGATTTCATTGGTACTGAAAATATGGAATAATTAAATGGAGTTTGCTTTGAAAGTTCACACACATGCTTAGTTTCACAACTACTAAGTAGCGGAGTTAAGTAAACAAAAATAAATTAATAACTATAATGTCAGTTATCTGTTTTACTTTAGTTATATCAGGCCCAATGGTACACTGTTAATTTTAAATAATAGATCCAGGTTGCATTTACTGCTACAGAATTCTGTATATTACTTAACGTCTTTAAGCAACGTTACGAAAACCTAAACAAATTCATTTTTAAGCAACTTTTATCTTGCAATTGTGCTAATTAACAGATCTCTTTTAAATAGTCTTTATGTTGAAATCGGTGGGTTCAGCAAAGCGAGTTTAAAACCCACTACAAAATACATATTATACCACGATTTTGTAAACTAGTAGCAAAGTTATTACTTCTATATCGTCACAACGTATGAAAGTATCGCATCTGCGACAAAAATTCCAAATGTTTGTTGCTTAAAAGTCGCAAAAAGTATCAGAACATATATAAAACATGATTTGGGAACAAACTTTTTTGTCTGTCGGTCTGTATCTCTGTCTGCTTGTAGCCACGATAACTTTAGAATGAATTGAGATATCGTCTTCAAATTTGGCATACAGTTAACACTTGACAAACGAACGGTTTGGATTGTTTTTGGATAGAATCGCTTTAGGCGGTAGGGGATGAATGGGGGGGGGGGGTGATTTGGTAAAAATTGACATCTGTTCGTTAAAACTCGAGTAATATAACGTGTTAGGGTTTATTTAATAGAAAACATTTAATTTCATCAAACATCTGGTTTTCTGTGCTGAAATTAAATTAGGGGTTGAATGTGTGGAGGTGGAATATTGTTGATAAAATTTCGACATTTTTTTTTTGCTAAAACGGCGTAAAAGTTTAAAAAAATATGGAAAACTTGATTCTGGAACGAAATTTTTTTTGTCTGTCGGTCAGTCTGTCAATCGGTCTCCCGGTCTGTCTGTCGGTCTTTCGGTCTGTCGGTCTGTCCGTATGTATGTATGTCTGTTAATAGGCGCAATAACTTTTCAACGAATTGAGATATCATCAAATTTGGTATCCAGTTAGCATCGGTAAAGTAACGCTTCGAATTGTTTTTGGGTAAGATGGCTTCAGGGGCTAGGGGATAAATAAGGGTTGACTTCGTGAAAATTGACATTTTTTCAATAAAACTCGAGTAATATAACGTTTCAAAAGCTTATGGGTACAAAAATACAAATATTTTCTTTGTGGTCAAGTCAAGGGCCCTAAATTCATCTTTCTGAAGAGAATAAATTATCACAGCTATGTGGAAGTTATGATTTAATTTGCAGCACTAGTTTTTTTTTAAGTTGGGAAAGCTTAAAGTAACATTCTTCTCTCGGTAGCTAGGAGCTGTGATACTAGCCTCGAATACAATAGCCCAGTATTACAACATAGTGATACGTTGTAAGAAAATAGACAGAAGACCCATAGACGTGGCATTTGCATTAGTATACAATGAGAGCTGATCGAACTCAATCGTCTGTAAACAATGGATTAGCTAATATAAAGGAAAACACCTGCATCCAAGAAGAATTAACGCCTCAGACAAGAAGATATGAAAAGACTATTCACGAACACTACCTGTTCACTTGTTGTTACAACTTAGTCGTTGTGCAACGCATTATTTATATTACACTTATGTTAATATCATTATTTTATTATTTGTAATTTATACATAATTGTTTTAGAGTATTTTTGTAAAATCAAATAAATTATTTAAAAAGTCTTTCGTGTTAATGTGAAAGTTAACTGGCGTAGTCGGTAGGATTTATCTCTACACGAAAGAGTGCGTCTACTGCGCAAATTAATTTGACTTTTTTGGACTCTAAAATCATATTTATCTAATTTTAATTTCATTCTGACTAGTTTTGAGTTTGATTGGTTCAAGAAAATAACATTTTAATGGCCTATGATCTGTGTAAATTGTAAGTTTCCTACCATATAAATGAGACCTGAAATACTTAGTAGCCCAAACTATTGCTGATAATTCTTTCTGAATAGTACTATACCTAGATACTGTGTCATTTAATGTTCTACTTGCATATGCGATGGGTTGCTCGAAATGTATGTTTCCTTGACGTAATATGACAGCGATGGCAACATTTGATGCATATGTTGTTAGAATAAACTCTTTTAAAAAATCTGGAGGAATAAGTACTAGTAGCAACCGTAGCAACGTTAACCATCAAGATTACAAGAACTAAATTGAAGAAACCCAGGCCAGAAACCACGGAAAATACTCAAACCGATGTATAATCTAAATCCGGAACGAACCATAGGCTTCGTTTTCTAAAGGGGGAAGGAGATACCAGCCTCGAACACAATAGACAAAGCACCACCCAATGATATATCATTCACAACAATAAACAATGAGACTTGATCCAACTCAATCATCAATTAACAACGGAATAGCTAATGTAGAGGAAGACACCTGCATCCAAAAACAATCAACGTCGCAGGCAAGAGGATATAAAAGGAATAATCACGAAGACTACTCGTTCCATTTCCGTCCAGTATCAGAGAAATGATACTCGAAAAAACCGCGTGCGTAGATTAGCTCAACGCACCGAAAACCCCACCGACAAACGAGATGCAAACAGACTCATCAAACAAGTACGATCCGCCCTACAAGAACTCCGCAACAATCGTTGGGAGGGGCGCCTGCAAACCCTGTCTACCCAAGACAATTCCATCTGGCAAATGGCTAAAGCCCTTCGCTCCCAAAAACTTACGCTATCCCCACTTCACAGCCGTAACGGTGTCGTATACACGGATGCGGAGAAAGCTACTGCATTCGCAGATCATCTGGAGTTGCAATTCAGCCCGAATTATAACAACGTTAATCTGTCGCATGTAGAAAGAACGCACCGCTACGTAAGGAGTGCGCTTCGTGCCACCCCAGGCACAACTTTCGAGCCCTCGACTTTCGAAGAAGTGTCCAAAATAATCAAATCATTAAAAAATAGGAAGGCTCCCGGATACGATGGAATCTCCAACGTAGTCCTGAAAAACCTTCCCCGCAAAGCCGTGGTATCCCCAGTTACGATTGTGAATGCCATGCTGCGATTTCAACATTTTCCTTCCATGCGGAAACTTGCCGACATTATCAACATCCCAAAACCCAGCAAAGATCCGCTGTTCGCTCAGAACTACAGACCCATTATCCTACTACAAGTCATCCGCAAAATCGCCGAAAAACTGATTCAGAAAAGGCTAGCTTCATTCCCCTCAGAAAATCATATCCTCCCGGATGAGCAATTCGGTTTCAGACACCAGCACTCCACCACAAACCAAGTCCTTCATGTGGTGGAAAACATCACCGAAGGATTTAATAAGAACAAGTCAACTGGTGCAATATTTCTTGACATTGCTCAAGTGTTTGGCATGCGGGCCTCCTATACAAACTTCTATCATTTAATTATCTTCTTCCTCTTATTCTGCTAATCAGGTCATACCTGCAACAGAGGAAGTGCCAGGTCAAACATCTGGGAGCCAGATCTAGAACGTCCCAGCCACAGCTGGTCTCCCGCAGGGTTCTGCTATCTCCCCTCTGCTGTACAATATATTTGTCGCAGACATTCCGACAGCCCCCCTAAACGTGACATACGCACTGTACGCAGACGACACTACCATCCTCAGCAGCTCCACTCAGCCGAAGATAATAACCGAACGATTTCAGACCGCCGTAGTCGAGCTGCAATCATGGTATAGGAAATCCCTTCTAGCCATAAACCCCGATAAATATCCAGCTGTCCTATTTTCCAAGAGGAGACACACACCACACGAACACGTTTCATTAGACAACCGTCTAATTCCCTGGCAAGACTCCGCCAAATACCTCGGGGTTTTTCTCGACAAGCACTTAACATGGCGCCCCCATGTCGATCACGCCCGAAAAAAACACTTCTAAATAGACATTCCAAATTGTCCATGAACAATAAGTTGCTCATGTACAAAGTCATTATCCGGCCAGCCTTGACCTATGCATCACCTGCATGGACCACCGCGGCCGCAACACACATCAAGACCCTTCAAATCATCCAGAACAAAATTCTGAGAATGGTTACCGGAGCGCCATGGTTTGTCCGAAACAGTCAGATTCACTCTGATCTGGAAATTCCTTCGATACTTGAGTTTATAACTCAACTATCCACAACTCAGTTCGCAAAAGCCGCTTCTCACCCAAATGCTCTTCTCCGTAGTGCCACCGACTACCACGAGCAACTTCCACGTAAGCATAAGCGTCCAAAGCTTATACTTACCCGCTAACGCCCCCGCGGTAAAAACAGAATGGAAACATTCATACCCAAAAAGTCATTGTGTGAAATCTCTCCGACGGAGGTATGGACTAAGGTCCGGTACTCCCAGGGAGAGGGTTTTAGTGAGTACAATCTCACAGTACCTCGATATCCCACGGCACCTACGGGGCCGTGAATGGGGTATGCATGAGCATTTCCCCCTCCTATATCAAAAAATATATATACTCGTTCACTTCTCGTCAACTTAGTCTGAGTAACTTGGTGCAACGTATTATTTATATCACACCTTTATCACACCATCATTATTTTATTATTTGTAATTCATATATAACTGTTTAACTATATTTTTGTAAAGTCAAATGAATTGTTAAAAAAAGTATTTTGTGTTAACGGGAAAGTTAACCCGCGAGATACCAATCCTAAATATAATGGAGTCTTATGAAATTTTGTAGCACAATGAACAAACAGTAGTTTTTAATAAGCAATCCCATGAACAAGCAATAGAAAGTTGAGTATAAAATAAATATAATTAGCGAATAAATAGCTGACGAATAGAAGAACAGCCGCCGTTTAGGAAAAGACTTAAACACTAGTTAACCACGCCCTAGACAAAAAGTTTGCAAGGTTTATTATCGGTTACGGCAAATAAGCATATCTGAGAATATTGTTTCTGAGCAACCTACTGTTAAAAATTCCGAAGAAAATAGTTTAAAAATGGAAAAGCAATTTTGCGAAATGTATTTTAAGGCAATAACCGATTTTGGTGGACAGCCTACTAAAGTAAGTAATTTATTAAAGACATGAGACTTGCGGGACAGCCTAGACTAATAAGTAATATAAAAACCATTAACCCCCTAGGCAGACTTAGAAAATGTCATAATACCTAATTTCACTGACCAACGAGATACAAGCTTGTTAAGAAAAATCAGTAGCATTAAAGCAACGACAAAATGAATAAAGGAAAATAATAAAGCCATTAAAGCATTTAAGCAAAATATATATCAGCAACAAACCTTAAGTGCATTCCTAGGAGGATTAGACACCCACGTGGGATGGCTTTAAAATAGACGGCTCCCACAAGTATCGAACAAGTTTTAAAATTTATTATTTCGGAGAAAAACTATGATTACATAGACACTAATTTACAAAAACAAAATTAGGATAACAGTAGAAACGACGGACAACCAAAACAAATTTTCCAAAGGAAAAATTCCCCAACACGCAATTCCAAAAACCGTTTCAACCTAATAATAGGCCTTTCATTTAACAAAATAATCGTTAAATTTTTCCACATAGGCCTAACTTCCCTCAAGCACATCGCCAAAATTTTCTACATAATACATTTTAAAATCCAAGACTTTCTTATAACGCTAACAATAAGAACAGAAGTTACCCACAATCGATGGATACATCAAGTGGCAATGCAAAACCAACAAACTTCAGTGGCAACATTCTACACAACCTAAAAGATTTACTTATATTATTACAAAATCCTTAACAAGGGCAAAATTTTATTCCTGAAGAGGCACATAACAATAACGCTTATTAGAAAAAAAAAATTTAAAGAAAATTTTTCTTACGACGTTCGAATTTTCTAAACATTTCTTCAAATGAGCACGAAGTCTGGTTTAGGCTTTACATGTTTATACACACACACATACACACACTCATATATATATATATATATATATATATATATATATATATATATATATATATATATATATATATATATATATATATCTATATATATATATATATATATATATATATATATATATATATATATATATATATATATATATATATACTTATGCCTATGCGGAAGTAGCTGGACCATTTCGTATACCAAGTGTATAATAGCTGGACCAACCGTGCAATAGCTAGACGTCCAGCTATTAACATGCTGGTATTAATATGTACATGCGTTATTGGCTGGACCTATTTCATGAGAACATTAAAAGTAAAAATTAATGCGCCTGTGCGGTGTTGCCAAATGCTCAAAATATTAATTCTATTTAAATATTTACATGTTTTAGTGAATTTTATGTACACTAGGACCGCAAAAAGCATGAGGTTACTTAAGACTTTATTTAATAATAATATCGTCAGGATATTTCTTACGAATTTCTGGATTAAAAATGATTATGCCATAAGTTACTATTCATGTAATATAGCAAAAAATCTACAGGTGGTTTGTAAAAATAATGTTTTGGAAGAGACAAAATATGAATTATTTTTGATATTTGCAGTAGATGTGCCAAAATCATAAAAACACAAAATGATTACCAAGGCTCTAGTGTATAATAAGATTGCAAAGTATATTTTGTTACCCTTTGCAAAAGTGAGAAAAATGCATATGAAGATCGGGATAGCAATTAAGACCTTTCCGAAATATGAATTATTTTTTGATATTTGCAGTAGATGTGCCAAAGTCATAAAAACAAACAAAAATGATTACCAAGGCCCTAGTGTATAATAAGATACGCAAATTATTTTTTCTCACCCTTTACAAAATTGAGAAAAATGCATATGAAGATCGGGATAGCAATTAAGACGTTTTCCAAATATTTATTATTTTATCGCATTTGCAGTTAATGTGCCAAAATCATAAAAACAAAAAAATATTACTTAAACCCTTATGTATGAAAAACCATGCAAATTATTTTTTGTCACCTTTTTCAAAAGCGAAAAAAATGCATATGAAGATCGGGATAGCAATTAAGACGTTTTCCAAATATATATTATTTTATCGCATTTGCAGTTAATGTGCCAAAATCATAAAAACAAAAAAATATTACTTAAGCCCTTATGTATGAAAAACCATGCAAATTATTTTTTGTCACCTTTTTCAAAAGCGAAAAAAATGCATATGAAGATCGGGATAGCAATTAAGACGTTTCCGAAATATGAATTATTTTTTGATATTTGCAGTAGATGTGCGAAAATCACAAAAACAAAAAATGATTGCCAAGGTCTTAGTGTATAATAAGATATTCAAATTATTTTTTGTCACCTTTTGAAAAAGTGAAAAAAATTCATATGAAAATCGGAATAGCAATTAAGACGTTTTCCAAATATGTATTATTTTTTCGCATGTGTCAAAATCATAAACACCAAAAATGACTTCCAAGGCTCTAGTGTATAATAATATATGCAAATGATTTTTTGTCACCCTTTGCAAAAGTAAAAAAAAAAATGCACAAACAGATCCGGATAGCAATTGAGACGTTTCCGCAATATGCATTATTTTTTGACATTTGCCAATTTTTAAACAGGAATCTTTTTTTTTATATTTACATTTAAAATCATAAAATCACAAAACTATTACCAAAGCCCTAGTGTATAATACTATAGCATACACAACTCTCAACTCGGACAGTTTTAGAATGAATTGAATATGATTCTATTCCTATTTTTCAAGTTACAGATTTTTTAACGCGCTAAAATCTAATATACAGTCACAGCATAATAATTGATTGATTATGCTGTGCTACAGTTACTTTTCAATTTTTTCTAAACATATGTTTGACAGGTCAGGTAAAAGCTTTGAAATTTACAAAAGGATGGTACAGAAACAGAGCTGTAAAACTTTCTGGGATCAGCGTCGTAAAAGCGGTATATCAAAGCCCAAACGTTCTTTATCTATGCGACGCTTTTATATACAAATACATAATATTTGAGAAAAAATGCTAGGTTTAATATTTAAATATTACCAGCCACTAACTGCTATACTAGAGTGACTAACATTAATTAGATTCTCATAATTTTTATGTTGCATTGTTCCAGTATGCAGTACAGCATAAGAAACAGTGTTCTTATGCTATGTAACCAAGATTTATGCCACTAAAAATAAGTTGCACTTTAAACCTAATTTATAGCAAATTTTTATAATAAACATATTCTTATAATGAGATTGGGGTAGTTTCTTTGTATACACAACATGTTTATTAAATTTATTTAAATTCATCATTTTTCCAAAACATAATAAAAATAATCTGTATCACTCACTCACTGACTGAAGGCAAAGTCGCTTAGTAGCCGCAACGATAGGTTAAAATAAGGTGGTTTCCCGTTGCCTTTCATGTGGCACATTGACTGAAAAAAAATACATTCTTGAAAAACCTCTTAACTGCTATCCCGATGTTTAAATTCTTTTTTTTCTTACTTTTGCAAAGGGTGACAAAATATAAATTTGGTGTAGTATTACATAATAGGGCCTTGGTAATAATTTTTGGTTTTGTGATTTTACCACATTAACAGTACGTATCACAGAATCATTAATGTTGAAATGAAAAACGTGGTAGTAACTATCCCGGTGTTCAAATGCATTTTTTTTATATTTCCAAAGGGTGACAGAAAATTATTTGCATGAGCTTTTATGCGTCAGGCCCTTAGTGATATTTTTTGTTTCTATGAATTTGGCACATTAACTGCAAATGCGAAAAAATAATACATATTTGGAAAACGTCGTAATTGCTATCCCGATTTTCATATGCATTTTTCTCACTTTTGCAAAGGGCGACAAAAAATAATTTGCATATCTTATTATACACTAGGGCCATGGTAATAATTTTTTGTTTTTATAATTTTGGCACATCTACTGCAAATATAAAAAAATAATTCATATTTTGGAAACGTCTTAATTGCTATCCCGATTTTCATATGCATTTTTCTCACTTTTGCAAAGGGTGACAAAAAATAATTTGCAAATCTCATACACTAGGGCCTTGGTAATCATTTTTTGTTTTTATGATTTTGACACATCTACTGCAAATATCAAAAAATAATTCATATTTCGGAAACGTCTTAATTGCTATCCCGATCTCCATATGCATTTTTCTCAGTTTTTCAAAAGGTGACAAAAAACAATTTGCATATCATATTATACACTAGGGCCTTGGTAATCATTTTTGGTTTTTATGATTTTGGCTCATCTACTGCAAATATCAAAAAATAATTCATATTACCAAAACGTCTTAATAGTTATCCCGATCTTCATATGCATTTTTCTCACTTTTGCAAAGGGTCACAAAATATAATTTGCAATCTTATTATATACTAGGGCCTTGGTAGTCATTTTGTGTTTATATGATTTTGGCACATCTACTGCAAATATCAAAAATTAATTCATATTTCGGAAACGTCTTAATTGCTATCCCGATCTTCGTTTTTGTGATTTTGGCACATCTACTGCAAATGCGAAAAAATAAACGTGGTAATAGCTATTTCGATCTTCATATGTATTTTTTTCACTTTTGCAAAAAGTGACAAAAAATAATTTGCATGAGTTATTATACATTAGGGCCTTGGTAACAATTTTGCGGTTTTATGATTTTGCACATTAACTGTAAATATCAAAAAATAAGTCATATTTGAAAAAACTTAGTAATAAGTATCTCGATGTTCAAATGATTTTCTTCTATTTTCCAGAGTGTGACAAAAAATAATTTGCTTAGGTTGCTATACACTAGGTCTTTCGTGACTTGTTTTTGTGTCTATTTTTATATTGGGGCCTTGGCTTTATTGTCCAATATTTGTCATTTGGGTACATGTAACCAAAATAACAAATAATACATACTAAAATTTAGTTTTCCTCTATGACTATGTTAATAATAAACGATTGGTTTAGTGTTATTATGTTATTGCAAAACACTTAAGACAAATTATTTTTTCTTCGGTAAGGTGTAGTAGCATATAGCAATATATGGCTGGCATCTATGGCTAGCCATAAATTTACTACGTTGAATCCGCTTCACTGATATTGTGATCGCGACGATCCATCCCGCTTTCTGCTGACCCTACGTGTAAATCTATGGCTCGGAATTTATGGATAACTTCACGCAAACTTTATCCAAGTTATATTCAGCAAACATGTCTTATCTCTGCTGCATCGAACATGATGCAAATGCAACTATGTGAATCTTAAAATGCAGCGGCCTTCCAGGAAATAAAGCTTTTAAGTTATTTACTTATCAATGCTACTATTTATACCCCTACGACTTTTTATTTATAATAAAAAATATATACATTGTTTTCCTAAACCTGCCAGTATAATTTTTGACAGCTATATACATATAGCGCGAGTTTAAAACATGGAAAAAAATCAGCTAATCAGATCCAGCTATCTTTTTCCAATAATTCGCAGACATGTCGATAGACATTTTATGTTGCGGTCTTTTCAAAAAATAAAATAAATATCATACAGTGTGTGACAAATTTAAGGTACGACCTCATCGATATTTTTTTCAAATCCTACCCTAGTTTGTTTTTGTTAAATAGGTTTAACCTACACATTAATTTGAAAAAAACAGCAGATTTTTAATTTTTATTTATTAATTATTATAAATATAAAGGAATTAGTAGCACGAATAAGAAATGAATGTTGACTTATTTTCCCAAGATAACCAGAAATGTGTAAAACGAATTTCAATTCCGTTTATACTACTAACAAATAGTCAATCGACAACAACCTAAGCATTTATTAAAGAAAATTAATTTAGATTGTCTATTTTTTATTTCTGCTTTTAAAATAATATAATGTATATTTTTGTGGGAAGGAATATAAACTTGGTGGTTTAGCATAACTTGACATATACTTTAGAAATAGCCAACAAAACAGTAGGATTGTCGGTTAAACAAATTATCGACGTCATATCTCAAATTTGGGACAACTTCATATTATTAAAGAAAGATCACAGCTTAAAAACCACTAATTGACGTGTTCGCGCATTTGAAAAAGGTGTATTTGATTAACTGAATGTATTCTAAGTTACCAACATGCATTGTGTAATATGGCAGTAATAATGCTGATAATTGTTTATCTTTTTTTGTCTTTTCCTCAACGGCGACGTATTTCTGCGACTATGGCCAATCACCGACGACAGGGAGCACTTTCAACTCACTTTCCTTTAAATTTGGCCGAACCCCGTTTTTCCCATAAGGAGGGTAGGGATATTCAGCATGCTCAACCTCGCACGGTACACGGGACTTACGACTTCACGACTCCTCAGTGAATCAGAACCTGCAGAAATTCAACCTGCTCCAACTAAATGATAATTTTACAGTAGGGGCTAAAAAAATGAATGGGGAACCCTGGAAATCGAACCCTGTACCCTTGTATCCAGCGGCATACTTTCCTACCACTGTATCACTCAGGCTTTTTGATAATAATTGTAAAATATCTTTTGCAACAATTGGATACGTATAACTCTATAAGACTAAAAGTAGATCTCGTAGGCTTATAAAACAACAGTCATTATACACCTTGTCCTATTTTCGAATTAAGTTTTTGTGTTATCTTCTAAAAAAAGCAGGAGTTGGATTAATTTTAATTCAAAATACTATATTACAAAACAAAAAAAAAGGTACGAAAGATGCTCTCTTCTCTTAATATCAGGAAAGCCTCTGGCCTTGACGAGATCCCAGCAATTGTTCTCAAAAGATGCGCACCAGAACTTGCTCCTGTCCTGACCTGTCTGTTTTAGACATCTTACAATAGAGGCATATTCCCTAGTAACTGGAAAACTGCTCGAGTACAACCCGTCCCCAAGAAAGGATCCAAAGCGCTTCCTAGCAACTACAGGCCCATTTCTCTCCTTTCAGTCGTCTCTAAAGTGATGGAAAAGTATATAAACACCGAATTACTAAAATTTCTTGAAAAACACAGTCTAATCCACGACAGGCAGTATGGATTCCGTCAGCGCATATCAACTGCCGACGTCCTTTCCTTTGTCACCCATTCTTGGAACAAGTCTATGAAACTAGACGGTGAATGCCAGATTGTCGCTCTAGACATATCCAAAGCATTCGACTAGGTTTGGCACGCAGCGCTGCTTAATAAACCTCCGGTCTATGGCCTACCACCAAAACTCTGTACCTGGACAGCAAATTTCCTCTCCAACCGGAGCATTTATGTTGTCGTGGATGGCCATTCCCCTAAACTGTATCCAATTAATGCAGAAGTCCCTCAAGGTTCAGCTTGAGCCCCTACTTTGTTTCTTCTCCACTGACCTCCTCTCTAGCACATGTAACCCAGTTCACAGTTACACGGACGACAGCACCCTCCTCTCAAATATACAATATTCTAAGCCAGTCTCTTTAGCTCAATTAGATGAGGAACGCAGACTCATGGAGGGTTCTGCCTCTGTGGATCTTCAAAAAATATTATACTGGGGAAGTAGAAATATTGTACAATTCAACTCCACCAAATCTCAGTCTTGCTTTCTATCTCATAAGAGATGCACCAGCCCTAGACCCATCACAATTAACAACCAAGTTATTCAAAGTAATGAGACCTTTACACTTGTTGGCATATCTGTGGATCGAAATCTCAATTGGCACGAACATGTCACATCAATTGCAGAAGTGGCTGCTAAGAAATTAGGTTTCCTCGTCCGGGCTCGCAAATACTTTTCACCAGATAATCTCTATACCTTATATACTTTACAAATAAGGCAAACCCTCGAATACTGCTCCCACATCTGGGGTGCCGCTGCCGCTTTTACACTCGCTATTCTGGACTCCATTCAGAAGAAAACTATACGTCTCATCGGTGACACTACCATCACCCAAAGGCTGCCATCCCTTGCCCACCGACGTGCCGTTAGTGACCTCGTTCTCTTTTATAGATATCTGCACGGGCACTGCTCAGATGAGCTTTCTTCCATAGTTCCTCCACCTGCTGCCCCCAACAGATCTACCAAGAACAGAGCGAATGCACCGTTTTACTGTCCAGGTCACCAGACATAGAACATCTTGTTATGCCCGCTCTTTTGTCCCGAGGCCTTCCAAGTTGTGGAATTCCTTGACGGCACATGTTTTCCCTTCTCCTCAGAACCTCCAAACCTTCAAGTCCAGAATTAACAAGTTGCCTCTTTCCTCCTCGACACCCACGGCACGATAGTATTTAGGCTGTAAGCCCTCGTGGTGTGTTGTTGAAAAATTAAAAATAATAATAATAACCCTTTAAGTACGTTACGCCCCAACATCTACTATAATTACTGAAAATAGTCCAGGATCAGTTTGACTGACTTATTAATTTAGACACCATGTCGATTTATAAATTTCGGTCGGAATATCTTTTGAGAATAAACTTTGGCAGAAAATTTCTTAGGCAGACTAAATAGTTGTAAGTTTTAAATTACCAGTGCTTTCTTTAGACAGAGCCTACAATATGTTTTGTTGGTGTACTCATTAATCAAATGACCTTGTGGTTAGAAAACATTTTATGTCCGAATTTTCTTAAACGGTTTCTTAAGCAATTACGGAGCAAGGGGGTTGGATACTGCCCACTAGACGATGTGCGTTAACTAAACGTTTATTATGAGGCTACTATAGCAGTTAAATAATGTAAGTACATATATTTATAATCTCGGAACCAAGACACCCTACAAAAAGGCATTATGGGAGCCGAGACTATAATGTAATGTGTGGGAAGTGTCATCGTTGCATTTTGTATTATAAAATACATATTATCGTGTCGGATGACTCCTCCCCTGTTAGATGGGATTTTATGGGGTGCATAAAATTTAATTTGCAAAAATTTATATTCTAAGGTAAAACATTTAAAATGATCAAAAATTGAAAACAATTACATTCATAGATCAATAATTCGATAAAATTTAGAAAATATAACGTATAACATGGTTATTCTTTAGGCAAAGGAAAAGCCTTTTATTTGCTGCATTTTCGTTAACCTGTACGGAAATTTACAGATCAAGTCTTTAAAGTTAACAATAAACAATGATTATGAAACACCCGTTAAAAGTAGCTTCCGCAGTATACACTCTATCACTGTTGCACTTCTTACTATAAGCTTAGCATAAACAATATGCTACTGTTTTCCTCTAGGTAAAGGAATAATGTCTTCAATTTCTGCGTCTTCCTTAAAGTAATTTTTTAATTTTTAAAATTTGAATAAACTAAGTTTATTCATCCCCTTAATGACGCCAACTTTGTTAGCGAAACGATCGTCGGGTTAAAAAACTGTATTGTGATGAATTGGGTTCTCCAAATTGTACTTATCAGTGCTCATCACAGGTTCCAATCTTCACCCATTGTACGAAGCTAATTTCTATGATTATTGTTTCACAGCAGCACGACCAAGATGGAGTTCTCCTCAAAGAGAAGCAATTAAGGAGAACATTAGAAGACATTTAAAGGACGGAAGCTACCCCTCGATAGCTGAATGTGAACTTCTGATTGAAAATTGTCCAGTGTTAAACAAACGAACTCCCCAGTCTCTAAAACCTTACATTTCTAGTAGCACGAAAAAAAACAGACAATATGATAAATATTTCTTTTTAGCCATATTAAAATAAAATTACATAAAAATACATCAATGACTATTTATATTACATTTTACAAATTTGCATACTTTGTACAAATTTTCTTCTACTAAATTCCTGAGTTCTCCACTTTTTCTGCATTTTCTATTTATTTACGACAACTATTTTCACTGATTTCTCACGTTCAATTCAAACCATAACACAAGAATTGTGTTTCATATGTAACTTATGCAAAAGCTTTGGTCATCATAGTTTTGTTAAGAGTTTCAATTATGCAACTTCCATTATGAAAACAGATCACATGCAATGTATTCAGATCCAGATAACTAATTACAATAATTTTGTTTTCTAGGAACTCAATGTATTACATTTTGAGATAAAACACGTGTGTTTTTAGACAAGACTGTCATAAATACATTTTTATACACAATTTATTTAATTTAAAATAACTGGTAAAAATTACAACACAAAATTTGTCTTTTATCATTTTTCTGCTTTACCACACCGGTGTGATAATTTATGTAGGCAAATAATTTTAAAATAATTTGTAGTCAGTTTTTATAATTTTAATATTATTCACGAAGTGCTTCACTGTAAAACTGTCAAGGTAAAGAGAAAAAATAATGCATTAATTAAAACATATCATCTTTGTATACTAGCACGCAGACCTTAAAACCGTAATGCTACCTGTTTAAGCGTACAACATAAAACCAACCAGAAAACTTTTATATATCCTACTAAAAAGTGCGGCAACACTGTGAGGTTAGGTCCAGCTACTTCCTTTTGGACATATCAATTTTTATGGCTGAAATGTCCAGCTACTTCCTTATAAACATATATAAATCCCAAGAGAGAAAGGTCCAGCTACTTCCGCATAGACACAAATATATATATATATATATATATATATATATATATATATATATATATATATATATATATATATATATATATATAGCTACCACAAATTAACCTTTCCTTTTCCACCGCCCTAAGGAGTAGGCAAATTGGAGCCTTAAAGTTAATTTCATTTCATCTTTCCTTAACCGTCTGAAAATGGAGCCGAGACGTCGAGTCAACCCAAGAACCAAGTATCTCATGTTATATATATATATATATATATATATATATATATATATATATATATATATATATATATATATATATATATATATATATATATATATATATATATTGGTATATAGTAAATTCTTTTATCATAGTGTCTACTAAATTTTGTCAAAATAACTTAATAATTTTTTGAGATTCAATTTTTTTGGATCTGATCAGGTCAGGTCAGGTCAGGTCAGCTAACTCATCCAAGCTATTAATGAAATAAAGTCATATGCTAAGTTTAATAAAAATCGGTTAATTACTTGTTGAGTTATCGGATTGATACACACAAGGTATACAGGATGTCCCTAGATGAACGCCCGCGATCGGTTTCTTGGAAACTAGACTTTGAAATATTTTCAAAATTTTTGAAAGTTTGGCAGCTTACTGAAGTCGATGTTGGCGAAATTTTAGACAACTTTATGTATAATATCCTATAACTAAGTCCAAAATCAAAATTTACATCAAAGTGACGTTTGCAGGCCTAAACATAACTATCAATTTTTCCTAGATGAAAGCTTTTTCATTTAATTGCGATAGAAGGGGCTCTAGTTTTGTGACCTGTGATGTTATTTTGATAATAAATAAATACAGGTGATCAAACCTTAAATTAAAAATTGAGTTAAAAAACATAATTTTTTGACCAAGCAATCCGAATATCCGCTTTATTTGGCCACGTTTTTAATGTACTCTTAATTCTATACTATATATAATTTTACTTAAAGGAAATTTTATTAATCTATTTACTAAGAAATTAAAACCGGCCGTTTTTTGTGCAAACAAATTAATTAATAGACACAGTACAAATAAAATGATAACATTCAAGAAAGATAAAATAGAGACAAAATTAGTTTGCCTACCTTTTGAACCGCGTATCACTAGAGGTCTCGAGAGCATTTTTAATAAAACCGATTTGCGGCTAACTTATTCGACAAAAAATAATCTAAGAAATTGGACTGACCACATTGATAAAGAAAATCTTAATCTTATCAAAAATGTTAGACAGCCAGCGAAGCTAGATGCGTACGAAAGTATTTATATTTCTAAGGCAATAAAAAAGAAAAGTTCCTTAAACCGAGCGCCGCCACTGATTAATAGTCCTTTGTTTACCCCCTGTATCTGATATGGATAAAATATTCCAAAACTTGGCAGGTAAAGTTATAAAGGAAGTTCAAAAACCTCGTCCGGCAATAAAAATTCAATACACAGAAAATTTGCCTGCGATTTAGTCTACTTCTCGGTATCGATCTCTACCTAAACCTTAGTATATAAGGTGATGTTTATTAGTAAGGAGTTTAGAATGTTTCATCCTCTAATGACGCTAACCTTGTTAGAGAAACGATAGTCAGGTCTTTAAAAAGACGTATTGCTGTGATTTAGGTTCCCAAAGTGTACTTATCAGTCGATTAATTGTAACACAAGTTTGGAAAAGGCCGCAAAATATATTACCTGTTGTAAAAAAAGGACATTACTGTGTATTGTAGAGTTAAATAGAATAAACAAAGATAAATATATTACATTACATGCGGTAGTTTCTAATTAACAGAATGCCACAAAATTTGGTTGCCATATTAAATTGACAGATAGAAAAATGTAGATGCTTTTAAGTCAATTGTTTATAAAAATCAGCTGTAAATTTAGCATGTGTGTGCGCAGAGAAAGGGACAGAATTTAAGGATTATTCCTTATACAGAGACAAAATTTAACATAAATGAATTTAAACAGTTACAGATAACTTGTATTGAAAAACTTATGATAAATTCGCTTATATAGCGCACTTGCTGCATCCCGACATTTATTTGTCTCGGGACATCGCTAAAGGACCTAAATATATTTAAACATAAACACCCCGCATTAGTAAATAAGTACAGTATTCATGAAAGAATTAACTTTTTCGGCTAAACATATAATTTATTAATTTAAATGACTATAAAGACTACTATGTTATTCGTTTTATAACAGGTAGAAGACGTAACGGTTTGAGGACTGTAATTTTATGTAATTGGTGGTCAGACACGGGGTATTTCAACTAATGACATGTTGATTCAAACGACACATAGGCTCGTATGTAATAATAAAATCTGATTATTATGCTAAAAGCTGTCAGTGGATTGCTGGGTATGTTAAAAGATTGCCCAGCATGAAATTCAGTATTGTCGGACCACCAGCAAGCTTAGCGCATAACTAAAAACAATTAGGAAGAATTATCAGAATATTATTTTAAGAATGTGAATTATTTATGTGCATGTGGAAAGAAAAAGCTATGCAAGATGCAGTCAAGAGTCGAATACAAGTGGATATATTTTAATGGGAGATTTTTTACAGCGTTCCTTTAATAAAAGGACACAGAAATCCGTTTTAGGAAGTTCTGGACCAGAAACTGCGAAATTCAAATATATACTGTATTTGTGTGCGTATGTATGTCGGCAGTGGGCGCGCAAGGGGGAGGGGGCAATCCGCCCCGGGTGCCAGGCACCAAGGGGTGACAATGTGGTGACAACTCACTCGCGTAGCTTAGTAACCAGCCACGATAAATTACATTTTTTTTAATTTGCACCTATAGTTTCATTAATTTTCTACATGTGCATATTTCTAGTTTCTTTTTTTTTTTAATTAATTTACATGTTGAAAAAAATCCAAAAATTGTTAAGTGTCCGCTAGCTTCAAGATCATTATTATTTAATGGTAGTGTTTTTTTATACTTTGACATTACGTAACAAATTTTCAATTAGTTTTGAGCAATTTTTTATTGATCATTTTTCCTTTTAGTGAATTTTCTTAGAAAAAATTCACTAATGAGGAGATCTCGACTTTTGAATTTTGAAATAATTTCTTCAAATGAGCGCGATCTAGGACCCCTAGAACCCATATCCGGGGACAGTTTCAATTTTTATATGTTTATATATATATATATATATATATATATATATATATATATATATATATATATATATATATATATATATATATATATATATATATATATATATATATATATATGTATCACACCGATAACTCAAAAAATAATGGGCCCATTTTGATAAAATTTGGCATATACGTTTCTTTTGTAAATGGCTTGGATAAGTTCGTTAGTCAGGAAAATCGGAGGAGGTTTTCCGGGAAAATTTTGAGTTTTCATTCAAAAAAAATTCTTATCTCAAAAAGTAATAAGCCGATTTTAATAAAATTTGGCATGTACCTTCCCTTTGTAAATGGCTTTGACAGGTTTGTTAGTCAGGAAAATCTGACGAGGTTTTCCGGGAAAATTTTGAGTTTTCATTCGAAAAAAAATTTTATCTCAAAGAATAATAGGCGGATTTTGATAAAATTTGGCATGTACCTTCCTTCTGTAAATGGCTTTGACAAGTTCGTTAATAAAAAAATCGGACGAAGTTTTCCGGAAAAATTTTGAGTTTTCATTTGAAAAAAAATTTTATCTTAAAAAATAAAAAATCTATGATAACTAAATTTGGTAGGTAGGTTTACGATATAAAAAGTAAACTATACACCAAAATTAAGATTTCTATGTTACAGGAAAAAAAAGTTATAATAAAATATTTTGTGCCAGATCATTTCTATGAAAATTCACTACCATAACGCACTTGCTGCGTCCAGCCTTCTTACGAACTCGGCAGGACGCAGACTTTTATTTTTAGTTGAACTAATAATAATATATAATAAGAATAAATAAAACTTTTCACTTATTCATAGATCTATACAATTTCAAAAAAAACAAAATTTAAAATTATTAATTGCCTAGTTCCATTACGTTATATTGCATTACGTCAATATACCTTAACTATTGTCCTTTATTTCATACATAACGTGGCGCTGCTGTCACGCACGGAGCGAAGAACGGTTATTCTGCTTTTCTTACTTCTACTGCGGTATAATACAAAATTGAGCGAGAAAAAGGACTGTCAAAGTTAACAGTTAACGAGTATTTATTTATCGATCTTTACAGAATAACACTTCAAAATGAAGCGAGATAGAGCTAGTGGATTTCAGCAAAGAGAAATCAAAAGAACTTGCGCGCGAATCGTTAGCTGGATCAATTTTGAAGTATGTATCAAATGCGACTTGTCTGATATCAAATACAACACAGCAAAGTGTTGAAAGTGAGATTCTTGATGAAACAGATGACGTAGAAAGACAGTGCCCAAAATGCATCGGATGGAGGGACGCTGGTAGAAAGCCTAACAACCATGACGAAAGACAAGGTGGAGAAGATGAACATCAAGAAGAATATGACCAAGGAAAAGGACGGTGTTTATTATTGAACCTTTAAGGTATCAGGTAGCCGACCGAGATAGACCTTCTTACCTTTGAGGGAAGGTAGCTTTAAGTCCGCTAGGCACTGGACATTATCAACTGCGATCTCGAAGATACAACATCTCCATCTCTGCCAAGTTCGGTCGCTGGTGCAAGCTTGTAACGTGTAACAAAAATATAAATATACTCACATTCTACACATTGCGTGTTTTTAACTCTATTATAATCCTTACACATTGCATGTTTATCAAAAGGTGCAACCCAACGTGATTAACCTCGTTTTCTAATTGAAAGAGAATCACCATCTACCGCAACAGACGGCATCGCGACAATGAAGACAAATCAGAGCAAATTGAAAACGATGAAGAGGAGTTACATGACAACTCGTTTCGATGTTACTACTTGGCCAACACCAATGCCTGATGATTTGAGAGTTGAAATTGTTAAAACGGGAAGTGAACCCTATCAAAATAGAGATGACCCAGTTTTAGATAATTTCCAAAAATCTGGAGAAATAATAAAAGTCTGGACGCAGCAAGTGCGTTATGGTAGTGAATTTTCATAGAAATGATCTGGCACAAAATATTTTATTATAACTTTTTTTTCCTGTAACATAGAAATCTTAATTTTGGTGTATAGTTTACTTTTTATATCGTAAACCTACCTACCAAATTTGGTTATCATAGATTTTTTATTTTTTAAGATTAAAATTTTTTTCCAATGAAGACTCAAAATTTTTCCGGAAAACCTCGTCCGATTTTTTTGATTAACGAACCTGTCAAAGCCATTTACAAAAGGAAGGTACATGCTAAATTTTATCAAAATCGGCCTATTATTCTTTGAGATAAAAATTTTTTTCGAATGAAAACTTAAAATTTTCCCGGAAAACCTCGTCAGATTTTCCTGACTAACAAACCTGTCAAAACCATTTACAAAGGGAAGGTACAGGCCAAATTTTATTGAAATCGGCTTATTACTTTTTGAGATAAGAATTTTTTTCGAATGAAAACTCAAAATTTTCCCGGAAAACCTCGTCCGATTTTCCTGACTAACGAACTTATGCAAGCCATTTACAAAAGAAACGTACATGCCAAATTTTATCAAAATCGGCCCATTATTTTTTGAGTTATCGGTGTGATACACATATATATATATATATATATATATATATATATATATATATATATATATATATATATATATATATATATATATATATATATATATATATATATATATATATATATATATATATATATATATATATATATATATATATATATATATATATATATATAACATATAAAAATTGAAACTGACCCCGGATATGGGTTCTAGAGGTCCTAGATCGCGCTCGCGCTCATTTGAAGAAATTTTTTCAAAATTCAAAAGTCGAGATCTCCTCATTAGTGAATTTTTTCTAAGAAAATTCACTAAAAGGACAGATCCGACATTTCAATTCAGAATGGTTTCATAAAGCGTTACCAAATGGAGAAAAAATACTCAGAAAATGGATGGTATACTCTCCAACAAAAAACAGTCTATACTGTTTTTGCTGCAAACTGTACGCATCATGAAACAAAACATCAGAGTTTTGCCAACGGGTTTAATTCAAGATGGAAGCTAAATCCTAAAGTGTCTGAACACGACAATTCTGAGAACCTTCTGTCTTGTTTTGATAAATGAAAAATCTTAGAAATTTATTGAGGCTGCAAGAAACTATCGACCATAAACATCAAATGGTTTTATACCAAGAAAAAAAGGACTGGCGTGACATTTTGAGTCGGCTTTTAGATCTGATTCTTTTCCTGACACACCAAAATCTTCCTCTTAAAGGGCATAGAGAGGGGATTTCGTCAGACAATAGAGGAAACTTTTTAGAATTAGTTAATCTATTGTCGAAATATGACCCAGTGCTAAAAGAACACATGCTAAGAATTGAATATGCTATCGCCTGTACAAAAAAGAAACGGGTAGATTCTTATTTATCCAAAGTCTTTCAACATGAGTTTATCAGCCTTTTGGGGAAAGAGGTAAAAAATAACATTGTGGACGACATAAGAAAAGCAAAATATTTCGAAATTATTTTGATAGCATTCCAGAAAGAAACGGGTAGATTCTTATTTATCCAAAGTCTTTCAACATGAGTTTATCAGCCTTTTGGGGAAAGAGGTAAAAAATAGCATTGTGGACGACATAAGAAAAGCAAAATATTTCGAAATTATTTTTGATAGCATTCCAGACATATGTTGATCAGATGAGTTATATAATCAGATATGTTCATATTAAAGACGATCAAGTTAAAGTAAAGGAATCACTTCTACGTTTCTTCCCAATATAGCTGGTGAGACTGCAGTCGAACTTTGAGGACTTAGATATTTCGATTGAAAGAAGAGGAAGGAGGAGATTTCGAAACTTATGTCAAGAGAAATGGCCCAAGACGCTGGACTAACATTGCCAGAAGTGCTGCAGAGAGCTATGCCAGAATGTCTTGATAGATTTTACGGAGAACTAGACCATCGTTACAAGGCAATGGATGACATTCTGATAACGTTTGGTGTTGTTCAGCCTAAAACTCTGCTTACGTCAACAGAAGAACAACTTTGAGTGTTCCGAGTCTAGCGCTGTGTATAAGATTTTTTTATCTCTTTGTGTTACGGTGGCTTCTTGTGAAAGAAGTTTCCCAAAACCAAAATTTATGAAATCTTACCTAAGATCCACAATGATCCAAGCGCGACTTACCAATCTTTCCATATTGTCCATTGAAAAGTACAGGAAAGTACACTTTGACAATGTGATCGAATATTTTAGAAAAATAAAGTCACGTAAGCACGTTTAGTATTTAATTTGTGGTTTTATTTTGGGGGTGCTCGATAGAAAACCTCCCCGGGTGCCAACCTATGCTACGCCGCCACTGTATGTCGGTACATACGTGCATGCGGGCGGGCGCGCCGTGGTGTGTGTTTATTTGTATAACGATTCTGTAAACACGAGAGATCTCAGAAGTGTGGATCTAATGACTTAATTTGTTATGCACATAATCCCTATAATCGCAACGCAGCCAGATCGGAGTACTGTTTTTTTTTCTCTTATTTAAAAAAGAAACGGAAGTATATTTTTGTATCTGGGGTTTAACTTATGCAGGGTTAATAAAAAGTATGGAAGGGCACTTGTATTTCCTGAGATAGTCGTTATTCAAAAAAATGTTTTAACACAATTATTGAAAAAAATTCGCTAATAGAGACGTATCGATGGTGGAACTTTGAAACATTTTTTTTTTCAAATGAGCGTGATTTGGATTTGAATGGCATAAACTAATGAGTCTTTGGTATATTAGATCCGTATGACTATTAATCAGGTGATTAGAAAAGCAAAAAATCGGGAGGCCTTGTAATCTTTCTAGTGATTTTTTGGTAGTCTAGCTTAAAATAGAAGAAATTTATCGTCACATTTCAAAATGAAATTGGTTTGGTTGGAGTATGTAACATTCCTCGAGGGCGTCCAATATGTATTCAGCAAGTAGCGAAGCTGAATATAACGGCCACTATTATTTAATTTTAGGTAGTTAATTAAACCTGAAGCAATTGAATTACGTGTTACTCTAATAAAACACCTGTAAATATTGATGTTTCAACAATTCCTCATACACCCTCGGTGGTCCAGTGGTGAGAACGTGTGCCACTGGACCCACGGGTATATTGGCTTCGATTCACAGTAGGGTAAAGTCGGGAGAGATGGCTCACCTTTTTTTAAGTTACATAAAAATCAAGTTTGAACTAGTGTTCTTTAAATAACAGGTCCAGTAATATATTAAGTCTTTATATTTTCAAGAAATACAAGAAATCAACAAAAATCACATTCTATTTTGGCACAAAAAAATAAAAACATAGTAATAAAAAAAAACAAATCACCCGTCGTATATGGGTGAGATGGCGCATATCATTAAAATAACATCGGGGAAGATGGCCCGTTAACAAAACATTCATAAAAATCATGAAACATAACAAAACAACCCAAATTCAAGTTTAATAAGTATTTAAATAAAAGCATAAAAGTTATTGAGAGTTCTTTCTCTTTCCACAGCGCAAACACATATCTGGAAACTTGGTACACCCTTCGTGTAGCCACCTAGTACATTCTACACAAAGAATCCAATCTTCTCTACTTTTAGTCCTTTGGTAATTATCTCCACATCCCACACATTCATTTTCGTAATCATTATCGTCATCAGTGTCGCTCTCAGATGCTAATAAAACATCTGTTTCACTCTCGAAAGAACTATAATCTTTTTTCTTCTTATTTTTTTTTTTATTTTTCAGGGTTTTGTTTGCTTTCCTTTCTTCTTTTTGACGTTGGTTTTCAGTGTTCTTTTCAGCTAATATTTTTTTTTAGTAATGTTTTCTTTTTCAGTTAGCACGGTAGCTAATTGTCGACTGCGAGATATGACAGTATTGGCATTCGATGTCGGTATGGTACAGGACATATATTGTCCAGCATTTTTACATGTGTTTCTGCTTCTTCTTTATTTTCACTACTTGAACTGGTGGCTGGCACGCGTGGGTCATTACTGGACAGTTTATCTTGTTCCTTTTTGTCAAAATTTTTGAAAATATTAGGATTATCATCGCAAAGATATGCGTACTCTGGAACAGCATCTATATTTAGAGGATAGATTCCCGTAGATCGAAAGGCAAATACCGCATTGTCTTCAGTGGCCTATTTTGAACAAGCTTCCCTTAATAATTTTCCAAATTGTAACCTGTTGATAGCCCTAGTTGGATTAGCCCTAATAAATGTGTTACATGCCGAGTAGTAATATGACTTCAATGCTTTAAAAGAAGCTCTGTCCAAAGGCTGTAAAATTGAGTCGTATGACCCGGCAGACACAACAATGTAACATCATTCCTTTCGGCATATTCAAGTACTTCTACTGACCTCACGTGCGACGAGTGGCCATCTAAAATGAGGACAACAGAACCTTCTGGTTTTCGTGGAACAAACTGCTTTTCTAACCATGTCAGAAAAATTGAGGTATTTACGTAGGCTGACTTTTCGGACATAACAACTAGAGAACCTGGTGGCATTTCATCTTTATATTCATTTCTTTTATTTTTTCCTTTGAAGATGCAAACTGGAGGAATGTAAGTGCCCTCTGCATTAAGACACACTGGTAAAGAAATAGTTTTTCCTTTTTCTCCAGATGTTAGAGCAGGTACATTCTTGGAACATTTTCCCGCAATTACGTACTCTGGTCGGTTGTTTAATTGGAAACCCGTTTCATCCATGGTAAAAATGTTACTAGGTTTGCTAACCAGACCCTTTTCCTCTAGTGTTTCTGTCAGTAGATTAAAATAATTAGCAACGTCCTTTTTATTCATTCCTCTAGCTCGTGCAAGAGAAACTCATTCGGGTTTTCTAACAGACAAGTCCATATTTCTTCGGAGGAATGAACGCAACCAATCTTTACCAGCTCGGCATTTATTGGTATTAAATTTGTGAGGTAATTTTAACTGATCAGCTAACCGAAAAGTCATCATACGCACCATAGATGCGTTTTTGCAGCTTCTTTATATGTGCAACAAGTTTCCTTTCGTTAATTTCGCCCAATAATGAGGACGGACCAAGTGCATCCTTTTTAACGACACCTAAAATAAATACAACGATTTGGTGTTATATTAGATAAATGTCAGTTTTTAATCAAATACCTAATCGTATTCTTCGACGTAGCGTTGTACACGGTATATTGTATTGCCTAGAAGCTGCATTTTCACCAAGCGTGCCGTTTCTCACTGCTTTAATGGCGTAAGAAAGTCTTTCCTCCGACCAGGAGCCTCTTGAAATATTGGCTTTTCGTTTATAACAACTGGGCATGATGAACCCTAAAACAATTTATCAGTAAATAATAATAAATTGGGTGGGATAGATGGCGCATGCCAAATTCGGGTGAGATGGCGCGCGCCAACTTAACCGAACTCGGCGAGAGAGATAGCTCATTTTGTGTCTCGCCAACACTGCAAGTCATGTTTACAGTTTTAGGTTAGGAGTATACTTTGATTGTTTCTAAAGGTAACTAGACCAAAAAAAAAAACCGCTACCACTTTAAAATATTTCGTTTTATAGCAACTTTTAATAAAGCAAGAAAGTATTCTACGGCCTATGATATCGCTCATGCAATATTTTCTTACCTTTTATTTAGAAAATCACATTTAGACAATACTTACGGAGAGACTGCATATAGTGAGCGCCTATTTCATCACTACCACTGCGTCACTTGTAGTATGGCAGCCAATAGCAAACTGCGCCGTCTTAACCGCTGCGCCATCTCTCCCGACTTTACCCTACATACTGACAAATTAACAACCCAGGTTGTGGCATTGTTTTTGAGGAAGTTGAATGCTGCACGTTTCAGGCTTTGGAAGGGGCGTCAAACCGTCGATCCGTGTATCATGTGATGTTGAGCACATCAAATATCGCTACCATCCTTACAAAAAGGCTGGAGTTCGACAAATGTTCCAGGATAGTGAAACTACTCCCTGGCGTCGGTGATTGGCCATAGTCGAGAAAATAGACCAACGTTAAAGAAAAAAACCAAAAAAA
Source organism: Tillus elongatus (assembly GCA_964006375.1). Lineage (NCBI taxonomy): Eukaryota > Metazoa > Arthropoda > Insecta > Coleoptera > Cleridae > Tillus > Tillus elongatus. The sequence goes on from OZ023264.1 coordinate 61,111,578, forward strand.
CAATTACTAAAGTTATGCTGACAGTCTTCAATCTCAGCACAAACAATGTATAATAGATTACTGTCGTAATGGATTTTAAGATCAGTAATTATCTTTTGCGGATAATTGACAAATTACTATTAAAAGGACTTTCAAACTTGAGAAGATGATGAGGACCCGTCTTACATAATGTAATGAGCCCGGGCCGTCATGTATCAGGTTCAAAGACGGAACATTAATGTCTGTGCACTAAACTTATGCACCAGATACCTTATTACATCTTCAAATAAGGTTCAAATCTGTGGCATTATTTAACATCGTCACTCTACACAGGTCGTGGCGTTAAATGACCGTGCCACCTCTGTAATTAAGATAATTGGTGAACGCCTCAGTATCTTCCACATAGTAGGTTGTGCCGCCCTAAATATACACTCGCTGACATTAACGGTACCATATCCTTTAGGAGGACGTCAAATGAACAAGACAATATTGCATTAAAAATATAATTTTAAAGGCCAGAGTTTTCATATAAGAAAGGAAATTAGTTTCATGGTTACATTGTCAAAATTGATATAAGGCTAAACAGCCAACAACTTGAGCAAGTATGTTCACGTACCTTTGAAGTATTATTACGGATGCTGGTGAGTGTAGCAATGAACTAAGAAGAAGAATCGTGATGTCACAGCAAGCATTTCATAGACAAAACGACGAAATATTCTTGTTACTATTAACCATTTTAACCAGAACGAAATGAAGAGATTCAACAACTCATATGTATGATGTGTTGTAACGTAAATGGTGATTATAAGTGACATATACACAGCGTAACCATAAGTGCATTGCACACAGACGATTACAAGAAAACTGTAAAATTGGTGTCTGGTAGCTCTAGTTACTGAGATACAGGGTGTTCAGTTAATATCTGTAAACCATTTGTTTTGACGTAATTTTTGGACCGCTCTGTACATTAATTTTAGAATTTATAGTTATATTTACAGGTGTTTGATTACTGTGAAGATATTTTGCTAAACTTTCTGGATAACTAAATTATAAATTGAGAAGGCTGTTTAAACAAAATGGAGTTTGAATATTATGAATATGGCAGAAGAATTGGTGAAGAGGATACCAGTGTTTTTGTAATTAGTTTTTCAAATAAAGTTCTAATGTGATAGTTTGCAATATTTTTGATGTTTTTATTGGGTATTTATATTAAAATTGTATCATTTTCATGTAGAAACATACATGCTTCTATGCGTGATATTTTGTATGATTTAAGTTCATAAAATATATTACTATTACTATTATTATTACTTTTACTGTCATCGTACTTAGTAAAAACATGTTCAAAAAAATTCCAAAACACAGGACCGTACTCAAAAAATGACTCCTTTTATGGCTTCAAAAATGAAATGCTGTATATTGCAATTCAAAATTTGTGATACAAGAATAGAACATTTTGCTAAAAACTGAGCTCAAATATACAAATCTTGTTATTGCCGCACTTTCGCTGCGTCTAGTAAACTTTGTTTCCAGCTCAATTTGCTTTCTGTTTATACTGAAATCCCCTCTTTAAAAAACTTATGGTTTATACTATTCGTGACCCAGTCAATATTTACTAAACGCTAAAAATAGATGTGTTTTTATAAATAACACCCAAAAACTTCGGTCAGGTTCAGACTAGAAAGGTCACTAGTAATTTTTTATGTGACTTTACCTTTTAGTTTTCAAATAATTTTAATCCTGCTAAACAAATAAAATTTGAAAAGTCAATTTTGTTGCAAATAACTTCCAATGGCAGCACTAAATTATCTCTATATATATATATATATATATATATATATATATATATATATATATATATATATATATATATATATATATATATATATATATATATATAATTGGTTCTCGGGTTTAACCGCGTCCAGAATTTATGAAAACTCGACGTTTCGGCTCCTGTTTTGGAGCCATTTTCAAGAGGTAAAGGAAATATGTAAGGACACTCTAAGGCCTCAATCTGCCTACTCCTTAGAGTGGTGGACAAAGGTGGGTTGGGTTGTTGTAGCTCGATTACGGGGCCTCAATCTGCCTACTCCCCAAATCTCGCCGGAGATCGTCTGTGAGGTCTCAGTGTGTTCAACCCTAGGCCTCAGAGAGATCTGGCAGTTCGTTGCATGTCTTGCCTTATATATGTCGTTCCGTCTACCTGCTTCGTTATCAGTGAAAGTAGTGGGCTCACCGTCAATTAAGTGGGGGGCTTCGGTCACGGTGCTTAGAGGATGAGGAGGATTAAGAGGGTCACCGGCATTTGTTGAGGCAGATAATGGGGAAATAAAATTGTCTGTGGAATTTATTTCCTTTCTGTGTGTTTGTAAAGAAGATATAATAGGTTTCCAAGTAGTCGGAAGGCGAAGACCATCATCTCTCTTATTTAAACAATCGGGACGTTTTTCAATCTCGATTGCTTCGCGGATAATTCTCGTTTTGAAGTTGTAAACCGGTGCTATTGTTTGGGCATTATCGAAGTCTATTTTGTGCCCTGTATGAATATGATACATGGCCAGCGCCGATGAGGGGTCGGATTTTCTAACTTCGAGGGTGTGTTCATATATTCTATTGTGGATGCGTCTATTTGTTTGTCCTACATAAGTTCGGGAACAGTCGGAACAAGGAATTTCGTAAACCCCATGGGATTCGTTTGGAATCGTATCCTTAGGAGTTTTTATCAGATTTGACAGTTTTTGCTCTCTTGTGAATACGGTTTTGATACTATGGGTTCTAAAAATTCTGCTGATTTTGTCGGTGACACCTTTAATGTATGGTAAAAACGCTGTGTGTTGTTGTGTGGACTCTGTTTGTTCTTGTTGTTGTGTAGTGATTTGTTGTTGTGCGTTTCTAATGTTTCGTAGTATGTGATTGTTGTCGTATCCGTTTTCTAGCAATGTATGTCTTAAAAAGTTTAATTCTGTCTGTTGTTGTTGTCCGTTAGTCTAAGGGATCCTGTTACTAGTGTTCGAACCACGGAATTTAGTTGCGATGGGTGATGGTGAGATTGGGCGTTAAGATAACGATTAGTGTGGGTTGGTTTTCGGTAGACAGTGTAAGAAAATCCTCTGACTGGGTTTTTAGTGATGCGTACATCTAAGAAAGGCAAAGAAAATTTTCTATTTCCATGGTGAACTGGATTTGGGGGTTGATGTTATTTAGGTAAGAAAGGAATTCGTCTAGAGATTCTTTGCCGTGTGGCCAGACAGCGAAAATGTCGTCAATGTATCTTAACCAACAGGTTGGTTTAAGTTGGGATGAATTGAGGGCTTGTGTCTCGAAGTTTTCCATGAAAATGTTAGCCAATGCAGAAGAGAGAGGTGAACCCATTGGAGCACCTCGAACTTGTTCGTAAAATTTGTTTTGAAAAAGGAAATAAGTGTTAGATGTGCAGTGTTCTACAAGAGCTAAGGTATCGTGAGAAATTTGGTGTTTATTTTTGAGAATGTCAAGGGTTTCAGATAGAGGTATATTGGTGAATAAGGAAACTATATCAAAGCTAACTAGGATGTCGTTTTGAGAAAGGGTGTTGTTTTGAAGAAGGTCAATGAAATGAGTTTTTGACATAGGATTTGGCGTTTTCTACTAATGGTTGGAGAGTTTCGGCTAGATGTTTTGCAAGTTTTTGTGTGAGTGAACGGTGGGCACTTACGATAGGGCGAAGGGGAATGTCAGGCTTATGGATCTTCGGGAGACCGTATTTTCTAGGGATGCGAGATGATTTTTCGCGGGGGATTAGTTCTTTTTTGAGATCAGGACAGAGTTGGGAGTTGTTGATGATAGTTTTGGTTTTCTTTTCAAGATAAGTTGTAGGGTCGTTATTGATTTGTTTGTAGTCTGTGTTGTTTAGTATATTGTCCATCTTTTGTATATAGTCTGTTTTGTCGAGTATGACTGCGTGGCCTTTGTCTGCTGGTAGGATTATAATATCTGTGTTTTGATATAGGTCTCTGATTGACTGTCGTTTGTGAGAAGAAAGGTTGGAAGGTGGAGGTTTGGCAGAACGTAATATCTTAGCAATGTCCTCTCTCGTAATTTCAGCTTCGTCAGTCGGGAAGTGTGTTATCGCATCTTCTGATTGAAAAATTATCTTTTCTATTGAGATGAATTTACGGGTTGGTGCAAAATTAAAACCTTTGGATAGGACTTTGATGGCGACGTCACTTATGTCGGAATTTAAAAGGTTGTGAACTACTATAGTAGGATTGGCATTATGTGTGTGTTTTGTGAGATTTTTGTTGTCTAGAAGATGCTGTAATTTTCTTTTTTGTACGTCCGTATATATATATATATATATATATATATATATATATATATATATATATATATATATATATATATAAATATATATATATATATATATATATATATATACATATATATATATATATATATATATATATATATATATATATATATATATATATATATATATATATACATATATATATATATATATATATATATATATATATATATATATATATATATATATATATATATATATATATATATATATATATCTTGTGCAGTTGTGTAATAACCTTTCCGCAATCAGCCATTCTTCCGGACAAGGTTTTCCCTTGAATTTATTTCAGAGCCATAGACCCTTGGTCTCAAATGACCCCACAACTGCTGGTATTATCACTCAGGAATTATATAATCTGCCGAAAATAATGCGGTGGAGCTTCCTCGTCTTGGAAGTTCTCGAACGTTATGTTCTAATCTCCCAGTACCATTTACCAAAAAATTCAAATAAACCTTGCCAGTCAATTTGGACGAAGCACGTAGGGGCCTATCAGGCCTCTGTCCACAATCTCACATGAAACATTGACAGAAAACTTACGTTCCGCTTTCATTCTTCAGCATGGATATTGTAATATGCCCACAAATGTCTATTCTTCATATTCTAAATGGTATCTTCAGAAAAATATGCCTCATCAGTAAATAGAGTGCAGTACAAAATTGTTATAGTGCGTTAAATCCAACGACATAATAGAATTCAAATAGCTTCATCGCCTGCCTCGTGTTTCTGTACTTTCTAAGAGTGGAACGAATACAAAATCTGTTTCTTCAAAGATTTTACGACTGAGATAGTTCATATCAATTAATGTTTGGAGAAAAATAAAAGGCAAGTATTAATGTAATGGATAAATTTTATTACTACCATGATTTAAGATTCCTTTTTATTCATGATTTTGTTTAACAAATAACATATTTTATAGTGACAGCTATAGACGATGACAACCTCGTTGTCAAAATACGTATCTAGTGCATAACTGTCTGTTATTAGCGAATTTTCATTAAGAAAAATTCGCTAATAGAGAGGTCACGATGAAAAGCAAGCTTTTGGAAAAATTTCTTCAGGTGAGCGCGAATTTAGGTCCCTAGAACCCAAAACCAAAGGTTGTTAAAATGTTTATAAGTTTATATATATATATATATATATATATATATATATATATATATATATATATATATATATATATATATATATTTGTGTGTGTGTATGTATCCGAGCGATAACTCACAAAATACTAAACTGATTTCAATCAAACTTGGCACAAATCTTGTATGGGCGAAAACCAAGATCAAGCTCGTTAATCAGCCTTTATACTCAAGTTTTCCCGGTGGAAAATCGGGGAAAACTCTTTAAAAACGCTATATTTTTGTAAGTATCAGAGTAACTGGAAAGAGACTTTACATGTAGCAGAAATAGGGCAAATAAACCTATGATGTGAACTTTGAGTAATTTCGTACACAATATTTAGAGTTTTTCAAAATTAAAAATAAAATCCCAAAGAAATGCGCTGAGACGACTTAGTGGTTAAAGGTCAATGCCTGGCAGACAGAGTATTTAACTGCCACGCGTAGATTGATTCAGGCAACAGGTATAAACCATACATCAACGGTAACCAAACTAAATATATACCAGGCATAAAACATAATACCCGAACCAACAATCGTGAAATCTCGGCCGCAATTATGGAAAATGACAGACGACATGAAACTAAAAATTTGCCAAGTAAATGTTATTTAACTGGGGGATTCAAACAATTATTAAAAGACACTATATTTGTAGCTGTATGAACGGCCTCAAATACAGCATATATAAATTATGCTGTCGTATATTATACTAGAAACGTAAACAAAATCAAGCCAAAATGATTCTAAAATAGTTTCTTTTATATTTAAACTTAAACATAAATCGTCATATAAGACCGAAATAGTCATGGGATGTGTTTCAATGGTAGTTATACTAATTCTGTAATTAATTACGTATACTTTGAATATAATATCCCGGACATGATTCCGATGTAAAGTATCACGCAAATAAAACATTGGTTGAAGTATACTTAGATGGCGCCGGGGGCAGCGTCGTTACCTCCTAAGCAGAAGGTTACGTGATCGAATCCAGCTTGATGAATGTATGTTTTTTTATGTTTTATTTTGACATTTGGAGAAACAATAGTGCACAGATTTCATACATTTTGAACAAGATCTCACTTTTGTTTAGAACGCCTGAATAAGTTTGTCACGTTTTAGAATGAATTTATAATTTTGTTATTGTTGATATTGAAAAAACCGGTTTGATTTGGTTGACTAAAATGAAACCATTCAGGCGATTAATAAGGAAAAATAACTGCTACATTTATAATTTGGCACATATTTTACTGTCCTAAATATGAATTAAGTTTCCTTCTGGAAATCTTTTGTGTAACTTTAATTAAAGTTGTAATACAAGTTTCTTTTAGGGAGACTTACACTATCTACAGATATAGCAAAATGTAATTCTTTAGCTTCATAGAAAATTGAGTTTTGAGCATTTTTCTCAAAAGAAGTTAAAACGCAAGATTGGTTTGATAATAGAGAGATATCAATGGTAACACTTTCGAAAGAATTCTTCAAATGTGCGCGTAGTAGGACCTCTAAAATCGATCTTCAATGTATGTGTAAGTTTAAAGTATTAACTTTACTAATATACCGTATAATATTAGTGTACAATTCTTATGAAAATTCGCCACTATAACGCACTTGCTGCGTCCCGAAATTATTTTTTTTGGTTTTTGCGGTGATTCTGCTTTTTGTTTCAGTCTCCAGACACAGTGTCCAACCTCAATCTTTTACACATTTTGTTAGAATATATTCTACTACAAATCATGCAAAATATGTAGTTTTAGCATGATGTCCATATTAGCAGCTGTGGTATATAAAAGCAATTAGATAACGTGTATCCAAACCAGTGAATAGATCGAAGTAGGCCAATTACCTGTCTTCTTGATCAGCTGATTTAAACCTGTTGGACTTTTATTTTAGGAAATACCTCAAAAATTCAGTTTGTTTCATTCCTGTGGTAGCTAAGAGACAAACTGCTACTTTTTGCCATGGATATATAATCCATGCATAGTTAGAAAACTAAGCCGACGACCAATGTTCGCAATGCATAAAATATAACATGTGAGGTTGGTATGTGTCACAAGTCACAACAGTAGGGGTAGTAACACAGACCAGAGAATAGCTTCGTGTGACAGAGACTGTCAACCAAATGACATTGTACTACAGATAAACAATGTCATTACAGTAACGTAGTATAGAAAAGAAAATCTGCCAAAAGATTCTCAATTTTCTTGGCGTTCATCAAACCTTCTCCTTTAAGTTTCTTTATCTTAATTAAATGCTGGGAAGATCTTTATAAACTTGTCGATAATTTATAATTAAAATGTGAGATCGCGAATAATTCCAAGAGGATGCTCTTATCGTTATCGCCTTAATTTCGATTTAAAACGTTCCGGCTGTAATGTTGCTGGATCTGATACTGTCTTCACTTCATTATCCGTTTAATCCACTCGGAATTAATAATGGTTCTACACAGCTGCTGTTTAAGAATTTATGATATTCTTATTGATTTATTTATTTTCTTTCAGTTATATACGATTTATATACTATGTTTATAAAGTATCGCATAAATTAATTACCTATTAAAAAACTGATAGTTAAAAAAATGTGCTGGCGATTATTGTGGCAATTATTGTTAAAACTTACATAGGTTTTGTGTTTTCTGTTTGATTTTTGCCAACAGCGTCCTTTTTTCTATGATTTTTTTAACAAACACTTGAATATTCACTTTATCAAGCCACGATTTTAATAATCTAGCACATTTCTAAAGGTGAAGAGAAAATGGCTGCAACATTTAAAAGTCTGGACGCAGCAAGTGCTTTATGGTAGTGAATTTTCATTAAAATGTTTTCAATAGCGAACATGTCTTTTTTCTTAATGAAAGCAGCTATCAAATTTGGTAATCAATATAACCTACATATATAGTAGAAATAATGTACCATATATCATCGAAATAAATTTATTGTTTGAAAAAGTACACAAAATTTCCGAAAATAAACTTAACATGTTCCCGAAAAAACCGATCCGATTTTTCTGACCAACGAACCTTCTTCCAGCTATATTCTCACCTGCCAAGATATAATTACCCACAAATAACTTTTCGACGAAAATTTCAAACAAGATTTTATACCCTTGTTCAAGAAATACGAATTTTTGTTTTCAATAACACATTAAACATTTATTATTATTAATTATATTATATTGTATTATATATATATATATATATATATATATATATATATATATATATATATATATATATATATACATATATATATATATATATATATATATAAACAATATTACTATTAGTCACCAAAAATTCATAAAATGCTACAAAAAATGATTTCTACGGAAACAAAAAAAATTCTGCGAAAACTCACTAAATATTTTTCATTACTTACAAAAAAATTTGCTAAAAGAAAACCTGAAATTCAAATTGTGTTCCTAATCTGTAACTAAAATTGAAAAAAAAGAAAATGTGAAAATTTGTTTTTACTTTTCGCGGAAATTTGAACCAGTGGAAGTTATTACTTAAATCTTAAGACTTTCATTTTAAAGTTTCATTTGGCATTTATGAAAACGATTTATCAACTAGTTATATATTAAGAAAATGTAAACCTATATAATCCTATTAAATTAATTACTTCTTGTCCTTTTCTGTACCAAAATTAATTTAAATTTTTTAATATTTTTCTTGGGAATTTCTTTAAATGATCACATAGTCTGATCGGTTATGAGAATTGAATAGGAAACTGAAATTGAAACATGATCCCTACATGAATTATGGTGAGCGATTATAAATGTTAATATTTCCAAAAGTAGAGTCTGTAGGTGTAGGGAGTATTATACAAAGCTTTAAGCAGGGGTGTGCCCTTCACTTCTAAAATACACAATTCAGGCTCTTTCATTTGAAATAATTAAGTTACCTCAGTTAACTTAGGACTCCCTATTCAATACAACTAATTAGAAACGTTTTTTAGAAGACAAATATGCTTTATTCATACAACCTGTGCTGTCTTCTTGCATCGAAAAATTTAGATATATAAGAATGGATCTCTAAATATATACTAAGGTTACACATTATTGTATGACAGGAAAATCCCACAGATGTATTATGTACACTTTTATATGAAAAACAAACAAAAAAACAACAAAAACAATAAGAAAAACAACACAAAAAAAATATGAAAAAACAAGGAAAAATGATAGAGAAAAAAAAAGAAAATAACCAAAATTTACTAGCAATTAAGAAAATAGTTACGTACAAAATAAGGATAAGCAAAGGATATGTAACACTGCAAAGAGAAGGGTAGAATAGTATGTGTTTAACGTTAGGTATTTCAATAAGTGCATCGCCAATGGAGTTGAACAATGGAATAACGCTGCCTGTCTCTGTTCCATTAACTTAATCAACTCACTATGTCGCTACCCTCTTTTTCGTACGCTCACGTACCATAATATACCATACGATGCAAGCATTGATCATCAATATACCTTTTTAATTTTATATCCATAATTTAGTACAATTTAACCTAGATATGCCTACAATCCGATATATGGGACGCCGCACAGTGGGTTAGAGGCGGAAAAAATATATATTTATTATATATGTAATATACGCCATATTATTTTATTTTTGTGTTCTTAGAGAGTGAATGTGATTGATTTTAGCTATTATATTCGAATTCACTTTCAGTTGACATAACTTTATGTGTTCAAAGTTACATAAAAATCGTACTTTAAAAAATCTGGAAAAATGCTTTCAAGTTCAACGTTAATTTTTGTATAAGAAATGGCTTAATGGGTTTCAGTATTTTTACCGAGTAAGTAGGGACTTTACTTCATATGTATATAATAAATGATAAAAAGTTATATAAAAGAGTCATGCCAAATTTGGCAAGATTCTACTATCAAACTTTTTTTTAGGTCTCAGTCTTAGAATTTTAACTACTAGCTACATAGACCTACATGTTCTAACCAGTTTAATTATTTAATCTGTACTTTGACCTAAGTGATAAGGCAGAAATCAACCGCGTATATCTGCGGATAAATACATAGTTGGCGGTGCTTCTTGTTGCTGTGCCAGTGGGCGTTATACCAAAAACAAAATTGACATGGTATTTCACCCTGTATAACAATAAGCATGGAAATTTGACTTTCATGTATATATAACCTTAGAAGGATCAAGTAATTGTTCTGCGAGAAAAAAACAATTGATAAAATTTTTAGATATCAATTTAGGTATTTTATAAGATCTGAATTGAGGATGGTCTAGTACTCGGTATTTGTTTTTTCTTAACATTTTTAGATGGTAGATTTAAAATGTATATTATGCCAAAATCTACGTACTACCATTACCATTTGCAAAAACAACAACATATAAATGAAATATTCGAACATTTTGTGATACAGGATTTTTTCCGATAAATGCCGATTCTGACCCACTGTGCGCTGCTTTAAAATTCCCTCCCTGACATACAAGACAAGTGGATCCTCCGTCATGGGTCAGTTTCCCTTCACACGGGTACTTTGAATCATAGCACGTTTATATTTTGCAAATAAGTTAGTGTTAAACATTGAAAAAGTCTGATAATTTTGTGCAAAATTGGCGAATTAGTCGTTCATTTGATGTTGTACTTTTCTTCGGTTAAGGTTCTTACCAAGTTGTTTTCATACATTTTTTATTGCGATTGTATTATTTAAGACGTCCTACATGTAGAACGCTAATATAAATAAGTTAGTCATTTTTTCAAAAAAGCTCACTTTTTTTACTTTATTGCCTATATATCATTACTTTAGGAGATTGACCCTACATGAGGCGTTAGCTATGATGAAAAATGACCATTTTTCTTCATGTAGATGCGGATTTGCGTGTGCTGAACTTACTGATGAGAACTCCCCCTCACAGCACAGGACATCCAACGGATATCCACTGGATATACATAATATTGACTTCACGTCCATGTCCATGGTGGATATCATACGGACACCCAATGGATACTGTTAGAGCAGAAAAATGTTTATAAAACTTAAATAATGTGAACATATGAGCATTTCTTATTCATTAAAATCTAATCAAGAATGCATTCGAATTTCTGAATGTATATACTTTATTCAAGTATGTATATGGATGTCCATTGGATATCCCATGGATAATAAGACATCTATTGGATGTTCACTGGACATCCAGTTGATGTTCCGTTAATATTTTCACACCAGCAGGGAACAAAATTGATAAATTATAGAATCCGTTATTTATGTCTGTAAAAGATAAGGGAAGAGAAGTAACCCGTTCTAGCACAAGAATTACTGAAAAGCGTTAAAACTAGCGCCAACAATAAATTTACATCCAAATTCCCATTGAGATTATAACATTATAATAAAATTATTTTTATTTCAATACAGAGAGTATTATTGTTTATGTCTGTAATTTCTTGAGAGGAATCTATTTTCATATTGTTATTCATTACTGCTCTCCCGAAAAATAAACTCGGGATCATTTAATAACTTAACTTGGGGAATTGAGTTATATTGAATTGTTGGCTACAATGGCGAAAATCTTATCGCATTTGTTTGGTTTGAAGTAGTTTGGACTAAAGTTGAAGGTATAAAATTTAAAATTGCATCTTGACATTTTGCATCAACTTCTAAATGAAGAATGAGCAACAACCTACAACTAGAGTTAGAGGATTGAGAGATTTCTACAAATAAAGTGGGCGTTGTTTTTATTAACAAGTTTTGTTGTGATTTCTAGTCAGTAAATAATTTACAGGTGAGTACATAACCTTAAACTTTGTAGTTAGGAAAATATATTTTATACATATTTACGTAAATACCAATATTATTTATAGCTGTAAAAACACGTTGGTTTGATAATAACATGGCTAATGCTACTAGACGTGAACTAGAAAACAAATATAAACTTGATTTAAGTAAATATTTTTCACTTCGTATTGAAATCAGCGAAAATTGTCTAGTTATATAATGAAAGTTTATGTGTATGTAAAAAAGTTCATTTTATGGTGGATATTCGTCGTCCTTACTTAGAAGCAGATCACTTCCAGTAGACTATGAAAGTAGATCACCTAAGAGTAATTAGGACTATTGGGTATATAGGTATATATTCAGTTCCGTCGTGATACTCAACATTAACAGCTATTACCTATTATTTTGAAATAACCACTAAAGTGTTGTAGTTATAGCTATAATAACTAAAGTAATATTTCTAAACATTTGTTCATATTATTTATCAGATTGTCTTATGAGTTTGATTATAAGCATTGTCTTTTTTCTTTACAGCCAGAATGCAGACCTGATCCAGATCATAGATTAAGAAAATAAAGTTATTTACATGATTTTGGAACACAATAAAATATTTGTTTGCTTATATTAGTGTTTAGTTAAGGGGATGGGGTTAGAAAGAGAATGGTGGTGGGTTAGCATCGAATATCCATTTCATGTAAAAGTTATATCCATTTGATGACCACATGTATATCCATCCACATCCAAAGGAAACTTAGATAGGCAATGAGATAGAATTGAAGACAACATAATGGATATAAAAATAATATCAGAATCAGAAAGTCTAGATGAAGCTCATTTGACGCTAAGCCAATGGTATAATAACGCCATGGTCAAGCTGAAAAGAGCAATTAACAAACAAACAGATCGCTATGCATCACAGTTTCCAGCATTCAAGTTACCTAAAATAAAAATACCAATCTTCACATGCAAGTACAAGGACCGGACAGCATTCCAAGAACGAGTCCAGAAAGCAATAGATTCAACAGTTGAGGAATTCGACGCAAAAATAGCGTCAAGAAGTAAACATGAAAGATTTAATTTAAATTTAAGTAAAGAAATACCAGAAGTAGAAAAAGCCAAAAACGATCATGAAAGTTTAATTTAAATTTTAGTAAGGAAATACCAGAAGTAGAAGAAGCCAAAAACGAGCAAGAAAGATTTAATTTAAATTTAAGTAATGAGGTACCAGAGATAAAAACAGCCAAAGACGAGCAGGAAAGAGTTAATTTAAAAATTTATCCAGATAATCTCATATCTGGAGCCAAATCAGCGGCGGAGAAAACAAATGTAAGTAGACAGAGCAATTTATTAAATTTTGGGGCATCAATGATAAAGAGGAAGAAAGAGGTACAAGAAGTAAAACAAGCAGTAGTACAAATAGAAAAAATCCCAATAGAAACGAAGATAGGAAATAAAGAATTTTATATGGAGAATGTTCAATCTGGAACGGAACCAAAGCAACAAAGAAAAGTAGCACAAACAGAACCTAACAAAATGTTCAAATTGGGTGGGTTCAAGTTAAGAAAATGGTCCAGCAACAAAGCTCAGATTATTACCAAGCTGAAAATTCCCAAATTTTGGATGAATCAACCAAGGGGGGAAGAAACAGCGACCACATCAAAGGTAAAAGTTAATGGTTTGACCAATGCTTCCAAGGAAGAAACCATGAAACAGTTGATGGGGAAAGTAAGAACAGTAAGAAGTACAACCACCCAGGTATTTACACACACTGGAGTGAAGTATGGAGGTCAGATGCAGGGACAAGCTAAAATAGGCATAGGCCACAAAGTATACAAGGGCCATCCAGTAAAAATGGAAGGCTCACGAACAGAACAAAAGTATAAACTATATAGGTATAAGGTGCATGTTCGCCAATGGAAGCACAGGTTTATATGGAAGTTTAAGAGGAAGAGAGTACACGCAGGGCACATGGCAACAACCAAACAATGGCCGTTGCGTAGTCAAATTAAGTCAAGGTTCAATGGTAAAACACTCCAAAACGACTCAGGGTCGGCGTGGCTGGATTTTGTAGAGTTGGAAGAGCTCTGCAAGCAAAGCAGAGACAGTTCTTCAAATCATCCGCACAGTTACTTGGCAATGACAGAGGTAACAGACAAGGAACTCACAGTCAGCCATGGTAAGAAGCAAATGGGCATATATTATTAGATCATGTAAATCATCATTAGTTATATTACGATCCTAGAATAGTATACATAATTATATTATTTTAATTATTGTTATATCGATTATCAAACGTAGGGTTGTATTCAAAAATATTATTTTAATTATTATTATTCCGATTACCATCCTAGAGTGGTATACATAGTTATATTATTTTAATTATTGTTATGTCGATTATCATACGTAGGGTTGCATCCAAAAAATATTATTTTGATTATTATTAAGTCCAGTAGCATACCTAGGGTTGTCTACATTAATTCAAGTATAAGTATTTCAATTCTCATCCTAGGGTACTATACAATTTAACATTCTGTCGATTATTATAATTAGTGCCAAACTTAGGACAAGGTAAATCAAACATTCAGGTCAGAGCTATCCAGCGAGTCGTCATTTTTGTTGACTCGGCAGAATGTTCAGAGAACAATAGGGTTTGCAGAAGGGTAGTAGCAAATGTAGAAACATGATTATTAAGATCAGTAAAATAGCAAGTGAAATTAGTTTTAGGAAAATTATCTACACTAAGTAATGTAAATATTGCACATAATTAGAGGTCATAATTGTCTCGATAACATTGGCATTGAAACTATTACATTATTATGTAAACAGTAAGCAAGGTAACATGGCAGCGGACAAAGAACGCAGGACTGCTGAAGTCTGCAATTTTGGAAGGACGCAAACTGATTAAAAACTATAAGTAGTATTTGTTGATAAACATGGAGAGAGTTAATCAAATTATTAAGATGTAGACTGTCAATTAGATTGTTAAGATGTAAAGACGCGACACTTGTGATTTTAATTATGTAAACATAAAACACTGTTCAATTAAGATTCACGATGTAAACAGTCCGAATTTAAATTCATTCAGTTAGTTAGTAGTAGCATTGCTAAGTTTTGTGAGTTTATTAAAAGTTATTATTACACCGTTACTTATGTCTACATGCGCCTAGTTCGACAAGTTTATTCCTTAAATTATCCTCCGCTCCTTAAACACACATGTTGACAGGAACCATACTCAGAGTATGGTTCCTGTCAACATGTGTAAGGAAAGAACTATGCCCGAAATTTGTTAAGAATCTGTATAGCAGATCAATGCCAGGTGTTTTTGAGAGTATAGTACAAAGACCCAGCAGATCGGTGATCAAGAGAGAACTGAGATCCGCCTCCACTAGAAAGGAAGAGACTGACATGAAACTGAAGATAGTACATGACACACTAACAGATTTGCCTCTGAGGATGGCTACTAGGTGGGCGAAACGCGTAGGGTTTTAATAATAAATATACTGTCTGGATCAAGCCTTTCATTCAGTATTCAATTATGTCTATCCCACACCATGTGACGTTTAGGAATGAAAACATAGCAATGGGCCTACTGCAACAAAATAAAAAAAGTTGCTAGCACGTTTTCGAAAGGTAGACCCAGCAATACTGAAAATATGCATGCCAATTCGCTATAAGAGAATGGACTACTATGTAATGCCTCAAGGCAAATGAACTAAATGTCGTCATTGTCACACTAAAACAACAAGATGTGAAAATATGATACCAGCCTTCACGTTAAATGTTTTGTCGCATCCCATACATTAGGATAATTGTTTTTAGTGCATTTTTATTAAAAAAATTCACTAATAGAGAGGTATCGATGGTGAGACTTTGCAAAAATTCTTTCAAATGAGCGCGAATTAGGACCCCTAGAACCCATATCCGAGGTCAGTTTGAATTTTTATATGTTTATATATATATATATATATATATATATATATATATATATATATATATATATATATATATATATATATATATATATATATATATGTATCCGTCTGATAACTCAAAAAATAATTAACCGATTTAGATGAAACTCGGCAAGTGCCTTTCTTTTATTAATGGCTTGGATGAGTTCGTTGGCCAGGAAAATCGGACGGGGTTTTCCGGGAAAATTTTGAGTTTTCTTTCAAAAAAAATTAATTTTTTTTCCGAAAATTTCGATAAAATTTGGTCTACATATTGCTTTGGGAAATACCTAACTATCTGCCAAAATTCAGCTTTCTAGGGTTACAGAAATTTGAGCTATTCAAATTTGAAACATTTATGTTTAAATCATAAGTACGTGGTTGCTGTTGGTTAGTCAATGCTTCCCTTATTGTCATTGACTCATGAAATTCATTTTTAAGTTTCAGAGAAATGTCAATAATACTGAATTCACTGATTGTTAATCATTGGAAGCATTTACGATTATATATATAACCCTATTGTAATCTATTATCATTTATCACCTCTGTAGTATAATTATTTTTTCCTTACAACTCGCAGCGTTTTTAGTCAATTGTTGTTATTAATAGTCAATAGTTTCTTTCCGAATACACACAGCTTCCATTGACTTCTGCTTCTGCCGCTGTTACAGTCCTTTTATTTAGAGGTAGAGTTGTAACCACTCATACAGCCAGTGTTTTTTAACCACGTGGCTGGGGGACTGACCGAATTCATTCCCAGTTGCTGTTGATTTACTCATATTCTCTTAATATGTTTGAAGATGTGGTGTCTACTTCATTCCAAGTCACTATTAACCGACTATTTATGAAATCAAATAAGTAAATTAAATCGATTGTCATAAAATATGTAGTGTATTAAGACAAGGGAAAAAGAAATAAAACATATATAACTGTGCACATTTTGATTATATTTTAGGGTGCTTGAGAGAGGTATTGTCACAGCATAATATCTTATTAAAGTTCATTTGTAAATAGGTTTAATTTTTATATGTTGTTGTTGTATATATATATATATATATATATATATATATATATATATATATATATATATATATATATATATATATATATATGATAACTCAAAAAATAATTAACCGATTTCGATGAAACTTGGCAAGTGCCTGTCTTTTATTATGGCTTGGATGAGTTCGTTATCCAGAAAAATCAGACGGGGTTTTCCGGAAAAATTATGAGTTTTCTTTCGAAAAAAAATTTTTTCTCCGAAAGTAACAAAGCTGTTTTAATGAAATTCACTATATATGTTGCCTCAACCTTACTACGTACCAAAATTCAACTTTCTAAGTTTAGAGAAAATTGAGTTATTCAAATTTTAAATTTTCTTTCGAAAAAAATTTTTTTCTCCGAAAATTACAAAGTTATTTTAATGAAATTTTGTGGATATCTTGCCTTAGGAAAAACCTTACTACGTATTGAAATTAAACTCTCTAAGTTTATAGAAAATTGAGTTATTTAAATTTGAAGCATTTAATAAAAAATTCCCTATCATAACGCACTTGCTGCGTCCCGAGTTTTTTGTATTTTAAAAGTTTCTTTCCATAAAAACTAGGAGTATATTCTCTTAGCGTCTTGTATATAGGTATAGCTGTAAAGAACATATTTGACTTCGTAATTAACTTTTGGTGCTTTCTTTGAGTTCCTATATTTATAATTTGCTCAAACATTTTCAGGCATATCTGGGTTAATTTAGTGCAACAAGTAAGAGATAATTTTAGTTGTAACTGATAGCGATACAACACACCAGTGAGAATATTTGTGCCCATAAGACGCGGTTTGAGTTTCAGGTCACAGGATGCGTAGCTCGGGTTCTTCGTGACTCTATTGCTTTTCATTTCGTGCGGTTGACCACCTATACTGCGGTCAGGAAATAAATGCAGACATTATACAGACAATACACAATTACCCATGGAAAGATATTCACTCGTAATACGCAGTCTCCCATACAGATTGCATATCCTCTGCAGAAAATACCTTCATAACTTCTACTCAAATTGCCGCATTACATTGGTTTATTACAAATCTTAAAAACATCTTACGAGATATGCAAGACTAAATAAGTGTTATGTTTTATGTATTATTGTTTATGTAAGTATATTTTGTTTGGGTACATGGTATAAATGAGTCACCTATCTATAGCTGTTTAATATGTATACTGACTTTCCAAAATATCCGAATACCCAGTAAGAGTCGACCAATTTGCTTTGTCTCTGATAGCAAATGATAACAATATTGTGTTTACTGATCACCGTCTATCGGTATGGACCGACTACCTGCGCAAGAATATATGCAGAGCTTTAGATGTAACATATTTAGACTTATTCATCCTCTGATGACGCTACCTTGGTTGCTGAAACGATTGTCAGGTGTTTTTTATGTTGTTTATTGCTGCAAGTTGCCTTTTTTAAAACTAACTAAATGCAACTAACATTATCGACAAAAAAAATACTTTAAAAAACTAGCTAGGTAAGCCAAAAACAAGGATAGTGCGGCCAAAATATCGGGATTTTATTACATAAGTTGTAAAGATTATGATCTTAAATACGTTGGACAAACAAAAACATATATTGAAATTAGATTCAAAGAGCATTTAGCACAATTAAGATAGATGTTCCGTCGCCCGACATATTTGGAATAATAATCACCACGTTAATGAGGAGAATCTAAAATTAATAAAAAAATGTTAGACAATCAGGACAACTAAACGCCTTCGAGAGTATATATATATATATATATATATATATATATATATATATATATATATATATATATATATATATTGCTAAAATTTGTAATAATAAAAAATTTATGACCCTCGCTCCGCCGTCTATGAGCAGTACCTGGTAGATTACTTTATAAAACAAATGGCCGGAAAATAACGTCCGAGAGATAATAAAAGAATACAGACATTTCCGCTAAACGAAAATATGCTAATTTGGGTGTCGTTGAACCTCCCTAAATCGCTAGTGACCGACTACCTGCAGAATTGCAGAAGAATATAAATAGAGTTTATATATATATATATATATATATATATATATATATATATATATATATATATATATCTGTGTGTGTGTGTGTATCACACTGATTACTCAAAAAATAATGGGCCTTCCTTCTGTAAGTGGCTTGGATAAGTTGGTTAGCCAGGAAAATCGGACGAGGTTGTCTAGGAAAATTTTGGGTGTTCTTTCGGAAAAAACAAATTATCTTTGAAAATAACAAAGCTATGGTAACCAAATTTAGTACGTAACTTAACGTTATAAAAAGTAAAGTATGTACCAAAATTTAGATCTCTATGTTACAGAAAAAGTTATAAGCATTTGATAACAAAAATGTTTAATGCCAAATCATTTCTGCGAAAATTCACCACCGTAGCGCACTTGCTGCGTCCAGACTTTTTGAAAATCAGTATATCTGAAAGATAATAATTAATCTGTCAAATAGGAATGTTAAAATTTTAGGTACCTACATATTTTTAGCGAATTTTTATTTTTTTTAAATCGCTAATAGAGAGGTATCGATTGTGAGTCTTTGCAAAAATGTCTTTAAATGAGCGCGAATTTGGGCCCCTAGAACGCGACACCAAGGCTCGTTTGTTAAGACCGAAGAGTTCGTTCGCCAGCCAGATCGAACCGATTATTCTTAAAAAAAATATTATATTTCTATGAAAAAAATTGTATCTCAAAAATAGCAAAGTTATTTTAATGAAATTTGGTAGGTGTGTTGCCCTATTACTAATAAATTTGAAGTATTTAATGAAAATCTGCTACAATAAATCACTTGCTGCGTCCTGCATTTTTTTAAGAATTAAGTTCTACATTTAAAAGCTTTTTTTACAAAATGAGAAACTGTTGATGAAGAGTTTTGAACTTACCTTCATAAATATGAAGAAAAACAAATTAATAAACATATGTTAAGCGATTTTTGACATTACTTTTTCAACTTTATGTTCTATTCTATATTGTATTTTCTAGAAGCACTAAAAGTGGGGTTTCATAAAAATAGGTTAATTTTTTTTAATAAAAAGAAAGAAACAATAATAAAGTATTTGTTGTCAACAGTTAAATAGAAATTCTGCAAAATTAAGAAAACCATGCATTTTACGATATGTCAGAAATTCTTAGGTTATTAAACCTGTCAGTTGGCAGTTAGATCTGGTATTATCTGTGAACAATACACAAGCAATGTTACCATTGATTTTCAAATATATTACCATTTAGCTTTTCATCTTTTTTTTGATACAAAAGTCTTGTAATGGCAAACTTATATAAATGAGATAAAAATATATCTTCACTTTAAAGGCGCCATAATAGCCTATGAAATTTACTGTCTCTCTACTAACCTGTTGTTAAAATTGTCTCTTTGTTTTTTTGTGCTGTTAAATCGTCTGACGGTCTCATTTGCCACGACACGCAAGGATAGCACTTGCCAACCACGCAGGTCAAGGTTGGTGGGAAAATTGGGCAGATCTTGCAACAAGTTCTTTCTCATGACCCAGTATAATACCAGTTTTGCATTATTTTTACTGATCATGTATTAGCGAATTTTCGTTAACAAAATTCGTTAAGGATATCACGCGTTTTAAATTTTGAAGCAATTTTTTCAAATGAGCGCGAATGAGGGCCCCTAGAACCAATATTCGAGGTCAATTTCAATTATATATATATATATATATATATATATATATATATATATATATATATATATATATATATATATATACAGGTGTCGATTGTAGAAGGTTCCACCAGAGTTTTCCTGAGAACTGCTGAGAATTTCGAAAAACACCTAGATTTTGCTTACGAGAGGGACACTTTTTAGCGAATTTTTCGTAAAACGAAAAATTAACTAATGGGGAGATCTGTGTTTATATATATATATATATATATATATATATATATATATATATATATATATATATATATATATATATATATATATATATATATATATATATATCGTATCGATAACTCAAAAAATAATGGGCCGATTTTAATGAAATTTGGTACATACCTTCCTTTTGTAAGTGGCTTGGATAAGTTCGTTAGCCAGGAAAATCGGACCAGTTTTTCTGGGTAAATTTTGGGTTTTCCTTCGGAAAATTTTCTTATCTCCGAAAATAACAGAGCTATGACAACCAAATTAGGCATATACGTATCTACTATCCAACCTACTTATAAAGGTATAGCTGTAAAGAACATGTTTGACTTCATAGTGAACTTTTAGAGCTTTCTTTGACTTCCTATACCTTGCAAGTGATAAGCACAAGAAACTATTAACTGTTGTTTTGCTCAAACCTTTTCAGGCATATCTGGGTTAATATAGTGCAACAAGTAGGCAATAATTTTAGTTGCATGTAACTGATAGGATAGCGATGCAACACACCAGTGAGAATATTTGTGCCCATAAGACGCGGTTTGAGTTTCCAACTTACCCTACGTGCCAAAATTCAGATCTCTAAGTTGAAAGAAAAAAAAGTTATAGGCATTTTAAGAAAAAAAAAATTGGGTGCCACTGGTGATCAGAGGAAAGCACAATTTGAGTCAAGTTTTTAAATATAGAAGTTTTTGATTAAAATGAAGAAATTGATTTCAAGTACCATCCATATTTCTGGTAATTGTAATGGTACATAATGTGGTGAGGTAATTTTGGAGATTAGAAATCAGATGACAGAACTTTAGAACAATTGACATTTAGATTAAAATTTAGTCAAAATTGCATCATTTGCAGCCACAAGTTTAGACTTATTTGTAAGATGCTTTGTACTATTTATATAACAATAAACTATAAACAACATATTTTGTGTGATTAACAAAACCAATTGAATATTACATAGAACGGTTTAGTTTTCTTGACGCAAAAACCACCACAAGTAGCAGAAAAAATATTTTGAAAATTTGATAACTTTTCTTCTTCAAACGTCAAAGTCGCGATTTGAAACGTCAAAATTTACAATTTTCAGAATTTGGAACAAATACGGATTATATAGACGTTATGTCGTAAGAAGTGTGTTTTGCAAAGCCTTAAGATTCAGCTTCAACCATCATTGTCCTTCATTTTACTAAAATATTTTCAGAAAATGCATTTTAAATAGACCCTCTTTCTGATGCTTCGACAGTAGTTTCAGCTAGAGAGTTTATGGTTTAATAGGCTATATTTTAGCAAATTTTCGTAGAAAAAATTCGTTAATGAGAGGACCGCGACTTATGAATTTTAAAAAGATTTCTTCAAATGAGCGCGAACTAGAACCCCAAAAACACATATACAGGGTCAGTTTCAGTTTTTGTCTGTTTACACAAAAAAGTATATACGTTAATTATAGGGTATCTCGAGCTCCATCTTACAAACTTATTTTGTCAATCACAGAGGCCCATAAGTCGTTGGTGATACACACCAACCCATTTTTCTAATTACTATAGCGTCCTTTCGTACTTATAACCTATTCACCAATTTACTATTTACAAATATCAAAATTTGAGTACTGTCAAATTTTGAGCGTCTTTATCGCATTACACATTTCACTGACGGTAGATCGATAGTATTAGCTTGCCCGTACCTTTGTTAGGAGACAACGTGGTCTAATAACGCGGACCGAGCTAGAATACTAATATCGTTAAGGGGGTATCGCGCTACGGAGCGCACGAAAAATCACAGAGGTACCTAAATAATGGTAAGGGTATGCATATGCGTAAAAAAATGATTTACTGGAGTTTTGCGATTGTTTTGGTTAGGCTATGTAGCCATTGCTGGGGACTATTGGTGGTTATTAATGTTTAATAAGTTGTTCGCTTGCTGTGTGCTTCAACCATTTGTAGGTTTTTGTGGGTAAAGTACTGGTTGTTGTTTAAGTCGGCCATGTTTGATTATTATAGAAAAAAATAATTAATTGATGATCAGATTTTGCATGGCGCTGATCTGGACATTATAAGATCTAAAATTTGGTATGTTCATTAGATGAGTGGGACATACAGAAGTCGAATGACTTCGATGACCTTAATTTATGTGGGTACTTATACTATAAGTTATTAAGATTTGCAAATAATATAAAGAATAAATTTAAAAAAAAAACATAAAATATAGATATTTTTTATTGGATGTTTCACTAACAATTCTTTGATGAAAAATAGTTTCTGTGAGTCGCTACCACAACGCACTTGCTGCGGTATTTGTTTTTTATAGCTTCTATACTTTTATGAGTACCTAACTATCAAGCTAAAAAAAAGGCGTTTTACATTTTTAAAATTGGTACATTCTGGACGAGATTTTAATTCGTCTGTTTGTTTTTGTTTGTGTAGCAATCAGATCTACAAATTAACAGTCGCACTAACATCTATAAATTATAAATAAATATTCAGTGAGCAGGTCTGGCCATTTTGTACATAACCACCGGCCCATTAATCGTTATTTGTTATTTGGTTTTGCTTTCAGTCAATTAAGTTTCGAAATAAACGATGCTGTTTATGGTTGAGAGTGGACAGCGAGCTATATTTAATTGTAATCGTGTCTGCCCTATTTGGCTTTATTATCTATTTATTTGTATTTCATTTTCTGCTAACTCTCAGCTAGACTTATTTATTGTATGTCCAGCTGATCTGATAGATATTTACCTTTAGTGTATCTAGTTCGTTGAAAGAAAGAAATATATTACCAGAAGTTAAAAAAGATCAGATCTTTTTTGTAATTTATAAGTTCACTGTTTAGAAGATGGAATTAGTAGTTTTTTGTTGGGTAATGTGAGAGGTTTGTTTTAACAGCTGGCTAATATAATGAATTTCGTTTTAGTAATCAATAGAAAAAGCATTGATTATACTAGTTTACAAATACAATAAAAAAATATGCTTGTCGAATAAAATTACCTTTTAGTGAATTTCCTTAAGAAAATCACTATTAGAGAGGTAGCGATGGTGAGACTTTGGAACGAGCGCGAAAAAGGGCCCCTAGAACCCATATCTAAGATCCGTTGGAATTTTTATATGTTTACATACATACATACATATATATATATATATATATATATATATATATATATATATATATATATATATATATATATATATATATATATATATATATATATATATATAGTGTGTCCAAGATAAGGAGGGGATAGCATGGGGAAATCGGAGTGAGATACAGAGTGGGTTAAATTAGGAAAAAGTTGCCCATTTTAAGCTCAATTAAATGATATTTTAAAATTTTGGAAATTACGATTAGTTCCGGAGATATTCGAAAAAAACCGAAATTCGCCAATTTCGGTTTTATTTTTGTCTGGCGTTATTTGAGAAGATATTGAAAAACAAAGAACACTTTCTCACGTACACTTTTTAAGTTCTACAAGTTGGTATTTACAGCTTTTTTATCCGACGTTTCGTCTCCGAGAAACCATCGTCAACTCAATTTTTTAAATACGGCCCTGCAATTTTTATTTCAAAACTTAAAACCATTTTTAAATCTAAATTAGAGGATCTATCATTTCTAATGATTTGAATATGTTTTGAGCTTATTTCAGCCATAAAAGATTATTTTTCAGGAAAAAATTTTGAGTACGGCCCTGACTACTTGAAAATCATTTATTTCTGTAAGTAGTACCTTTTAAAAATTCAATTAAGAAAACGTTTTCAGTAATATTTCCTAGTTGTTAAAATGTAACACATAAAACAGTATTATCATAAGACTAGGTCCTAAACATAGAGGGCTTTGAAAAATAAACAAGTTGTCTCTAATGACAATAGAGATCTTTCAACTAATATAAATGTCAGTGTCAGTTACTTCACTTTGTTACATACAGTTAATTGGGTACAAGCTCTTTCAATATGTTTAAAAATGGCTGGACATTTTTCTTTTGAGCAGAAGTTCGACATGTTAAAATGTTACATTTTGTGCTATACTAATACAGGAAAAGCTGAGCAAATGTATTAAAATTATTGCCCTGGAAGATTACAGCCAAATAGAAAGATATATAAAAGAATAGTTACCAATTTATTGCAGTATGGTTCATTTAAGAAATCAATTGTTACTTGAAACAAACCATGCACTGAAGTAACTCAAAATAATATACTCTTAGCTGTAGCACAAGACCCTACAACATCGGTTAAAAATATTGAAAGAGTAACTGGGACGCCAAAATCTACTGCAAATTTTATTTTGCAAGAACAAATACCATCCTTACAAATTTCGTATCTGCCAAGGATTACGGCGCGGGGACAATATAAAACGAAGGCATTTTGTGAGTGGCACACTAGAAAATGTCAAGAGGGTGAACATTTTGTTAATAAAATATTACGGTCTGATGAGATGGTGACTAACAACGGAATCTTCAACAGGCCAAATACACATTTCTGGTCCAGAAGAAATCCGCGTTTATACAAAACGTCTAAGCACCAACACCGTTTTGGTTTCGACATGTGGTTGGGGATGTTGGGGATAAGGATAATTGTGCCATTTTTTTTTTATTATGGATCACTAACTTCCGACCGGTATCGAAATTTCCTGCAGAATAATTTAGAAGAATGGTTCGATGCTCGCTTACCATTAGCATAAGTCAATAACATCTGATTTCAACAATACGGGGCCTCGGCTCATAATTCGAGAACTGTTCAAAAATACCTATCAAACGTTTCCTGACAAATGGATAGGTGCGCATTCAGCGGTTTCTTGGCCTCCACGATCGCCGGATCTGACACCTCTTGACTTCCATCGTTGGGGGTATGTCAAAAACGATGTATACCAACGAAATGTTCACACGGGGGAAATATTACGTCAACTGGTTTTGCAAGCAATGCAAACCATCACCCCAGATGCAGTAAACAATGTTTTGGATTCCACAATTAGACGATGTTACCTATGCCTAGAAAATAATAGTGATTTGTTCGAATATCTCTTATAATTAAAGGAGATAATCTATTTACATATAATATTCATTCGTTAATAAGGTACCTACATTTTCATGAATTCAAGTTATTTTATTGGTTTATTTATTACAAATGTGTTGCTTCATTGAAATTTTAAAAGGTATGACCTTACGGAAATAAACGCTTTTCGAGTATTCGAGGCCGTAGTCATAAGATTTTTCCTGAATAATTTTGTTTTTTGACTGAAACAAGCTGAAAACATAATTAAAACCGTTACAAATGATACATCCTCTATTTTTGATTTGAAAATGGTTTTAAATGTTGAAATAAAAATAACAGGGCCGTATTTAAAAAATTAAGTTGATGATGGTTTCTCGGTGACCAAACGTCGTATTAAAAATCTGTGAACGCTATCTGATTTAACTTAGAAAGTGACAATGAAATAGTTGTCTTTCATTTTTTGATATCTCTCAAATTAACGCCAGAAAAAATAAAATCGAATTTTGAGAAAATTACATTTTTCTAAAAAAGCAAAATGGGTAAAAGATAGCTCACTTTTGAAAACTGCATGTAAAATATACTTGAAATGCATAACTTTTTTATAATTTAAACAAAACTGTAACTCCTACCATTTCCAATACCCCAATGTTATCCCATCCTTATCTTGGACACAAATCCACTTTTTTAACATTAATACTAATCAAACGATTATGGGTGATACATCACTAAAGTTGTCGTCAAAAAAGCTAACTTATACTAATTTAGATTTAAAAATGGTTTTAAGTTTTGAAATAAAAATTGCAGGGTCGTATTTAAAAAATTGAGTTGACGATGGTTTCTCGGAGACGAAACGTCGGATAAAAAAGCTGTAAACACCAACTTGTAGAACTTAAAAAGTGTACGTGAGAAAGCGTTTTCTGTTTTTCAATATCTTCTCAAATAACGTAAGAAAAAGAAACCGAAATTGGCGAATTTCGGTTCTTTTCAAATATCTCCGGAACTAATCGTAATTTCCAAAATTTCAAAATGTCATTTAATTGAGGTCTAAAATGGGCAACTTTTTTCTAATTTAACCCACCCTGTATCTCTTACGGTTTCCGATTTCCTCATGCTACCCCCTCCTTATCTTGGACACAATGTATATAGATATATATATATATATATATATATATATATATATATATATATATATATATATATATATATATATATATATATATATATAATGTAAGTTCACTTTGAATGGGTCTCAAAAATATTTATATTTTTTATGAAACACTAGACTTACTAGAAGTAATACCAAATAAGTCAGATAAGTTAAAAAACAAATTGAATAGTGTTATTTAAAAAAATAAAAAACAATTCAAAAACCATTCTCTCCTCTTATGTTGAGGTGAGATGGCGCAACCTATAATAAGTAAATGTTACTTTCGTTTTTGTGCAAAAATGTGATTAAATAATTCAAGCATTATTTTGCTTTACATATAATCAGGGCTAGGATTATATGCAATTCGCATATTTTTTGCATAAGTTGCATATTTTAGTGTATTTTGCTTAAATTGCATATTTCCAGATATTTTGCATTATTTGTATATTTTACAATTTTAAGCGGTTTCCCTATATAACAAAACCCATATACTTGTTTTAATGTAAGCAACTGCTAACGTAAATTTATAGGCCATTCAAATCTAGCTGGCGGAAAGGAAATTCCAAATTCCTGGTACTGTATAGTTCGAGCGCTTCACTCAGATATAGCTCTGGGTTCTTAGAATCTACCGCCTCCTAGCTTTGCATGTGCTATACCTAAATGAAACTAGTAGCTAGCAGGTGAGAGTATAAACACAAGTTCTTGAAAGGATTGTCGGTAATGGCGCTCTTTTCTTTGTACTTTACATCAACGTGAAATAAATAGCAAAATGCAATTTGTAGGTATTGTATAAATCTAAAATTCCTGAGAAGTGGGGTTTTACGCTCGCCTATCATAAAAACCGGGTCTGGAATTCCCAATAATAACTGCAGAATGTATTGAAAGGACTGACCGCCAGGTAATTTTATTCGTATCTTAAGTCTCGTAAGAAGATATTAAAGGGGCTTAGGGCTGATTTATTTACACGCCAGTAACTAAATAAATAACTAACAATTGCGTGGATAACGCAGAAATGTACAAATTATTGTGGAACAGCATACGGCCTTTACACGGGGAGTGATGGTATGGGGTACGATAACATAAAGTAGCAGGTCTCCTCTTTATTTTCATTACGAGAAATCTGAACGCAAATACGAAACGTTTTGCAGCCTGTTGCACTGACATACCTAGGAGGGTTATTCAACCCCTTTTCCAACAAGACAAAGTACATCTTCATTCTCCTATACTTGTCACCAGTAGAACCTGTGAGATATGATTGGCAATCGACTGGGTAATTTACCCGGACCACCAGATAACCTAGTTAACCTTCGTCACCGAATTCAATAAGCCTGACGTTCCTTAGGATACCATAAAGCATTTAATTTCAAGCATGCCTCGAAGAGTTATCGAATGGCGGCGGACCCACTCATTATGAAATAACTTTGTTATTTTTTAATATATCAGTTCGAAAATGTAACAATCTTTTAAGTTTGATGAAAGACACATTATGGCTTTTTAGGATCCATATATATATATATATATATATATATATATATATATATATATATATATATATATATATATATATATATATATATATATATATATATATATATATGTATATGTATATATATATATATATATATATATATATATATATATATATATATATATATATATAGTAAAAATTTTAACGGATCTTAAACACAGGGTCTAATGACTCGTTAATTTGCGCTTGTTTAAACATTTTATTCGAAAGTTCTTATCTATAAGGTAATTTTTTATGAGAATTTGCTAAAAGCACTCTACCTACTTGCATCTCATTTAAATTAAACGTACTAAATATGGATAGGCAAAGCTACAAGCCACTGAGTTTTCTAGATTTAAGAAAAGAACAAAACAAGAATCCTACAAAAATGTCGATGTAAAAACGAATAATCCAGACAACAAAAAACTTGTTTTATTACTTTTATGAAATTAATCATACATTTTTACAGTTCTACCACAACATAAAGTGATCATGGACGACAACCCATTGTGTGTAAATAAACACCTCAATTATAATTTTATACCTTTTATAGTTCGGTGAAACAGCGGTTCTCGAAACCGGTAGCTAGTCAAGTAAAGTCGATGATAAAGCAATGCCCAGTATTTTTTATCACAATGACTAAATGAAACAATATTTTATATAGAAATACCGTATATAAAAGATTCCCGTTGCAATAACAGATATTTTATGGCTTACTAAATGAAAAAGTTATGTAATTTCGTTTCAAAAAATTTCCATTATGAAATTCACTACTAGAAGTCTCGATGGTGAGAGTTTGGGAAATTTTCTTTAAATTAGCGCAAATTAGATCCCTTGGAACCAATATTAAGGGTTAATATATATATATATATATATATATATATATATATATATATATATATATATATATATATATATATATATATATATATATATATATATATATATAGATATATATATATATATAATCTCGCCGGAGATCGTCTGTGAGGTCTCAATGTGCTCAACCCTAGGCCTCAGAGAGATCTAGCAGTTCGTTGCAAGTCTTGCCTTATATATGTCGTTCCGTCTACCTGCTTCGTTATCAATGAAAGTAGTGGGGTCACCGTCAATTGAGTGGGGGTCTTTGGTCACGGTACTTAGAGGATGAGGAGGATTAAGAGGGTCACCGGCATTTGGTTAGGCAGATAATGGGGCAATAAAATTGTCTGTGGAAATTATTTTCTTTTTGTGTGTTTGTAAAGAAGATATAATAGGTTTCCAAGTAGTCGGAAGGCGAAGACCATCATCTCTCTTATTTAAACAATCGGGACGTTTTTCAAACTCGATTGCTTCGCGGATAGGTCTCGTTTTGAAGTTGTAAACCGGTGCTATTGTTTTGGCATTATCGAAGTCTATTTTGTGCCCTCTATGAATATGATGCATGCACTATCCTGGAAATTTTGCCGATCCTCTACCTTTCTGTGTGATAAAGATAGGGATCTTTAACGTGCCTAACATCTCATGGACATGGGACCGACAGCTTTACGCCCCCTCCGAGGATCGGAAGGTTCATACATTCAACTTGCTCACATACAATTCCACAACCCCGGTTGATATTAATGTTACAGTATGTACTAAAAAAGTGAAATGAGAACCCTGGGATCGAACCCAGTACCTTTCGATTCAGAGGCACACATTCTTAGCACTAAACCACCGAGGCTCATATAAATAGTAAAACTTCATTTTTTTTTATAAATTTAGGATCAAAACTTGTACGAAGTATCGTAATCCTGGAGTTGGGCTATCCATAGTCTGGAGACAGGCGTTGCGTTATGGTATCGAATTCTCATTAAAGATAATTGCATTTTTCTAAAAGTTGCCAGTTAAATAGTCAATAAGTGTTGAAAAAAAGTCTGGATGCAGTGCCTTTTAGAGCGATTTTTTTAAATATTTCAAATTATAATAACTAAATGTCGCATTAAGCTAGAATATTCAAGTTTGCTAATCAGTAAAGCTTAAAAGTAGCATGGGTACTAAATTTTATAAAAATAACCAAATGAGCTTTGGTGCAAAAAATTTGTTTTTCAAAAAACTGTTTTTAAGTAATACGATTTGGTAGACACCTTCCTTTTGTAAATGTCTTTAAAACGTTCGCTAGGCAGCCGCATGGGATCAGTTTTTCCGGGAAAATATTACATTGTCTTCTAGAAAGCTTTTGTAATTTTAATGACATTTGTAAAACAAGGTTCCTTTAAAGAGACTACGGCATCTAAGCTGTAATTTAAAATCTACCGATTAATTTTTAAATATTTACTTCAAAACAACAAACTGAAGCGTCCACAATAATAGTATCAATTTCTTGTTTAAGGCTACTTTTATTTTAGACGTTTTATTTTGAAGTTGTGGAAGCAAACATATAAAAAGGTAATCGGTAGATTTTAAAATTGCAGGTTTGAAAAGGGAATCAAAAGGGCCAGTTGACCTACTTTCGGAAGTTAAAGTCACACCCGCTACAAATTCTGTTGGGATTTAAAAAAGTTTCCCCTCGCAAGCAAAATCGACGTGTTCTATGGTTTTTCGAAATTCTCAGCAGTTATCAGGAAAATCCTGGTGCAACCTTTTATAATGGACCCTATGTATATATATATATATATATATATATATATATATATATATATATATATATATATATATATATATATATATATATATATATATATATAAAAGTAAACTTGGAGAACACCCAAATCACTACAACACATATTTCAGAGACCTTACGACATCTTCAGAGGAAGAAAATTCTTCCTCTGAAGATGTTGACATTGTCAACGAAACGATCGTAAGGTCTCTGAAATATGTGTTGTGGTAATTTGGGTGTTCTCCAAATGTACTTATTAGTGCTCATCACAGGTTCCAGTTTTCACATTATATATATATATATATATATATATATATATATATATATATATATATATATATATATATATATATATATATGTGTGTGTGTGTGTGTGTGTGTGTAGGTGTGTGTGTGTGTGTGTGTGTGTGTGTGTGTGTGTGTGTGTGTGTGTGTACATAAATCATACAATATATCATACACAAAAAGATCGTTTGTATATGTCAAGGATACAATTTTCAATATAGTACCTATATATAACTTTTAAGGGCAGCTAGATACGGATTTATGGGTCCTAATTTGCGCTCCTTTGAGAGACCAATTTTGAAAGTTTGCAGACCATGACCTCCCTAATAGTGATTTTGATAAATTAAGCAAAGCTAATAACGTAACATTATTTATGCTTTGACATCGTTTACATACAGTAGCACCAAAACGTCAATAAGTATGCTCTTGCGAGTCTTTGAAAACTTTGTCAAACTTGACACCATTTCATTTCTAGATCCAATTATTTCTATGGTACAACTCGTTTATCTTACAGCATAACAAACATCATAGTTTATTAAGTTCCACTTGATGAACACCATAAAGAAGTAATGGGGTGCTCAGCTCGACTCTCGGGGCAAAGACGGTCTTCTGCCTTATTTACTTGCTCTACTGGGATACCCCTATTCCCCAGGATCAAGTCCCCTTCCTTGCATCTACCGCTAACTGTTTATACATTCTATCTTCCAAGTGAAGGAATTTTAATTAACTAATTAATGAGTTGAACTGGCTCATGTTTAAGCCTTTCAAATGAAAGGTCGCACTGCTCCTCTACTAAAGATTTGCTAGGATATCTGTCGAGCGCATCTAGCACGATGTGTTCAATTAAATTTATACAGTCGACGTTTTATCACATCTAGAATCAACATCACTTAGTGGCATTATTGCAGATTGTCCCAACTAGTTGTTGTAATAATGGAGGGGTAAACAGACGAGGTATTAACAAAACTAACATTCTAGCAGAGAAGTTATAATCCGCTTTTGTATCTAAACATAAACATGTTGCTAGGATATTAGGTGAGAGGGGACTAATAATTTTCCGTCATTATTGTGGAAGATATCTACTTTAACTTGATTTACCTACACAAGAAAAAGTGTCAGATATTAAAGCTTTTGATACACAATTTTTAAAACCTTACATATGTTATGCATGTTACATTTGGAAGTAAGATATACTTACTTTCCAAAAAACTCTGGACGCAGCAAGTGCGTTATGGAAGTGAATTTTCATTAAAATGTTTTTAATTACAAATATATCGCTCTAATGCGAGCAGGCATCAATTTGGTTACCGGTATAACCTATATAGTAGGAACAATGTACCATATTTTATCAAAATAATTATTTCAATATGTACAAAAATTTTCTGAAAATTAACTTTAAATATTTCCGAGAAAACTGGTCTCCTAGCCAATAAACCTTAGGTTAATAGCAAATTGAGTTATTGAAATGTGAAACATTTAATGAAAATTCGCAACCAAAACGCCCTTGCTGCGTTCATACAAAAATTTTCCGAAAATAAAGTTAAATGTTGGTTTCCTAACCAACAAAATTTACGTTAATAGCAAATTGAGTTATTGAAATTTGAAGGATTTAATGAAAATTTGCTACCAAAACGCACTTACTGCGTCCAGATTTTTTTTCTTACAAACATGCATCATATTCGATAAAAAATGCTAAAATGCACTAACGAATTTGTTCTACGAACATTAGCTAAAAATTATAGACCGTTAAACCATAAACTTCACTAAACCTACAGAGAAAGCATCAACTTAACTAAACCGACAGTCAAAGCATCAGAGAAAGCGTCTATTTGAAATGAATTTTATGTAAATATTTTAGTAAAATGAAGGGCAATGACGGTTGAATCTGAAACTTAAGGGTTCGCAGAACACTCTTCTTGCAACATTTTCTTTTCACAATCCGTATTTGTTTAACGTTCTTTGCCTAAACATTGCCAATTTTGACGTTTTATATTGCGAGTTTGACGTTTTGAGGCAAACTCCAAAATTTGTTTCTTTAGCTGCCCGTAACTTTTTTATCCCTAAACTTAGAGACCTAAATTTTAGTACATTTAGTCTTTATAATACAAATGCGCGTACCAAATTTGGTTGCCCTCACTTGCAAAAGGAAGGTATTCACCAAATTTGATCAAGATCGGTCTATTATTTTTTGAGTTATCGGTACGATAAGAAAATTCCCTAAAAAAGAAAAATTGAATTACCAACGACTTATGGGCCAGCCTGTAATTGTAAAAATATTTTTTAAGGTGTAGCTTAAGACACCCTATAATTAATGTATACATTTTTTTTCGAATATTGCATAATAACGAATATATTGGGCTTTAAAATTTTTTTTACGAAAAATCGACAAAAATTATATACCATTAACCGATAAACTCTATAGCCAACACTACTGCCAAAGTACCAGAGAAGGGGTCTATTTGAAATGAATTTTCTGGGAATATTTTAGTAAAATGAAGGACAATGACGATTGACACTAAGACTTCAGGCTTTGTAAAACATTCTTCTTGAGACATGTTCCTTCCATAGCTCATATTATTTTCAGGTTCAGGTTCACTGCCTAAATATTACCAATTTTAACGTTTAAAATCGCGACTTTTGACGTTTTGAGGAAAGCCCAAATTTAAATGTCTTTAAATGCCTGTAACTTTTTTTGTTCTTTAACCTACAGAGCTAAATTTTGGAGGTAACTTACCTATAATAATATAAACCCGCGTATGAAATTTGGTTGCCCTTACTTTGTTAATTCCGGAGATATAATTTTTTTCCAAAGAAAACACAAAATTTTCCGGAAAAACGTAGGCGGATTTTCTTGGCTAACGAACTCATCCAAGCCACTTGCGAGAGGAAGGTACTCATCAAGTTTTACAAAATCGGTCCATTATTTTTTTAGTTATAGGTGTGACACATAATATATATATATATATATATATATATATATATATATATATATATATATATATATATATATATATATATATATATATATATATATATATATATATATATATATAAACATATAGTCTGAAACGGACCTCGGATTTGGGTTCCAGGGGTCCTAAATAGTGCTCATTTGAAGAAATTTTTTCCAAAATTCAAAAGTCGTGGTCTCCTCATTAGTGTTTTTTTTTTTAAAGAAAATTCACTAAAATCTGAACACCCAGCAAGACTTGATCAATTTTAATAAAATTTAGACATAATGTGTGTTTAATCTACTTAAAAAATGATTACCTTTTTAAACTAAAGAATTAAAAATAAAAAAGTTATATAATAATGGGTGGTTCCGCCGCAGTTTCTTATGATCCTTATGATTGAAATTAAATGACTTATGGTATCCGGAGCAATGTCATCCCAGACTTCTTGAATTCGGCAACGAAAGTCAACAAGGTTAATTAACTGGTGGGGGTAAATTACCAATTACCCAGTCGATTGCCAATCGTATCTCGCACATGTTCGACTATTGACAAGTTTGGTATTTTCTTGCAAGAACCTTGTGGTAACCTTTGCTGTATGAGGACATGTGTTGTCTTGTCGCAAAATGGGTTGAATTAACCTTCCTACGTATGGCAGTGAAATAAGTTGCAGAAGGTGTCGTATGTAACCATTTTCATTCAAATTTCTGCCAATAAAAGCTAAAAGTAACCTGCTACCGTATGTTATCGCAACCCGTACCAACACCCCCGTGTTTGCGGTATTCCATTCGAAAGCAAATAAATTCTAAGTTTCTGCGTTCTCCACGTAATCGTCATACTCTTCTGCGACCATCCTCGACCAAAAGACAGAATCAGGACTCGTCAGAGATTACACCACGAATCCATTCACCATCCCAATTTTATCTGCCATTACACGACTCAAGTGGAGCAGCACGATATCGAGGTTTCAGTGGGAGATATAAAAATGGTCTATACGAACGAAACCCAAAAGCGAGTGTTCTGCGTTATATCGTTGCCATAGAAACTCTTTGTTGTAAAACCCCCAACCAGGCATTTCCAATCCACCGTGTTGTGAAAACTTTGTCTTGTAAAGGCGCAATCCTCAAATGACGATCTTACCGTATTGAAGTTGCTCGATGTCGTCCGGATCCATGACGACGGTTATGGATTCCTTCTTCAGACCATCTGGACCAACACCATCACACTGTTGGCACACTGCGTTCTATGAGGTCGCAATGTTGTCTGATTGAAAAGCCGGCTGCACACATACCAACAATACGCCTCCTTTCGAATTCACTTAACTGATTGTAATTGTTACGTAAACGACACCTGGGCATGACTTAATAAATTGCGACAGATCGCTACGAAATATTGCTTCAAACTGAAGGAAACGCAAACTTTAAGACATAATTTTTTAACCAAACAAAGTTGAAAAAGTTCAGGACGCAGCAAGTGCATTATGGTAGTGAATTTTCATAAAAATGTTGGCAAATATGTGTGTGTTTTTTTTTCAGAAAGCAGGCATCAAATTTGATTGCCAGTATAACATATATAGTAAAAACAATGATTCATCAAAATAATAAAATGATTGCTTGAAAACGTACAAAAATTTCCGAAAGTAAACTTAAAGTGTAACCGAAAAATCCGTTTCTTGGTCAACCTTATAGGTTAATAGCAAATTGAGATTTTCAAATATGAAGCATATAATCAAAATTCGTTATCATAACGCACTTGCTGCGTCCAGAATTCCTTTACTTACAAACAAGCATTATATTTAGATGGAAAATGCAAAAATGCCATAACATAAGACGTGTTCGACTAAAAAAAATTATTTGTATCACCAACGACTTATGGGCCACCCTGTGATTGTAGAAATATTTTTTAAGATGTAGCTCAAGACACCCTATATTTAATGTATACATTTTTTTTTCATAATTTGTAGAATAACGGATATATTGAGCTTTATTGATTTTTTACGAAAATTCGACAAACGTTATATACCATTAAACGATAAACTATATAGCTAAGACTACTGCCAAGCATCAGAAAGGGTCTATTTGAAATGAATTTTCTGGAAACATTTTAGTAAAATGAAGGACAATGACGGTTCAAACTAAGACTTTAGGGTTTATAAACCATTCTTCTTGAGACATTTCCTTTCCATAGCCCGTATTAGATTCAAGTTCTTTGCCTAAATGTTGCCAATTTTGACGTTTTAAATTGTCACTTTGACGTTTTGAGGAAAACCCCAATTTATTTTTCTTTAAACGCCCATAACTTTTTTGGCTTTTGACATACAGCGCTAAATTCAAAAATATAGGTAATTTACCTATAACGATATAAAACGATGTACCAAATTTGCTTGCTCTTACTTTGTTATTTCCGGAGATATGAATTTTTTCTAAAGAAAACACAAAATTTTCCGGGAAAACCTCTGCCAATTTTCCCGACTAACGAACTTATCCAAGCCACTTACAAAAGGAAGGTATTCATCAAATTATATCAAAATCGGCCTATTATTTTTTGAGTTATCGGTGTGTTACAAATATATATATATATATATATATATATATATATATATATATATATATATATATATATATATATATATATATATATATATATATACACATATAAACATCAAAACTGACCCAGCGCTCATTTCAAGAAATTTTTTCAAAATTCAAAAGTCGAGATCTCCCCATTAGTGATTTTTTTAAAGAAAATTGAGGAAAAGTCTAGACGTCGCAAGTGCATTGTGGTAGTGACTTTTCATAGAAATGATCTGACACCAACCATTTTTTCTTACTTAAATGCTTATAAGATTTCTTCACCACATAGCTATAACTTTTGTTACATAGTTTACGTTTTATAACGTTAACCTACGTACCAAATTTGGTTACCATAAATTTGTTATTTTCGAAGATACAATTTTTTTCCGAAAGAAAACCCAAACCTGGTTCGATTTTCCTGGCTAACAAACTTATCCAGGCCACTTACTAAGGGAAGGTACTTGCGAAATTTAATCTCAATTGGCCCATTATTTTTTTAATTTTTGGTGTGATACATATATATATATATATATATATATATATATATATATATATATATATATATATATATATATAACATATAAAAATTGAAACTGACCCCGCATATGAGTTCTAGGGGTTCTAGTTCGCGCTTATTTGAAGAAACTTAAAGTAAGTAATGCTATTTTTTCAACAAAATTGTTATGTAAGGTGCCACTTTTTTTCATCATCATTTAAATAGTAAACAGGTCTATGGAAAAAAACAGCAAAAAAATATGGTTGTCATTTAAAAAACTTACGGTGACGTCATGATTCACAAATAGGTGACGTGATAAATGTAATTTTTACGTCACAAGTTGGAAATTGAAAAGATAAAATTGACCTGTCCGAGTTTTTCTTGAATAAATTAAATAACGCATGTATGGATTATGTTCCAAATTTTATCATCAGACTGTATAAACTAAAGATGTAAAAATTTTGCAGCATATTACATGCAATTCGGGAAACTGCAGAAGGCCAAATGCCATTGAATTCGGTTCTTTCGTTTCCAAAAACAAATTCCTAAACGAGTTTTTTCATAAACCGAGCCACGTTAGTGAATGCACTGCGCATCAAGCAAGCACGTCACATAACTGTTTGCAAAGCTGTTTTCATAAGTAACCAAACCCGTCATCGATACTCTGCAGGAAAAAGTGGTCCTGCAATAAGTTCGTTGCTTCGATCTCGCATGATACATGGAGGTATGTGCTCTTCACATAAATCATAAAGTTATTTAACATTTAAAGATCTGTCGATCCTTAAAGTGTACATGAAGATACAGAGTTATTTTTAACGGTCATAAGCAAAAGGGAAGCCTTCGTTACAAACTTACAATCATTTTATAATAGACCAATATAAATTATGTTAAAAATAGTTATAATTGAATTATACACCAATTTAAAGTATAACCATAATGGAAGTCCAAACACTGGAGAATTTTTGCATACGTAGGTACTAAATACTAACATGATCTTCCGATTTACTAACTAGCAAAACAGTGTCCTGGTCTGAATCGTCAGTAGCTAAATACCTAACATACACATTCATGTGTTACACGAGGATATATTACAAAATACTTAGTCTAGAACAGAAAAGCAATAATTTGTTTAACAAAATTGTTTTAATGCAAACATCCCGATTTTGGTCTTCTATAAATAATATTACAAAAAAAAACTCTGGACGCAGCAAGTGCCTTATGGCAGTGAATTTTTATTTAAATGCTTTGAATATTAAATATGTCTTTTTAATGCAAGCAGTCATCAATTTGGTTACCGCTATAACCTATATAGTAGAAACAATGTGCCCTATTTTATCAAAATAACTTATTGTTTGAAAATGTACAAAAATTTTCCGACAATAAACTTTAAACGTTGGTTGCCCAGCCAACAAACCTTAGGTTAATAGCAAATTGAGTTATTGAAATTTGAAGCATTTAATGAAAATTTGTTACCAAAACGCACTTACCCCGTCTTGATTTTTTTTCTTACAAACATATTTCGATAAAAAATGCAATAAAATAAGGCTGTTCGAAAAGAAAAATTGTAGGGATCACCAACGACTTATGGGCCAGCCGGTGATTGTCAAAATAATTTTATAAGATGCAGCTCAAGATACCCTATAATTAACTTATACCATTTTTTTTCTCGTCTCTTGTATAATAATAATAATTATATTGAGCTTTACCGTAGAAACGTGTCATCCTGTATATATGTAAGCAGATCAAAACTGAACGTAAACCCGGATATGGATTCCAGGGGGCCTAGTTTGCGCTCTTTTTAAAATTCTAAAGTCGCGGTCTCCTCATTGACGAATTTATGGAACGAAAATTGGCTGAAAATTATGTACCGTTAAACCATAAACTTAACTAAAACTACCGCCAAAGCATCAGAGAAAATAACTAACCTGTTTCATATCAGTCCCTTTTGTAAAACTTCCATCATTTATATGTGTTGATAAAACATAACAAACACTGTTTAGTCCACCCACTAACATTAATAAAGGAATAATTTGCACTTGTATATAAAAATGTCCCAAATAACACAAATATTTTGCAGCTGAAACTGATAACAATAAACATAACATAAACCATCTTATATTATAGGATAAACGTCAGTTACAGCGTCTAACAGACCTGCGCAATAATATCAAATGTTCTGTTAGCAGGCAACGACATACTAGATCTCATATAAGCGAGGTTTACCATTGTCAATGAAACGCGGTGATATTAAAAATAAATGTTTCAAATTTGAATAGCTCAATTTTCTGTAAACCTAGAAATCTGAATTTTCGCACATAGTTAGGTCTTTTCCAAAGCAATATGTACACCAAACTTCATCGAAATATCTTTGTAATTTTCGGAAATAAAGTTTTGATCGAAAGAAAACTCAACATTTTCCCGGAAAACCTTGTCCGATGTACCTGGCTAACGAACTCATCCAAGCTATTAATAAAAGAAAGGCACCTGCCGAGTTACATCATCAAAATCGGTTAATTATTTTTTAAGTTATCGGTTGGATACACACACATATATATATATATATATATATATATATATATATATATATATATATATATATATATATATATATATATATATATATATATATATAAACATATAAAAATCGAAACTGACCCCGGATATGGGTTCTAGGGGCCCAAATTCGCGCTCATTTGAAAAAATTTTTGCAAAGTCTCACCATCGATACCTCTCTATTAGTGAATTTTTTAAATAAAAATTCACTAATATTGTCAAGAGTTCCTAGTCTTATAACCTCAAACGGGATACCATTGGGTACACCAAATAGAACAGGAGAAGGTTTTGATACACATTTTGACTTTGTTTATGTTCCACTTTCTGGTCATGGGTCACTGCCCGAATCCTATTCTTTTGTCAGATATAAATTTCAGTAACTGAAAATGAAGCTCTTAAAGCCCAAAAGGTTGCCAGGTTTGGATAGAGGCACAACTCGTGCAACTTTGAAAAATATATATATATATATATATATATATATATATATATATATATATATATATATATATATATATATATATATATATATATATATATAGGTTTTCCCGGAAAATTTTGTGTTTTCTTCCGAAAAAAAAATTATATCTCCGGAATTAACAAAGTAAGGGCAACCAAATTTGGTACGCGAGTTTATATCATTATAGGTAAGTTACCTACCAAAATTTAGCACTGTAGGTTAAAGGACAAAAAAAGTTACAGGCATTTAAAGAAAAATAAATTTGGGTTTTCCTCAAAACGTCAAAAGTCGGGATTTTAAACGTCATAATTGGTAATATTTAGGCAACGAACGTGAAACTAATATGAGCTATGGAAGGAAAATGTCTCAAGAATAATGTTTTACAAAGCCTGAAGTCTTAGTTTCGATCGGCATTGTCCTTCATTTTACTAAAATGTTCCCAGAAAATTCATTTCAAATAGACCCTTTCTCTGGTGCTTTGGCAGTAGTGTTGGCTATAGAGTTTATCGGTTAATGGTATATCATTTTTGTCGAATTTTCGTAAAACATCTTTAAAGCTCAATATATCCGTCATTATGCAAGATACGAAAAAAATTGTATGCCTTAATTATAGGGTGTCTTGAGCTACATTTTAAAAAATATTTCTTTATTAGATCTGTGTTTATATATATATATATATATATATATATATATATATATATATATATATATATATATATATATATATATATATCGTACCGACAACTCAAAAAATAAGAGACGTGGCTTGGACAAGTTCGTTAGCCAGGAATATCTGATCAGGTTTTCCCGGAAATTTTTGTGTTTTCTTTCTAAAAAAATTTATATTTTTGGAAATAACAAAGTGAGGGCAACCAAATTTGGTACGCGTATTTGTATTATAAAGAGTGAACCATGTACCGAAATTTAGGTCTCTAAGTGTAAGGACAAAAAGTTACGGGCAGCTAAAGAAACACATTTTAGAGTTTTCCTCAAAACGTCAAACTCGCAATTTAAAACGTCAAACTCGCAATTTAAAACGTCAAAATTGGCAATGTTTAGGCAAAGAACGTGAAACAAATACGGATTGTGAAAAGAAAATGTTGCAAAAAGAGTGTTCTGTGCATCCTTAAGTTTCAGATTCAACCGTCATTGCCCTGCATTTTACTAAAATATTTGCAGAAGATTCATTTCAAATAGACCCTTTCTCTGATGCTTTGGCTGTCGGTTTAGTTAAGTTGATGCTTTCGCTGTAGGTTTAGTGAAGTTTATGGTTTAACGGTCTATAATTTTTAGCTAATTTTCGTAGAACAAATTCGTTACTGCATTTTAGCATTTTTTATCGAAATATGATGTAAGAAAAAATCTGGACGCATTAAGTGCGTTTTGGTAGCAAATTTTCATTAAATCCTTCAAATTTCAATAACTCAATTTGCTATTAACGTAAGTTATGTTGGTTAGGAAACCAATATTTAATTTTATTTTCGGAAAATTTCTGTATGAACGCAGCAAAGGCGTTTTGGTTGCGAATTTTCATCAAATGTTTCAAATTTCAATAATTCAATTTGCTACTAACCTAAGGTTCATTGGCTAGGAGACTAGTTTTCTCAGAAACATTTAAAGTTTATTTTCGGAAAATTTTTGTACATTTTCAAATAATTATTTTGATAAAATATTATACATTTTTCCTTTTATATAGGTTATACCGGTAACCAAATTGATGCCTGCTCGCATTAGAGCGATATATTTGTAATTAAAATATTTCTATGAAAATTCACTACCATAACGCACTTGCTGCGGCCAGAGTTTTTTATATATTAATTGGATTTTAACATAGAAGACAGATATTTATCTTGGTGCAATGATGTGATACTAATTGAATCAGAGTTGCAAGAGGCGTCTCATAAACGGTAGTTGAAAAAGTGGTTCTAAACCATTTATGGAAACATCTAATCATTCAGTAAAGACACATCCATCGTTACCCACGCATATGGAAACATACAAATAGATTGAAATTTAAATGAGACATTAATACCAACACCATCACAAAAAGATGCGACCAAAAAATGCCACTCATTAATAAATATATTTCCGATGTTATAGCTACTTTTTATTAACATTTGAAAATTACTATCTTATAAGTATTGTTGCACCCGCCAGATGTCAATTTTTTTTACTTTTAAATGGTTAGAAACTAACATTACAATCCATTGTGGAGAGAAAATATTTGAGTTTTAATGTAGGTATACAAAACCAAATTAATAAGTTAGAATTACGTAGGGCTAGATGTATTGTCACCGTAATTATAAACGCAGACCGATTTCACTCTAATTAGAGATCGTCAGTGCGCTGCACTAATCACAACGAGAACACACCTATAAAGTAATAGGGCTATGGTAGCCATCCTCCCAAAACATTGTGAGATGTACGACAGGGTCGCCATCTCCGTGCGGTACCAGGTAGTACGTTGTCACAATAGCTCTAGTCAACACAAAATGTTATAGATAGAGACTGTACAACCAATTAACAATTTTGTAAATTGTCAGCCCTGGCCCATTCCTTCCGTAATACAGAGGCAATGTATGTAAGGCTAGATGTATACTCACCGTAATTAGAAACGCAGACCGGTTTCGCTCTAATTAGAGCTCGTCAGTGCGCTATACTAATCACAACGAGAATACACCTATAAAGTAATACGGCTATGGTAGCCATCCTCCCAAAACATTGTGAGATGTACGACAGGGTCGCCATCTCCGTGCGGAACCAGGTAGTATATTGTCACGATAGCTCTAGTTAACACAAAATGCACAACATGTTATAGATAGAGACTGTGTGCAACCAACTAACAATTTTGTAAATTGTCAGCCCTGGCCCATTTCTCCCCTAATAGAGAGGAGACAATGTAAGTAGGTAATGCGGCACTTTGAGCAGACAGTGACGTCACAGGAAGTGACGTCACGGCGCCGGCGCCACGCCCCGGCGCCGGCGCCACGCCCTGGCGCCTACCCTGGCGCCGGCGCCTGCACTGGCGCCTGCCCTGGCGCCTGCCCCGGCCCCGGCGCCTAGCCACGCCCCGGCCCCCGGCGCCAAGCCCCGGCGCCTGTCCCGGCGCCCAGCCACGCCCTGGGCCAGACAGTCACATTTAGTCTTGTTATGTAAACATTCTAAGGTCATTGACCTGTCTTTGGCCAGACAGTGACGTCACATGACTTGTGCCAGACAATCACATAAGTGTCTAACCTATTACTTCAAATTATTATATTTTGAAAAAAACCATTTGGTGCAGGTGAGTTTCGAACCCGGGGCATTCAGATGGGAGGCAACGATGCTACCCGTTAAGCTAAGCAGACGCTTGTTAATTTATTGTTTTAGGTTGGTATATATATATACGACTTTTAATTACAAACCATACATGTAATAGAATTAAAGTTTATTATTAGACAAATGGATGATTTACAAAATAATGTTTAATATTAGAGGCGGAACCAAAACGGAAGAACCAAAATGGCGGAATGAAAGATGGAAGCCTGTGATACCTTAAGCTGACATTATAAAAAATGGCGGCTTTCTTTCTTAAAGATGGTGCCTTTCGCTTGATGGTTGAAGACTTATTTAAAAATAACACACAGAGGTCGTTAGCAAACAAAAGAAGGAAGTTCAGAAACATACTGTAGGGGGCCCCTTGATGGGTAAATGGTATTCGTGTTTGAGCTTGTCTAGAATACAGCCGTTAGAAGTATGACATCATC
The DNA here is from genome assembly GCA_964006375.1 of Tillus elongatus. Classification (NCBI taxonomy): domain Eukaryota; kingdom Metazoa; phylum Arthropoda; class Insecta; order Coleoptera; family Cleridae; genus Tillus; species Tillus elongatus. The sequence goes on from OZ023264.1 coordinate 61,155,960, forward strand.
CACAAACCTGTTCCACAAACCTGTTTGAGTTTTGTCTGTACGGTTGTTATCTAGTGTAATTTCCGTTGAATGACATCACCCCATTATTTGTGTTTGAACTTGTCTGTGTATCTGTTTAATATACGCAAGAGAGAGGCCCGCTTAGGGTAAATAACGTGTCAGTTGATGACTTTGGTGAATGTTATCTTGTGTTATATCTGTTCAATCACCCCCATTACTCGTGTTTGAGCTTGTCTAGTACAAACCGAAAGGATGACATCATCCATGTAAATTGTTCACTACACACTGTTAAACTCATTCAAAATTTAGTTATCGTAGAGGTAAGACGTGCTTCAGTTAACTCTAACGTATCCAAGTGCTCAGTAGTGTGTTTAAAATGGCTACATTAAATGATGTGTGCTACCAGCAAATTAAAGACAACTTCTGGTATGGTTTATTTGCAGACTTTCAATTAATTATTGATAAAAACACTGGTTATTTTAATGCGACTAAGCTGTGTAAAGATGGTGAGAAAAGATTCAGACATTGGTTGGAAAATAAGAAAACTAAAGAGTTGATTACCTATTACAACGGTCAGGCGAAGAAACATTTAGGTAGCCAGAATACCGATTACCTTAATATTTCAACCGAAGATGTCCACTTAGAGTCACATCTAGGGGGCCGGAATTCCGGCCCCCTAGATGTGCTGGAAGCAACATCTCAACTAACACCTACAACCGCTACATACTTGGTGGACTTTGGTGGAACACAGACTGAAAACAACTTGATATCTGGTACATATGTCTGTAAAGATTTGATATTAAATTTGGCTTGTTGGATATCCAATAGTTTCTATGAAAAGTGCAACCAAATTATTTTTGATTTTTTCGTAAGTGAATTTAATCAAAAATACAAGGATAACCTCAAAGAAATTGAAGTGAAATTAATGGAGATAGATGATGAAGTGCAGCGTATGCGAGAAACAAATGCTAAAATCACAGAACATTTAGAAGATATATCTCCAAAACCAAGCAACCCTGGAAAACTTTGTGTTTTTGGTTTGCTTTCAAGAAATGAGAAGGATACTACCTATCCATATCATGCTGTAAGGACTCAGAAGAAAAGTTTTAAAAGAGCTGTCAAGAACTTTAAAAATAAACACCCTGATTCCGAAGTAGTTTTAAACATGTTGTATGATCCAAATTCTGTAAATCTCTTTAACAGAATAAAGACCGAAGTCGAATACCTCAAGGCGAAGAGAAACGATCTACAGATAGCAGATGTACCTCAGGAGAAGTTTATTCAGGATATTATTGATTTACGATATAAATTGTAATTGTTCACTTAGCTTAATTGTATGTAACCAGATGAAAAAATAAAATAACATTATTTTAATAAAGACTTTTATTTTATTCTAAGTACATTAATACATTAAATATATAAGCTTATTTAACATCATCTGAATTTATCCAAGAATTCTGAGATTTATCAAAACCCAGCCATTTTACATAGAGCTGCTTGCCTTTCTTCCTCAAGATGCGTTCAACCAGATAGATGTCTGTTTGTTTCATGGCGATGTTGGATTTAAAAGTATCCACTTATCATGTAAATCTTTTAGTTTACCGTCTATTTCTCCCAGCTTATTCTTTAGCTTATTATTCTTTAATACATCAACATCTTTTAAAACTTGAGCAGTTATGTTCTTAGCTAAAATTTTCAATTTATTTTCAAATTCGTTTTTTAAATCTTCCAACTCAGGTTTGTGTACAGCTTCAAGTAGTATGGCAATGATTCTTTGTGTTACCTCATCTTTGTTCTTCTGATAGTCGTCTATCCATACATCAACAAATTTTTTATTTACACCATCTGTTGCATCGACTGGATCAGCTATGTTACACAATCTATGGCTTTGCAAATCAAAATCACCACTAGTAGTTCTTGGGAAAATCTCTCTTTCAATAATTTTAAACTTAGAACCTTTATTGGATTGGGAACGTCCGAACTTATCGATAGACATTTTTATACTAAGCACTAAGGTAGGTATATCTTTGATATATGTAGGTATACTAGGCGATAACACCAACCTCCTTCAGTTCTTCAATGATTGACTGAATTTCATTGTTATGAGCATTATTACCAGCAGCCTGGGAAGCTACTAAAAGTCTAAGTCTATCAACCAGCTCATTTATGTCATCCCAATAGACATATTCTATTTGTTTGTTATTTTGTAGCATATAGTTGTTAGTGTTGCTGCTTACATTCTGAGCTCTAGGTTCAGTTTTTTGTTCTGCGTTATGATGTGTGTCGTAACCAAAACCTTGAGGAGTTGAGGATCTACGACCTCGTGGATTTATCACCGGTTTTATTAGAGTCAGGTACTTTTCAGAGGAACAACCCTTGGTTCGTGCGTTAGGATCATAGTTCATTTTATGCACACTAGTTGCTTCTAGAATATCTCTATAGTGTTGAAGATCGTCATAGGTATACCCTCTAGGTGTTTTCATAAATATCAATTCTAGCAGACCTTGTGTTTGCGGATATCTCCGTTGACCTAGTCGAATGTCATTATCAGTAAAATCCAAGTGTTTATTGCCAAGACTCCAGCTACCGGTATCTTTAGCGTAGCGAGCACCATACGTTTGATCAATGGTAGCGAGCCTTGGTGGTTCAGTAAAATACTTGTCTACATAATATCGAACTCGTTTAGGATATTGCTCCAAAAATTCTTGATATGCAGGGTTGGATGTGACAGTTTGTAGATCTGCCTCAAGCTCTTCAAATGTTGGGATATCCTCATCGGAACTTGTCTCCTCAGCCTCTTCCCTAGGTTCAGCTTCAAAAACTTCATGGTCTTTAAGGAACTGTACTTGGGGTTTCGTTTCTGGTACCACTTCTTCTTTGATTTGTTCAGCCTTTGGTTGTTGCTGGGGCTGCTGCTGCTGCTGTGCTGCTGTGTTTTTAGATATTTCACTTAGGGGCTCAACAAGTGGTTTATATAAACGTTGCAGAGCATCATCATTCTCGGCTCTGTTAAGTTTAAGCATTAAATGTTTTTTTCGAATATTGTCAGCAAGTTGTAAAATCCTTTTCTTAACTTTTCGCTCTTCCTTACCCAACACTTCCATTGTGCTACAACTGGTCGGTATTACCAGCTGGTCTAATAATTTGTTTGAGCGATACAGGTTGTGTGGTGGTTTAACATATACTGACTCCTTCATGGTACATGCCTTCTTATTTATCACGATGTCTGGCTGTCTTGTTAGACAGCTGTGTTAGACAGCTGTGTTAGACAGCTGTGTTAGACAGCTGTGTTAGACAGCTGTGTTAGACAGCTGTGTTAGACAGCTGTGTTAGACAGCTGTATGACAGCTGTATGACAGCTGTGTTAGACACTTGTATGACATCTGTGTTAGACACCTGTGTTAGACAGCTGACTGTCCTGTCTATCATCGTTTGTTAGAATAATATATATCTATCGAATCCTTTTCTATATCGACCTTTGTGTACATCGTTTTCCTTCACAATCACCAACACACCATACTTATTATCTTTCCAGCATTGGTGGCAGATAGTTTTAAATTGTTTAAAGTCCATATCGGTGGTCACATGATCGTCGTACACATGTTTTAAATTGGTTTCATCTTGCTTGAATAACACAATAACATTGGTGTTGTCACGTACCAGATGTTTGGGTATTCGTGTATATGTTTGACAGAGATAGAATGAATCAATATTCTTATGTCTGCCCATACTGAAGTATGCTCTTATTTTATCTTGTTTGTCACAAGCTACATCATCAAATATAAACACAGAGTTGTCCTTGGCATCTTCCGGATCTAATATTTCATCGTTTTCTCGATAAGGATAGTAACCAACACCTTTTGTGGCATTCATCACCTCCTTTAACATCTTGTATTTCGGTTGATACAGAGACTTTGAATACACATACACGTTATCAAATTTTAAACCGTTTGCTTCAAACAACAAACTCAGCATGACATTAGTTTTGCCACACCCACTGGGACCACATATGATACAGCGAACGGTGTTTGGAAAGAGAGGACCATGCCTCAGTTGTTGTTGAGCTGTGTCCGTAACAACATCGTCTATATTTGTAATGGGTAAGGCAGAAGCGTGTTTGCTGGTACGCATCTTAACTTAAACTAAACTATATTTTATTTGGGTGTGTATATATATGAATGCAAGTGAGACACCCAGTCAGTATGCATGTTGGTGTCACAGAGTGAGGGCTGTTATTAACAAAGACAGATACAGGTTTTGCTGAAACGTTGCGGGGCGTTACAAACACCATGAAAGTTAACAGAAAACTTAATGAGGGGTTTTATGTAATCAACTCGAAGCCAAAGAAGAAGGTTCCCTTTAAAAACATACTAAGTCTGATTGAGGAAGTTATAAAAGATAGAAATCTTATTCCAACAGCGAACGCCGTATTTGATATAGCTCATACAATCGTTAGAAACATTGGTGGGCGTAAGAATGTGCAGAAACCTCGAGTTATTCCAATACCTAAAAGTGGAGGCTTCCTTCCGCTGTTGCCTCTGATATTTGGTGGGCTGTCAGCACTAGGAGCTCTGGGTGGTGGTGCTGCAGGTATTGCCAAAGCCGTGAACGATGCCAAGTCTGCGAAACAGAAACTAGAGGAGGAAGAACGGCACAACAAAACAATGGAAGCCATCGCGATGGGTAGGAGAGGGAGTGGCTTGAAATTTAAGCCAAAATGCAAGAGACTGGGCACAGGCATGTATCTCAAGAAACAGCGCTCCGGTTATGGGTTGTATCTGCAGAAACCAAAAAACGAGTAAGATGTTTACCAGCAAGACCTCTAACAAATGAAGACCTTGTGAAATTTGCTGGTAAAATGAAAATTCCATATTTTAGAGGTGTATACATGCGAGATACTTTGCCATCGAATGGGCCACGCAAGAATGAATCACTTATCATGAATTTGCAAACAAACAAGGAACCTGGCAGTCATTGGGTTGCAGTTAAGAAACGTGGTGACACAGCCGTGTACTTTGACTCATATGGAAACTTGAAACCACCAGTTGAGCTGCAGCGTTACCTTAAAAACTCTACTTTAATGTACAATCATGATGTGTATCAGAAATATAATACTTATAATTGTGGTCACTTATGTTTAAAATTTTTAAATAAAAGCCTTAAACAGTAGCCTGTGTGTATCAGTCATGGCGCACACCTTTGTGTTGAAAGACCGCAGCTCCCATCTGTCGTCAGACTACCATCCACCAATTGTTTTGGATGGTAATTATGCTGTTGCCTTGATAGGCTTTCACACCTACAACAACATACCCAACATCTATGAAGGTAAAAACAAATTTCATGTAAAAGAAGGAACCGGTTGGCGAACCATCACGATACCCACCGGTGCTTATGAAATAACACACTTGGAAGAGTTACTTCAAAATGAACTTGTTGGTGCTACAGCAACACACGAACAAAAGCAACAGGCTCTGCTTCTGAGACCTAATCCGAACACCATCAAATGCAGACTAAAGTGTTATACAAATGTCAGTTTTGAATTTGATGGTTCGATTGGGCGAATGTTGGGCTTTTCAAAACAAGTTCTTCAGCCGGACACCTTTTATGAATCTGATTTACCTGTTGATATAGTGGATGTTAGACAGATTCGCATCGAAACCAATATTGTGTCTGGTTCCTATTATAACGGACAACCCTCACATACGCTGTATGAGTTTGCTCCGATGGTTGATCCTGGCTACGCAATCGACATAGAACCTAACAATTTAATTTACTTGCCTGTGAACAAGCAAGAGATTTCCAATATAAGCATCGACATCGTCGACCAAGATTCAGTTCCTGTCAACTTTCAAGGTGAAGAGGTGTCTGTTCGCTTAAAACTTATAAAAGTTGCTTAGTATGTTGGTCTTCAAGGATATAAAATCAAGTGCATCTACCACATCAAATTCAGTTGAGTCAGACACGTCAAAGGGTACGCTTCGTCCCGATAATATTGAGTTCCTGCAAAGCCTGGGTTATCATGTCGTCAAAACTAGAAATATTCAAAGAACCCGTGTTTGATGATGGCATCGATCGAGAAGAGCTGCGTTCTTACTATTCACCAACTAAATCGTTTGGTAACAGCGATGAAATTGAAATAGCCATCAACCAACAAGATGCGTTCGTATGTCTGGCCGAGTCAGCTCTAATAATCGAAGGTGCTCTGGAACCTGTAGCAATCCAAAATGCCACTGGTGCTTGTTATCTGTCAAATAATGGAGGAGCAGCTCTGTTTGAATCAATGACCTATGAGTTAAATAACAAGGAAGTGGAACGAGTGCGAGACCCATACACCACAACCATCATCAAAAGTCTGCTATCGTTCAGTAAGAATGAAGCCCAATCTCTTAGCAACGCTGGTCTGAATGTGTCGTCGGAGCACATCACCTTAAATGATAACAAGTTTCACATGCTCATACCTGTCTGGTTCCTCTTCAGTTTCTTTCATCATTTCAAAGGAGTTCTCTGTGGCAAACATACTTTCCGCTTTACAAGAAGTCGAAACGATTCCAACGGCTATTACAGCACTGGTACGGCACGAGCAAAAATTACCGTAACCAATATGTTTTTAAAGGTAAAACATGTATTTCCCAATGATAAAATGAAATTGGAACTGATGGATAAAATAGCCAAAGACACCTCTATATTTCTCGCATACCGCAAATGGGACATATATGAGTTACCAGCACTCAGAGATATCAACAGAGATGTGTGGGCTGTTAAAACTGCAACCAACTTGGAAAGACCTCGATATGTGATTATAGCATTTCAAACAGATCGTAAGGATAACGTGAAGAAGAGGTCAGACTATTTCGATAACATTGGTATGTTGGACCTCAGAGTGTTTCTAAATTCAGAATGCTACCCTTATGAATCTATGAATATGGATTTTGAGAAATCGAAATATGCAGAAGCCTATAACATGTATACAGATTTTCAAAAAAACTTCTGTTATAAAAACATGTCGGAGCCTATCTTGAATTATGACGAGTTTAAAGACAGAGCTCTATTTGTGATTGACTGTCAGTACCAGAACGAGTCAATCAAGTCTTCAACGGTGGACATTAAGGTGGAGTTCATGAGTCACGCCAACTTCCCAAAAAATACTCGTGTTTATTGTTTGGTTATTCATGACAGTGTAATGGAATATAAACCTCTAACGGGTATCGTTAGAGCCATTATGTAATAATAGTATGTCATTTATGTATGTCATTTATGTATCAATATGTACAACTTAATTAATCCTAATAAATTTTTATTGTATGTAAATCAGTTGTTTTATTTTTATTTTGTTGCATTTTTATTAACCCCTTTCTGTAAGGTTAACAACTGTAAAAAACGTTGTTTATCCTTTGTAAGACCCCCTCTCTCTTACATCAGTTTGTTTCCTCAATACAAGAGAGAGAGACACTTGTTCAGTATGTGTTAAGTCGTGAAACAAGGATGACGTCTCTTGCTGTATGTAAGTACACTCTTCTTATTATGTCTGTTTGTATTCAAATAACAAATACAAACATAACCTTACTAACAATTGGATGGCAGGGTAATCAGCCTGTACAAGAGAGTGTGTGTTGGTTTTAGGTGTTAATACAGCTTGTTCTAACTTACTTAAATATTATATTTCTTCTGTTCAACAAGACGATTATTTTGATGTGTCACACATGTATGTAGCTCTAAGAATAGCTATACCGGAAGTGTCTACCGGAAGTAACATTTTTATTGAATATGCTTATAGAGTTTGCTTTGCTGAACAGCGTGTATGTATTGGTTCTATCGTACATCTCACGGATCTTCCGCGATAAGGGTTTGAAGTTTTTTTATCTCAGTTTCTTGTAGAGCTTGTTACGAAACATACATTTTTGAAGATAGTTCCTTTCTATCACTTTCCATTGAAAAGATATAACGATTTAAAGTTTTGACCGGAAGTGGCCATTTTATTGTATATTCCACTTTGATTTGGCCTCCTTAACACCGTGCATATGTTGGTTCTATCGTACATCTCACGGATGTTCCGCGATAAGGGTTTAAAGTTTTTTATCTCAGTTTCTTGTAGATCTTGTTACGAAACATACATTTTTAAAGTCGGTTCCTTTCTATCACTTGTCGTTGAAAAGATACAAGGATTTAAAGTTTAGACCGGAAGTGGCCATTTTATTGTATATTCCAATTTGATTTGGCCTCCTTAACACCGTGCATGTGTTGGTTCTCTCGTACATCTCACGGATCTTCCGCGATAAGGGTTTAAAGTTTTTTATCTCATTTTCTTGTAGACCTTGTTACGAAACATACATTTTTGAAGTCGGTTCCTTTCTATCACTTTCCGTTGAAAAGATATAACGATTTAAAGTTTAGACCGGAAGTGGCCATTTTATTGTATATTCCAATTTGATTTGGCCTCCTTAACACCGTGCATGTGTTGGTTCCAGCGTACATCTCACGGATCTTCCGCGATAAGGGTTTAAAGTTTTTTATCTCATTTTCTTGTAGAGCTTGTTATGAAACATACATTTTTGAAGTCAGTTCATTTCTATCACTTGTCGTTGAAAAGATACAAGGATTTAAAGTTTAGACCGGAAGTGGCCATTTTATTGTATATTCCAATTTGATTTGGCCTCCTTAACACCGTGCATGTGTTGGTTCTCTCGTACATCTCACGGATCTTCCGCGATAAGGGTTTAAAGTTTTTTATCTCGGTTTCTTGTAGACCTTGTTATGAAACGATATATTTTTAAAGTCAGTTCCTTTCTATCACTTGTCCTTCAAAAGATACAAGGATTTAAAGTTTAGACCGGAAGTGGTCATTTTATTGTATATTCCAATTTGATTTGGCCTCCTTAACACCGTGCATGTGTTGGTTCCAGCGTACATCTCACGGATCTTCCGCGATAAGGGTTTAAAGTTTTTTATCTCATTTTCTTGTAGACCTTGTTACGAAACATACATTTTTGAAGTCAGTTCCTTTCTATCACTTGTCCTTCAAAAGATATAACGATTTAAAGTTTAGACCGGAAGTGGCCATTTTATTGTATATTCCAATTTGATTTGGCCTCCTTAACACCGTGCATGTATTGGTTCCATCGTACATCTCACGGTTGAACCTGTTGTCTATTTTGTTTCTGAACTTCCTTCTTTTGTTTTGCCAGCGACCTCTGTGTGTTATTTTTAGAACCTACCCATATAACAATTGTGACGTTCTAGTCTGTCTAATATTAAACATATTAATTATTATGTCTTATGTCTACACTCTCATTTGTCGGCTAGGTTGGAGTGACGTATCTTTAAATAAGTCTTCATCCATCCTTGCACCATCTTTATCAACGAAAGCCCGCCATTTTTATAATGTCAGCTTAAGGTATCACAGGCTTCCATCTTTCATTCCGCCATTTTCCTCCGTTTTGGTTCAGCAGCCTCTAATATTAAACATTATTTTGTAAATCATCCATTTGTCTAATAATAAACTTTAATTATGTTACATGTATGGTTTGTTTGTAGTCGTATATATATACCAACCTAAAACAATAAATTAATAAGCGTCTGCTTAGCTCAACGGGTAGCATCGTTGCCTCCCATCTGAATGCCCCGGGTTCGAAACTCACCTGCTCCAAATGGTTTTTTTCAAAATATAATAATTTGAAGTAATAGGTTAGACACTTTTGAAATGTTTGCATGTGACTGTCTGGCCCAAGTCGTGTGACGTCACAGTTTCCTAGACAGGTCAATGACCTTAGGAATAACACGGATGTGACTGTCTGGCCCAGGGCGTGGCTGGGCGCCGGCGCCGGGGCTTGGCGCCGGGGCGTGGCTAGGCGCCGGGGCCGGGGCAGGCGCCGGGGCAGGCGCTGGGGCAGGCGCCAGGGCAGGCGCCGGCGCCAGGGCAGGCGCCAGGGCGTGGCGCCGGCGCCAGGGCGTGGCGCCGGCGCCGTGACGTCACTTCCTGTGACGTCACTGTCTGCTCAAAGTGCCGCATTACCTACTAATGTATGCAGGACTAGATGTATTCTCACCGTAATTAGAAACGCAGACCAGTTTCGCTCTAATTAGAGCTGGTCAGTGCGCCGTATCTTATCACAGCGAGAACACAGTCAACTTTGGATTTTTTTATGGCAGCCATATTGAATTTTTAGAAGGTTAAATAGAGAAAAAATTACGATTTCAATGATGTCAGCACTACCTTTGAAACTTTTTTTTTGCAAATCGAGTTGCCATGAAATTAATTAATTCTGGTGTATTGTGAATTTGGAATGAAACGTGCATGCAATTGTTTCGGTTTTGAAAAGAAAATTTTATACAATTTAATATCATGGCAACTTGATTCTTAATTTAAAAAAAATAACGCAGTGTGTCACATCATTGAAATCGTAATTTTTTTCTCTATTCAACCACATAAAAATTCAATATGGCTACCATAAGAAAATCCAAACTTGGCTATGAAAATCTAATGATTTAGTAGGCCTAGAAAATTTTTGAAACGGGCAGTAGATAACCCATGAAGACTTATGTGAAGTTGACAAATATCATAGCATTCGTTTAACTAATAAAAAGATATGGAAGAAATTAGATAACGCAGCGTTTCAGTTTTAGTGTATTTTCTTTAAAAAAAGTCACTAATGAGGAGATCCCAACTTTTGAATTTAAGAAAAATGTCTTCAAATGCGCGATAATTATGCCATATATATATATATATATATATATATATATATATATATATATATATATATATATATATATATATATATATATATATATATATATATATCACTCCGATAACTCAAAAAACAATTGGCCGATTTTGATAAAAGTGAGTATCTTCCTTTTGCAAGTGGCTTGAATAAGTTCGTTAGCCAGGAAAATCGGCCCAGGTTTTCCTGGAAAATTTTGTGTTTTCTTTCGGAAAAAAATTATATCTCCGGAGATAACAAGGCAGCCAAATTTGGTACGCGTGTTTGTATTATAAAGAGTGAAGCATGTACCAAAATGTACGTCTGTAATTTAAAGACAAAAAAGTCTGGACGCAGAAAGTGCGTTATGATAGCGAATTTTCTTTAAAATGTTTTTAAGAGCAAATGTATTTCGTTGATGAAAGCAGGCATCAAACTTGGTTGCCTATATAGTAGAAACAATGTACCATATTTCATCGAAATAACTTTCTTGTTTGAAAATATATAAACATTTTTCAAAAGTATGGATGCAACAAATGTGTTATGGAAGTAAATTTCCATAAAAAAGTTTTTAATAGCAAATGCGAGAAGACAATAATCTGATTACCGGTATAGCCTATATACTAGAACCAATGTACTATATTTTATCAAAATTATTTATGGTTTGAAAATATACAAAAATTTTCCGAAAATAAACTTAAATGTTGGTTTCCTAACCAACAAAGCTTACGTTAATAGCAAATTGAGATATTCAAATTTGAAGGATTTAATAAAAATTCGCTACCAAAACGCACTTACTGCGTTCAGATGATTTTTTTCTTAAAAACGCATCATATTTCGATAAAAAATGCAAACATGCATTAACGAATCTGTTCTACGAAAATTAGCTAAAAATTATAGACCGTTAAACGATAAACTTCACTAAACCTACAGCGAAAGCATCAACTTAACTAAACCGACAGCCAAAACATCAGACAAAGTGTCTATTTGAAATGTATTTTTTGCAAATATTTTAGTAAAATGAAGGGCAATGACGGTTGAATCTGAAACTTAAGTGTTCGCAGAACACTCTTCTTGCAACAATTTCTTTTCACAATCCGTATTTTTTTCACGTTCTTTGCCTAAACATTGCCAATTTTGACGTTTAAAATTGCGAATTTGTTTCTTTAACTGCCCAAAACTTCTTTGTCTTTAAAGCTAGAGACCTAAATTTTGGTACAGGGTCCACTCTTTATAATACAAACACGTGTACGGATTTGGTTGCCCTGATTTTGTTATTTCCGGAGATATGATTTTTTTTTAAAAGAAAATACAAAATTTTCCGGGAAAACCTGGTCCGATTTTCCTGGATAACGAACTTATCCAAGCCACTTGCAAAAGGAAGGTACTCACCGAATTTGATCAAGATCGGTCCATTATTTTTTTAGTTATCGGCCGGATATATATATATATATATATATATATATATATATATATATATATATATATATATATATATATATATATATATATATATATATATAAACACAGATCTCCTCATTAGCGAATTATTTTTTTTATTCGCTAAAAAGTTATGAACAGTTAAAGAAAACCATTTTGGAGTTTTCCTCAAAACGTCAAAGTCGCGATTTGAAACGTCAAAAATGGAAATGCTTAGGCAAAGAACCTGAAACAAAAACGGAATATGAAAAGAAAATGTTGCAAGATGAGTGTTCTGCAACCCTTAAGTTTCAGCTTCAACTGTCAGTGTCCTTCATTTTACTAAAATAATGACAGAAAATTCATTTCAAATACAGTAAGTCCTCGCATAACGTCGCCTCATTTAACGTTGTTTCATTATAGCGTCGCAGTTTATTGTAGGGAAATGTATCGTTTAACATTGAAGCTGATTCGGTATATCGTTGTTATTCTAAAGAAGTCTAAAATAGTTGGTAAAAAGTTCGAAACGCAGCAAGTGCGTTATGGTAGTGAATTTTTATTAAATGTTTCAATTTTGAATAACTCAATTTTCTATAAACTAAGAAAGTTTAATTTCGGTATGTAGTAAGGTATTTCCTAAGAGAAGATATCCACCATATTTAATTAAAATAACTGTAATTTTCAGAGAAAAAAATTTTGTCGAAAGAAAATTTAAAATTTAAATAACTCTAATTTCTATACACGTAGAAAGTTGAATTTTGATACGTAGTAAGGCCTCTCCTAAGGCAACCTATCAGTTAAATGTCATTAAAACAGCTTTGTATTTTTCCGGGAAAAAAATGTTTTCGAAAAAAAAAACTGAAAATTTTCCCGGAAAACACTGTCCTATTTTCCTGGCTAACGAACTCATCCAAGCCATTAATAAAATAAAGGCACTTGCCGAGTTTCATCGAAATCTGTTAATTATTTTTTGAGTTATCGGATGGATATATATATATATATATATATATATATATATATATATATATATATATATATATATATATATATATATATATATATATATAAAACTGACCCCGAGGGGTTCTAGTTCGCGCTCATTTGAAAAAAATTTTACAAAGTCTCACCATCGATACCTCTCTATTAGGGATTTTTTTTAATAAAAATTCACTAAAAAGGGGTACACAATATAATGTGTAGGCATGTACATAATACATAAGTAAATGAATACTGTTTTTTTAATAATTTTGCAGTCACAAATATGTACATATGATGTATGTACATTATATTAATTCCCAATAATTCGTTTTACGTCACGACTGTAAGATCCCTAACTACGACGTTGCTGTAGACTTGTAGACCCTTCCTCTAGTGCTTTGGCGGTAGTTTTAGTTAAGTTTATGGTTTAACGGTCTATAATTTTTAGCTAGTTTTGGTAGACAAAATTCGTAAATGAGGAGACCGCAACTTTTTTTAAGATTTCTTCAAATGAGCGTCAACTAGGCCCCCTACAACCCATATCCGGGTTTATATTCACTTTTTATCTGTTTATATATGTACAGGGTGACGCATTTCTACGGTAAAGCTCAATATAATTGTTATTATACATGATACGAGAAAAAATTGTATGCGTTAATAATGATAGGATGTCTTGAGCTGCATCTTATAAAATAATTTTGACAATCACAGGCTGGCCCATAAGTCGTTGGTGATATCTACAATTTTTTTTCTAACACCCTTATATTATTGCATTTTTCCATTTTTTGTCGAAATATGATGCATGTTTGTAAGAAAAAATCGAGACGCAGTAAGTGCGTTTTGGTAGCGAATTTTCATTAAATTAAATCCTGCAAATTTTAATAACACAATTTGCTAGGAAACCAGTTTTCTCAGAAGCATTTTAAGTTTATTGTCAGAAATTGTTTATACATTTCCAAACAATAAGTTATTTTGATAAAATATGGTCCATTGTTTCTACTATATAGGCTATACAGGTAACCAGATTGGTGCCTGCTTGCACTAGAGAGACATATTTGCTATTAAATTTTTTTTAATGAAAATTCACTACCATAACGCACTTGCTGCGTCCAGACTTTTTTTCAGAATATTTCAGTAACGACTTGATTTATCCGGAATTTAATTTAAAATTCTTAATGAGCATGAAGTTGTACATTTTCGTACTTTAACCGACTCTGTATCTTTAAAGGTTTAAAGGTTTAGAAGATAGCAATAATAGTGTGCAATATAAAAGTGATCGGCCTGTATACAAGTTAGGTTTATTCCAGACTTATAACTCCAGTAGAGTGTAAATGTAAACAGTAATTTATTTACTGATCTTGAATGTGAATAGAGACCTGTTTCAATGTCACGAAAAGCGTTCAAGCGAGAATATCTGAAGTTATGTCGTTGCTACATCTCGATAACCCTTTTTCAATGGAGTTAGTTAACCGTTACCGCATACTGCATACTCTGGGTCTAGGTTACTGGAAAGTTCTATTGTAATTATTATTGTTATTACATAATTAAATACTAGGAAACAGCCACTTCAACTAGCTCCTATGTAGGAGTGTTTAAAGTGTGATAATATATATTAGCGACTATCTAAGTACTTGTTAGACCGTTATTATAATAGAAATAGGTATAGGAAACATACAGACAGAAGTGGAAGACAAACATTGAAGAATATAAGTAGATATTCTTTCAGTAACTTGCATGCAAACAGAAAGAGCTTTCTGTGCAAATGTTATTAGATCTAAACAACACTTTAAAAAAATCTCTGGACGCAGCAAGTGCGTTATGGTAGCGAATTTTCTTTAAAATATTTTTTATAGCAAATGTCTTTCTTTGATGAAAGCGGGCATCAAACTTGGTTGCCTATATAGTAGAAACAATGTATCATATTTCATCGAAATAATTTATCGTTTGAAAATACATTTTTCAAAAGTCTGGATGCAGCAAATGTGTTATGGAAGTGAATTTCCATAAAAATGTTTTTAATAGCAAATGCGAGCAGGCATCAATCTGATTATCGGTATGGCCAATATAGTAGAAACAATGTACTATATTTTATGAAAATTACTTATAGTTTGAAAATATACAAAAATTTTCCGAAAATAAACTTAAATGTTGGTTTCCTAACCAACAAAGCTTACGTTAATAGCAAATTGAGATATTGAAATTTGAAGGATTTAATGAAAATTCGGTAAATTTGCAGATTAGCTCCCGAACGCTTTTCAAAAAAATTTTTTCAGAAATATTACTAGGACCTTACCTGTATGCACAAACCACAAAAAAATTTCTGGTTCACACCCCCCAAGGAAGTTACGGGACTGGGAGTGAATAGGAGTGCTGGGCGGGGTAGGTAATAAAAAGGAAATATGACCAGAAAAAGGGAAGAAAACTGCTTAAAAGCTGTCTATTTGAAGCCATATCCCCATTAAACCCCGCCTACCCCGCACAGCACCCCTATTCGCACCAAGCTCACGTAACTTCTTTGGGGTGTATGAACAAGAAGTTTTTCTTGTGGTTTATGCAACGAGGGTGGTTGTATGCACACGAGGGGGGAAGGAAAATGCCTACGACGAAGCAGACCCCCCCCCCCGCGCTTCGACTTGCGGTAAGGTTTGGGGGTGGCTGCTTCGTCGTCGGGATTTTCCTTCCCCCCCTCGCGTATACAACCACCCTCGTTGCATAAACCACAAGAAAAATTTCTTGTTCATACCCGCCAAGCAAGTTACGGCATCTGGGGGAATAGGGGTGCTGTGCGGGGTAGGCAGGGTTTAAGGGGGATATGGCTTCAAGATGTGAAAAAGACAACTTTCAAGCCCGTTTTATTCGTATTTTCTGCTCATATTTCCTTTTTACTACCTACCCCGCCCAGCACCCCTATTCACTCCTGGTCCCGTAACTTCCTTGGAGGGTGTGAACAATAAATTTTTCTTGGGTGTTGTGGATCCAGGGGAGCCCTAGGCAGGTTTCTGAAAACAGTTTTTTGCAAATTGACCGAAAATTTGCTACCAAAACGCACTTACTGCGTCCAGATTTTTTTCTTACAAACGCATCATATTTCGATAAATAATGCAAAAATGTATAAATGAATTTGTTCTACAAAAATTAGCTAAAAAAAATTATAGACCCCTACTCACTCCTGGTCCCGTAACTTTCTTGGGGAGTGTCAACAAGAAATTTTTCTTAAGGTTTGTGGATCCAGGGGGAGCCCTAGGTAGGTTTCTGAAAACAGTTTTTTGAAAAGCGTTCGGGAGCTAAACTGCAAATTTACCGAAACTTGGCTACCAAAACGCACTTACTGCGTCCAGGTTTTTTCTTACAAACGCATCATATTTCGATAAAAAATGCAAAAATGCATTAACGAATTTGTTCTACGAAAATTATCTAAAAAAAAATTATACACCCCTACTCACTCCTGGTCCCGTAACTTCCTTAGGGAGTGTGAACAAGAAATTTTTCTTGGGGTTTCTGGATCCAGGGTGGCCCCTAGACAGATTTCTGAAAACAGTTTTTGGAAAAGCGTTCGGGAGATAAACTGCAAATTTACCGAAAATTGGCTACCAAAACGCACTTACTGCGTCCAGGTTTTTTTCTTACAAACGCATCATATTTCGATAAAAAATGCAAAAATGCATTAACGAATTTGTTCTACGAAAATTATCTTTAAAAAAATTATACACCCCTACTCACTCCTGGTCCCGTAACTTCCTTAGGGAGTGTGAACAAGAAATTTTTCTTGGGGTTTGTGGATCCAGGGTGGGCCCTAGGCAGGTTTCTAAAAACAGTTTTTTGAAAAGCGTTCGGGAGCTAAACTGCAAATTTACGGAAAATTCGCTACCAAAACGCACTTACTGCGTCCAGATTTTTTCTTACAAACGCATCATATTTCTATAAAAAAATGCAATAATGCATTAACGAATTTGTTCTACGGAAATTAGCTAAAAAATTATAGGCCGTTAAACCATAAACTTCACTAAACCTACAAGTAAATATCCAAAAGAGTATCAACTTAACTAAACTGACAGCCAAAGCATCAAAGAAAGGGTCTATTTGAAATGAATATTTTGTAAATATTTTAGTAAAATGAAGGGCAATGACGGTTGAATATGAAACTTAAGGGTTTGCAGAACACTCTTATTGCAACATTTTCTTTTCACAATCGGTATTTGTTTCACGTTCTTTGCCTAAACATTGCCAATTTTGACGTTTAAAATTGCAAGTTTGACGTTTTGAGGAAAACTCCAAAATTCGTTTCTTTAACTGCCCATAACTTCGTTGTCTTCAAAGCTAAATTTTGGTACAGAGTTCACTCTTTATAATACAAACACGTGTACCAAATTTGGTTGCCTTTGCTTTGTTATTTACGGAGATATGAATTTTTTAGAAAGAAAACACAATATTTTCCGGGAGAACCTGGTCCGATTTTCCTGGATAACGAACTTATCCAAGCCTCTTGCAAAAGGAAGGTACTCACCAAAATTTGATCAAGATCGGTTCATTATTTTTTGAGTTATCTCGGTCGGATATATATATATATATATATATATATATATATATATATATATATATATATATATATATATATATATATATATATATATAAACACAGATCTCCTCATTAGCGAATTTAAAAAAAATTGCTAAAAGACATTAACTTCCTGGTTCAAAACTTTGACCATATTTTTATGGATCAAATAGTAAAAGAAACCGTAATTAATAAGCTGAGGCATTTTCCAGGGAATATACTGTGAAGAATATTCGTAGAATTGAGTAAAAGCTCGTATGTGTGGGTGTGTTTGGCTTGACATGACTATGGTGAATACCTTGGGCCACAGAATGAGTAAAAGCTCATTATGGAAGATTTATGGAATATCTTATAAATATACCTACTGACGTTGTAAAAAAGTCTGGACGCAGCAAGTGCGTTACGGTAGACCTATTTTTAATGTTAAATCTGTTTTTTAAGAAAGACCACAAATTTAGTAAATAGTATAACCATTATAGTCGAGACAACGCACCGTAGTTCAACAAACTAAATTATTGTTTGAAAAAGTAGCTAAGTTTGCTGACCATATATTTAAAATTTTAGCAAAAAAACTGGTCTGACTTTCCTAGCCAACGATGCAAGCAATTTACGCAAGGACTACACCAGCCAAGATATAATTATTCACAGGAAGCTTTTTGATAGAAATAAAAAAAAATCGGGACGCAGCAAGTGCGTTATAGTAGCGAATTTTCATAAGAATTGTACACTCTTTATACGGCATATTAGTAAAGTTAATACTTTAAACTTACACAGCCCTTGAAGATCGATTTTAGAGGTCCTAGTACGGGCACATTTGAAAAATGCTTTCAAAACTTGTATTACCAGCGACTTATGGGACACCTGATTGTCAAAATAATTTTATAAGATGCAGTTCAAACCATCCTATAATTAACTTATATAATATTTTCCTTAGCTTGTATACTTAACTCTGAAATCATCAAAGAAAGGGTCTATTTGAAATGAATTGTCTGCAAATATTTTTGGTAAACTGAAAGACAATGATGGTTGAAGGTGTAACTTAAGGCTTTGTAAAACACACTTATTACGACATTTCTTCTACAAAAGCCTATTTTTTTTAGGTTGTTAGTCTAAAAATTGCAAATTTTGCCGTTTCAAATCGCGACTTTGGCGTTTTAAGCAGAACTATGAAATTTTAAAAGTAATTTTTTTGATATTTCTTGACCTTTTTCCGCCAAGAAAACTTAATCTTTTTTTGTAATATGCAATAGATTTTGTTATCCATGCAAAACACTTTGATTTTGTGCCTTTCTCTGGTCATCACTGGCACCCAAAATTTTTATCTTTAAATGCTCATAATTGTTGTCCTTTTAACTTAGAGATCCGAATTTCGGCATGGTGGGTAAGTTTGACAGTATTTGGTTGCCATAACTTTGTTATTTTCGTAGATACCAAAATATTCCGCAAGAAACGGAATACAAAATAGGGAAAATGCCATTCTTTGTTTTCGCCATTATCTTAGTTATTTCTCAAACAAACAAAATGTACTAAGTGGAGATTGGAACCTGTGATGAGCACTGATAAGTACACTTGGAGAACCCAAATCACCACAACACATCTTTTTAAAGACCTCACGATCGTTTCACCAACAAAGTTAGCGTCATCAGCGGTTGAAAAATTATAAACTACTTACAGCTAAACATCACCTTTGTTCTGAATCTTAGGCAAACACCGATACCAAGAGGGAGCCGAATTTGAGAGCAAATTTTCTGTGCGTTGTACTTTAATTGCCGGACGAAGTTTTTGAACACCCGTTATAACTTTACCTGCCAAGTTTCCGAACATTTACTATAGCAAACACAGAATGCAAACAAAGGGCTATATATCAGTGGCGGCGCTCGCTTGAAGGAACTTTTATTTTTTGTTGCCTTAGAAATTTAAATACTGTCGTACGCATCTAGCTTCGCTGGTTGTCTAACATTTTTGATAGGTTTTAGATTTTCTTTATCTAGTTGGTGGTGGTTATTATCCCAAATATGTTTTGCCACGCATGACTTTCAAATTACAATATTTACAACTTAACTCACAGATACCCGACATTTCAGTGGCTTTACTTTTATCGTTCGTACTACCTAACATTTTTTAAATTATTTTTTGGCGAAAAAGTTTTTAAATGCTCTCAAAACCCGTTGTTATACGGAGTTCAAACGGCAGGCAAACATTTTTTTCGCTAGTTTATATTTCCTGGGTGTCGTGGATTCCGCTAACATTTTCCTTGTTCTGTGTCTATCAGTAGCGGCTCGTGCCTTAATGCATTGGGGGTGCGCAAGAAAAAAAATTAAGGACTCGCCTCTTTTTTCCCCGAAAATGTATTATAAAAAAACCTAACTTAATAATTATTAACCACTTACCAAGTTTTCCTCTAGTTAGTTATAGGTTATAGTAGTTAAAAAATCCTTTCCTTTGATAATTACTAACACAAATCACAATTCTGTCAACACTCAGCATTCACTTTAGTTTATAAGTTATAACATAGCAGACCTATACTTATTTCTTAAACGAAAAATCCATACGTCTATTTTTGATAGCCACAAACTGTTCTAAAACTCTTTCATCAAAGTTTGGTATTTCAAATACAAAGTCCCTGTTTATTGCCACAACATTGCTAGCGCATTAGGTCGATCATTTGACATGCTATTCACGAGGATCTAATCTATCGTAGTTATATTCCTTCTACTAACATTATATTTTAGACTATATTTAATTATCGTTGTTTCAATTACGTAAGATTTTGTTGTATACAAATCAATAATAACATTGCTTTAAGAAAGATAATACGGTCCTGGCGATAAAATGAGCGATTACGCCTGTGTTTCGAGAACAGCATAACTGTATACCGAGTCCCACCCTGGTCCGTTAAGCTGGAGCGATGTGGGCAAGGTCAAATATTCTATTCTCACAACATCAAAGGGCCTTCCTACAAGATTCAGTTCTGGGTCTTATTATGCTGTGCTGCAAGTGTGGAATTTTTAATCGCACAACGGAATTGCTTGTTCGGTCGTTTTTGACAAAGATAGTCGATCGTTTCGCATTGAAGTTTCCCATTTAGTTAGAGCGCCGAAGAATGCACACCGACGCAGGACTCAGTGTATATGGATGTATATAACGTCGGCAACCATTAACACACTGTACTTCTTCTGATTCTATATTAATGGCTGCCGACTCTGCGATCCTCGATATACTAATTTTGTTTGTATTTGTAGAAAGCAGAAAGTAAAAAAATAAACATTTATTAAAATATAGCATAGCAAAAATATTATTTTTCCCTGGCAGGCGACAGTGCGCGCGCACGGGCGCACTTATTGAGGAGCCGCCCCTGCTGTCTATTAATTAATTTTCTCACTAATCAATCCGAATACCCGTTATATTTAGCCACGTTTTTAATGTATTATAATTCTCTACTATATCTACTTTTACTTAAGAGAAATTTAAACCGGCCGTTTTTTTGTGCAAACGTATGATGTGAGTCATTTGGAATGTAACTTAGAGTGGTAGTTACCTTCCTCTTGACATCGAATTCAAGAGAGTCATTATTTTTAATAACTAGTACATTTAGAAAATGAAGTTTACTGTTAACTTCCAGTTTGCGGTTGACTTTTATTAAATCAAATTGACAGTTCAGTCTTTTAATAAAATCATCTACTTTGCATATACGTATTTGTGTTAAACTCTGCAAAAATATCGTCCACATAACGAAACCAGACTGTAGGAAAATACTCGCTTCCATTTTTTTAATCCGTCTCAAATCTACTCATGAAATGGTTCGCAATGAATGGAAACAGTGGGTTGCACATTACCGTGCCTTCAATTGCGTGACACAACATATTTTGGATAATAACGATGACATAGGTAAAGAACATCTGAAACTAATCAAATGTGTTGGACAACCAGCAAAGCTAGATGCGTACGAGAGTATTTGTATTTTAAGGCAACAAAAAACAAAAGTTCATGTTTAGTTGTGAGTAGTTTAGAATTTTTCATCCTGCGATGACGCTAGCTTTGTTGCTGAAACGATCGTCAGGTCTTTAAAAAGATGTGTTGTGATTTGGGTCCTCCAAGTGTACTTATTAATATAAAACGTTCATATGTTTGTTATCGGGAAAGCTAGAAGAACTATAATAAATAAAATTATACAGGGTGTTTGTTTAAAAAAATTGTGCAGTATTCAAAATCTGGTTGCAGCACTAAAAAATATAGAGGAAAACCTCAGATTTGTGTTCAGCACCACAAAAAAAAACATAAAGATCAGTAACGGCTCATGCCTTAATGGGTTGGGGGTGCGCAAGCAAAAAATGAAAGGCTCCCCTCTTTTTTCCCGAAAATGTATTATAAAAAAACCTACTTACTAAACTTAATAATTATTAACTACTTACCAACTAACTCTAGTTAGTTATAGGTTATAGTAGTTAAAAAGTACGTTCCTTTGATAATTACTAACTATATAATTTTAAATGTGTTGTTTGATATAAAGACATCACAATATGTGATCTTTGTCATTTTATACTTCACGTATCTTTTCAATTTTATTATATTTATTTATATGTTCATTTACTCGTCTATTAATTTATATATTTATAAACGGCTAAGCCTATGTAGGTTAGCATTATATAATTTCAAATGTTTTGTTTGACATAAAAACATGACAATATGTGATCTTTGTCGTTTTATACTGCAGGTATCTTTTCAATTTTACTATATATATATATATATATATATATATATATATATATATATATATATATATATATATATATATATATATATATATATATATATATATATATATATATACTTTTTTAACTTGAATTTTAACATTGAATGAATTTTATGAAAATACGCCATAATGCCGTACTTGATAGACGCAAACTTATTAGAAATTTTGACCAAAGAATTTAATATACTTTAAAATGTCTAAATGTGAGATGCTATTCACGAGGATCTAATCTATCGTAGTGTTATTCCTTCTACTAACACTATATTTTAGACTATATTTAATTATCGTTGTTTCAACTACGTAATATTTTGCTGTATACAAATGAATAATAACATTGCTTTAAGAAAGATAATACAGTCCTGGCGATAAAATGAGCGAGTACGCCTGTGATTCGAGAACAGCATAACTGTATGCTGAGTCCCACCCTGGTCCGTTAAGCTGGAGCGATGTGAGAAAGGTCAAATATTCTATGCTCACAACATCAAAGGGCCGCCCTACAAGATTCAGTACTGGGTCTTATTATGCTGTGCTGCAAGTGTGGAATTTTAAATCGCACAACGGGATTGCTTATTCAGTCGTTTTTGACGAAGATAGTCGATCATTTCGTATTGAAGTTTCCCATTTAGGTAGAGCCCCGAAGAATACACACCGACGCATGACTATGTGGATGTATATAACGTCGGCAACCATTAACACACTATAATTCTGCTGATTCTGTATTAATGGCTGCCGACTCTGCGATCCTCGATATACTAATTTTGTTGGTGTAGAATGCAGGAGGTAAAAAAATAAAAAATAATTAAAGTATAGCATAGCAAAAATATTATTTTCCCCGGCAGGCGGCAGTGCGCGTGCACGGATGCACTTATTGAGGAGTCGCCATTGATAAAGGTACTTAAAATAATATCCCCTTCATATCTTCATATACCTTTTTTTTAATCGACTTTTCCTAGACACCATGCCAGTTGACCAGACTAGATAACACTGACAAGCATGCATTAGACACTATGAAATAGTGTCTACATAAAAATGATGTATTAAAATTCAGCCTCTGCTATTTGTATATAAAAGCTAACGTTTATGTTAATTTTTTCTAAACCGTTGGAACTCAAAGTGTCGACTAATTAAGACTAATTTTTTAATTATTCACATTCTTTACTCGATAATATCAGGTATACACTGTAAACGTTAATTCTTCTAAATTAGCTGCGCTAATTCCAAAGCAAAGTTGATTTTTCCTCGTATCTCGTATCTCATAGCATGCTTAGATGTATCAGCATAAGAACAATAGAAGAACAGTCGTGGTAGTTCTCAGGAGTAGTTGACTAGTGCTCCGGGCGCTTATAGAGAAACGGATGGAACAAAGTCTCTTTGGATTTTAAATGAGTTAACCGAGTCTGACTACAGCCGACTTATTTATTGATATCGTAAAATCTAACTGTCTGTAAATTCAAGTTTGTATCTTCGAATTGTTTAAAGAGACGAGAGCGCACAAGTGCAGTCGCCAAGGCTAGAGAGCTTCTTGCTTTTACCTTAAATGCAACCTATGCTGGCAAAGAATACGCTTTAACGAGGTAAATGTTTTTTCTTAATATAGAGGTGTCCGAAAATTATCAACTCTAATTTAAAGGGATATTATATTAAAGGAAATATTGATGCCCCAGTTTCCAAATCTTAATTAATGAAAAAGAAATCACATTACGTAACGTCATTTCGTTTTTTGGTCAGGCAATGTTTTATTGAATTCACTATTGAGATAGCGACTTTTGATATTTGAAAATATTTCCTTGAATGAGCGCGAACAAAGGCTCCTGGAACCTATATTCGGGGTCAGCCTCCTTTTTATATGTATATATATATATATATATATATATATATATATATATATATATATATATATATATATATATATATATTTTCTGTGAATTAAATTTTAATAGATCATTGCATTGTCTACACGGTACCTTGAAAATTTTGCTACCTCAAATTTTTAAATTTTCGAATGAAAGTCATTTAAAGAGTGGAAAACATCAATTTTTTCTAAGAATATTCACTATTAAGCTAAGATTACTTCCTGTAAACAAAATGTTCAAAATTGTATCCACAAGTACGTATGAATCAAAAAAAAAAAAGAAGAATCAGGTGTACGTCATACTCAAATGAACGTTATTCTTGATAACATAAATATCTTTTGAAAGTTAACTAACTAAGGCACATTTAAGTGAAACCCAACGTATAGAAATTTTAATTCTTCTTGTATGCGATAATAAAACCAGAACACAGCAAGAAGTGTGCAATTTGTTTAATGAGAAATATCCAGATAGACGTACTAGCCAATCCACTGTGAGTAAAATTGAGAAGAAATTTAGAGAAACTGTACATGTTAAACACATGCAAAGTGCAGGGCGTCCTAAGAAAATTGATGAAGACGTAAAACTTGATATTTTATTACGTGTGGGTGAGAATCCCCATGTTGTATCAGAACATTTTCTATTGGGAAATGGTTGTGAAAAATGACGGCCACAGGGAGTCCCATTTATTTACACCACACGTTAACACTTAACCTTCTACAAAAGCGGCTGTAGGGTGAACTGTGTGAAGATTTTCATTAGCCCAAACTCTTAAATTATAAAAAGAACTAGGTACATTATTAGTAAAAGTTTCTTCATCAATAGAAATAATTTTGTTTTTACAGCGCTTAGAAAACAAAAGTTTATCGCTTTGAAGATTTGGACTGCTTTCCTCAGAGGTTCTCTGAGGTGTTTTATCAAAATTCAAATAGCATTTCTTAAACCAATCTTCTCGGTGCCTCTAATAGTAATGTTTGGTGAGGTGAGCGTTGCTTCTCACTTTTTTCAAAACAGACGATGTGTTTCTAGTAATGGACAAAATGCATCCAGACTTGCATACATTTTTCAATGTATTACGGAAGAACGTAACAAGGCTGACGATTTAAAAATCGTTGGTTGGTTGTACACAGTCTCTATGTATAACATTTTGTGTTCACTAGAGTTATTGCTGAGACAACGCACCGGAATGGCGATTCTATCGTACATCTCACAATGTTTTCCGATTTTCATAGAAACAATGACAAGACCGCGACTTTTAAATTTTGAAAAAATTTCTTCAAATCAGCGCGTGCTAGGATTCCTAGAACCCTCATATTCGGTGTCTTTCAAAATTTCTAAATTTACATATACCCAGACTAGTCGATAAGTAAAGATTCTGAAACGAATGCGGATTATGGAAAATAAATTTTGCAGAGGGTTGTTACAAACAACTTTTTAAGCCGTCGTACCATTTTAAATGCTCTACCAACTGTCCAAAGAATTTTCAATGACTGTTGCATTTTTCTAAATAGTAAATAACGAATAAGTTATCGGCGTAATTTTTTTATGGAAAGTCGTTATATATTCCTTTGGTAACACACCTCTGACCTTGAGTTAAATATTTTCAAGAGGTATATAATAAAAAGATTTAACTATAAACATATCGGAGACACAAAAACCATCGTTTCAAATAAATATATTTTAATTCTTTGAAATATAAATAACGACGCAGATGAATTTCCTCAAGTCGAATATTAATACAATGGGCTATTCATTTAAAATTTTCCGAATAGGCGCACTTAGACCGTCAACCGTCACATTTTTATACGCGTGAAACTTCGGATTAAATATAATATGCCGCCTCTTGAAATATAATTTCAATGGATATCTTGACTTCTCAGAAGTAGGAATACGTTACAATTTTCAACGGTAGCCGGTGATTTTTCGATGAGCAGTACATATAGTGCGCGTCTCTTGTGAGGGCTTTAGCCAATCACACGCGAGTATTTCCCTCTATAGGATTTTCAAGGTTATAAATAGACGTGAGAGCGGCGTTGGAGTCGGAGATTCACCAGTGACCGGCAAATAATCAGTCTCTCAGTGCAGCAAAAAGTTTGAGTACTCTCTAACTAAGTCAAAACGAGTCATGTGCTTCTAATTAAAGTGGCAAATAGTGGTCGCTTGAGTCGATTGTTTGTGTGTAAAAAGCCTCATACCTTACGTTTGGTAAGAGAGTTTTCTTTTTTACATAAGTTCACGAATTACAGGGCATTTTCTTGTTAAAATTTCAGAGGCCGTGCGCAGTGCCCGATGCAATCAATTCCGTGGGTACTGGCCAACATATGATCTCGTAGGCAGTGGCCGATATATATGATTCTGTAAGCAGTGGCCAACATACATCATCCTGGGGTAGGGGTCAATATATAAATCGGTAGGCTGTTGCTATAACATTATCCTTTGGTACTGGAAGATTTTTTTTCGTAATTAATATATTAAAAATTATCTGGTTATAGTCTGATAAATTCCGCTGCTTAATATTGGGTGGAAATTTTAACGTTTAGCTCCAGTTTCATCCTTAATGAGTTTGTAACTGAGATGAAAAGAAACAAGTGAGTTTTTTTTTTTGACGAGAACTGAAATTTTATTAGCGCCGTTCATATATAATAGTCTTCTGGATAGAAAACATCTCAACTAAAAAGGCCATTTTATTCTATAATAGATTTTTTCTTGTTAATCATGTTTTTATTTACTATCTTTTTCATGTGACATTGCTGAAATGTATTGCATTAAGGGTAAAATTTAATCTAAGATATTTTTGCTTAAATTCATCATTAATAAATTTTGTATAATGGTCTTAGTAGAAAGTTATATTTTTTGCTAAGCTTAAATGCTGCCCGTTTAAAACTGGAGTCCTTTTTTTTAATAATTATTGTTATTCCTTGGTGATTTTTCTAGTAAATCTAACTACAAATTGATAACATTTTTCTTCCTTATCTCAGGAAAATTAAAAATATTTTACTGATGTCTTTCTTTTGCCTATCAAATTTAAATACGAAATTAAAGGTGAGTAAAGAGCCCCCAGCTCAAAATCTGACTTATTTGAAGTTGGGCATGCACCTGGAAATTAATTCAGACTATCTAATCAGATCGAAAATTTATTTAAGGTTATTTTTAAAAATATTTGTTTTACGATAAGATACTTTTGAAATTTACTGCCTACTGATTTAAGCGTTTTGACTTGATTAACAATTTTTATTACTGTCTGTCTTTTTATATGATTAATAAAAAATATGTTGTGTTTTAATTGTTGCTCGTTATTGAAACAGTTTTCCAGACCCTGTTACTTAGATATCTAAATTAATAACTACCGTTAACTAACACACAAAATTTTGTACTGGAGCTCGGAAGAATATGAGCTTTTAGTCAAAATTATTCCCAAAAAAGAGTCAGTATCATTTTTTAATTAACCTTCTTAATTTAATAATTAATTACATTATTGTCTTTGACCACCTGGTTCGACATAAAAAGCCATACGAAGCGACTTACAAAAATCTCAGTTTAAAATTGGACAATTTTGTCGATGAATTCAAAACTATTAATTTAATAACAACCAACTGGCTTTCTTAGGATTCATTAAGATGGGGAATTGCTTTAAAAAGGGGTGTCGCGTGTTACAGGGTGTGTTTAACAAAGTCTTAAATTTCAGTTTCAATTGGTATTGTTCTGCATTTCACTAAAATATAATAATTATTATTATTATTGTTGTTGTTTTTATTATTATTATTATTATTATTATTATTATTATTATTATTATTATTATTATTATTATTATTATTATTATTATTATTATTATTATTATTATTATTATTATTATTATTATTATTATTATTATTATTATTATTATTATTATTATGACCGAACTACTTTGTACATTTCCTGCAATTTTCATGCGATGTTTTGGCAGCATTTTATTTATAGAGTTTATGATTCGTGTTAAAAAAAAGTAAATTTGAAAAAATCCCTGTATTCAGTTGATAAATAGACAAACGATAGATCCGAATACGGTGTGTTTAAAAAGTATGGAATGGATTAATTTTTTCTGTTTGTAATTTTTAAGAGAAATTCTGAAATGGTTCAACTTAGATTTTTTAAATATCACTTTTTTAAGTACAAATCTTTCAGCTGAAGAAAAAGTGAGTTGTTGTTAGAATGACTGAATACACACACACACACACACATACATATATATATATATATATATATATATATATATATATATATATATATATATATATATATATATATATATATATATATATATATGTATGTATATATATATATATATATATATATATATATATATATATATATATATATATATGTATATATATATATATATATATATATATATATATATATATATATATATATATATATATATATATAAACTCTTTTCAACCTTCGCACATTATGAAATGAAAACAAAAACTTAGAGCCTCGGTGTAACTTCTGAACGTCACCACGTCTGGAATAGACATACTTCTGGGGTAAAACAGACAAGGCTATACTTTCAGCCTGTATTTATTGATAAAAGCCCTACGCGTTTCGGCTCACATAACACAAGCCATCTTCAGGGGCTCCGTTCTGTTTTTTATAAGAGGAATCAATAAATACAGTCTGGAAGTATAGCCTTGTCTGTTTTACCTTAGAAGTTAGAGCCTCGGTGGTCCAGTTTGAAAACGTGTGCCTCTGAATCCAAGGGTACTGTTGCCGATCTTTAGGGTTCCCCTTTCACTTTTTCAGTATATACCTACTGTAAAATTAACATCAACCGAGGTTGTGGCATTATATTTGAGCAAGTTGAACGTCTGCACGTTTCGCCCTTTAGAGGGGGAGTAAATCCGTCGATCCAGTGTACTATGCGATGCTGGGCACGTTCAAGATTCCTGCCATCCTTACAGAGGGGCGAGGGTCCGGCAAAACTTCCAGGATAGTGAGATGAAACTACTCCCTGGCGTTGATGATTGGCCATAGTCGCGGAAATAGACCGACGTTAAAGAAACGGAAAAAATCTGGGCGCAGCAAGTGCGTTATGGTAGTTAATTTTCCTTAAAATGTTTTTAATAGCAAATATGTGTGTTTTTTTTAAGAAAGCAGGCATCAAATGTTGTTACCAGTATAACCTATATAGTAAAAACAATCTGCCATGTTTCATCAAAATAACTTTATTGTTTGAAAATGTACAAAAATTTCCGAAAGTAAACTTAAAGTGTTCCCTAAAAAACTCGTTTCTTGGTCGGCCTTATAGGTTAATAGCAAATTAAGCTATTCAAATATGAAGCATATGATCAAAATTCGCTACCATAACGCACTTGCTGCGTGCAGAATTTCTTTTCTTACAAACATGCATTATATTTCGATGGAAAATGCAATAACATAAGGCGTGTTTAATTTAAAAAAAAAGAAAATTTGTATCACCAACGACTTATGGGCCAGCCTGTGATTGTAGAAATATTTTTTAAAACGTAAATCAAGACACCCTATAATTAATGTATAATTTTTTTCCCTATCTTGTATAATAACGTATATATTGAGCTTTATTGATTTTTTACGAAAATTTGACAAAAATTATATACCATTGAACGATAATCTCTATAGCTAAGGCTACTGCCAAGCAACAGAGAAAGAGTCTATTTGAAATGAATTTTCTGGAAATATTTTAATAAAATGAAAGACACTGACGGTTGAAATTAAGACTTCAGGGTTTATAAAACATTCTTCTTGAGACATTTTTATTCCATAACCCGTATTAGATTCAAGTTCTTTGTCTAAATGTTGCCAATTTTGACGTTTTAAATCGCAACTTTGACGTTTTGAAGAAAACCCCAATTTATTTTTCTTTAAATGCCCTATAACTTTTTTGTCTTTTGACTTACAGAGCTAAGTTTTCGTACGTAATTTACCCATAATTGTATAAATCCGTATACCAAATTTGGCTGTCCTTGCTTTGTTATTTCCGGAGATATAAAAATTTTTCGAAAGAAAACAAAATTTTCCGGGAAAACCTGTGCCGATCTTCCTGGCTAACGAACTTATCCAAGCCAATTGCAAAAGGAAAGTCTTCACCAAATGTAATCAAAATCGGCCCATTATTTTTTGAGTTATCGGTGTGATACATATATATATATATATATATATATATATATATATATATATATATATATATATATATATATATATATATATATATATATATATATATATTTATTTATTTATTTATTTATTTATATGTATATGTATATGTATATGTATATGTATATGTATATGTATATGTATATGTATATAAATCGAAACTGACCTAGGATATATGTTCTAGGGGAACTAATTAGCGCTCGTTTGAAGAAATTTTTTCAAAATTCAAAAGTCGGGATCTCCTCATTAGTGTTTTTTTTTAAGAACATTCACTAAAAATAGAAACTTTAACGTAAACTTTTTCTATTATATGATTTTATTGGAGAACAGAACAGATAATGTCGCTTCTGGTTTTGCTCATTCCGTCGTACTATTACAAAGTAAACACACGGTAGGCCGTGATAATATTTCAATGTGCTGATATTTTCTACTGCACAGGAACGTTGATCCTCTCTGTACCTACATATATCACCTTTTTGCAGATAGATTGTGTGTATTCCTTCGAGAGGCAGCAAGTAAAGAGAGATGGAAGCAATATCTAGAAAATTAGTGAGATGATATCGTCCATGGCAGACCAGATCTTGTGTAATTTATGATCTGTAATAAGCAGGTTGGCGTGTAGGACGCTATCTGAAACGGCTTTCTTGAGACTCTCTCAACTCTCTTGCATTGCATTTATTACTCTTATTGTTACCTATATGCTGGGTATTAAAATCGTATTAGTTATTCTGTGGTTGAGATCAATCAGCAGCTTTAGTTATGTAAGTAGTCAATTAATATGTAATACAAAAACTTTTAAAACCCTCTCTGATCTTCTTTGAATCATAAATCAGAGAAAAAAATGTAAAATAAAGCATTTAGTTTCGGCAAGTGAAGGACGTAGCCAGAAAACAAGCAAGTAGCCCTTCTGAATTTCAGATGTTCCAGGATGTTCTTCAGCGTTTCTGTAACCGGTTTCGCTGCTAGGCAGCATCCTCAGACAAATAAAAATTGAATCAACACGAAATCATGACAACTACAAATAACGATCTGTTGCTATGTTATGATGTTTTGATCAAAAAATTCTTTCAAAAATGAAAATACAATGGAACAAAAGTGACGGATGACGCCTTCAAAATGCCTATGTGATGTATGTCAATATTTCACATGAAGATAGGACTAAGGACTAAATTATAACAGTAAAAGTCTGGACGCAGCAAGTGCGTTGTGGAAGTGAATTTTCATTAAAATGTTTTTGATAGCAAATGCGAGCAGGCATCAATATGATTACCGGTATAGCCTATGTAGTAGAAACAATGTAGTATATTTTATCAAAATTACATCTTGTTTAAAAATGTACAAATTTTTCCGAAAATAAGCTTAACTGTTGGTTTCCTAACCAACAAAACTTACGTTAATAGCAAATTGAGTTATTGAAATTTGAAGGATTTTATGAAAATTCGCTACCAAAACGCACTTACTGCGTCCAGTTTTTTTCTTACAAACATGCATCATATTTAGATCAAAAATGCAAAAATGCATTAACGAATTTGTTCTACGAAAATTAGCTAAAAATTATAGACCGTTAAACCATAAACTTCACTAAACCCACAGCGAAAGCATCAACTTAACTAAACCGACATCCAAAGCATTAGAGAGTGGGTCTATTCGAAATGAATTTTTTGTAAATATTTTAGTAAAATGTTGTTCGCAGAACACTCTTATTGCAACATTTTCTTTTCACAATCCGTATTTGTTTCACGTTATTTGCCTAAACATTGCCGATTTTGACGTTTCAATTTGCGAGTTTGACATTTTGACGAAAACTCCAACTTTTTTTTAACGGTCCATAACTTTTTTGTCTTTAAACTTAGAGACCTAAATTTTGGTACGTGGTTCACCCTTTGTAATACAAACACGCGTACCAAGTTTGGTTGCCCTTACTTTGTTATTTCCGGATATATACATTTTTTAGGAATAAAACACAAAATTTTCCGGAAAAACCTGGGCCGATTTTCCTGGCTAAACAACTAATCCAAGCCACTTGCAAAAGGAAGGTATTAACCAATTTTGATCAAGATCGGCCAATTATTTTTTGAGTTATCGGTGTGATACATATATATATATATATATATATATATATATATATATATATATATATATATATATATATATATAACTATGTTTTTCAAAATAGTTGCAGTAAGATCATGAATTGATATATGTCAATATTTGCATTGCATATTATTACAACAATAAAATAACTAAACAATAACAGTCTCTATGCAATGCAAATATTGACATATCAATTCATGATCTTACTGCAACTATTTTGAAAAACATAGTTAGATTTATTTTCTTTCATTTATTTAACATGATGAAAATAAATACCAGGGTTACTAACAGGGTCAGTTTAGCCAGAGGGCGATTTTCCAGAACTGTAGCTATCAGATATTTCTCAAAAAGTTTTAAATATGGTACAAACATGGTGTAGGTAAAAAGGAAGAAATGCCAACAATTCCCAAAAGTTAAAGAAAATTAAGAAACAATGTATTTCTGTTTGTCACTGGAGTTCTTGGGTATTTTAAGTACTGGCAAAATTAAATGAAAATATTTTCAGGCGCTATGGTAGGGAATTTTCATAAGAATGGGTTTACATAAGAATATTCTTAGTTAAATAATCAACAAAAGTTTTTTTCTTTTCTTTAACGTTGATCTACTTCCGCGACTATGACCAATCACCGACGCCAGGGAGCAGTTACAGCTAACTATCCTGGAAATTTTGCCGAACCCCTGCCTTTCTGTAAAAGGGGCAGGGATCTTTAACCTGCCCAACATCACCTGGTACACGGCAAAATTAAGAGTTGTTTGGATGGAGATCAGTTTGGATTTAAACCTGAACAAGGAACTAAAGAAGCCGTACTAGCACTTAAATCAATAGGAGAAAGAATGGGGAGAAAAATAGATATAAATTTATTGATTCCTCTTGTTTCTCTTTCTAGTCTTATTTCGAGGGTCTTGGGCGACCGTTGCCGGTGCACCAGGGGAAAACTTCTGGAAAACCTGGCACAATTGATGAAGTGTGGAGGCTATAATGAAATCGACAGCTTCTGGTGACAGATAATCATGGATGCAACGACAGGGGACTGTGATGATGATAATGCTGAAAGAAATTAGTTCGGCAAAATTCCAAGATGATGACGTTAAACTGTTTCCTGGCATCAGTGATTGAGCATAGTCGGGGAAACAGACTGACGTTAAAGAAACAAACATAAGTGTAATAAAATTTATTGGCCCATGCGATATTACATGTTGATGAGGTACACTTGAATGATGAAACACACTTATCTCATTTGCAGAAAATCTGCAAAAAAAATGCGATGTTAGTAAATATTCAGACGACCAATCACAGACTGTGATTTGGTTTTGCTGCCATGACAATCAAAGATATTGTTGCTATAATTGGTTATTTGTATCAATAGATAACTAACATAATAAGGCTTTCTGCAACCGGTCATTAGAAGTTTCTAGAAATAAAGTACACAAAAAATATATGATAGTGAACCATCTAAATATTCTTGTGAGATATGATAACACTTAGACTTAAGGAACTTTTTTGAAGAATGTAGGTAGCTTACAATTTCGCTCGATGTTATCGGCAGTTGTAAAACTGGGCCCTAGAATAAATGAACAATATTTCACATCTGGCACAGTGCATATCACAATGGAGGTATACATAATAGAATAAATATGAAATCAAGCTAGCAGCAAAACGTAAAAGCGGAAGCTGGTTGCTTCAATAACTATGTTTTAATGTATCTATAGAAAACAAAACAAAAATGTCGTCTCAAATATAATCATCGCGATTTTAAGAAATGTTATCAGAATAAAACTCACGTAAACGTACATTGAAACGATTTAAACTTTAATAACTCGGATCTGCCAAGAAGAATTGGTTTAGTACAATGTTATTACGATTGTGGTAGAAACACTGCTGGATTAGGTAGGAAGATTTCGTACGAAAGTGGGTTTGACAACAGGGCCTTGTCAGATGAAAACGTACCGTAATTTGATTAACAAATTTGATAGAACGGAGTCTGTAACCGACCTACCGTGATCAGGAAGACCAAAGATTAGTGATGTCCAAGTTGCAGAAGTTCTTCTGGAACATCAAAACATAGCCAACACTAATGCGCTAGCAATCAGTAGTGTGAATTCGATTTCAAAACGATTGTAAATGCCATAAACAACGGTTTGGAAAATTTTACGCAAAATCCTAAAAATGTATGTATGTATAATAAACTGAAACTGCTGTTTGAATTGAAGGATGGAGATTTTCCTATAAGGTATGATTTTTCTTTAGGAATATTGGCTCAGATGGAAATTGAACAGATGAGGGCCAGTTCTCTCTAAATGTGGAGTCAATAGTCAAAACTGTCGAATATCGTCAACAGATAATCCACATGAAATCATTCAGGAAGGTATTCACGACAATAGGTGACCGTTTGGTGAAATTTCAAAGCTTCATTGGACCACACCCACTAAGCATGGTAACTTACAAATGCTTGCCACAACGTTACGTAAGTTACCATAAGCTAGGTGTGCAACATTTCTAGATGTTTGGAGCCAAAAAACCAATGCAAACTTAGAAATGGAACTTTAACATAACTTTCAAATGCAATATCTCCTTTGTCAGCTTGTTTTTCTCCATTTGTAAGCTCGCGCAAAGTTACAATTGTAATGTTTCTTAAAGTTTGATTTAGTTTGTAAACATTTATTTGAATTCCCTCCGTTGTCGTGATCGTGTATGTTCTATCGTATGTTATCGTCACCCGATAGCAACATAGCAACGCTAACCGCGAGCTGTCAACTGCCTGTGTTAAAAATGACGGATTATTGTTTTTATTTATGATCATCATCATAAAATGTTATTTTTCTGGAAGGTTTAAAGTTTGAATAATCTTATTGCGTGAATTGTTTGAATTTTGTATTAAATAATCCGTTGTCTGTAGTGTGTATAATTAAACATGAAGCATATTGATATTTTAGGGTACCTAAATTAGTAAGTTTTTAGATATTTTTTAAGTAGTGTAAGTGGAAGTAAACGCTTACTTTTTAAAAACTAAGCCCCTCTTAATGAAATTTTGCATTCCCGTGTTTTTCTGGTCGTCGATTATAAAAATTAGAGGGGAATGAGCAGAAATGTCTGCTTCTCAAATAAGTTTAATTGAACTTTTTCTATTCTTTTTACATAATAGAAAAAGGGTAAATTAACACTTATTCACTAATGAGATCTCGACCTTTGAATTTTAAAAAC
Organism: Tillus elongatus; assembly: GCA_964006375.1. Taxonomy (NCBI): domain Eukaryota; kingdom Metazoa; phylum Arthropoda; class Insecta; order Coleoptera; family Cleridae; genus Tillus; species Tillus elongatus. The sequence goes on from OZ023264.1 coordinate 61,191,679, forward strand.
GTTTCTTCAAATGAGCGCGAACTAGGCCCCTAGAATACATATCCGGGGTCAGTTTTAATTTATATATATATATATATATATATATATATATATATATATATATATATATATATATATATATATATATATATATATTGGTGAGTACCTTTATGTTGTAAGTCGCTTGTATAATTTCGTTAGCCAGGAAAATCGACCCTGTTTTTCCCGGAAAATTTAGCGTTTTCTTTCGGAAAATTTTTACATCTCCGGAAATAACAAAGTAAGGGTATGGATGTTAATTGCACTTGTTGATATTACCTGGGATGGTGATATTGAATCCATAGGTATCACGTCGGGGTCACCAATATGGATGTTAATTGCACTTGTTGATATTACCTGGGATGGTGATATTGAATCCATAGGTAAACACTTGATATACTTTATTATTTCACTAACTGAATAAACTATATGATACATTTAACTATAATACAATTACAGTACATGAGTACATAGCAGATAACTGACCGAGCGTGGAGGACGTATGTTCACTGTAGCGGTTGGTAGAGAAGAGAGAGATCGCTCTGGTGTTTCTTCGTTGCTGTAGATCTTGACAGCTGGCTGTGGCAGAACATAACGTAACGTTTAAATGTCAAGAGTATTTATGCAGAAACACAGAGTAGTGTTGACGGAAACACTGCGGTCGGAACCACCGCCACAAAGGGTAACCAAATTTGGTATGCGGATTTATATCATCAAAAGTAAATTACGTACCAAAATTTATATCGATAAGACAAAACAGTTACAGGTTGGGGTTGTGCTCAAAACGTCAAAGTCGCGATTTGAAACGTGAAAATTGGCAACATTTAGGCAAAGAACCTGAAACAAGTTTATGTAGAGAAAATGTCACGAGAAGAATGTTTTACGGATACTGAAGTCTCAGTTTCAACCGTCACTGTCCTTCATTTTACAAAGATATGTCCAGAAAATTCATTTCACATAGAGCCATTCTCTGATGCTTGGCAGTAGTTTTAGCTATAGAGTTTATCGTTTAATGATATATAATTTTTGGCGAATTTTTGTATAAAGTCGTTAAAGCTCAATATATCCGTTATTATACAAGACACGAAAAAAACTGTATGCGTTAATTATTGGGTGTCTTGAGCTGCATCTTAAAAAATTATTTCTACAATGATAGCCCATAAGTCGTTGGTGATACATTTTTTTTAAAATCGAACACGCCTTATATTATTGCATTTTTGCATTTTCCATCGAGATATAATACATATTTGTAAGAAAAGAAATTCTGGACGCAGAAAGTGCGTTATGGTAGCGAATTTTCATTAAATGCTTCAAATTTGAATAGTTCAGTTTTCTATTAACCTATAAGGTTCGTTGAGAGGGAAACCAGTATTTTCGAGAACATTTTAAGTTTATTTTCCGAAAGTTTATTTACATTTTCAAACGATAAAGTTATTTTGATGAGATATGGTACATTATATTTCGCCTATACAGGTTATACTGGTAAGAAAATTTGATGCCTGCTTTCTTTAAAAAAAAACACATTTGCTATTGAAACCATTTTTATGAAAATTCATCACCATAAGGCACTTGCTGCGTCCAGACTTTTTGATACATAGTTAATAAGATATTACACCGTCAATGCGCGAAAAATTGCTATGAATCCCTAAAACAGCTATATTCTAAAATACAAGTGTGAATTCAATAAAATTAGTCACTTTTCTGTAGCATAATTAAATTTTGATATGTCAGTAATCTATTGGTGAATTATTCTAAGATGGCTGCTGCTTTTTTTATTTTTATTTCTTTTTAGGAAATATACATACCTTACTTAACGAAATAATAATACCTAGGTAATTACTAAATACGAATTTTATTGAGTCCTTAGGAGCAATGGAGGTGTCTGGTCAGACCAATTCATTTGAAAACGTTAAATGAAATGGTTAACCTGTGGAAGCTTGTCCAGAACAATCTACACCATAAAAACAGTGAAACTGTACAGTACCCATCAAGCTGCCACGATTGTTTATTTTGCACATTGTCACAGTACCCTATCGTATGAAACACTCATATGTGGTAACTCGTCAGCAGCGGAACATGTATTTATCATGCAAAAAAGAGCAATAAGGACATTATGTGACCTAGGCCCATGAAAAGCTGCCGGGATGTGTTCGAGGCCAATGGGATACTTACCCTTCCAGCCATAATCATTCTGCAGTATATGTATTCAAAGTATCCAGCAAATGGTGAAGCTCACAACATCAATACCAGGTGCAGGCATAAATTAAAAATACCTTTGCACAACCAGAAGAAAACGAAGCCGAATTTTAAATACTGGAGAATCAAATTCCTCAATTTTCTACCTAATGATATGAAAGTGCTGCCATTAACAAGATTAAAGTAGCCACTAGTGGGAGTTAAAAACAAAAAACCAAAGTGGAGGAATGTATTGGTGCTCTAAACTAATGTGTAGAGTGTTGCATATTATTTGTATTCATTCTTTCTAGCGCGCGCGTGTGTGTGTATGCGTGTGTGCGTTGAGCGAAAGCTTCGGAGGGTCCACTAGCCACAGACTTTTTTTATATAATATTCGTAATTTTTTGTAGTCATAATTTCGCTTTATTTTAACTCAACATTTCTGAATGTACACAGACATTGTCGGTACATATAAAGGCTGTGACTTACCGTGTGCATTTGATGGTTTATAATATATATATATATATATATATATATATATATATATATATATATATATATCAGCGGAAATGAAATGTATTGTAAGTCTTTAATTTTTTTATGTAATAAAGAAATATATATTTTGTATAAATACACCTATACTTATATACAGTGTTAGTTTGTAACTCGAACTAAATTCAGTTAATCAAATACACATTTCTTTTTTCAAAAATGCTTGGAGACATTGATTAGTATTTCAAGTTACAGTCTTTTAAAAATATATACAGTATGTCCCATATTTGAAAAATGACGTCAACGATAATTTCTTTAAATCAGTCCTAGGTTTTTGTTGACTATTTTTAAAGTTCCTACATGTGAACTTGTAGAAAACCAGCAGATTTTAATTTTTTATTCGTTGAAATTTAAAAACATTCAGTTTATTTTAAAATGAATATTTGAAACTCATTTTGAACATTCCCTGTTACTTCGGGGAACTTTTAGTCTACACAAATTTTTTTTGTGCTTTAAACTCAAGATTTATAATACAAACTTGAAATTTGGTGGTTTTGTATTGTCTGACATGTACTTTAAAAATAGTTAACAAAAAGCTAGGGTTGTCATTTACAAAAATTATCAGTGACATTTGGCACAATTTTTTTTTAAGATTGTAACTGAAAATACTATCTGACGCTTCCGAGCATTTGTGAAAAAACTCTGTAGTAGATTAATTGAAATTATTCCAAGTTACAAACTTACACTGTATATACAGGGTTTTTAAAAAAGACGGGGCAATATTTAAGGGGTTAATTTCCCAGGTCATTTGATGAAAAAAAATTCCCATAAACATAGGTGCTAAAATGCATTGTTTCCAAGATACAAGGTATTAATTTTTTTTTGTAACATAACGATTTTTTAAAATTATTCAAATATCTCCTCACCGTCTTGATTACATTTCTTAGTCAAAATAAAATACACATATAAAGTTTCACTGCATATATTATATAATTGTATATAGTTTTATATTCATTTATATACATTGTGAGTTTGTATATAGTTTGTACACAAATTAGGAACTTGTATATGTGTGAAGAATATGGTAAAAACAGTTTAATTGTGTATATTGTAGAATTGTATAATTGTGGAAAAGAAAAAAAATATATACCTGTAAGCAAAAAAAAACAGAGTAAAAAAAGAAAAAATAAATAAAAAAAGGAAAAAATAAAAAAAGAAGAAATATATATATATATATATATATATATATATATATATATATATATATATATATATATATAATCTAAAAAAAGGGGAAGAAAAGGTGTAAAATAGGTATAACATAAAGTATACGTAAATACAAGAATTCTAAGTATATGTCTAGATGACTGAAATTTGTGTGATATGGCAATTCTGCATGAAAGTACAATCTTCCCACTTAAATTGGAAATTCAAAGTAACTAAAAAAGTCTGTGGCCAATGAGACTACAAGCTCGAGGCCTAACCACTCTTCACACACACATCTCCTCACCGGTTGCTTTGAAATTTGGCAGCGTTGTTTGTAGTAATAATGGGCTGATTTGACCCTAATTAGATAAAGATTGTTAAGTCCATTGGCATTAGGGGGGACACCTCAACAAAAATTATTGTTCGTGTTTGTGATTTTCTGTGTGAAAATGGACATGCCATAAAAATGTTTTTATTTTTTATCGTGTAAACTATTCAAGCTACGGAGAAATTTCAAGAGACAAAAAAACTTGTAGCTTTAGTTTCTTTATCTCAAGATAATATACAAATCATATTGCAGTCAGTGGCGTACATTTTTATGTCACTAAATTTTGTTTAGGTGCCCCGCCTAACGCCAATGGACTTAACAATCTGTATCTAATTAGGGCCAAATCAGCCCGTTAATAATACAAACAACGCTGCCAAATTTCAAAACAATGGGTGAGGAGATATTTAAATTATTTTTTAAAAATCGTTATTTTACAAAAAAAATTAAGACCTTGTATCTTGGAAACAATGCATTGTAGCACCTATGTTTATGGGATTTTTTTTTCATAAAATGACCTGGGAAATCAACCTTTTCAATATTTCCTCATCTTTTTTAAACACCCTGTATAGAATACGTACAATTGCAGATAAGTTTAAATTTTACACTTTTTAAAATTTAAGCTTGCTATAAGTTTCATTTGTAAGTACGAAGAAACTACAGTAAACTTGCAGTAAGGTTACAAAAGAAACACTTGCATTTGTACTGCAACTGGGGGAAGCTTTGTTATTTGAAGCTAACTTGCAGCTGGCTTTCTGTAAGTAATCTATCAAACTTACACTTTCCTTGAAAAGGGTTCTGCAAGGTTGGTGCAATATTACCTTGTTCATTTCGGTAATTTTTGGAGGAGACACAGAATAGAGAGGCCATATCTGTAACTGTCACTGGTGAACGATACCTGCAAATGTTGCGAGATTATGCCATTCCACGTGCACAAAACGAGCACGAGGGAATTGAGAACATGATTTCAATGCAGGATGGAGCACCGCTGCATATTTACCGGCAAGTTAAAGAATTGTTAACTACCGTTTTTCAAGATCTTGTTGAAGCAGCCATTTTGTGAATTCATGGCCTCCACGATCCCCAGATCTTAACTCAGCGAATTCCTGTCTGTGATGTTTTAAAAATTTGGTATTTGGAACACGACCAACAACCCTGGAAGAACTAAAAGGCTCTATAAGGGAGCAAATTGTTGAAATTCAACCACAAATTCTGAAAAATGCTGTGTACAATTTGGAGCAACGGTTGGTAACTTTTCGTAATCTTGCAATATAGCCAGTTATTAGGGTCAAATGCGCGTAGAGTTGTAAAGTATTGTATTAATATTATTGTTTTGCTTTTTGTACTTTTTTGTATATTATGTAAAATACCAAGTGCGTTAATAAATATTATAATTATTATTATTGCAATTCATAGGAGGCGGAATTGCCTTTTATAAAATTTACACAGTTTAATATAAACAATGGTAATAAAGTTAGCAGGTATATTAAGATTTTTCGATGGCAGCCTACAAGACAATTTTAGAGATCGAAATAATATTAGTCCAAATATCCTTCTTTACATTTTCTGATAAACGAGTGCGAGATATAAGCAAGACTTAAAGAGTATAGAAGCTTTTAAAACATGGATCTGAGAGAAAATTAACGGTTGTACAGCACAAAATGGACGAGATATCGAACATTTGCGTTAACCACTGTTGGACAAAATAAATCATATTGTTTAAGCAATAGAATTTCTTTCACATCCTGTTGTTAACCTAATTTGTTAAAAATACACAAGCTGAAATATACCCCTTACTTTATGCTAACTTTGTATATACAATACAATACAATTGACCTTATAATTTTAACATAACCCAGTTAAAGTATGTAAGACTAGATGCATTCTCGCAACAATTAGAACCGTAGACCGGTTTCGCTCTCATTAGAGCTCTTCAGTACGGTATACTAATTGCAGCAAAAATGCACCAAAAATAACACGGCTATCGTATAGCCAGTCTCAAAACACTAAGTGAGTAGCGAACGTGTCGCCACCTAGTTCGGAACCAAGTACTTGTTGTCACGCCCGCTCCAAATAATACAGAATATTAAAAATAGAGACGGTATACAACTAACTAACAATTTAAAAAATTGTTAGCCCTGGCCCATTTCTACCCCAATATAGGGACAAAGTGTGTAAGACTAGATGCATTCTCGCAACAATTAGAACCGTAGACCGGTTTCGCTCTCATTAGAGCTCTTCAGTACGGTATACTAATACGGTATACTAATAGAAGAGCTCTAATGAGAGCGAAACCGGTCTACGGTTCTAATTGTTGCGAGAATGCATCTAGTCTTACACACTTTGTCCCTATATTGGGGTAGAAATGGGCCAGGGCTAACAATTTTTTAAATTGTTAGTTAGTTGTATACCGTCTCTATTTTTAATATTCTGTATTATTTGGAGCGGGCGTGACAACAAGTACTTGGTTCCGAACTAGGTGGCGACACGTTCGCTACTCACTTAGTCCAGTTAAAGTAGGTCTGAGCAGTGTCGTCAAATTTGTGTACCTAAACTGATCAAACGTTGTCTCTATTTCCAAACTCCTTCAACTACCTACACATGTCATTATTGTGCTCTGATAATAAAAAAATCTCGGGACGCAGCAACTGCGTTATGGTAGCGAATTTTCTTTAAAATATTTTTAATAGCAAATGTCTTTCTTTAATGAAAGCAGGCATCAAACTTGGTTGCCTATATAGTAGAAACAATGTATCATATTTCATTGAAACAAATTTATTGTTTGAAAATATATAAACATTTTTCAAAAGTCTAGATGCAGCAAATGTGTTATGGAAGTGATTTTCCATAAAAATGTTTTTAATAGCAAATGCGAGCAGGCATCAATCTGATTACCGGTATAGCCTATGTGGTAGAAACAATGTACTATATTTTATCAAAATTACTTATGGTTTGAAAATATACAAAAATTTTCCGAAAATAAACTTAAATGTTGGTTTTCTATCCAACAAAGCTTACGTTAATAGCAAATTGAGTTATTGAAATTTGAAGGATTTAATGAAACTTTGGTAAATTTGCAGATTAGCGCCCGAACGCTTTTCAACAAATTGTTTTCAGAGACATTACTAGGACCTCACCTGCAGGTTTCTGAACAGTTTTTTGAAAAACGTTCGGGAGCTAAACTGCAAATTTACCGAAAATTTGCTACCAAAACGCACTTACTGCGTCCAGATTTTTTTCTTACAAACGCATCATATTTCGATAAAAAATGCAAAAATGCATTAACGAATTTGTTCTACGAAAATTAGTTTAAAAAAATTATACACCCCTACTCACTCCTGGTCCCGTAACTTCCTTGGGGAGTGTGAACAAGAAATTTTTTTTCGGGGTTTGTGGATCCAGAGGGGTGGGGGCCTAGGCAGGTTTCTGAAAACAGTTTTTTGAAAAGCGTTCGGGAGCTAAACTGCAAATTTATCGAAAATTCGCTACCAAAACGCACTTACTGCGTCCAGATTTTTTTCTTATAAACGCATCATATTTCGACAAAAAATGGGAAAATGCATTCACAAATTTGTTCTACAAAAATTAGCTAAAAAAATTATGCACCCCTTCTCACTCCTGGTCCCGTAACTTCCTTGGGGAGTGTGAACAACAAATTTTTCTTGGGGTTTGTGGATCCAGGGGGGCTCTAGGCAGGTTTCTGAAAACAGTGTTTTGAAAAGCGTTCGGGAGCTTAACTGCAAATTTACCGAAAATTCGCTACCAAAACGCACTTACTGCGTCCAGATTTTTTTTAAGATAAGCGCATCATATTTCGATAAAAAATGCAAAAATGCATTAACAAATTTGTTCCACGATAATTAGCTAAAAAAATTATAGGCCGTTAAACCATAAATTTCACTAAACCTACAAATAAATATCCAAACAGCTACCAAACTTAACTAAACTGACAGCCAAAGCACCAGAGAAAGGGTCTATTTGAAATGGATTTCCTGTAAACGTTTTAGTAAAATGAAGGGCAATGACGGTTGAATCTGAAACTTAAGGGTTTGCAGAACACTCTTCTTGCAACTTTTTTTTTTCACAAATGGTATTTGTTTTACATTCTTTGCCTAAACATTGCCAATTTTGACGTTTAATATTGCGAGTTTGACGTTTTGAGGAAAACTCCTACATTTATTGCTTTAACTGCCCATAACTTCTTTGTCTTTAAAGCTATGGACTTAAATTTTGGTACAGAGTTCACTTTTTATAATACAAACACGCGTACTAAATTTGGTTGCTCTTACTTTGTTATTTCCGGAGATATGAATTTTTTTATAAAGAAAACACAAAATTTTCCGGGAAAACCTGGTCAGATTTTCCTGGCTAACGAACTTATCCAAGCCACTTGCAAAAGGAAGGTACTCTGCAAATTTTATCAAGATCGGTCCATTATTTTTTGAGTTATCGGTCGGATATATATATCTATATATATATATATATATATATATATATATATATATATATATATATATATATATATATATATATATATATATATATATATATATAAACACAGATCTCCCCATAAGCCAATTTTTTTTTTAAAAATTCGCTAAAAAACACAATTTATAAACTTTCTATAGGTAATACGTATAGTAAGAAAAGCTAACCAGAACTCCTTGTAAATAATTGTCAATCACAAAATGACTCATACGATATTTTAATATCCGTGACCATGTTGACGAAGTTTATGATCTGATATACATATTATAAGGCAATATAGGTATATCTACGACAACGCAACAATTGTAGTATCGACAATTTATTTTAAACCTTATAATTTAAAAGCTAATTTATACAAATTGGTAACATCAATATTATTGTTAACAGAATGCATAAAATTCCGTAGCAAATTCTTATGAAAATTCTAAGATTCTATCGAATTTTAAATTGTTCATGCAACATGAAATGATAATAATCCTACCTTTCATTTAAGAAATCTTCCTCGGTCCTGTTCCTTTGAACACGAAATCCAGAAACACATTACTACTAAGCACACAATACACAAACCGAACAACAAATGTTTGGGAACACGCTAAAGAATAACCAAGAATCATAAATTCCGAAAAACTCAAAACCGCTACAAACTTATTAAAATGATTAATGAGCAAATGTTCATAAAGGGAAACAAAAAAACTTTAGTTTTACAAAAGCAAGAGCGAAAATAATATTTTAGTGTAAATACTGCGCGTTATCTGCAACCTTCATCGCCAAACATAGCATAAAAACATAAGCAGATTAGACAGTCATGCACCCGTTATTTTAAAATAGGTAACCTGAGTTAAGTATTTAGAACTTAGTTATTGATGGTTTAATTTTTTAGAACTTTAAACAGAAGGCACAAGAAGACGTACTTTTCCGATATATAATATACTTAATATTGTTTAAAGGCTACGAAATATTTTCGTATTAATCTATTGTTATTCACTTCAGGTAACAAGAAAGGGTAAGCGAATTGTTTATAGGTACAATTTAAGTCATTATAATATGACATATTATATATTATGTCAAAGAAATGTCAAAGCCACCTTTTCACACAATAATTGACTGTAATAATTTGTTAAATAAATTTAGTAATTTGAAATACAAATTTAGTGTTCTAGTTAGGTGCATATTGTAGCACGATACAAGTAACAAATTATAGTTGAGTTTGTCTGATTATTAGTAAATGAAAACTTTTTTGTATGTCTCCAAATTAACAGTGTGTGTTAATTTAAATTATATAAATAGGAAATTATATTATTTAATTAAATCCAAGATCTTCCTGTGTAGGTAATTAAACTAAATCGGGAAAGACAAAACAGACGTATTAATTTAGTTTTTATTTCTATATTTAACCTAAAACAATAGAATAAGACAAAAGGAGACACGGACACGGATGATCAGGGAAGTAAGCAAACTTCGACGGGGAGTTTGCAGTGGTTGCAAGACTGCATCAGAACATAACGGCTAATGGCTGGTACAAGTAATAAGTTTTGCTAAGTTGAAAAACTGTAAAAACAGGTGCCTAGCTGGTCGTTCCCTGCGCGTTCTTGTGCCGGCTACTACTGCAATCATCAGGAAGGTCACGATCAACATTATTTGTTCATTATCTGTCCGTCATATTCAGATTTCAGATCATAAAACGTGAATTTTAGCTCAAAAATCTTATTCTTTAAATTAGTTGCAGTCATGTCAAGCGATAAATAGCCTTAACAGGCAAAATTCACTATATATATATATATATATATATATATATATATATATATATATATATATATATATATATATATATATATATATATATATATATATATATATATATATATAGTGGCGGCTGGTGATAAGGGAGTACAAGGGCACGTGCACAACCGAAATTTCAATAGAAAAAAATATATTTCTTTTGTTTTAATTTACTTAAGTGACTGCTACAATAATATCAATTAATTATATACGACAAACTATCCATATTCTAATTATTATTCCTTTTATACCACAAATAATGATTTTGACTTTTAACTCAGCGTCGTCTCTCACCGTACTCTGAATTCTATGGTAGACTTTGACTTTGACTTGCATCCAGAAACCGCCGTCGTATTACCCGCGCTTGGGTCTTTGAATAATAATTTAAAGCCGTGGGCACATAGTTATCCAGCCCTCGTTTGTCATCGGGCTTGTCACGATCGCAGGCCGAAAACGGCTGCGATGTCATTAAAATCGTCTGAAGGGGTCACACATGTTGTGTGACCGTGTTAAGTTAACCCCTTGAGCCGGGCTGCGAAATGAATTGTGTTGCTTCAATAGCCGGCCGTCGGCAGGTGCCTGGCTCTGCCAATAAGCCACGAAGCTGCTTGCTAACTGTGTGATTTCAAGGCAGATTTACGAAAATGACCTTTATTTTTTCTCGGCTATCAATAAGACACGAAGTCGTTTGCTAACTGTGTGATTTCAAGGGTGATTTACGAAAGTGACCTTTATGTCATGCCCCATGTTGATGTTTTGTGTAATCAAGTTCAAAAACGAACGGCTACTGACCCTTATATAAAAAATTGTGTGGCTTCATTTGAAACAGAAATTGTAAAAGGTCGGAATTATCGGAAACTGATTATCTGCCAGTAGAAACTAGCTCGAAAAGACCGAGATTTGTTGAGGGCATAGGTGATAATCGTAGAAGTGCTGCAATAGAAGTATGTTACGTTATTAATAACACAATTAAAATATAGATTTTCTCTCACAAACCATTATCTCTTTCAAATTTGTTGTCAACACCCAGTTTTAATTCTTACAAAGTAAACTTCCCAGAAAATTATTTTCAAACTAGTATTCGGTGCTATAATTTTTTGACAAGGTAAAACTTAGAACAGAATATGTGGAAGGTGTTAGTGCTTTCTTAATTTTTCTAAAGAAAAAAAACCTTAACGAAGCATTTTCCGAAATTTATAAACTATGTAATATTGTAGCAACGATTCCAATGACTACTTCACAAAGCGAAACGTGATTTTCTACTTTAAAACGCGTTAAGACATTTTTAAGAAATACGATGAGCCAAGACAGACTTACCTGCCGCCCTGCCGCGGTTATTAGCGGCCTCTCGTATGTATATATTGTTACAAAGCACTTCAATAGATGTAGGTGCGGTGTTGCCATATCTCCAGAACTTCCCCAACATCTTGGAATTTTTGCACAATCTGGCAACACCGCGCCCCCTGGGGGTGCCTGGGGTGGCCCCCCACAGGCGAAGTCTCAACCCTCTAGGACCAAAAATAACGAAGTTACCAACTTGTACCCCGTCGGAACGGATAACTGAGGTCTGCGCATTCCGAACATCCTGTATATAGACCCTGTATACGCAGAGACCACTTACATCCTGTATACGCAGAGAGATCTTATAGTACGAGAAACACCTCTTGTGTAACATAGGAGTGATGACCACATTTGGATCATCCTGTATATACATCCTCCTGTATACACACGGGGCCGATCTGTATTCATAGAACCTTCTAGCAAAAGAAGGTCCTGGAATATTCTGGAATGGAAGGCTCGCGAAACAAGGTAGAAGGTACGACGTGTATATAAAGACGAAAGCAAGCCAAGACAGTACAGTTACAGTTCAGTTAGAGAATGTTGAAGTGACTTGAGGGAGCAGTAACCAGTGTGAAGTATTAAAGAGTAACTACTGTAATGCCAGTATAATAACTTGTGTGCAGATTAGTGATTGTAAGGCCAGATAAACTAAGTGTTTTGTGGAAGAGACATTCTAGAACTTTTATTGTATCCATATTTAGAGAGTAAATAAAGTTGTTTTGTTAAAATTAAAAGTCTCACTTATCCAGAACCCGGAGAAAACGCAACATATATATATATATATATATATATATATATATATATATATATATATATATATATATATATATATATATATATATATATATATATATATATATATGTGTGTGTGTGTGTGTGTGTGTGTGTGTGTCACTATAGAAACTATGTTTTTACAACAACCCTAATAAACAAAAATGTTAAACATAGAGACTGATTTCCAGTAAGGCCCTTATGCCTTCACTCTTGGATTGTTGGAAATTTTCGGAAACAAGTTTCCGCTTGTATCGTCTTTTTGGACCTTCTTACACCCCTTTGTCCATCGGTTAGGTACACCATGTTGTCACATTAGGACCAAGGTAAATTACTTTTACATCATCTGTATCACAAATCGTGGCTTAAAGATAAGCTGGTGCATTGTACAAAAGCAAAAACGACACTGAATGGCAAGTTTAGGCTATGTAGCTTTTGTGACAAAATCTAAATGAAACTTTACATCACTATGCACGTTCAAGCAATGGTGGTTTTTGTGATCCCTGATACACAGGAAAGGACAACGAATTTTTGAACGCAGGTGGCTTAGCCGATTCACTAATAACCATAATAAAAAGACGAATCTTATGAGTGCTGATGTTGCATTCCAACGAACAGCCATTATGATACGCGTTCTTTAATTTTGTTTCTTAAAAGCATAAGCTGATTCCTCGTGACTATCCAGAAAGAATTGTTTCTGGCAACATTTTAATGTTTAGCTCTGTTTCATCCATGTTATATACTTGTTAATTTATCCATTTCAATTATTTTTCCGAACTTAGTCTTGAAATCAGTTGCACCAGATGTATCAGCGGACATTTCTTCCCACTTACGTGTGCGAATAGAAGGTTTTAAAGATATGAACAATGCATAGTATGCCATTAATAATTTAAGACCCTTTGTTACACTTTCAGTACCTACTGTTGATGTTTTACCATGCGTGTGTGCAGAGCCTCGATTAAAATATTTTGTTCTGGGGTTCTTCAAGTTATGTGGATAGGGTCTTTATTATTTAAGAGCGCATTATTATTGCGTGTATTTCTTACAGCACACTGTTCATTTTCATGGAACTGAAAATGATGCCAGCATATTCTCTTTACCTGTATATAGTCACATTTTGTATGCAAAGAAAAAATTTCAAACCTTTCCAAGCAATGCGTCAGTTTCTGTACTGAAGGCGAAGATTAGACATTCAAATGAGTTGAGGGCACCTCTCCACCAATCGACAGCTACCACCAATGGCTCTTAAAACATATAGCAAGATTCCCCATGTCATTAAATGTATAATAATGGACTTTGAGTCATTAAAAAAGCGTCAAACAATTTTTACTGCTAGGCTATTTTATTTTATTGGGGAATACTTTAGGGCTAACTGGGGTAAAGCTTGATTGTGTGGTAATGGCCTTTTAATTGTTGTAAAATCTTTTATTTTTTTAGGTTTATGACTATTTGTATAAGTATACATTTATTATCGCATATTGCCAAAACTATATCTTTTAAAATCGCGTCACCAAAATAGGAGTGTCTCTTAAGACGTTCCTGAAGAAACTAAGCTGAATGTTTTATCCATGACCTCACAAATGGTTTTCTCTCGTACAACTGGGCAGATTTTTGCCAAACTTCATTTTCGAACAAATCTTTATTGGAACGCCTATGTATTTGCTAGTCATTTACAGTGCTGTCCCAACATTAAACTCGGCACAAATTTTTCGCCACAGATTCACCATTATGGATCCGTTTTGGTGTTTTGAAACACATATCAATCAACACTACATTTCGTTTATGCACTTCAAAAGGAAAAAATAGGCAATACAGTATGAATGGAAGAACCAAAGTGATACATAAAACAAAAACTAGCACAAATACTTCACTCTTTTATAGCGCAATTCATATTTTAAGAATGTTGGCTTCAATCTTAACAGTCCTAAGTGAACTGAACTGCTACTCGATTCGTTGAAATGTCACAGAAAACCGTATAGATAATCTGTTAAAAATACTTTAAATATCAGAACTAGACTTACAGTCTATATCTCCTTTATAAAACAATACTGTAAGCCTCGATAAAGTGTTTCGTATAAATTGGTCAGGTCTAGATTGTGATTTGCATCAATCTTGTGGGCTGAGTTAGAATAAAAATATAGTAGAGCAGCTCATTTCGCCTCACACACCGCTGTGCATATCACCTATGCTGAAGTAATTCTGTAGAACCATACGACTTCACACATACCGGTGCTGTGTACCAAACGATAACTTGATGAACAAAGTAGTTGGTTCCCCAGCAGGCAGCTGCCTGAAACTCTCTTGTCTATGATTGGTCTTCCCAACGCCACACTTCCCCCACGATATAGCCCAATGCACTCTCTGCATTTATCTCGTAACAGCAATTATAAAAGAGCTTTGTTCATTTGGTTCCTTTATTATGAACCTAATAGTTTACAGCATAGATATTGTTATATATAAAGAATACAGATATTCTAATCACTGAAGTGATAACGCATGTTTAATGTAGGCTGCCTATGTAAGTTACTGTATTGTTTTTCATTTTTGGTTCTTCTCGCTAGGTGTAATTAGACATCTAAATCATTTGTAAGTATTCATAATATTCATCAGGATATCCTTTAAGTTGCTGGAATAAATTACGGAATTCGAAAAGTCTAGTCTGGTCTTGATTTATTGGATGCACATTCCACCTCTAGTTCTAGTTTCCGTTTTTGGACAATAATAACCACAATTTCAAAGCATTTGAAAAGTCACCGTCACTTCCTGAATTGGTGAACATTTTAAGTACCACTTCGATACAACAAAACACTACAACTGATAAAGATCAACAGCTATGTGGACGTCTCCATTATGTTTTCCAAAGATGAGTGTGGCTGCTTGGCAATTTGTGGAGCCACAGAACTCATTCTATACGGTGGAAACAGCCCAATGGCCAGGGAGGTAAAATATCTTGGGGTTGTATTGGACTCTATGCTAACCTGGAATGGTCACGTTGAAAAAATACTGTGTAAGGCAGTTATGACCCTGGCCGTCACTAGGCGGCTATATGGAAAAACGTGAGGACTAAGACCTAGTATGGCCCACTGGCTGTACACAAGGGTGGTCAGACGATCGTTAACATACGCGGCACTGGCCTAAAGTGACACAATCCAGTGCCAAACAAAAACTAGGCAAGATCCAAAGAATGGCCTGCCTGGGCATCACAGGGGCCATGACTTCAGCCCCAACAGCCGCCATGGAGGTGTTGCTGGATCTGCCGCCACCACACACCCCCGGAACCGGTTCTGGGCGTGACAAAGAGCACTGCCAGGGGAGCCATTAAAGTTCTGGGCGTGACAAAGAGCACTGCCAGGGCGGCCATTAAATCCTGGGTCAGAAACGGACACAAGGTGTACTGGGCTGTCCAATGCTCAAACATGGCAAGTCAGTAATTGAGGATCCCAGTTCAAAGAGAGCTCTGGAGCTGCTAAATCTTAGCAGAGGACAGCTCAGAAACATAACAGGACTATTGACGGGACACATGGCCGTGAAGAAACACCTGCATAAAATAGAGTGGTTTGAGGGGGACCTGGCTTGCGCACTCTGTGGAGAGAGAGAGAGAGATGAATCAGTCCAGCACATCTTGTGCGAGTGTAAAGCTCCGGACCGCAAAAGGCAACTGACCTACGGTCAGTGTAGACCGGATACAGAGCAATATAAAACTTCACCCTAACAATTGCTGAATTGCTGTGCAGACTAGTTCAAGGTACAGTGATTTTGGAATGGGTGGAGTAGAAAACACAAAGGGCATTCACAATAATCCAACGGCTACGGTGCTATCGGGGCGGCAGACGCGGATGCGCCCAGAGGAAGAAAAAAAAAGAAGGGTAGTTTGTTTTAGTGCCCAGTCCTCCATTTCCAGAAGGAAGGTCTTGAAAGACAGATATCTACTGATCTTAGTAGGCACCAGGTCAGAGCGCATGCCTAGAACCTCAAGACTCTCAATGTCATCAAGGAGTCCAGTCCTTGCCAAACTGATTGCCTTCAACATGCTGTCAGCCGTTTGTTTTAGTCTGTATGTTGTGCACCTAGTCTCCCTCTCCAGTCAAATGTGAAGAAGTGGAATGTTTAAGACATCCAGTGTGGCTGATGGAGCGGAGCTTATCGCATCCGTTATCATAGAAACGCTTGTCTCTGCAGATGAACCAGTTTGGCCCCCGTGAAAGCACGAAGTGCCTTAGGCCACCAAACTATAGCTCCAAGACTAACTTCTTTTGAAAGTACCTATATGATCGCTTAAACCAGCCTCTATTATGGGGGATATGATATGAGTATTCTAGAGGATGCATGTAGCCGGTCTGCTGTTTTCAATGGTAGAAGGTGAATGGGTTCAATGTATGTGGATAAAAGGCTAAAGATAAAATCGTAGTTATTAACTTTAGAAACAAAAAATATCTTAAGTCTCTAGGAGTTATTAGATCTTGAAATATAGAATCATTTAATATACAGGCATAGTTTTATAGACAAGCCTAAGCTTAGACATTTTAATTATACATAAACATACAAAGGCAATGTTTAATTTGAGGAAATTGTTTATCTTGAGTTTTTCATATACTATGTAACATTTATATTTTAATTTTTAAAAATTGTCCATGAGATTTTATCTATGAGGGTTCAAATAAAACAGATTTAAATTAAAACAGCTTTATTTCAAAAGGTAGAAATTGTTCGGGAAATCTATTTAGGGCAACAGTTTGTTAGCCTTCAATGACGGAATGGTTGCTATTGATTAGTACAACAATAAATACTAAATAATCATAAAGAACAACTTAATATATTAAATAACAAGTTGAATTTTCGTAAAAACTATTAAACCTCACCATATAAAAAAAGTTTAATTAAAGAAATCATAATTCAATATTTTCTATACTTAAATCATAAGCAAGATTTATAACGGCCAATTCCACAAACATTTTTTCAATAAGCTGACCATCAAATCAACCAATCAGAATAATTGTTACAATATGTTGCCATGTCAACTAAGACCTGACTGGTCATTTGCAATTGACAGGTTATTATAAATTCGATGAGCATTTGTGAAATAGGGCAAAATTATCACAATCATTGCAATGATCATTGCTAAACATTTGGTTTTACCTACTACATTACAATAAAAACAAAAGGAAGACAAATGTTCGCTTAAATAAAAATATTACAATAATGCAATATGTGTAAGACATAATACTTAATACTAATTTAGTTAGTAACAATAACAAAAGTTACATATATTAAAACATATTGATACACTGAACTGTGGTTAAAACCAATATTTTAAATCAAAACTTAATACATAAAAATTGCATTTCAATGCTAAAAGTTTGCCATACCTTATTTACATAAGAAATAAAACAAGAAATAGAAAAAGTAATATATATATATATATATATATATATATATATATATATATATATATATATATATATATATATATATATATATATATATATATATATATTGACTAAACAAACCCTGCTATATATCTGTCAACAGTCAGATTTTACATACCTATTGGCCAAAACTAAAAATTAAAGTGCAGTACAACTTTGTTAAACCTTGTCGTATTCAATAGTATGAAGACGTGTTGTGGCAAAACTGTCAGCAATTTATTCTTGCTTTTTAGTGTGTTGAATCTTTTTTTTTATTGATGAAGCAGCTCGACTACTATGCCATTAACAGAATGGATGACTAAACAGTATTGGATGGAGCGATCAAATCTGAATAAGGACTCAAACAGAATAAATTGTTTTTGGTTCTACCTGGGAAGTACCCACACTGGAAAAAATGTGTCAAAAGTGAACAACCTGGCTTTAGTTGGGTTACACACAGAGTCGTGTCTGCTCCGCACATAGAATCACTGTAACTGTAAGATGGATGATTAGTAGATGTGTGCGAACCCATGTTTTGTTTGAACCAAACTATGAACGAACCCAAGCAAATATGTTGCCTCGAACTTCGAACCTCTGAAATAGTATGTCTAACGTTCACAGTCAAACTTCGAACTTCTTAAAAATTTAAAATCGAACATCGAAGTATCCAAAATTCTTCAGTGTTCATATATCATTTCCTTAAACACAAAATTTAGGAATATTGTACCTTACAATATTTGATATGTGAAAGATTCCCATTCTTTTAACAAAAAGGGAGAGATCGGCAAATTTGCAGGTTGACTAGGTAAAAATGCCTTGTGGTGCTGATCGTTTTGGCTCATGGTGTAATAAATCATGTTGAAACTAGTGTTTTCCAAAGTCAATCTGCAATTATCCTCATACCGTTACCGATCGCTTTCGAACACCGCCATCATAATGTTGTTACTGGAAAAGGTGTTGAGAGGCTAGGATATATAAGAAAAATAATTCTGTTATTGTTAAATGACTCCGTCGTGTCTCAATGTGCCCACCAACTGTCAAAAATATGCATGAGTGAAATCTCCTAAACTTATGCTATCCACTCAATGAGACTGATAACGAGTTTAAAGCGCCGCTACTGAGTTAACGTGGCCGCAACTTCGCTATCTTTGGCAGCATTCAATGCCTGTAAAGTTAAATTTTGAAGTATTTTTGAGCAACGAACTTCGAACTATTTTGGAGAATTACATATTTTGAACTTCGAACAACTTCAACATCGCTAGTGCGAACATATTTTCGAACCGAAGGTTCGGTTCGAGTTCGGGTTCAGTTCGAAATTTCGAAGCTTCGCACACCTCTAGTGATTAGAAAAGCTACCAGATCAATCTTTTTTCTTAAATTACATTACATATATGGATTTATGATTGCCATTTCAATGACATTGAGTCAAAAATATCATAATTATCATGCACTAATTTATAATATGAAAAAGTATTTTGATGTTTTATAAGAAAAGACCAGTACTATACGAAAACCAACGCCCTACTGTGATATCCAAAGTGTTGGCTGCTAAATAGAACTTCAATAAACTGAAATTTACACAACATTCAAGTGACATATCTGAAGTACCAGAAGGATTTGGCATATATTGATATTTGGACTTATGTGAGTTTAAAATTGTAATATGTATAAGCCCAAGCAAAAGCTCTTTTTGTATAACATGATGTACAATTTAGAAACAAACTATACTAATAATACCATATAGGAATTAAATTATATAAGAAACTTTCCACATTGAAGGAAAGTTGAACACATATGGCTTTTAATAGATCATGTGTGTTTGTTAGTCAGCAAAATGTATTAATTTAGATCTAACAACACTGTGAACAATTAAACGCTTTGATAGTGTTTATTATTGAACCTTTAAAGTATCAGGTTGCCGACCGATACAGGTAGTAGTCCCTTTTAAAGGAAAGTAGCTTTCAGTCCGCCAGGCACTGGACATTGTCAACTGTGATCCCAAAGATACAACATCTCTGCCAAGTTCGGTCGCTGGTGTGTGCGAGCTTGTAATGTGTAACAATAAAATGTAAATATACTCATATTTCCACACATTGTGTGTTTATAACTGTATTATAATCCTAACACATTGCGTGTTTATCAAAAAGTGCATCGCAAGGTGATTAACCTCGTTTCTAATGAAAGAGAATCACCATCTACCGCAACAGATAGATAGATATGACAATCAAATTTCTAGAAAATTGAGAAGCTAAAATGACAAGTTAGTCCATTAAACATTTAATAAAGTGAAAAACATTTTACTAAGTTCCATTATGTAACAACACATGTAATGATTCAGCAATAAATTAAATTCCTGACTGACAGTTGTTGAGCATATAAACATGTTTTATTCTTAATAATTTTTGATTGTTTTAATGATTTTTTGACCATCCTTCTCAACTGATATGGTTATCAGGGGATGCGTTTGCACACTATAAATGTTACCACACCCAGCCACAATCCCAAATCAGACACCTGTCTATGAACTGGTCCTGTTCAACGTTGCTTAACTTCAATTAAGTAATGTTGGGAAGTATGTGAACTCCATTGCTGAAGCAGTTATTTACATATTTCAGAAATAGATTTACCTTGAAAGAGAGCACATAATAAAGTCAAATTTGAATTATAAGTTAAAGAAGCCCAAAAAATGATAGAAGTAAAATATAAAAACCAGCAATACAATGTACGTCATATATTAAATAAATTGTGAATAAGAAAACAAGACATTAAACGTCATAACACTTATGATTGCCACCTTTTATACTTAATAACTTATTGCATGTAGTTCTTTTTCAATTAATAATATTTTAAGAGTCTCATTGAATTATTTCATGTTCACATCTATTTTATGGGGCAACAAGTTCTAAAACTTGATAATCTCATATTTTTTAAACACTTTTATTAACATTTGTTGCTGACACCTAAATTGGCACTGATAATAGTATGTTGTACCTTTTGGATTATATGTATTCACAAGAAAGCTCTTCGAAGAGAACTTGTTATATTTCTTTATAAAACACATCTATATCACAGGAAATGTAGGCATTCTACTAGTTTTAATTGCACTTCTACATATATCTCTGCTCCGACATGGCTAACTTGATAATAATTCTGTCGTCAGGGCTTAAAAGGGTATGAGTATAGTTTCGACAATTAAGAGAAACGGTCTGTGAAAGTTTGTGATGTGAAATATAATTTTTTCTCCACAGATGATGCAAGCTAATGGATGGATATGTTATGTAAACTAACACAAATTAGCAGATTTTTTCAACTGGTTATATATCTGACCAAAAACTTATTTTGCTAGACATAAGACTTGTGACGTTTTAAGCGCCAACTGCAAAATTGATCAGATTGCCTGATATAAGCCTCATTTTCTATAAAACAGTTCCATATTGGTTTCAACTAACAATCTGCATCACATAAAAAATGGCTGGACTTCTTACCTTTGCTATCATACAAAATTTCTTCAATTTGGTTATTAGCTCCTATTAACAAAGTTATAAATAACAAAACAATTTTCTCTTGTGGAGGAAATAAAAGTACCCTACTTACCACAAAGCTTTTGAAATGTCTTTTTGAAATGCATTCCAAGTAATGATGTTTTATATAAACGGCTACTTACCACTTAGGTTAGGTTAGGTTAGGTTTGATTGTGAGTGGGCCATACTGGTCCCTCCACCGCGACCATAAGGTCTATTGTGGCTCACGCCTAATAGTCTATATTTCGCCCAACAAAGCCAGCCTCCTGCAGAGGTCGATAATCTTTGTGGGCGAAAGTTGATCCAGATCTTCCGGAGCAAGCTTTGTCTTGTCAAAGAGCAGGTATCTAGTCCTGTCCACCGCCGGACAGGAACACAGTACGTGCTCTGCTGTCTCGTCACTCTCCATACACAGCCGGCACTCGGTCTCCTGACCGACTCCAATACGGTGCATGTGGTGACGCAAGCGGCAGTGTCCTAGGCCGACTAGAGTACTCAGTTGTTGTCTGTTTAACTCTAAAAGTTTTTTAGCGCTTGACTCAGACAGGCCATTTATGAACGCCTTAGAGTGAGCTAATCCTGGAAGATTTTGCCAATACTGGATTGTCATTCTTTCTGTCCAGGTCTTTAAGGTGCGTTTTGCTGTGCATGATGTTATCCCCAGCACCGGTTCTGGTCCGACAAAGTCTCTCTGGGCACCACTCCTGGCAAGCGCGTCGGCCGCAACAATGCCATCATGGTCCGAGTGACCCGGTATCCAGACCAGCGACACCTCATTACAGCTGCCCAGTTCGTTAAGGGCAGATTTACAACTCCATACCATTTTTGAATTACACCGGTAGGAACCAAGAGCCTTTATTGCAGCTTGGCTATCTGCATATATCTTTATCGATTTGTGTGTGCACTGGTTTTTTATACTTTCCCTTGCACATATCTCGATGGCATACACTTCTGCCTGGTGTATGGTTGCGTACTTGCCGAGGCTAGCTGATAGTCTGGCATCGGTGCTGCCCCCATATGTGCCGGCTCCTGCTCCCATATTGGTTTTGGAGCCGTCAGAGTACCAGCAGAGATCGGCTCTCAATAGGGTCGTTTGATTTCACTCCCAGTAATCCCTTTCCGGGAGGACGGTCTTGAAAGACAGATCTCTACTGCTCTTTGTAGGCATCAAGTCTGAGACCATTCCCAGAATCCCGCGACCCTCAATGTCATCAAGGAGTCTGGACCCTCCCAGACTGATTTCCTTCGGCATACTATCGGCCGTTTGTTTTAGTCTGTACGTTGTCCACCTCGCCACCCTCTCCAACCATATGTGAAGAGGTGGAATATTAAGGAGGACCTCCAGAGCGGCTGATGGTGCGGTGCTTATCGCTCCCGTTATCATCAGACAAGCTTGTCTCTGTAGATGAGCCAGTTTGGCCCTCGTGATACCACGAAGTGCCTTAGGCCACCAAACTATGGCTCCATATGTTATCATTGGTCTGATAACCACTACATAGAGCCAGTACATCTGTTGGGGGTTTGTTCCCCAGTTGTTTCCACAGATTCTCCGGCATGTCCACAGGGACAGTTTAGCCCTGCGGATAACATCCTCTAACTCTATGTCCCAGTTGAGCTTCTTATCTAGGGTAACCCCGAGATATTTTGCTCGTTCCGAAAATGGAATCGTTTCCCCCATAAGAATAGGTGATTTTAATTTGTCCAACCTTCTTCTTCTGGTAAATGGAACAATGATCGTTTTGCGGGGGTTCACAGACATCTGTTCCCTCCGGCACCAATCATTCACTACATTTAGTGTCTCCTGAAGAGTACTTACCACTTAGTTTTTGTAAAATTTTACTTTAGCAGTAATGCCAAAAGTTGATCATCCAACAAAGCAGTCTTTATAAAACTCTTGCAACAGCAAACTAACAATGCTACAAAAATTTGTAAAGGCAGTAACATATTTTTACTGCACTCAATAAAAGCAGTTCATGAGGAATGTTCAAATTATATTTCAAATTTCGCATGAAACTTAATAGAGAATTGTGTACACAAAACAAATTTAGACGTTATTGACCACAAATTTATGGTTAGTGGACATAGCCATATGGAGTGTGTTGCAATCATTTAGAAAATCAGAAAAAAGAGTAGCTACTGAAATTTCTCATCCTCACGATTGGTGCCAGCTTGTTTGTGGTGTTTGGAAGAGATAAAGTTCTATGTGAAGAAACTTACACATGACATGTTCTTAAATTTTGCAATCTACGCAAAAATGCATTAGTCCTAAGAAAAAAGATTCCATGGAAATTTTTCAATCTGTACAAAAATGCATTGGTCCTAAGAAAAAAGATTCCATGGACATTTTTAAATGGCATGATGTACAGTGGTTTTGATATACAAAAGATGCAGGAAAAGTATTCCTCAAAGGTTCACTCGATGATGAAGCATCCTTTAAGGAAATATGTTTTTTAAGATGTGGTAGGACAGAACTTCTTTCACCCCAAAGATTTTACTTATCTAAAGAAAAAAAACTAATCTACTTTAGCTGCTATTCCTGATATTGCCACCATTTGTGCAATTACATAGCTGCCAACATCTTATCATATTCCACAGGCTTATCCAGATGTTGAGTTTGACGAGGACCAAAGTTCTGTCTGTGTGTGTGTGTGTGTGTGTGTGTGTGTGTGTGTGTGTGTTTGTGTGTGTAAGTTGTGGGTTGGTCTTGAAAATCAGGTTCCATTAGCCACAGACTTTTAAAATTCTTTTTTGTTTTTTTAATGATTTTCTCGAGAGAAGCTGGTCAACCAAAAAATGGCTAATTCAAACATTTCTGTGCCATGAAGCCAATATTTGTAAATTAATAAACTGAAATAATAACAATAATAATAAAAAACAACAAGGACCAAAGTTAACAAGAGTATTACGTTTTATATGTTTACATGTCGTTTTATGTAACTGATCAGTAAAATAAACTTTCTAATGTAAGATAATTATGTATCCATATTTGCACATAACAGTGTAAGTCATATTTTTTTTAATACATAATATCTACATCAAATTTCAGGCGACAGTGCCAGAGGTAGTAAAAGAAAGAAGGCAATATATAGAACAGCTCGTTTTACTGGGGATATAATGGATGTAAACGCATAAGAGGGTGATCCAAATGTAGCGTCTGTGGCTGCAGGGAAACCGTTCACGCAGCTGTTTGCCACACTAGTGTGTTTGGTGTTTCCCCACTCCAAAACATGCCATCGCCCAGCCCGCTGGGATGCTCAGTCTTGGCTCAGTAGCCGCTTCTAATGAAACTGCTGCTTGCCGCTACCGCCAGCAAAGTCGTGACAACTGTTTTGGAATCAAAAAGCGGTATTGTTGGTCGATTTCATGGCGCCTGGAACCACAATAAACGCTAATAGGGATTGTAAGACACTCAAAAAACTTAGCCATCGAATTCAAAACCAGAGAAGAGGAATGTTGAGCAAGAGTGTAAGCCTTCTCTATGACAAGCCCGCCACCATGTTGCCCGTAAAACCGACCCTCTCCTGCAACAGTTTGGACTATAATAGTAAAAGTATTTAGGATGAACTTTTCGACTTTGTCAGTGAATTTACTTAACAATGTTTTAAACCCATAATCAAGCAGCAGTTGACCTGTGGACTTTGACATAGCAATTTTGCGTCGCGCAGGGCCAAAAGGATACAACCCACTCCATGGTCAAATCTTAGAATACCCCATTTCAATTAACTCATCACTCAATGGGTGACCCAGGTTCCTTAAACACAACAACACTGTTTCTTTAAAAACAATGGATTGAAACAATACGGCAGTAAAAAACCAAAAGCATATTAATTATTATGATGTCTAAAAAGACAGATACTGACTTGAGTTAATTCACATCAATTGTTTTCCAACCATATTTTATGTGAAGCAGACAGTGTATCATTGATAACAAACAGTTACCTAAGAAAATCAAATGTTTCACTTAAAATTATATTAACTAATTTTAAGCAAAGAAGGAAATACTGGGTAAAAATTTGGCGGTTTCATAACATTACTATATATGTAAAATTGTACTTTAATTTTTGAAGGAATGGAAGTAGGATTCATGGTTTGAGTTTTAAAAGCTCTGGTATAAAAAGCATATAAACATAAATAGGACACACATATTATTGTGTGTATGTATGCAACAATAACAATTTTAAAATATCATGATTTGGAATATATATATACACATGTGCTATTTGTAAAAAAATCTATAAATACATGTCAACATATTAATGTGAATATGGATTAAATAACTACCAAGTTCAGTATTGCTACATGATGCAATATATATATATATATATATATATATATATATATATATATATATATATATATATATATATATATATATATATATATATATATATATATATATATATGTATATATGTACTAAATAGGATTGAAATACAGAATTATTTAAGTTTTACTATAACAGTAGAATAAAGATTATTCAAGTCCCAGTTTCGATACTTTTGATAATACAAACGGTATTCCATCTGTTGGTTTCTTTCTGAAATAGCTATTACATAACCACCAACTAATATGCCTGCATTGCGGAATTTTTTTTTTCATTTCATCTCACTCTGCTCGATATATCGTTTTAATATCTCCCCTCCACAAACGATTCTTTTCTCTTGTTGCAATAATAATAATATAGATAATTACACCCTTTCTTATTTTCCAGTAATTGTTGCTTTATTGGAGAAAGTACTATGATTAATTATGAAAAATAATGTGATTCAAATGGCTGCTGTATCTGGCTGCTCGATATATTGTCATTTCAATATCTCCCCTTCACAGATGATTCGTTTCTCTTGTTGCAATAATAATAGTATAGACAATTACACCCTTTCTTATTTTCCAGTAATTGTTGCTTTATTGAAGACAGTACTACGATTAATTATGGAAAATAATGTCATTCAAATGGCTGCTGTATCTGACTTGACAGTAATCAAGCCCGTTAACCCAATTTGAAACTGAATTGTCAATTACTTATGCTTCTATTTTATTATAGCTCAATAGAGGCTTTTGTTCACTGTGTCAACTATCTGTCTATCATGGAGTAACAACGGTCTTTAATATAGCTCCTTTTTAAAAAGTCCAGCAGTCTCAAATTGCTGCTGCACGATGGCCAATTAATGTCATCAAAACTGCTGATAATATACGTAAATATATACGTAATGCATAAAACATCGATTGTTTTGACAGCTTGTATGACACCTTGAGCCATCCTGCTGGAACCAATGCCAGTTCAGTCCAATTCATCCAATTACAGCCAGTTTATCTGTAACGCACTTCATTACCTGAATGCTATTGCCTGCTTCATTTTTAAAGAAGCAAGGCCAATGATGCGACCACCCTAAAGCCAAATCTATGCAGTTCTTCTTTGAGAACGATTTGGCTTCTCTATGACTAAGTGTGGATTCTCTGAACCCCAAATCCTACAGTTTTTCTAATTGGCATAGCCACCTGATATTCGGAACCCCAAGTTTAGTTTTACTCATTGACCTAGCCGATGTGCTTCATCGGCAAAGATTGTAACGTATTACACGTTTTGAAACTCGCCCATTTATATGTTAATAATTATTCTTATATTATAATTTATTAGTCAACGAAATTTGCCAACATAAACTGATGTCGCAGCTTTTGTCCATAGACTTATGTTTATTCCATGCCAGAACTACATGCAGTAGAAATTTTTGAAACCCTGACGGTTGGCTATAGTGTGTGCCTGCTGATAACACCTATATAAACATCAGAAACTCATTAATATTCCTCTTTTGCATCACTATCTTAATCAATAATAGGACAGTGCAGAGCTAAGAAGTTGCGTTTGTTTCGTTCAGGTATGTCATTTTTAAATATTCACACTTGTAAAATTTTTATATCTGTAAAATACTTAACCTTACTTTAGTTACAACTTAGACATGTGACTTCTGTTTGTGCACATTTTAAAAACACTTTTTTAATTGTTAATATGCTTATATTTAAATGATACAATTGCATTAATATGATTTTTTGCTTGTTCGATTGTACATCTTGATACCTTGTGGCCGTATCTGCTCAATAATGATCATTTTACATTAATTGTTCAATTAACAGCAGATTAAACTTTGGTTTCTCATGCAGACACGTCCGCAGTGGCATCAAGCAAGTTATCAGTAAGAGGCAGTGCTCTAATTACTCTGAACATTTTCAGCTATCCCATTTTCGTCTTTTTCTCTGCTTTAACACAGTTTTGTTTTTACGCCGTTTTTATGTTCTAGGTTACAGTTTTCTCTTGGATCCTGTTTTTAATACCGTCAAATGGAGCCAGCGTCATCATGCTTCTGAACCTACATCATCCATGGGGGGCCAATTAACCTAACTATACAAGAGTGTCAGCAGCTTTGAACAGTCGTCAATGTTCTAATAGAAGCCCTAGACATGCCAGAAGATCTCAAACGATCTCTACTACAATCACACATTAAGTAACTTTGTTTAATCTGCATAATTTATTCTCAATTTTGCTTTAAAATTAACAAGTTTAACACTCTTTTAAAAACCGCTAGAGATGTCATTGTGTCTTTATTGTTAACATTGTCCATGCTTTTAATCAAATATATATACTGAGTTTCTTTTTTTAATTTTCTTCCTCGATAGCATATGCGAAAATAACGGCGACAACATACGCGTTGATCTTATTTTGTGTCATTATGTTCTCTGCTTTGATAGCCAAGTGTTTTGAAGATGTCGAAATAATGCAAATTCTTTCAATACTTTCGAAACACACATCTTTCGTTTCAAGATGATCTGTAATCAAAATCGATGTAATTTTCCAACCGGCTTAAAGCCCAAGAGAGAAATTGTAACAAAGCTGATTGTAATTTTGCTGTAGTTATTCAACACGTTGCACCTTGAAAATAATGAGGTCTTAATGCAATATTCTTCTTAGAAAAATGCTACAACGTTCTTTGATTTTCACACTCTGAACAGTAAAAATTATTTAGCTTGTATACATTGGACGAGCACATAAAGAACTTTTGCAAATTCACAAGCCTGCCAGTTCCACAAACTTCCTTTATGAATTTGCTCACACCAGCCTTTGAAGAAGTTTGATTTCCATTTCCAAAAAATGTTTTTAAATTTTTCGGTTTCTGCAACACATCACTTTGAAAATATTTTTTCAATATTTCCCAGCATTGTAATAGAAATGAAACTAGAATTAGTTTATTTTCTGTAATAAATCGTCATTTCTCAAAGCAAAAATTTCACACTATACATCTGTTAATGTCAAGCACATCAATGTGGCCAATTATCTGAATAACAAGCAATTTAAAAAGAAACCTACACATGACCCATATAATACCAGTTCAGTTATAAAAAAGACTATTTTACCTTAGCAAAACTAGTTTAAAATTTCTCATTATCTAAATATTATAATTTTGTGTTCTGAAAAACTAAGACAGATTTTCAAATTTGTTCATAATGGAGCCACAATAAAACTAAATACTTTCTCAGAACATGTGTAAATTAAGGTACCTCTATCATTAGCTGAGTTTACCAAGCACCAACAGCTCAGTTTAAGCTCTCATCTGCTGACTACGGATACATTTCAGCAGTTGGAGACTGATGAACACACTGCTGGCTTCAAGCACTATTTTGTGAAGTTTGTCATTTTGCTTTTACAAATCGGCAACAGTTGTTCCATCAGAAACTGATCAGGACTGGTGAACAAATGCGTTAGACACAACTATTCAACTGTTGGCACCTGGTGATCTCTGCTACTATCTAATGCAAAACTTTCCTAATATAAATGTAGCTTCTATGCATATTTGCTAGCTTCTTTATTATTTGTTGAGTGATCTCGAGTCCCATTTAACTTGAATAATCAAGATTCTACTGTATTGTATGATAAATATATTACATTGTTCACTATTTGTAATTTATATTTACTTAGTACTCAAATTTAGAGAGAAAAAGAATGTCTGTAACATTACTACAAATATTACTCACTTGTGACAAATGTAATCAGTCTGTAATTACATTTCTTTGTGATTTGTAATATTTACAGCCTCGAATTCTTCTCGGCCTACAAAGCTGCAACTGGAACACTAATTTTTTGTGTGTTACTAGTACTAGTTTATCCTGATTATAATTAAGAAAACACATCACTCTTTTTAGGTATCTGAACTTTTTGCAAGAATGCTTATTATTTTAAGTGAACAAATTAAACTAATGTAAGAAATTAAAACAAGTTGTCTTACATTTTAGAAAATATACTCAGATTTAGAAACACTAATGGTTTTGAGCTTTGTCTAAATTAAGGAAAAACTAATTTTGTTATCTTTATCTTCAAATTCATGTTGTTCTATACCCTGCGAGAGATGTTCACTATTGTCAAATCATTGATATAAACCTCGATGATGGGATAAGTAGAGATGAGGGGGTGATGGTTGTAGCATGGCGTGTTTGAGCTCCGCCAGATTAAACGTTTATTTAGTAGCTTTGGTGTTTTAATTACTATGATTGGCCTCTCAGATGCTTAACCACCAGTAGTGTTGTCACCGGTGAAGTTGTTGAAAATTGACAAGTCATTAATATTGTTTGAATGCGATGCAATAGCGTCATGTATGCATACACAAATGGGTGTGTGTCTATAGCTCCAACAACAGTGACAATCTGTGACAATGGTGACATCTAGTAATCGAGACTAGTGGATGGATCTGTTGAGCAAAAACGGTGCTACTTTTTTGATAATTGAAATCGTGTCTAACCGTTGAATAAAGTATGGAGCATGAAGCAAAATGGATGAGACGGGGGAGTGATCAGTATCTTTTATATTATACAGGTGATTTGCTAGAAGAATTCATTCGAATTTGAGTCCAATCTAATGTGATTTGAAAACTGGTGAAAACAGTGGGCCATAATAGGCTTTATTATAATAGGTTCTAGTTAAAAAAAATGCCTAAGTGGCATTGTCAATTTTGTTATTTTAGTTACTTTAAATAGGGCAGACTACATATTATTGCGTTTTTGAATGTGTTGATTACTACTTATCAAAACTCACATGTCTCTTGACAAGCTTGTCAGTTTCTATGCTTTTAAGTTCTTAAGTATAGACGAGCTATGCAGAAGAGTACTACAAAAAAAGCTTTGAATTGGATACAAAATCCGAAGAATGAAGCAATATACAGGGCACGCTCAATAGTTAGTTCGTCACCTTTAGAAGCAGCAAAGTGACGAACTACAGAAAACAACGAACTACTGGATATATTGGCAAAAACCATGGGGAAGATGCGGTTAAATAACTACAAATATGCGGCTTTGTTTATACGCATCAAACTAGGCACTTTTAATACAGTAAAAACTTTCAAAAATCTTCCGTTTTTCTAAAAAAAAAAAAATCAAAAGAGGAACAAATAAACACAATAACAAATCGAACAAAAACAAAATAAACATCAATCTAACAATATGTAAAAGAAAAGGAATGCCTGTTTAAAATGAATGGAACAAGTAGCAAAAAAAAATAAGCCATTCAAATAATTTTCCACAAAAAAAAAATTGTCAATCTTAATTTGTTTTTTGCCGTTAAAAGTCTTTATCATTACATTTTCTCTTAACTTATGCAAAGTGATCAAAGTGCTTGCTGCAACTGAATTTTCTTCCGCCCACACAATGCTCGTTTCAATGTCCACAAGGGCATCACCGGACTTGGCAGCCGTCGTTCTGTCCGCATAGAGACATCATCTTCCGTACCTTCATTTTCTTCCGATCTCATCTCCATCAAAATTTCGTCGTTCTGTGCTGTCATCTTATTTGGGACAGTTTTCTACGTCAGTACCTAGAATATTTTAATTCGGAACCTTTTTCAATGTTTATTTCATAAGTTGGGATAGTGGCAAATCATTTTCTAGTTCCTAAGTTGCATGTTCTGATTGACAGTCATCATTGGAAACAATGGCTGACAGCAACAATTTTTTCCAGGACGATCTAATCACTTCTGAGGACACGCCATCCCAAGCTGCGGCTGCCGTGAAAATAGCGTCTTTAATGTTTAAATTCTTCATTGGTGGGTCGCAGTCTTGTTTAATCACTGACAGTAACATTTTCTTCTTGGAGCCCGTTTTGAAGCCCAAATTCGCATTCTGGTCCATGGGCTGCAGTATCACTTTGCAATTCACCGGTTAAAATAGGGTTTGGATAAGGCCGTCCGCTGAGGTTAGTTTTGCGGTTGGATCGTGACCTGGCACATTCTCGAGGACTAACAATGCCCATAGAGGAAGATTTTTAAAAATCAGCATACTGATAGCACGAAGTCATCTCGAAACCGCTCCTCAAACATAATTTTTGTCATTCATGCCTCTGTTTAGTTCTTGTATGTTTTATGTTTTGACTTCCCGATTACTAGAAGTTGTAACTTGTGTGTTCCCGCAGCGTTTGCCAATGGCATAATCGGAATGCTGTCCTTCAGTACCTTTCGACCCTTAGCATTGGTCTCACTGCAGTGGACGTAGGATTGTTGTGGCAGTAGCTTCCAAAACAAGCTGGTCTCATCCACGTTGTAAATTTGCTCAGATGTAAGGCAAACTTCTTCAATGCATTTCTTCAAATTTTCTACAAAGGGTTTCAGAGCAGAATGGTCACTAGCAACCTTTCCACCAGCGACTACCAACAAACGAATTCTATGGTATGCTTTAAATTTAGAGAACCATCCGTCGTTTGCCTTAAAATCTATAAGTGTGTAGAGGGATATCGCCTTTGCTTTCAACACGTCGGTTGTAATGATAGAATGGCGATGTCGTTCCTATCAAAACCACCTGAAGAACGCAGCTTACATCTCCTCGAATTCCCCAGTTTTCATTGTTTGGCAAGATCAAAGTCCCGATCCGGCATTTTTCACATAATCAATTATTTTGTCATTTTGTTGTAGTATAGAATTAAGCTGAACCGCAAAAACACTCACTTGCAACTGTAAACAACACAGCTGAAACTTGACTATGCTTGTAAGGTTTCCAGGGTTTGTTTTGAATCTAGATCACATCGGTCCACCTGTTGGCCGAAGAACTACTGGACAGACGACCTCTAAACCGATGAACTACACAGCGATCCAGCAGAGTTCAAAAAAAGGCCAAAACAACGAACTACTGTGCTTGGACGAACGAACAAACCACAAACTATCGAGCCTACCCTGTATATTCCAGTTAAAATAAAAAAGTGAATGACTACGAAAGTTATGTAACGTTGCCTGCTGTCATTTTTCAGCTTTCAAATCTCATTAGTTTTAAACTTCTAGTGTAAAGCTTTGGACCGCAAAAGACAACTGATCTACGGTCAGTCTAGACCAGAGACAGAGCAATATAAAACTTCACGCTACCAATCGCTGTGCAGACTAGTTCAAGGCACAGTGATTTTGGAATGGGTGGAGTAAGACTAAGGGCATGCACAATCAACCAAAGGTTGTAGTGCTATCGGGGCGGCAAGGCCGCGGACGAGCCCTGAGGGAAAAAAATAACGAAAATCATTCTGCATAGGATACAAAGTTTAAATAGCAATTTTAGATCAAAAATTTTACATTTCCAGGACATATATACCTATGTAGTATGATCATACTATGGAAAAGTCTCATTAAAAAACAAGTCACGCTTACTTAAGCAAGCCGGTATAAAGATGCTTCCTAACTAATATCTTAAGACTACATAGCATGAACATGAAGAATAAAGCTGTAAACTGGTTTAACCTGAAAATAAGGCAATTCAAACAGTTTATATACAATTTAAACAATGCTACTTGCTAAACACTAAAGATATGCAATAAATTGAATTTAAAATGAAATAATTTGATTACAAAAATACAATACCAAATTTTATAGCTTCTAAAATTCATACAGTAAAGATCTAAAAAAAATTAAGCGTAGTTTTTTAAGATTAAATTTTGTTAAAAGCCATCTTGTCAAGGCCTGCCTTGTTAGAGCTTTATTTCAATTTCATTCAACCACTTCATTCCATTTTTTATGTAAATAAGATTTGAATCTTTTTTATTTGTATATTTTACACTGATCAAAAAACTATAAAATGCTAACACCCAAAAAAATAGATATTGCTAAGTATTGAACTACAGGTTTATTAACACATAAATATTTAATTGCAAAAATATTATCACTTAGACCTTACACCTCTAAAATTATAAATAAAACATTCAACATTCCATTAATAGATACAGACTAATAGACTGAATATATTCTTCTATTATTGCATGAATTTCGTTTTAACACGTTAAAAAATAGTTATTTAAGATACAAGTGTTAAAAGTAATTCTTCATTGCACGAATCGCTAGGTTAAAACCACAAACGAAGCGAGCGTTTTTAAAACCCGACAGCGCAATAGACTTTTTACAAGCAAGTCATACAAAGTTTTACCATGTCAATTGCTCTAATAAATTGGCAATTTTTCATATTTGTAAAGCTATATCAACCTTTTGTAAATGTCACTTTGACAGTTAGGTTTGAGTCGTACTTGAAGTCACCATTCTAATTATGTTTTTCTATGGTCATGACTGAAAATTTGGGTTGATAACTAAGGAAGAGATATTATAAATAAACTATCATACTTCAAGTCACCACTGTTGTTCTTGAACATTTTAATTAAATATCAAGTCAATAATGTTAGATAATGGCTATAGTGATGTTAAAGAGTTTCAAAATATTCCCCAAAAAGTTACATCACACAAGCAGCAACATCAAACAAAGTGAAAGCATGTTTGGCAAGGATTATTTGTTTAAAAAATAGCTGACTTGAAAAAGACAGCAGTGGACTAACAAAAAAGTCAGAAGTGGCTTGATTTAGATACAATTCCAAGTTCTAAATAGCTAAATATGAGACAAGGATACAAGCTGGGATTTTAAACGCTAATGTCGTTGGGAGCTGGAAAGCTATAGATAAACAGAATTAGTTAAATCATACAAAAGTTTCACAATTGTAAGGGCAACTCGCAAGTCTTAAATGCTCACGCCATTGGGAGCTGTAAAACTATAAACAGAATTGGTTAAATCATACAAAAGTTACACAATTGTAAGGGCAACTCACAAGCCCTTTTAGATTTGTGATATTCTTTTAAGATCACTAGATACAGATACGCGACAAGAAATTAAAAACTGGCATTTATTTCTTTCTTTAATATTTATAAAACCATGTAGAGTAGAATCCGAGTTTTACGAGTTGCAGATTTAACGAACTTCTCATTTAACGAGCACATTTTGGTGATTTGAATAGACTTGTGTAAGAGACAATGCTAAAATGTTTCTGATTAAAGAGACCACTTTTTAGGCGATTTCGGTTTTAGTGAGGTCATTATGTGCTGACCCGTTCACATTTTTATTGGGATTCACACATGTGCGAAAGTAAACAAGATGGCCTCGCCTTTCCGTGAATTTCGTTGCCTCTCCACCTAAAAAATATGACCGCTCAGACACACTAGGACTAGATGCACATGTTTCTTGGCTGAGACATGACACTAATAGAAAATAGATTTTACTGTACACAGTACAAGAGAAAATATTTAATTACAAAAGCCAACCTAACACAAAAATAATTGACAACATGGAAAAGAATCAGTGTAAATTTTCGGTAAATGTCCTCGAAGCTCTTCGTCTCTTTGATCGTGCATGGAAAAATGTTTCGCAGAAAATGATGCAAAACGGTTTCAGCCATGCTGGTTTTCTGTGGAAACTTCAGGTATTCCAACAGATTCCGTGATAATTGAAGCTGAAAATTTGAACAGTACTCAAGAAGTGATAAACTCAGAAAATGATCTAAGTTTATTAACTTCCATAGAAAACTTTTTGGAAAATAAGGAAAAAGAAAAACCGACAGTATAAATGAAAGCTTAGATTAACTAATACTATACAGTATATACAGTGATGTGATTTTTTTATGTGAATAAAATTGTTCAATCAAACTAGACAGTTACAGTTGACTTTCAATATTGATGGAAATATTTATAGGGGAGTAGTCCGGTATGTACACTTACATATTGGATTGTACATACAATTTTTTTTTCTTGGTTCTGATATAACGAGATCTGGTTTTTACCAGATATTATTGCTGGTCACTTGGTTTCTCGTTAAATTCGGATTCTAGTTAGAGGTGTGCGAACCCATGTTTTGTTCGAACCGAACTATGAACGAACCCAAGCAAATATGTTGTCTCGAACTTCGAGCCTCTGAAATAGTATGTCTAAGGTTCACAGTCGAACTTCGAACTTCTTAGAAATTCAAAATCTAACATCGATCTACCCAAAATTTTTCAGTGTTCATATATCATTTCATTAAACAGAAAATTTAGAAATATTGTACCATACAATATTTGATATGTAAAAGATTCCCATTATTTTGCAGGTTGATTGGGTGAAAATGCCTTCTGGTGCTGATCGTTGTGGAAATGGGTCAACCTTAAATTAAAAACACAAAAACAAAAAATATTTTAAACTTTTGTCGATTTCTAGATCTATACATTAGCTCAATTATAAATACGTTGTTGTTGTCGGCCAGGCAGTTTTAGCAAACAGATTGGGAGGGGTCAAAGTGAGCATGATAGGTATAAAATAACCACTTAAAATTTGAACTGTCTCCTGATTGTAAATATTTAACAGTTTTGGCTCATTGTGAAATAAACCAGTGTTTTCCAAAGTTAATCTGCAATTATCCTCATAAATTCTGAAAATTTACGTTACCGATCACTTTCGAACACCGCCATCATAATGTCGTTACTGAAAAATGAGTCGGGAAAAATGGCTCCGTCGTGTCTCAATGTGTCCCACCAACTGTGAAAAATATGCATGAGTGAAATCTCCTAAAATTAAGTTATCGACTCAATGAGACCGATAACGAGTTTAAAGCACCGCTACAGAGTTAACGGGGCCGCAACTCGCTACCTTTGGCAGCATTCAATGCCTGTAAAGTTAAATTTGGAAGTATTTTTGAGCAGCGAACTTCGAACTATTTTGGAGAACTATATATTTCGAACTTCGAACTATTTCAACATCGTTAGTGCGAACATATTTTCGAACCGAAGGTTGGGTTCTAGTTCGGGTTCAGTTTGAAATTTCGAAGCTTCGTACACCTCTAATTCTAGTGTATTCTAGAAGTGTGAAGTTTTGTACAATATCATAATTCGTTTTTTTCGGTTGTCGAGATGATCTTAAAAAATATCTAAATTAATGCATCTTTCAGCTTTTTTTTGTGACACCAAAATTGAAGTAATGATTAAGCTATATTTTTTTAATATCCCCTTTACAAACAGAATGGCAGATTATGACCGGGTATAGACTTGCAAACTTCTATGGAACCTGGCTTTTGACACATTAAAGGAAGAAGAAAATGTTAGTTTTTAGTTTTTTGTCTAGTGAAAATTGTTCAAATCTTATGCAACTTTATTCAGTTTAACCAACATTCTATATTGTCTTGTTTATTATTGTAAATAGAGAACTGAAAACGCTCCACTAATGTATTACTTTTTAATGGCAGTATCGAGTTAATAAATATTGTGATGTAAGGATAATATCACTAAGAGGTAAACAATACTTGTTACGTTTATTTTTAAACAGACTTTCTTTCTCTAATGATTACACCACACCAAGATAACAAGATAGAGGTAATGAACTGAAAAAATCTAAAGTAATTACTTATATAACTCTACCAACAGTGGAGTTGGCGTTGTAGTTGAATTGTCTGCTATATACAGTGTTTCTATGAATAGTAGAACTGACCTCTCCCCTTGTTCTGTTCACTTTTAATAGTGTGGCTATAAACGTTATGATCATAATGAAGTGTAATAATCCAACTATAGGAACTGTACACAGAAAGTTCTTGAGGAAATTAGGTATTTCTCTAGTAAAAGAGTTTTGAGATTGGAGACAAGAAAATCCACACATTTCTTGACAGTTTCAAGAACACATTTCTGAAGCACTAGAATATCTAATGACATACCAGATGGTGAACCAAGTGGAAAAAGGCAAAGATTCTGGAAAAAGTGACAGGGTCTCATTTTACATTTGTTATTCTCTGTAATTGTTCGATTTTGATAGACCACTGCAGTAATATTTGTAATGAATATCAGACTTCCGGTAGCCCTCAAAACACTTTAATTCTTTCATGAAATCTTATTTTCTTATAGTTTCATACTTTAGTAATATGATTAGGCTAAAAAATATCCTTCAAGGTTAGGTTGAATGAGTCTCAGCATGGCTTTATGAATGGCAGGTCCACTGTGTCAAACATAATACTGACAAACTTAAACTGACTGTGTTTCTAAATTATTTGATCAGAATTTTTAGATTGGTGTTATTCATGCTGATGTCTCTAAGGTTTTGGCACTGTAACCCACTAGGTATTGCTCTTTACCTTTGATTTTCAGATCATATTTGACCGAAAGCAAGAATTATGTTTGGTTTCGTGATTGCAGATCTCCTGAGATTTGTGTGACATGTGGAGTACCACAATATGTTTTGGGTCCACTACGTTTTTTAGTATTTATTAATGAAATTGCCCACAGTATTCAGCATGCGCATGATCTGAAGAAGCTCCAGGAAAGCTTATCGTTTGTGGAGAAATTTTAGGCCTGGAACTGTATATGACCGAGGGGTTATTCTTAATAGAAAACTCTCCTTTAAAAACAATGTTTCTACTATGATGAGCAGGACATTTCAGAGCTTAGGATTTATTTGTAGATGGGTATCAAACTTCCTGCACGGAACTCTAATACTAAAATTTTTGTACATGAATATTTTCCTTAGATCATTGCACATGCACCTGAAGTATGGTTTCCACCCAATAGCATACATGTGAGCCAAATTGAAAATGTACAAAGGAGACTTCTAAAATATTTTCCATATAAGGACGATGGAGTCTATTTGGTGGTCGGTTTCCTGCATGGCTGGATGTGAGAAGGTTGGAAGCAAACCTGATATGCATGTCTAAAATTTTCAATAACCACATTTCCGGCCCATTGCTACTGGAGAGTATTGTTTTTCAGGTTCGAAGACTGGAATCTGGATGATCAAACAGTTTCTACATTACAATATGTAAAATTTGTGTCAGAAAGAATTTACCTCCTCTTATAAGATTGAGTGATAAATTTAAAAACTCACCATCATATGTCAAATTTTTTAATACTTCTGTCTTGCTAATTTTAAGTGTTGACATTAGTGCTTTAACATTACACTATTCTTACTTATTTGTTCAGGTTTTAGGGGTATTTTACCTATATGTATTCCCTTTAATTCATATGTTGTTTCTATTTATACATTTTGTGTTGTTTTGTGTTATGTATTGATTGTGTTGTTGGGTCCTAAATAAGTAATGAATAAATAAGTAATTATTCAGCGCTCTCTGAAATAGCATTAACAACTGATTGTCCAATATTTGCTGTACTTATGAACACAAAAGCCCTTCTAGATGTGAAATATGTCACACTTAAGTATAACATTTAGAAGGCCTTATAGACTACATCATTTTCATCTATCAGTAGAGAAGCATACCCTGTGGGACCGGGGACGAGCTAAATGAATAGGCCAAGATAACTCCTGCCTGTCATAAGAGGTGACTAATTGGAATCAAACACCGACAGGGGTCTGGTCCAGACGAGCCTGGAGGGTCGCAGAGATCTCTGCGGAGTGATATCCACCCGGATTTTAAAGCCTTGACTGTGGCCTTCGAAATAGACAATTGACCTCACTTGGTTGTTACTCGCCTCGAGTCTAGTACTCGTAGGTGTCTGGTCTAGGTGAACCCGGAGGAAAGCTTAGATCTCTAGGGGTG
The DNA here is from genome assembly GCA_964006375.1 of Tillus elongatus. Taxonomy (NCBI): domain Eukaryota; kingdom Metazoa; phylum Arthropoda; class Insecta; order Coleoptera; family Cleridae; genus Tillus; species Tillus elongatus. Next base: position 61,231,020 of record OZ023264.1, read on the forward strand.
GATTGAGGCTTCTTCTGTGAGCTTCTAAAGGGGCAAACGACGTCACTTGGATGCTGCTCGGGTGAGGGACTTCATGACACCGCCTCGAGTCAAACACTGACGGATGTCCAGACGAACTTGGAAAGGGGTTATCTCTCTTTGAGCTTCAAACGGGCAAGGGACTTCGCTCAGATGGCAGTACACCTGTCAAACCAATTTTCATCCTAAAAAAAAGATGGAACTGGATTTGATGGGTGAAATTTAAGCAATTAGACGTGAACCACAATAGACCGAAGGTTGCGATGGAGGGACTGGAATAGGCCACTCACACTGAATATAATCTTATCTAGCAGAGGAGCCCTCTAAGAATCAGATTTTTGTTGACTTCAACACGTTACATTCAACACTTATTATCAATATGGGAATTTCGTTTTGGCAAATATGCCAATTTAGATGTTCATTGATGTGTATTGCCCTTACTTGATGAACCCGTTTCAAACTAAATACAAGCATAGACTTTTTTCTGGCTCCACAAATGCTTGTCTTCTTCTCTGCATTCGGTTTTGGCTAATGATGCTATAATAGGCAAAGCTGGTTGCAGAGAACAAGCATTTGTGAAGCCAGAGAAAAAATCTCTACATATTTATTTACTTTAAATGTGATTTTTATCAATTGTTTGTCATATCTAGTTAGAAGAAAAATAGATTCCCCATTGACTTTTTGTCTAATATAATATTAAATGGAAATGGAAAAAAATAATATTTGAAGTTTATATAATAAAAAATAAATAGTAATAGGATAGACCACATAGTCGTTGGACGTGTTATAGTAATTACACATTATGTCTTTGGCAAGCTTTAATAACGGTTTATTTCAACTTAACTTTGGCACCTAAGCATCAGAGCGCAGAACTGCACTTGTAGAGTGCTGTGGTGTGCTTTCCCGCGAATATCAATTGTTAGGTTAGTCTAGACGTCAACAAATCATTCTAGATTCAGCATATGTGATTCTTAAGAAATTCTTTAGCAGTGTTTTTTTATGAGGTAAATTATGCATGAATTTGTAAACTACTAGTTAAAATCATAAATCAATTTTAAAATTAAATATGATGTTATATTCATTACTGTACAAAATTGCCCTTTAAATTAACCCTACTAATACTCACTCTGTTATACTCATAGCTCTTTCAATACTTAATTTCACTCGCTACAGTCATTGGACAGTTGGACACACTGTATTCATGGTGTCCAACGACTAAATGTTAATTAGCATTATGATTAGATTAATAACATGGCACCAAGGCGGCGCCAGAAGTAGGAAAATGATTCGGTAATAGATAACGGTGCAGTAACTAAAGAATGGCGGATCTTATAGAAAGGTTGCTGCAAAATATGGCATTCCAAAATATACCCTGGAGTTCAAGAAAAAAAAAATCTGGACACAAGATAACTTTTGGACTATCTCCAATTTTAATCGAGGAACAAAATACTTTAGTACAGTAAGCCGTTGCTACATACCATAAACTGGCGTTTCATTGTTGTTTCAGATGGATAAGTGGTTTGGCAAGAAACGGTTTCCAGAGAAAAAAATACATTTTGGGTAGTGTACAAATAATTTTTAATTTCGACTCCTAGGGTCAACCCATTCAGAAATAATAAACTGGGCGATGGTTGGTTTAAGGTATCAATAGCAAATTCTTTATAATTCTAGTCCTATAATTATTAAGCAGTGTATTTTAATTTTGCAGGCGTTTTTGACATGACATACAGAAATATCTATAAGAACTAGCGAGACTGTAACAACTGCTAGTTCGTGTGTTTTTGAAACGGATATCGCAAATGGTTTGCAGAAACAAAGGAATATCTGATTGAAAGAGATTTGCTTAACGTAATGACGGATTCATCTTGCATGTTCAACGGAGATGAGACTGGACTCCAGATTTGTCCAGCCACTGGCAAAAAATTCGCTCAGGAAGGGCAAAGAATATATACAGCATAGATAAAGCATCATCTAAAGAGAGTTTTTATTCGTATATTAGGAAAAAGCTATCCTCCTGTGTATCTATCCCTCTTGCCAGAATGCCCGCTGGATCCATAGCTGATAACACGGAGACTGCAGCGGGTGTATCTGCTGAATACTTCTCTATGTTGGCACCAACACCGTAAATGCACCTCCGCCTTTGGCTCATCGTGTGCAAGACTCTTTGTTGGACATCGTGATCACCCCAGCTCTTGTAGAGACAGAATTGAAGAACCTGAAGGCTGAGTCTTCATCCGGACCTGACCACATCTCACCAAGAATTCTGAAAACTTTGGCACCACAGCTTTCTTATCGAATTTCAATTCTGTTTAGAACATCACTTCAACTGAGTGATGTGCCTGATGAATGGCTATGTGCCTCCGTTACTCCTGTGCATAATAGTGGAGGCAAGCTGAATCCTGACAATTACAGACCTATCAGTCTCACCTGTGTGGTGGCACAGTTATGGAACACATTGCTTCCTTTCCTCATCCAGCACGAAATCATATCTACAACACAGCATGGCTTCACCCCGGGTAGATCTGTCATCCAAAATCTGCTAGCCGACATCAACGAGTGAACTCGACTACTTGACTCTAAACCTTCCTGTTGATATTCTCTACCTGGACTTCAGTAACGCTTTCGACAGAGTACCGCACCACTTACTGCTATACAAACTCGTGGAATTCGTGGCCGACTGCTTGGGTGGGTGTGGGCATTTTTGACTGGTCGCAGATTCTCTGTTAGGGTGGGAGCGAATCATTCTGGATGGATTCCTGTTGTTAGTGGAGTGCCTCAGGGTTCAGTCATAGGACCAATCCTATTTTTGATTTGCACTGCAGATTTACTTCGTTCAGTCTGCAGTACTCATGCTGACGACTGTAAGCTGTTTGGGTGTCTGACTACATTGGATGATGTGCTCCAGCGGCATCTCGATGTGGTCACGACCTGGACAGAAGTTTGGCACAACCCTCTGAATGTTCCTAAGTGTAAGGTTTTGCATGTTGGTCGCAACAACCCTTGGCGTTTCTACCCTCTAGGACCGGATTTCGTCGCCCCGGTTGAGTCACACACCGACCTGGGTGTTGTAACGTTGGAGCTGGCATGGACCGCCCAGGCGATTGCAACAGCAAAGAAGGCTAACAGAAACCTGTACATGTTCAAGAAGGCATTTCCTCATCCAACACCTGAGTTTGCTAAGCAGCTTTACGTCACATATATCTGCCCGCATTTGGAATACGGGATACCTGCTTGGTCTCCAGCTCTGGTTAGGGACAGGGATATGTTAGAGCGATCTAAACGTGCTGCAACACGGTGGCCGCAACAGATTAGGCAGCTCACCTACCAGCATCAGTCTTTAGATGCTTAGAACAATCTGCAGGAGGACATTGCTGCTGCCTAAAGTATGGGCAGCTTCAAGAATCGGCTGGATACTTGCCTGCGACCAGTGTGGATGGACTGAGTGATGTGTGTCTTTTTTCTCCCATAATCAGGTGCACTGTACAAACGTTTTGTTACAATATAGGATCTGCCTTTGTATATAATCAGAATAAATAAATAAAATTATACAGGACGTCGTAGTGAAATCAGCGAACGAGGCACCTGTTCAACATCTCTCATGGTCAGGTATGGGCCAAGAGTCTACATGGACTGCTATACCTTTTAAGTTCGAAGAGAATACATATTACTTTTTGCGCACCAATAATCCTAAGATAAATTGTTCTAGATTTACACACATAGAATCGCGATCAGAATTACATAATAACAATTCATCATCTGAACAGCTCAGGGATGATAATAGCAAGTCTTGGTCAATACTACCAAAGAAAACATTATTATCGGAAATAATGTTGGAAGAAAGTAATCCTTCAATCAATTTGGTAAAGTCTCTATTACTAGGAGATCTCTTATCGTGGCCAGATACAACAAAAAGAAAATGAAAAAGGAACACTGAAAGGTGTCCTTACGTCACAGAAATACCAAGCAGTGTTCAAAGAGAAAAGAGAACTACAAGCGGACGAACAAAGAAAAAAATATGATGGCAAAAGAAAAAGTGAACAAACAAAACAAAGACACGAATCTAAAAAAGAGAAAAGCAAACATCAATAAGAACATATGCAAAATCTGCAACGCTGCTGTGTTAAGTTCATACTTGCTACAATGTAATGAGTGCAAGTCAATGTTTCATACAAAATGTGTTCCGTACTCACAAACAACACATTCCAGATGAAGATGATGGCGATATGTATTTGTATCATAAATGCCACAAGGAAGAATCTGAGGACGACTGCAATGAAGAAGAGGAGGATGAGTACGACGATCAAAGAGGAGAGAATTGCATTGAAAAAGAAAATTAAGAAGGTAATAACAATGTACAGTTTGAGAAAAGCGAAACATCAAGCAACAAAGACTCTTCTAAAGAGAAATAAAACATAGAGGGGAGTCAATATTCTGGGTCAGGTAGTGTCTAAATTGATATTCTCCATGAAAATTATAAGAAATTAAAAAAATGTACTAATTAGGTCATAAATATTTTTTTCTTAGCACTTTTAAGCCTTAAACTGTATTTATTGTCCATTAACTTGTCTAGTTAATTTCACAAGTAATGCTAGTTTTTACGTAATTGAAAAAAATGTGTTCTAAGCTTTTAGAACCGTCCAATAAATATAAAATTTGCCCAATAACTGATTTTTTTTCCAAATTCACTTGAACAGTGATTTGCAAAAAGAAAAGTAATTGTATATTAATTCAGTGATCAGTAATAGTATCTAGATATTTTTAATTTCCTACTGAAAGCGAAATACTAAATTATTTCCCCAGAAATGTTTTTAACTGTCCAATTACTATGTGATTTACCCTATGTGTAACTAGAAACAGACATTTTTACTAAATACAAAAATAGCACAAAGTATTCAACATATCTAGTATCAAGCAAAAAATTTCTAATTGATTAACTCATTTTCTAGTATTCTTAAACAAACTAAGTTATTTTATTTCAATATAGGATCCTATACTAACTTTAATTATGTAAAAATGAAAAAAATTTATAAAAATATGTGTATAATTGGATTCTCTTAAGAATTTAATTATTGGTTACATTGAATCTCAGATAAGTATATACAATGAAGAAACAAAGTTAATAATGTTAACCTTGGCCTAAGAAGAAAAATATATTCAATCTACAAGTGAAAAATGCAAACATAAATGATGACTAGCATTTAAAATTGTGACCTCATATACACTCTAAAACGAAAATATATAAAATGTGATTTTATATTGCTTACTTAATAATATACATTTCTATATAAAGATCATATGTGTATAATATACTTATCTCGGTGATCTTTACTTCCTCTCTCAAAAAAAAAAAGACATTAAAAATAAATAAATAAAAAATTTAACTACATATCACCTAAGGGTCATCAAACTATCACGAAACCATCTTGTAGTTACGTTTATGTAACTCCTCAGTTTCGTCCTTAAGTTTCAACAGTGTTGCCTCAAGAAAATCTGTGATTTCCTTTCTGGCTTCAACCTCCGTTGCCTTACGTTCCTTCAATGTTTTTACCATCTGTGATAGGTCTATCGGCTCGCCGTAATTAAACGTAAGGTTTTTTCTGAACTTCAAAACATATGGTGGATCGTTGGGCAACACATCGTCCATACCGATATGCCATATCGGTACGACAATAGGAGTTATTGGTGATTCAAATATCATTCGTCCTACACCCCATTTCAGTCTCATATTTTCTTTGGTCATGTTGACTTTACCTGAAAAAGTATAATTAGGTCTAAAGTAACATAACAAAATCTTTTTTTTATAATTTTTTTTTGACATTAGTGGTGTAGATTAAAAGTATATGTGTACAGATTCTGCAGCAGATCTGAAAAATGACAATGAATGAATGATTATTATAAAATTTGACACGCCTGTTCCTTTAGCAAATGGCTTGGACTGTTGTAAAAGTAGTAGTAGCAGCAATGGTGGGAAGGTTAGCGCCAGGCAAGTACCCCACATCAGGCCCTTTTTGCCAACACTGGCATCCAGCAACCATGCCCTACTCCCCCTCGGTTTCGTCACCAAACCTCCTCAACTTCAACATAAAGGTTATGACAGTCTTTCATTGGACGGAACTTACTCGAACTAAACAATGGAGCCTTGCGAGGTGATTCGCCACTTCATTCCCCGCCACGCCATAGTGTCCTGGAACTCATATAAGTAGTACCTTCTTTGTCCGCGACAGCCTCGCAAGAGCGTCAGCGCACTCCTGAACCAGGATTGATCTAATTCTGGGCGCGTTGATCGCCCGGAAGTCTTCTGACTATATGAGTACTATCCTGTTGAGTACCTACAGACACGATAGTGTATACCTCCATTCCGAATGCTGTGGTATATGCGCCCAGAGCATAATTCGCGCGCACCCCCAGGCCATCAATGTATATTCCCGCCCCGGAGGAGTGCTGCTCCTTGAGCAGTGATCCATCACTAAAACAGACCAGGCTAGCAGGCTGGAAAGCAACCTCATCATCCCTCCATTGAACCCTCCTGGGAATTCTGAGGGTATATGTTCTAGTCAGCCTAATATAATCATCTGCATTTCGTATGTTGATGGTGAAAATTGGAATTTCCTTTTCCACCTCCTCGGCAACTTTTGCATGTCCATTAATGGCTCCCTCACCGCACCAGTTTCGAGAGTCCATTGTGAGATGCGACGCCATAGCCTTCCTTCTGATACAGATGGAAAACAGTGTCAGCATCGGCAAGACCTCTAGCTCTGGCTTGGATAAGTTCATTAGGCAGAAAACTCCGGAAAAATTTAGGGTTTTTTTTTTTGAGAAAGATTTTTGCATCTTCGGAAGTAACAAAACTATTGTAAACAAATTTGGTACGCAGGATGTTCCTATACAGCATATAGTATATGCCAAAACTCAGATATCTACATTAAAATAAAAAGGTTATAGGCATTTGAAAAAATGTTTTGATAGCGCTGGAGTGCAAAAAATGTGGTTAACAAAATCTATTAAATATTACAGACGAAGATTAAATTTGGTTTGTGTGAAAAGATCAACAAGTACCAAAAACATCAGTGACAATTTAAAACGTCAAAAGTTGAGATTTTGAAACGAAGATTCTGAAACAGATGCAGGTTATGGACAACAAATTTAGCAAAAAGTGTGTTTAACGAGGTCTTAGATTTGTGTTTCAACAGCTGTTGTCCCCCTTTAAGTACAGTATTTGCAGAATTTATCTGAAACTCTGTGAAAGAATCTGCACCGAGTTGCACTTATAACACTGAATATGTTGAGCAACACACTGCAAGAGTTTTATGATCGGTTTGGATACTCTCCGGTAAATAATGGGGCCCACTTTGAACATTTAATTCAAAATTAGTGTTGTATCTACTATAAACTGTTAAGTTATTGTTTTAGCCCATTGGCTTTTAGTCTCGTACTCATGTTAGCTTCATTGTTGTTTCGCCCCTTGACTTTCAAGCACGCCTAGATAGGGGGGGGGGTAATAATAATAATAAAACCTTCATATCTCATCATATGAGTGCAGATTGTTGGAGAATCCGAAAGGTCTTTATTCTTATATTAGGAAAAAGCTATCCTCCTGTGTATCTATCCCTCTTGTGAGAATGCCTGCTGGATTCATAGCTGATAACACGGAGACTGCATCTGGTGTCTGCTGAATACTTCTCTATGTTGTCACCAACACTGAAAATCCACCACCGCCTTTGGCTTATCGTGTGCAAGCCTCTTTGTCGGGCATCTTGATAACCCCAGCTCTTGTAGAGGCAAAATTGAAGAACCTGAAGGCTGAGTCTTCACCCGGACCTGACCGCATCTCACCAAGAATTCTGAAAACTTTTGCATCACAGCTTTCTTATGCAATTTCAATTATGTTTAGAACATCACTTCAACTGAGTGCTGTGCCTGATAAATGGCTATGTGCCTCCGTTACTCCTGTGCATAATAGTGGAGACAAGCGGCAAACAAGAGACAATTACAGACCTATCAGTCTCACCTGTGTGTTGTGCAGAGTTATGGAACACATTTGTGGCCAAATACTTGCTTCCTTTCCTCATCCAGCAGGAAATCATACCTACCACACAGCATGGCTTTACCCATGGGTAGATAGATCTGTCATCACAAATCTGCTAGCCACCATCAACGTGTGGACTCTACTACTTGACTCTAAGCTTCCTGTTGATATTATCTACCTGGACTTCAGTAAGGCTTTCGACAGAGTACTGCACCACTTACTGCTATACAAACTCGAAGACAGTAGAATTCGTGGCCGACTGCCGGGGTGGGTGCGGGCATTTTTGACTGGTCGCAGATTCTGTTAGGGTGGGGCGAGTCATTCTGGATGGATTCCTGCTGCTAGTAGAGTGCCTTGGGGTTTGGTCCTAGGACCAGTCTTGTTTTTGATTTACACTGCAGATTCACTTCGTTCACTCTGCAGCACCCATGGTGCCTATGGTGACGACTGTAAACTGTTTGGGTGTCCGACCACATCGTGTGATGTGCTTCAACGGATTCTGGATGTGGTCATGACCTGCACAGAAGTTTGGTAAATCCCTCTAAATGTTGCTAAGTGTAAGGATAATTTTTATCACTCGCTCTCAATATAACCGTACACATTAACAGCTCAATCGAGACTCTATTATTTGATATTTTGACTTTATTTTATCTCATATATGTTACCACATATTTTAAAAGATAAAAAAATTCTAGCTGCTCGAAAAAAACTAATGCAGCAGAAGACTTTTTTTTTTAATTTGTGTTTCACACGTTTCCTAGACGACTAAGAGTTATTTAGTAAAATAATATCAATAAAAATAAATTGGTCCACATTTAGAAAAAATAATTTTTGAAGCGGTTCATTTAATAATGATGATATCACGAGTTCAAGTTATCTACTTTGTCGCAGAGTTTTGCCTAGAACTGCATTTTAGCCTAAACATGGACGCTCTCGCTATACGTCTTAACTATCTCTATCTAGTAACTATAGTCGATACTTATAAAGGCTGTGACTTACTATGTACATTTGGTGGTCAATAAAATCTATATATCTGTCTATCAGCAGAAATTAAATATGTTGCGACTTTAATTTTTTTTATGTAGTAAAGATTTTATTCTAATCAACATTGTCTTAATTCATTTTTTTACACTTTTACAAGAAATATATATTTTGTATAAATACATCTATACCTACGTATCCACAGTGTTAGTTCGTAACTTGAAATAATTCAGTTAATCAAATACAGTTTCTTATTTTTTAATACTTGGAGACATTAATTAGTATTTCAAGTTACAGTCTTTTAAAAAAATATATAAAACATTTCCAATATTTGAAAAATGACGTCATTGATGATTTCTTTAAATCAACCCTAAGTTTTTGTTGACTATTTTTAAAGTTCCTACATGTGAAGTTGTAGAAAACCAGGAGAATTAAAATTTTTATTTGTTGTTAAAAATACAGTTTATTATTTTAAAATGAATAGTTGTAAATAATTTTGAACATTTCCTGTTACTTCGGGAAACTTTTGGTCTACGCTTTTTTTCGTGCTTTAGACTCAAGATTTATAATAAAAATTCGAAATTTTGTGGTTATGTGTAGCTTGACATGTACTTTGAAAATAGTCAACAAAAAGCTAGGGTTGTCATTTACAAAAATTATCAATGACATTTGGCACAAATTGTATGATATATTTTTTAAAAGGTTGTAACTGAAAATACTATCTGACTGCTACGAGCATTTAAAAAAAATCTCTGGACGCAGCAAGTGCGTTATGGTAGCGAATTTTCTTTAAAATATTTTTAATAGCAAATGTCTTTCTTTGATAAAAGCAGGCATCAAACTTGGTTGCCTATATAGTAGAAACAATGTACCATATTTCGAAATAAATTTACTGTTTGAAAATATATAAACATTTTTCAAAAGTCTGGATGCAGCAAATGTGTTATGGAAGTGAATTTCCATACAAATGTTTGGCTAGGCAGGTTTCTGAAAACAGTTTTTTGAAAAGCGTTCGGGAGCTAAACTGCAAATTTACCGAAAATTCGCTACCAAAACGCACCGTTAAACCATAAACCAATTTAGTAAAATGAAGGGTTTGCAGAACACTCTTCTTGCAACATTTTCTTTTCACAATCGGTATTTGTTTCACATTCTTTGCCTAAACATTGCCAATTTTGACGTTTAAAATTGCGAGTTTGACGTTTTGAGGAAAACTACAAAATTTGTCTCTTTAACTGCCCATAACTTCTTTGTATTTAAAGCTAGAGACCTAAATTTTGGTACAGAGTTGACTCTTTATAATACAAACACGCGTATCAAATTTGGTTGCCCTTACTTTCTTATTTCCGGAGATATGAATTTTTTTAGAAGGAAAACACAAAATTTTCCGGGAAACCCGTATCCGTTTTTCCTGGCTAACGAACTTATCCAAGCCACTTGCAAAAGGAAGGTACTCACCAAATTTGATCAAAATTGGTTTATTATTTTTTGAGTTATCGGTCGGATATATATATACAGGGTGGTCCTCCGGGAGGTCCCACGATCGATTGCGGGAAAACTATCAATAGGAAAAACCTGAAAATTGGATATTACACTAAAGTCGTTGGGGACCACAGGTTAAAAATATTTACAAGATGGTGGCACTTCCGGTTATACCGGAAGTAGATGTCGATTCGCTTATTTTAAATGGAACACCCTGTATTTTATTGCAATTTCGGATTTTACAATAAATCATGAACGCTTTTTGTAAATAATGTTCTATACCTATCATCAACCGTCCAGAAGATATTTAGACTTTAAGATAAAATTTGACATTTACGGCCAGTCATAAAGATACCGATATTTTTATAATAAGAACATATTTCGTTACGATTTTTACAATTATCTTGAAAGATATTTCACTTCATCTATTTCCACATCGAGACTAACGATAGAGTATACAGAGCGTCCAAAAAAAATTCTTGAAGTTTGCAATCAGAAATTACAAAAATCTTGCGATTTTCAAATTAGAACCCCCTTTTTTTATAACACTATCGTGTTAAGCTCAAAAAATCACTGATACTTTGTATGTAATTACCTATACCTAAATCAAACGGTTTTCATTTTATTTTGAAAAAACTCATTTCAAAGCCTGATATTTTGATAAATTTCCTACCATAAGCGTTAGCCATGGAAAATAAATTTTCGAGTGTATTTCTATGGAAACTTTGACAGTTTGTTAATTAACTAGCTAATAATGGCACTGTTAAATTACACACACGAAGATTATTTAAATTTTGTTTACTATTTATGAAGAATGTAATACAGTAATTTCACGAGCGTGTGATACATTTGCTGATAGATATTCAGATAAACAGAAACCGTCACATGAAACCATCAAACGAATAGTAGACAATTTCAAAAACTGCGGATCTGTCAAGAAAAAGGTGCAGAGGGCTAAACCCGTTGTTGACAACAAACAAATCGAGACAGCAATTTTTAGGTATTTTGCCATATAACTTTATATAAAACCATCAAACAGATAATAGAAAATTAAAAAAAAACAATTCACACACAACATGGACTGAATAAAATGAAACAAAAATTAACGTCCCAAGTGTTCAAATTGACGACCTCTGGCGTCAAGACATTTTTCACACCTACATGTCAATCCCTCATGTGTGGCCCTTCTTATTGAATCCGGATCCCATTCACGAAATGATTCTCGAACCCGCTGCATGCAATCTTCTTTAGTAGAAACTGCAGTGTTGTAGATTTTATTTTTTATAGTACCCCATATTAAAAAAAATCGAGAACAGATAAGTCAGGCGATCGAGGCAATCAAAGGTGTGGCCCATTGTTAGCAATCCATTGGTCAGCAAATAGGGATTGTTAAAGATTGTTAACCAGGTGACCATTATGAGGAGGGGCCCCTTCATGTTGGTAAAATATTTGCCTATATTAATTCAATGGAAGGTTGTCCAAATTTTGCAAAATTCCAAATAACGCTCACCTACAAGTAAATAAATAGAGTTTACACATAGTATTTTATGAATTTCGGATTAATTTTTACCATTAAAATTATCGTCGTATATTTCTAGGGCAACAACGCCGTCATTCCTTATAGCACAATAAATATTAAACTGCCAGCTTTCCTGAAAATGTCCTTCCCTAGAAGGATGAACATTGGTGTCACCCCAATAGTGAGAATTACGACGATTGAAAAGTCCATTCTTTGAAAATTTTGCTTCATCCGTCCATATGATGTTATCTAAAAACAGCTCGTTTTCTTGGAATCGCATTAAAATAAATTCACAGAACTCCACCCTTCTGGAAGAATCAGTTTCCTTTAAATGTTGCACAACTAAACAAGCATAAGGATGGAACTTATGTTTTCGTAAAATTCACAGAACGGAGGTTTTGGACAATCCTGACACCAGTGCTACTTGCCTCGTTGACTTTCTAGGGTATGCGGCAAAATATCCCAAAATTGCTGTCTCAATTTGTTCATTGTCAACAACGGGTTTAGCCCTATGCACCTTTTTCTTGACAGATCCGCAGTTTTTTAAATTGTCTACTATTCGTTTGAGGGTTTTACGTGACGGTTTCTGTTTATCTGGATATCTATCAGCAAATGTATCACACGTTCGCGAAATTACTTTATTACATTCTCCATAAATAGTAAATAAATTTAAATAATCTTCGTGTGTGTAATTTAAACGTGCCATTATTAGCTAGTTAGTCAACAAACTGTCAAAGTTTCCATAGAAACACACTCGGCAATTAATTTTCCATGGTAGGAAATTTATCAAAATATCAGGCTTTGAAATGAGTTTTTTCAAAATAAAAAGAAAACCGTTTGATTTAGGTATAAGTAATTACATACAAAGTATCAGTGATTTTTTGAGCTTAACACGATAGTGTTATAAAAAAAGGGGGTTCCAATTTGAAAATCGCGAGATTTTTGCAATTTCTCATTGCAAACTTCAAGAATTTTTTTTGGACACTCTGTATACTCAACCGTTAGTCTCGATGTGGAAATAGATGGAATGAAATATCTTTCAAGATAATTCTTAAAATCTTAACGAAAAATGTTCTTATTATAAAAATATCGGTATCTTTATGACTGACCGCAAATGTCAAATTTAAATTTTATCTTAAAGTCTAAATATCTTCTGGACGGTTGATGATAGGTATAGAACATAATTCACAAAGTGTTCAGAATTTATTGTAGAATCCGAAATTGCAATAAAATACAGGCTGTTCTATTTAAAATAAGCGAATCGACATCTACTTCCGGTATAACCGGAAGTGCCGCCATCTTGAAAATATTTTTAACCTGTGGCCCCCAACGACTTTAGTGTAATATCCAATTTTCAGGTTTTTCCTATTGATAGTTTTCCCGCAATGGATCGTGGGACCTCCCGGAGGACCACCCTGTATATATATATATATATATATATATATATATATATATATATATATATATATATATATATATATATATATATATATATATATATATATATATATATATATCACAGATCTCCTCATTAAATATTTTTTTAATACGCTAAAAGCTGTAGTAGATTAATTGGAATTATTCAAAATTACAAACTTGCATTGTATATATAATATAACAACTGCAGATAAGTTAAGTAAATTTTACAACTTTGGTAGTCCCTTTTAAAATTTAAGCTTGCTGTAAGCTAACATTTGTAAGTATGAAGAAAGTTTGTTACAGTTCACTACAGTAAACTTACAGTTAGGTTACAAAGAAACACTTGCATTTGTAATGACACTAGAAGGAAGATTGGCTATTTACAGCAAACTAGCTGGTGGCTTTCTGTATGTAATCTCTCAAAGTTACACTTTCTTTGGAAAAGACTCTGCAAGATTGGTGCAATATTACCTTGCTCAGTGGGAAGGCCCTATCTCAATTGCGCTCGTTTGAAAAAAGAAAATTCGAAAATCATTACCTCTGTATAGGCGAAATATTCTTTACGAAAATTCGCTAAAGCTGAGACAATCAATTATCATAAAAAACCAGTTAGCTATGTTCACATTGCTGTCTTTTAATTACAATTCGAAATTGTATTCATGTCATTATGTCATTATTAGTTCAAAAGTTCATATTTACATTGAATGTAATGAACTCAAATGGTGACAAAAATAATTTTAGTCATATATGTTTACTAAGTGAATTGTATAATTCATGGTTCAAAGAAAGTTTCTGTTTATCTAGTAGCACCAAAGATATTTAAAATATCAGAACAGAAAACCAATCAACACTTTTTTTTTGTTCCCTCAGGGCTCGTCCGCGGCCTTGCCGCCCCGATAGCACCGCAACCCTTGGTTGATTGTGCATACCCTTAGTCTTACTCCACCCATTCCAAAATCACTGTGCCTTGAACTAGTCTGCACAACGGGTCACTAATAGAATTTTTAACTAGGTATTACAAAATTCGCAGCATTAACATGTTTATATTATCCTGGAATATTATAGAAGTTAAGGCCATCATAATAACAATCTAAAGGCGATCCATATTTCATCCATTTTTCCCCTCGGGGCTCGTCCGCGGCTTAGCCGCCCCGATAGCACTGCAGCCTTTGGCTTATTGTGCATACCCTTAGTCTTTTTACTCCACCCATTCCAAAATCAATGTGCCTTGAACTAGTCTGCACAGCGATTGGTAGGGCGAAGTTTTATAATGCTCTGTCTCCGGTCTAGACTGGCGTAGATCAGTTGTCTTTTGCGGTCCAGAGCTTTACACTAGCAAAAGATGTGCTGCGCTGATTCCTCCCCCTCGCCGCAGAGTCTGCATGCGAGGACCCCCTCGAACCGCCCCATTTTATGCAGGTGTTTCTCGACGGCCATGTGTCCCGTCAAGAGACCTGTTATGTTTCTGAGCTGTCCTCTGCTAAGATTTTGCAGCTGCACAGCTCTCTTTGAACTGGGTTGGTCAATTATTGACTTCCCATGTCTGAGCCCTGGACAGTCTGCCCAGTACACCTTGTGTTGGTTTCTGACCCAGGACTTTATGGCTCCCCTGACAGTGCTCTTTGTCATACCCAGAGCCGGTTCTGGTCCCATAAATGGTTCTGCTGACCCTCTCTTCGCGAGACTGTCAGCCTCTTCATTGTCTTTGACCCCCGAGTGACCCGGCACCCATATGAGGGTGACCTCATTCTGCCCAGCCAGGTCGCTCGTCTCGTCTCGGCTCTCACTCACCAGCCAGGAATTTACCCGTGGGCTACTTAGGGCCTTAAGGGCTGCCTGGCTGTCTGTGGCTATGATGATCCGCTTGTTGGTGTAGCCCCTCCGCTTGTTCTTCCATTGGTCTAAGTTTTCCAGATAGTCTCCTCTGGCCTCCCTCTTTTTTTTACAAGTACGTGTCTGTCAAATATTGTTGTCAGAAAGTTATCCAATAAATTTAGTCTCCTTCCTGTCAATGTAAGATTTTTTTTCTCATCTCTTCTAACAACCTCTTCTTGCAAGTGCAATAGAATCTTACCAAATATATAAATGTCTGGTTATCAAATCTGATAGTTATAAGAAAATAACAATATTAATAACAGTAAATTACCTTCTGGAAAAACATGAACCCATTCTCCTTGAGCCAACCGTTCGATACAGAAGTCCACGGCGTCCTGATAAACACCAATACCTCTGATGACAGGTATGCACTTACCCAAAGAAAACAGGTACGAATGTTGCCAGCAGGTAAAACAAATGTCATGAGCTGCCAGCGACCACCTTATACGTGACGGTCGTAACAGGTGTTTCAATTTGAGACTACCTGAAATAAAAAAGTATTTTTTTATCTGCATTAATATATATTTTTACAGATAATGAATATATCTCATTTATTTATTTTACTTCATAATAAATACACGCTTATGTATTATTAACCATTTAAAAGTGTGTGATACAACAACAAACAATAAAAACAAACAAACAAAATGTATAACAATAAAGGTTCACTATGTAATATAACCACTGAACTATATAGTACGTAACTGGAAGGCACACAACATGGTATCTTATGTAAGTATGCAACCTGTATCATTTCAGTATTCCATGCTCGTCTAGCACACTATGCTAGTGCCAAAACAAATTATGTAATTTCTAACAATATTCCGAATAACCAAAAAACATCCTATATGAACACAATGAGCAAGAAGGAGGAAGTTGACTGAAACGTCTCTATCCTTGTCAGCTTCAAACCCTGGCACACTCATTACGTACGATGCCCGTTCCAGTTACGTAGTAGGTGCACAGGGCTACAACTGTTTCATTGTCCACTACAGCTATCTTCCTTATTATCGGAAATAGAGATGCGCTTAAATTAGCAAATATGTGCAGGAAATTCAGGTCATATGAGACCTGCTTTCGAAAACGGAAAACTACAAATAGTTACAGAGTTAAACGTAAAAAAAAGCCCATTTCTCGAATCGTTTATATTTCGGTTATTTTCCGTTGATTTTCTTCCAACAAAAAGGTTTTTCCCTTAAAAAGACACACTAAATCTAATGGTGCGGTTTATCATTGTCAGTTTTTTTATTATTTTTTTTATTTCAACAACACAGCACGAGGGCTCGCAACCTAATTACTATCGTACCGTGGGTGTCGACAAGGAGGAAAGAGGCAACTTGTTAATTCTGGACTTGAAGGTTCGAAGGAGAAGGAAAAACATGTGCCGGTAAGAAATTCCACAACTTGGAAGTCCTCGGGACAAAAGAGCGGGCATAACAAGATGTTCTATGTCTGGTCACCTGGACAATAAAAGGGTGCATTCGCTCTGTTCCCCCGGTAGATCTGTTAGGGGCAGCAGGTGGAGGAACTACGGAAGAAAGCTCCTCTGAGCAGTGCCTGTGCAGATATCTATAAAAGAGCTCTCTCAACGGCACGTCGGTGGGCAAGGGATGGCAGCCTTTGGGTGAGGGTAGGGTCACCGATGAGACGTATAGCTCTCTTCTGAATGGAGTCCAGGATAGCGAGTGTAGAAGCGGCAGCGGCAGCGGCACCCCAGATGTAGGAGCAGTACTCCAGGTTTGGCCTTATTTGTGAAGTATATAAGGTATAAAGATTAGCTGGTAAAAAGTATATGCGAGTCCGGAAGAGGAAACCTAATTTCTTAGCAGCAGAAGAATCAATTGCAGAAGAGATGGGTCTAGGGCTGGTGTATCTCTTATGAGATAGAAAGCAAGACTGAGATTTGGTGGAGTTGAATTGTACAAGATGTATACTTCCCCAGTCTAATATTTTTTGGAGATCCACAGAGACATAACCCTCCATGAGTCTGCGATCCTCATCTAATTGGGCTAAAGAGACAGGCTTAGAATATTGTATATTCGAGTGGAGAGTGCTGTCGTCCACGTAACTGTAAACTGGGTTGGATTTGCTAGAGAGGAGGTCATTGATGTGGATAAGAAACAAATAAGGGGCTAAAGCTAAAACTTGAGTGTCTCCTGCATTAATTGGATACAGTTTAGAGTAATGGCCATCCACGACAACAGAAATGATCCGGTTGAAGAAGAAATTTGCTGTCCAGGTACAAAGTTTTGGTGGTAGGCCACAGGCCGGAAGTTTATTTAGCAGCGCTGCGTGCCAGACGTGGTACAATGCTTTGGATATGTCTAGAGCGACAATCTGGGATTCACCGTGTAGTTCCATAGGCTTGCTCCAAGAATGGGTGACAAAGGAAAGGAGGTCGGCCGTTGTCTGCGCTGACGGAATCCATACTGCCTGTAGTGTTTTTCTGCCTGACTGTGTTTTTCAAGAAATTTTAGTCATTCCGTGCTTATATGCTTTTCCATCACTTTAGAGACGACTGAAAGGAGAGAAATAGGCCTGTGGTTGCTAGGAAGCGCTTTGGATCTTTTCTTGAGGACGGGTTGTACTCGAGCAGTTTTCCAGTTACTAAGGAATATGCTTTTATTGTAAGATGTCTGAAACAGACGAGTCAGGACAGGAGCAAGTTCTGGTGCACATTTTTTGAGAACAATTACTGGGATCTCGTCAAGGCCAGAGGCTTTCCTGGTATTAAGAGAAGAGAGCATCTTTCGTACCTTTTTAGTTTTGAAAATTATATCCGTCGTTTTATGCGCGACATTGGGGACTGTTGGTGGTAGAACATTTGGAGGTGGCTTCAGAGTAGAATTGCCAGCGAACAACGAGGCAAAAAGTTCTGCGGTAGAAACAATTTCATCCCCTGAAACAAGAGGTGGGAGCGTGCTCTTGCAGAAATTATTTCCAATAGATTTAGCAAGAGTCCAGAAGGGTTTGCTGCCGTTGGAGCTTGAGAGGACTTTTTTTGATGTGGTTATTAAACGAGTTTTTTGCCTCAGAAAGAATGCGTACATAGCGGTTTCTTGCGTCGTTAAATGCTTGACGGTTTGACAGTTACGCCCAGACGGTTGTCAACTTTTTTTGCTTCTGGACGCCATATTGAATTTTCACGAATTTGAAAAGAGGGGAAAATTCTGCACATGGTGATATTGCATTCGTCATAATTCATTGACAAATGACGTACTTATCTCAATTTTTAACATTAGTTGATTTTATGAAGTAGCCTTTGGTTGTTTAAATTTGAAAATGGTATGTTTCACTGTAAGAAAAACGGATATTTACGAAATATACATTTGTTCATACAGAAATTGACATATTCCCTCAGAAACTTCTATCAACAAATCCCCAGAACGACGACAACCAAGCCGAAATTTTTTTGCAAGAATTGCTCTGGTGATGAGAAGTTCCGGTTGTGTTACGGAAGTCAGAACCCATTACAAATATTAATACCGTGAATGTTATGGCTCAACTTCACATCGATCCTAGTAGTTCAACCAATCAAATATCCAAACAATGTGGAATATAGCAACCAGCTGCGTCGAAGATATTAAGAAAGTAAAAATATCACCTGTATAGATATATTATTCACCATTTGACTGGCTCAGACTTTGAGAGAAGAATTTTTTTCTGCCAGTGGTTCATTAGTCAGTCTCTAATCCAGGAGGACCTAGCCTCTAAGATTCTATGGACGGATGAAAGTTATTTAACACACGCAGTCATCATTACTGGAGTACTGAAAATTCAAACACATCAAGTTTCAAGACACCAGCAAAGATTCAGTGTAAACGTCTGGTGTGGAATCTTGGATAACAAAGTCATTGGGCCCTATTTCATAAATCAAAGATTTAGTGGAGATAATCATAGGAATCTCCTTCAAAATAATCTGGATGATTTTATCCAAGAACTACCTTTTAGTTTTCGAAGAGACCTATGGTACCAGGAGGATGGAGCACTTCCCCCATACTTGTCGTACTGTTACTAATTATTTGAACCATATGTTTAGAGAACAGTGGATCGGCAACCGTGATCCGGTATCTTGGCCTGCAAGAAGCCCAGACTTGACTCCAATGGACTGCTTCTTCCGGTGATATGTGAAAGATAAAATGTATTCGATTAGTTTCAACAACGAAGGTGATCTGAGAGGCCATATTTTACGAGTAATTGACTCGATACATACAGTCACCATAGGGACTGCTACACAGGGTGTAACTAATAGAGTACAAACTTGCATACAAAACAACGGCATGCAATTTGAACATCGATCTTAAATAAACACAATTTAATGAACGATTTGGGACAATTTGCATTATTATTGTGTTTTCTTTGCTTTGTTTTAGAATTAGGGTCGTTATAACTATTTTAAGTATGTATCTGTCTTCCATAAACATATTTTACTTGTAGATGTTGACAAATATATAAACACTTTTCCCACCGTAAAACGTGTAACTTCTTGAATTGAAACACGAACTTCTAAAACAAAATAAATTAATCATGCTCTGATGCATTATACCTGACAATCAAAATCTGTCAAAACAATATTTCCAACAATGGCCGAGTTCACCAGGCGTCAACAGTTGCCAAAAGTTGAATTGTTATGTCACTAAATGTTGCCAAATGTTGGCACAACAATTCAACTGTCGGCAACTGTTGGCGCCTGGTGAACTCGGGCAATGTTAACCATGATAAGCAAATGCGACTTCATAAAATCAGCTAATAGAACTTCAGGTAAGTACGACATTTATCGATGAATTAGGACGAATGCTATATCACCATGTGCAGAATTTTCCCCTTTTTCAAATTCTTGAAAATTCAATATGGCGTCCAGAAGAGACAAGCCGACAATCTTCTGGGCGTAACTGACAATAACACTTCGAAATAAACCTCACCATTTGATTTCGCGTGTTTTTTTAAGGGGAAAACCTTTTTGTTGGAAAAAAAATGGACGGAAAATGCACGAAATATGAAGGATTCAACAAAATTGGGTTTTTTTGTTTTTAACTCCGGAACCATTCAGAGTTTTCTGTATTTGAAAGTAGGTCTCAAATGACCTCAATTTCCCGCATATATTTGCTAATTTAAGCGGATTTCTATCTCTGTTAATAAGGAAGATAGCTGTAGTGGACAATGAAAAAGGTGTAACCCTGTATAGTTCAATGAATATAACAGCGTTTATTTACCCTAGTTGGCAAAAAATATATGTTATATGCGCGAGAACTGCAGAGAGCGAGTGTTAAATTCAAATACTCGAAAGGTATGATCGACAACTTTCCAATAAATGAAGCTCAAAGCGTCCCAACAGAAGTACTGCGGGTAACCTTGGTTGGGCCGATGCCCTTTTGCTTGAAGGACATATACTTATGGAACTTATGCTGAATACGTCCCCTGTGAGTCCGGGGACGAAATAAGGGGAATAGGCCTAAGGTGACTTCTGCCTGTCATGAGAGGTGACTAATTGGAGTCAAACGCTGGTGGGTGCCGGGTCAGGACGAACCCAGGAAGAAGTTGAGATATCTAGTGAGTGATTTACAACCGGAGGTTGAGATATCCACCTCGTGTTTCCAAACGGATAAACGACCTCGCCTGAATGTTACTCGGAAACGAGGTCCAAGTGATACCAGATTGGATCAAGCGCTGGCGGCTATCGGGTCCAAACGAACTCGAAGGGGGCTAATATATCTAGGGGTGAGATGCCCCTGGAGCTTGTACGGGTCTTTTCAGAAAACAGTTTCTTTTAGAGAGAAATGCTGCAATGAACATATTCAAAAGTATGGGTCTTCATGTAATAAACTTGAAACCACAGAAGAAAGTTCTCTTTAAAAACATAGTAAGTCTTATTGGAGAAGTTATAGAAGATAGAAGCCTTATTCCAACAGAGAACGCTGTTTGATCTCGCTCATTCAATCGTTAGAAAAATTGATGGAGGCTTCCTACCACTGTTCCTGTTTTTTGTGGCCTGTCAACACTAGGTGCTCTGGGTGGTGGTGCTGATGGTATTGCTGAGCTATTATAACGATGCTAAAGCAGTCAAATACAAACTAGAAGAAGAAGAACGCCACAACAAAACAATGGAGGCTATCGCTATGGGTAATAAAAAATGTAGTGGTTTAAAACATGCAAGGGACTGGGTAAAGGGCTGTATCTAAAGAAACAGCGTAGCGGTTATGGATTGTATTTACAAAAGCCAAAAAACGAATAAAATGTTTACCAGCAAGACCACGCACAGATAAAGATCTTAGAAAATTTGCTGGTAAAATGAAAATCCCATATTTTAGAGGTGTATACATGCGTTACATTCTTCCATCAAGTGAGCCACGTAAAAATGAATCGTTCATCATGAATTTACAAACAAGAAGCCTGGTAGTCACTGGGTTGCAGTATGACACCGCCGTGTACTTTGACTCGTATGGAAACGTGAAATCTCCAGTTGAGTTTCAGCGTTGCCTCAAAGACTGTTCTCTCTTGTATAATCATCATGTGTATTAAAAATATAATACTTATAATTGTGGTCACTTATATTTAAAAAAATTAAATAAAAGATTTAAACAGTATCTCTGTGTTTCAGTCATGCTGTACACATTCGCGTTGAAAGATCAAGTTCCCATCTGTCATCGGACTACCATTCAGCAACTGAGCTGGATCCTGATAGTAGTTATGGCGTCGCAATGATCGGCTTTCACACATACAACAACATACCTAACATATATAAAGGTAAAAACAAATTTTACATAAAAGAATGAGCTACTTGGAGAACCATCACAATATCCACTGGTGTATATGAAATAACACACTTGGAAGACTTGATTCAAAATACACTTGCTGGTGCTACAGCAACACACAAACAAAAACAGCAAGCCTTGATTCTGAGACCTGATCCGAATACACTCAGATGTGAAATAAAATTTAACAAGGGTTAGTTTCTAATTTGATTATTCTATCGGGGGAATGATGGAATTTGCAAAACAAGTTCTTCAACCAGACCTAACCTGTTGAAATACTGGATGTTAAACAGATTCGGGTAAAAACTAAAATTGTGACTGTATTCTATTATAACGGAGAACCTTCACATACGTTATAGGAATTTCCTCCGATGGTTGATCCTAGCTATGCAATCGATATAGGATCTAAAAATCTAATGTATATGCCACTGAACAAAGGAAAGGTTTTTAGTATAAGCATCGACATCGTCGAGCAAGATTTAGTTCCTGTAAACTTGCAAGGTGGGGAGGTGTTTGTTCGCTTGGAAGTTAAAAATATTGCTTAGAATGCTAGTCTTTAAAGATATAAAAACAAGTGGGTTTACCAAGAGAAGTTCAGTACAGTCTAGCACTTCAAAGCATACACATCGTTCCGATAATATTGAGTTCCTTAAAAGTCTTGATTATCATGTCATCAAACTAGAAATATTCAAAGACCCTGAGTTTGACGATGCCATCGATCGAGAAGAACTTCGCTCTTACTATTCACCAACTAAACCATTTGGTAACAGTGATGAAGTTGAAATAACCATCGATCAACAAGATGCATTCGTATGTCTGGCAGAGTCAGCTCTAATAATCCTCAGGCAGTACAAAACGCTGATGGCGAGTGTTATATGTCAAATAATGGAGGAGTAGCTTTTTGAGTCAATCGCCTATGAATTGAATAACAAGGAAGTGGAACGAGTACGAGACCCATACACCACGACAACCATCAAAAGCCTGCTTTCGTTTAGTAAGAATGAAGCCAAATCACTTAGCAACGCTGGACTAAATGTATCTTCAGATCACATCACCTTAAGTGACAACAAGTTTCATATGCTCATACCTATTTGGTTCCTCTTCAGTTTCTTCCATCATTTTAAAGGAGTTTTTTGTGGTAAAGATACTTTCCGATTTACAAGAGCTCGTAGTGATGCTAACAGCTATTACAGTACTGGTACAGAAAGCACGAAAATTGATGTAAGCATCATGTTTTTAAAAGCAAAACATATATTTCCAAGCGATAAAATGAAGTTAGAACTCATGGATAAAATAACAAAAGACACATCTATATTTCTGGCATATCCAAGATGGGACATATTGAGCTACCATCACTCAGAGATATTAACAAAGATGTATAGTCTGATAAACTGCAAACACAGAAAGACCTAGAATGTGGTTGTAGCATTCCAAACCGATCGAAAAGATAACGTAAGCAAGAAGGGTGACTTTTTCTGTTTGATAGATATAAGAGTGTTCCTAAAGTCAGAATGTTATCCTTCTGAAAATATGAATATAGATTTCGAGAAAGCTAAATATGCTGAAGCCTACCAGATGTACGCAGATTTTCAAAAAAGTTTTTGTTATAAAAACATGCCAGAGCCTCTCTTAAATTATGACGAGTTTAAAGACAGAGCTCTATCTGTAATCGACTGTCAGCATTAAAATAAGTGAATCAAATCTGCAATGGTAGATATCAAAGTGGAGTTTATGAGCAAAGACAATTTTGCGAATAGAACCAGAGCTTATTGTTTGGTTATTCATGATAGTTTATTAGAATATAAACCTGTAGCTGGTATTGTAAGAGCCATTGTTTAATATTTAATATGCAAGTTTTGTGACTTAATCCTAATAAATTATTTGTTTTTAAATCCGTTGTTTTCTTTTTAGCCTTAAATAATATGTTCGCTCACGAAAACTTTCATGGTTACAGTTGTAGTAAAGCCGCTAAAAATCAGGGTAGGCGGCATTGCGGTGTTGCTATCAGAACGGTTGCAGGTCAGGTAACCCCGACCCCCTGGGCTCCGTTTTATTTCCTGATAATTTTTTGTCAAAAAAAATTCTTCATATTTGAATTCTACTCGTTGAAACGAGTACGGTGATACCTCGCACCTGCCCTTTAAACCAAAAAAATAAAAAGTTTGCGTATGCGCTAACCGCCACCTTTACATACGTTATTATATGTGAAATCAAAATGGCGGTACCTCTTATCTTGATTGCTCAGGTCAGATGTCCTTTCAAAATTTCGCTTGTTCTTATTACCACGTTGACATTCCTTATCTTAGCCGCCATTTTGAATTACGTCAGCTCGGGTTAAACCACTAGTGGCGCTCTATCCAACCAACATCTTGTTTTGTCGTTGTGAGGTCACACGCATGCGTATTGGCTGGGGGTGTAGGGGTGGGCCCAGAAGTCATACATAGGGAGTGTTATAACGTATGAGGTGGAAAGCTGGATTTTAAATAAGCAGAACATGAAGAGAATACAATATCTTGAAATGTGGACATCGATGAAAAAAAGCAAGATGCACCAACAGAAAGACGATTAAAAGTTTCCCAGAAAACGTGAGAAAAGGAAGATGTTTCCTAAAAGAAACTGATAGGAGGGCAAAGTTTGTTGGACATATTCTGAGACATTAACTTTGTGACATTTTTTAGGGGCACATATTTGGAAAAATGGAAGACGTAGGCCATGGGAAAAACTTGTGGAGAACCTGGCTGAATTGATGAAATGAAAAAGCCACAATGAAATAAAAAGTGCAGATGCAGACAGAATCATTGTTGCGACGACAATGCGACAACGGTATTATAGTGTGATAATGATTATACAATCAACTGAGAAAGACTGAACACTCGATGCAAAGTCCAATTATCATATCTTTTAACCAGTTATTGCCTATTTCTGACGTTCATAACCCATTTATGTAGAAAAGCAAGGCGTCGCGTCGTTGCGTTTTCTTAACTTCAGAACATTAACTTTCTACAATAAACTTCATTTTCTGTGAAACTTCCATGTATTCCAATATGCATAATTCAAACTTTAATGTATGGTAATCTGAAGATATGTTAGTGAATTTTTATTTTAAAAAATTCACTAATAGAGAGGTTCCGATGGTGAGACTTTGCAAAAAATTTTGCAAATGAGCGCGAATTTGGGCCCCTGTATCCAACCGATCTCAAAAAATAATTAACCGATTTTAATGAAACTCTGCAAGTGCCTCTCTTTTATTAATAGCTTGGATGAGTTCGTTAGCCAGGAAAATCGGACAAGGTTTTCCGGGAAATTTTTGAGTTTTCTTTTGAAAAAAAATTTTTTCTCCGAAAATTACAAAGATATTTCGATAAAATTTAGTGTACATATTGCTTTGGGAAAGACCTAACTATGTGCCAAAATTCAGCTTTCTAGGTTTACAGAAAATTGAGCTATTCAAGTTTGAAACATTTATGTTTAATATCACCGCGTTTCATTGACAATGGCTTATATGAGATCTAGTAAGTCGTTGCCCTGGTAACGGAACATTTGATATTATTGCGCAGGTCTGTTAGACGCTGGAACTGACGTTTATCGTATGGTATGAGATTGTTTACATGTTTATTTGTTTGAGTCGACGAATTATTTATGTTATTTGAGAAATTTTTATATAAAAGTGCAAATTATTCATTTATTAATGTTAGTGGGTGGATTAAACAGTGTTTGTTATGTTTTATCAACACATATAAAGGATCGAAGTTTTACAAAAGGGGCTGATATGCAACAGGTTAGTTATTTACTCTCTGATGCTTTGGCGGTAGTTTTAGTTAAGTTTATGGTTTAACGGTCCATAATTTTTAGCTAATTTTCCTACAAAAAATTCGTCAATGAGGAGACCGCGACTTTAGAATTTTAAAAAGATTTCTTCAAATGAGCGCAAACTAGGCCCCCTGGAATCCATATCCGGGTTTACGTTCAGTTTTGATCTGCTTACATATATACAGGGTGACGCGTTTCTACGGTAAAGCTGAATATAATTATTATTATACAAGAGACGAGAAAAAATTGTATAAGTTAATTATAGGGTGTCTTGAGCTGCATCTTATAAAAGTATTTTGACAATCACCGGCTGGCACATAAATCGTTGGTGATCCCTACAAACTTTTTTCGAACAGCCTTATTTTATTGTATTTTTTATCGAAATATGTTTGTAAGAAAAAAATCAAGACGCAGTAAGTGTTTTGTTAGCAAATTTTCATTAAATGCTTCAAATTTCAATAACTCAATTTGCTATTAACCTAAGGTTTGTTGGCTAGGAAACCAACGTTTAAAGTTTATTGTCGGAAAACTTTTGTACATTTTCAAACAATAAGTTATTTGGATAAAATATGGTATATCTTTTCTACTATATACGTTATACCGGTAACCAAATTGATGACTGCTTGCATTAAAAAGACATATTTGATATTCAAAGCATTTTTATAAAAATTCACTGCCATAACGCAGTTGCTGCGTCCAGAGTTTTTTTTATTACATCTTGAAAAGATCACTAGTAATTAAAGTACAAAGTCTAAATGATATTACATTACACTGCTGCACATTAACAGCAACTATAAAACTTTATTTTAGAAGTTAATCAGAATCTAGCAATAATATGCTCACTTTGAAACACTTAAAATAAATTGGTACATTTTTCAATTTACTTGTCTTGCAATTATTGTTATAAATGACACATGACTTGAACTTGTAATGATAAGCAGTTTACTTTATTATTTTAGTAATTTGCGGTTTTTTAGTGAAATTTCGTAGAAAAAAATTCACTAATAAGAAGATCTTGACTTGAATTTTGAAAAAAATTCTTCAAATGGCGCGAATTAGAACACATATTCGGGGTCAGTTTCAATTTTTATGTTTTTATATATACAGGGTGTTAAGGTTAACTCTGGCATAATTTTAACGATGAATACGTTGGGTCAAAATAATAAGATTTTGTTATACATATAAACATATGCTCTATACCTATCGTTACCGAGATAAAAGGTGTTAAAATTTAGAGAAAATTAACGTTTTAATTCAACATTTCTAAAACGAATAATAACATAATATTTGGAATCTGGAAAATTTTACGTGAACAACAACTACAACCATATCACATTCAACGAGCCCAAGGTCTGACAGATTCTGATTTTCGCTATAGATCTGAATTTTGTAGATGGTTTTTACGACAATGCAGTATCAAGAAAACTTTCTTCCAATGGTAGTTTTTACACATGAGGCAAAATTTTCACGGGAGGCGATGATAAATTTTCTTTCCTCACTTCAATAAACAAGTTAATTTTTAAATACTTGAACTTTTGTTCATTCCAATGGTATTTTGACAATCATTTTTCCCCTGAAAAACGGAAAAGAAAATTCAAAATGACTGGAAATATATGATTCGTAGAAAAAAGTGTCAGGGGTACTTTTTTTTCAAATCAAATAGCAAATTAAGACAAATTGACAATAAATCCAGTGGCGTCGGAAATAACAGATTTGAAGATAATGGGCACACTGTATCTACGAAACTGGATAGGAAAATTAAAAAATAGTAATACCAAAATGTAGCTACTAATTATATGTAGCAATATGCAAAACAGTAGATCGATGGCATTATTCGTTTTAGAAATATTGTATTAAAACTTTAATTTTGTCTAAATTTTAACACCCCGTATCTCGATACCGAAAAGGTATAGACCATATGTTTATATAACAAAATCTTACTATTTTGACCCAAGAAATTCACCGTTAAAATTATGCCAAAGTTAACGTTAACGCCCTATATATCAGTGGCGGCTATATTTTTCGGTTAAGTTAAACTTTTTAATTCAAAATCCACCATAATTTTTTTTTCATTCTCTCAAATTCGTTTGGTACAACCACATAAAAATTTTCTTGTTACGTCGCTCCGCAGTTGATAATGTATTTTTATAGTAATTTATGGTACGATATAACTTGCAAGCCCGTCCCTGATCACAGAATTGAATGTATACATGCCGAAACGAGCAGCGCTTACGTATTTCGGACCACAGACTACTGTAGAGCATCAACCAGCTGCGCTGCGGACTGACTGAGCCAGATTTGTTCGTATACAAATTCTGCCTCTGCTTCGGGACGCTTGCATGAGACGGTTGTCATGGCAACGGCACGCGCACTTGTAGGTTGGGCCACAAAAGTGATGCAGGCTTCTGAGCCTGTTTCAAATCTTAGTTTCCGTCGTTTGTTTAGAGTGAGTCGGATCGTCAGAGGCGTATTTTTATTTTTACTATGGTGCCGTTAAATAATCTGGTATGTGTCACATTTACAGACTTTGAAAAGCTGGATTTTTCATGTTTCCTTTTGGTCAGTGGAATTGATTTGTTTATTACCACCTCTAAAAGAATAACTTCAAAATAATAAAATATTAGATATCAAATTTCAAGTTGTAAAAAAAAGAGAAGGACCTTGAATTTGAAAAAAAAAATGCTTGTAGCTCTTCCCTCTATAAACAGATTTTCATAGGTAATATGCGCCATATTATATTACCGTATGCGTGCGTGTACAGTATGTGTACAGTGTCCTCTCATGGAATATTTCTGGTCATTATTCCGAAAATTATTCCTTGTGAAAGTCTATATGTTTGTACAAATGGATTTTTCATTTAAACACTGAAGTGCCAGGAGAACGCGTGACCTTAAAAAATTAAAAAAAAATCGTCTACGGCGTAGGGGGGAGGTCTTCGTCTCCCCGGACCCCCTTTGGGACCGAGCGGATTCTGCTTCACCCACTCCCAAAGTCACGAGCCATACACTTTATTTGTTTGCTGTACTTTTTGTGCAGTAGCGTGCCGATGATGAACCGGGACGGTTCGAAACTGCAACCCACGTAAACTAATAAAAAATTACAAAAACTACAGCAAACAAATAAAGTGTATATTTAAATAATTACAGTGTGGTGCAACTTTCCAAAAGATATATATATATATATATATATATATATATATATATATATATATATATATATATATATATATATATATATATATATATATATATATATATATATATATATATATATATATATATATATATATATATATATATATATATATATATATATATATATATATATATATATACCGTGTGTTTCACTTTAAGTGGCGACAATTCATTACGGGTCGGCCGATTTTCAAAAAAAAATTAAGCTCCACATCCTGGTATGCATTATTTTAAATTTCAAGATTCGCTTTCTCCATAGCCTACGACGATAACAAATAAGACCCAAAAAATGACATATTAGGCATTTTTAGGGGAGAAAACACCTTTAAACTAATACGGCTATGGTAGCCAACCTAGCAGCACATAGTGAGATGTAAGACAGGAGTCGCCATCTCGTTGCGGAACCAAGTAGTATGTTGTGGTGACAATGCATCTAGCCTTACATACATTGTCCCTATATTAGGGAAGAAATGGGCCAGGGTTGACAATTTGCCGTCTTACATCTCACTATGTGCATTGAGGTTGGCTATCATAGCCGTATTACTTTATAGGTGTTTTCTCGCTTGAATTAGTATACCGTACTGACGAGCTCTAGTTAGAGGGAAACCGGTCTGCAGTTCTAGTTGTGGTGAGAATGCATCTAGCCTTACATGGAATCAATTTTTTTTTTGCAATTCTCCTTGATTTTCTCATCTCGACACCATACTTGAATGACAGCCTCAATCATATTTTTTGTAATACAATCCATGTTTAGCAATCTGGCCTTGCATATAGACCACAAGTTCTCAACAGTATCAATGTCGGGGAATTTCCAGGCCAGTCTAAAAGGGTAATCTTTTTGTCCTTAAAATATTTCATCATGTTCTTGGAAACATGACACGGTGCTGACTCCTGCTGCAAGACTGGTTCGCCAACTACTCGATCTTATTCGAGTTCTCTGGACAAACACATTCCCAACATCTCTTTATATTTTTCACCGTTCATCATGCCTTCAATATGTATATGTTTCCCTGTTTTCATATGGGAAAAACAGCCCCAAAGCATGTTTTTAGCTGGATATTTCACTGTCTGGAGCTGCAGTTAACTTTTCGGCCACACCTTTTCGCACGAATCTTGTCGGTACCCCTACACCAAAAACTGTGTCTCATCTGAGAACAAATTCTGCTGTCCAATGATATCTTTTTTTGCCCAAATCAGTCTTTTTTTATCATAGTCGCCGTCAGGAGCTGTTTCTTTTGAGGTCTCACAGCTTTTCTTCCTCCATCGAAAAGGCGTCTGCGAATTGTGGGGTTGTGAATTTTCATAGCTTGTCTTTCTGGACTTCAGCTTGCTATTTCTCAAAAGAAATAATCCATATCGGGAAGTTGTCTTCCTTTTTCTGCCACATTTCCCCTTCCGTTGAACTCAACTGATCCAGTCTCTGTTTTTTGTTTAATTATCTTATTTGCAGCTCCAAAGCTCACGGAGCACTCACTAGCAATGCCTTTTTGCGCCACGAATGTGTGCTCGCTAAGTGTAATTGTTCTTTCCCTTTTCCTTGGCGTAATGTCTATGATGCCACAAACACGATACACTAAACTAAAGCGTTCTATTTCTCCCAAAAGCGCAAAAATACGTGTAACTTAATCACAATAATCGACAAAACGACTGACATAGAAAATACCTTAATGCAGAATGTCAGGTATGGGATATGTCGAAAAACACCTGTCGGAATTGTTACAGCAGTGTTGCCATGTTGAAATAATACAGAAATTCTTAATCTTCACGTTAATTCCCACAACGCTGTATAATAACTTTTCAATGCGTCCTCGTATCAATGTATAAAACATAAGACATGTATTTCATATGAATTTTGGTTCTAGCAATTGAAGGATCTAAACTAACCTCCCAAAATATGTTTGCGAAATAATAAGTATAATTGTATCGCGTACAATTATTTCATCGCGAAGTAACAGTATTACAATCTAAAATCTCATAATTTTCACCAATTATTAACTTCTTTTATTTATACCCTTCAGTCAAAATATACTTTAGACTCTACTTTCACTAATAAAAGCTTACGTAACTGAAATTTTCATAATTACCTACTACTTTCTAATTGACATACCAAACAAAAGAGAAATGATGATGATTAACTTTTTTCTGTGAATAAATACATTAAGAATTTACGTGTACAATTTCTGAATTATTTTTATGCATTATTGCCTTGTTGAAACATTTTGTCCGGTGCTTTATTACTTACTAAAATAAATATGAAACAGATAAATTGTGGGACGTGTCATTCAATATTTAAAAAAATTGCTTTAGACGGAATCCGAAAATTAATAATAATTATTATACAGTGTGATGATAAAGCTTGGAACATAATTCATAAATTGAGTTATTTATTATTTTCAAGAAAAACGCTCTCGGACGGGGTAATTTTATCCTTTCAAGTGCCAACTTATGACGTAAAAGTTACATTTATGACGTCACCTATTTCTAAATGATGACATCATCATAAGTTTTGCTTTTAATGACAACCATTTTTTTGCTGTTTTTCGATAGACCTGCTTAGTTCTTAAATGATGAAAAAAATTAGTAACTGACAAACCTTTTTGAAAAATTGCGTTATTGACGTTGAAAAATGGAAACGTACATTTAATAAGAAATAAGAAACATTACTCACCGTTTTTATTTAGGACGAGTTTTCTTTACAATAATGAGTTTCTCCTTCACCTTTCTAAAGTAATGAACACTTGATTTTGGGATTTTTAATACGTTGTCATGTAACTGTTTGACAGGTAGAACAAAAAGTAAAGTCAATATCAATTCAACACTCGTTGTGATAATTTATTGATTATTTGCTGTTATCGTTATTTAGTTATCGGACTTTTATCGCAGTGTGGATTTGGAATTCAGTGAATACAGACAATAATGTTAAATCGTGAATTAATTCAATTATTACCTGCCGTTTAAATTAATTAATAGTCTTATGGTGAAAGTGTAAAAGTGCTGAAAGTAACCCCTTCTAATTTGAATTTAACAAAAATGGCACGTTTAACCAAAATATAAATAATAGAGATATTAATGATAATTGGATATGCCGACATGCTTAGAAGTCATCAGGAAGCTTGCGAGTTATGTAACCAACAACAAAAACGGGCTGGCCACTCTATTGCACCACGCCTACCAATCCATTGCTAGGAAACAGGGCGTTTAAATAAGTTCTAATATGATTTTCAAAATGCGGTGGCGCTCCGTCCTGCTGAAACCAAGTATGCCGATCGATTTAATTGGGATTGCCATCAGCGGGATATAGTCTTTTCAGTGTTGGTACTAAAAAAAATCTGGACGCAGCAAGTGCGTTATAATAATGAATTTTCATAAGAATTTTACACTATTGGGACGACGTATTACTAAAAGTAATACTTTTAATTTAAACATACGTCTAATATTGAGTTTAGAGGTCCTAATACAAGCTCATTTGGAGAATTTGTCTTCCTATTATCATAAAAAATATTCAAATCTTGTGTTCTAGCTCCTTTTAAGAAAAAAACTTTGAATGCCCAAACCTCAATTTTCTATGACGCTAAAAAAAAATTAAATTTGATGAATGTAGGTAATGTAAGCCTCTTTAAAAGAAACTTGTATTACAAATTTCATTAAAGTTACAAAAGCTTATTCAAATAACTTACCTACTTGAACTAATCAAGGAATATTAAACCTTAATATTCTTATTCTTTGATTTCCATACAATCATTTACTATTTAACCTCAAAACAGAACTGCCAAACCATGATAAATAAGCAAAACACGCCTTTATTCTATAGTTTTCAATGGTAAAAGCATAATATAGGTACAATTTGTTATATCTATTTCAATGACAATCATTTACTACTTAACCTCAAAACAGAACTGCCAAACCATAATAAATATTTAAAACACGTTCTTATTCTTTAGTTTGCAGATTTAAAAGCAACGCACAAACGTTTACTTAACTTGAAAAGAGAACTGTCACACTATAATAAAAAGTCTTGACGCAGCAAGTCCGTTATGGTAGTGAATTTTCATAAAAATGTTTTTAATAGCAAATATGTGTCTTTTTGAAAGAAAGCATGCATCAAACTTGCTTATCATTGTGACCTGTATAGGCGAAACAATGAACCATATTTCATCAAAATAACTTGATTGTTGCGTGTGCCTCTGAACCAAAGGGTACCGGCGCTACATGTAAAATCTCATTCCAGTTAGTTTAATACTTTCAAAAATGTAGCGTATTCAAAAATATTTTTGTATTTTTTTTTTTGAAAACTATGTCCGTAATAGCTGACTGACGATCTCGTCCGCGATTTTAACTAAATGAAGGCCTGTGCAAAGTTTCGTTCAAATCAGTTGATTATTTTTTTATTTATCGCTGGGATATATATATATATATATATATATATATATATATATATATATATATATATATATATATATATATATATATATATATATATATATATACCTCAACAAAATTTAGTGACATAAAAATGTACGCCACTGACTACAATATGATTTGTATATTATTTAGAGATAAAGAAACTAAAACTACAAGTTTTTTGTCTCTTGAAATTTCTCCATAACTTGAATCGTTTAAACGATAAAAAATACAAACCTTCTTATGGCATGTCCATTTATCATACAGAAAATCACAAACACGAACAATAATTTTTGCTGAGGTGTCCTCCCTAATGCCAATGGACTTAACGATATTTATCTAATTAGGGTCAAATCAGCCCATTATTACTACAAACAACGCTGCCATATTTCAAAACAATCGATGAGGAGATATTTGAATTATTTTTAAAAAATCGTTATTTTACAAAAAAAAATTAACACCTTGTATCTTGGAAACAATGCATTTTAGCACCTATGTTTATGGGAACTTTTTTTCATAAAATGACCTGGGAAATTAACCCCTTAAATATTTCCCCGTCTTTTTTATAAACACCGTGTGTGTATATATATATATATATATATATATATATATATATATATATATATATATATATATATATATATATATATATATATATATATATATATATATATATATATATATATATATATATATATATATATATATACACATATAAATTGAAACGGACCTTGGATATGGGTTCTAGGGGCCCTAATTCGCGCTCATTTTAAAAATTTTCCGAAAGTCTCACCATCGTTACCTCTCTATTAGTGAATTTTCGTAATGAAAATTTACTAAACTTACCAAATATCGTAGGTGTCCTTCGGGATTTAAGCACTCGTCGAAAAAAAAATAGGGTCTGATTATTTGATTTTCAATAATCCCAGCCCAAACGTTCACTTTCCTGAGATATTGAGTGTTGGCCTACATCATCCAATGAGGATGTTGTCTGCTCCAACAGACAATTTTGTCTATTAACGGTGCCATTTCAACAAAATGTCGCTTCCTCAGATGACTGAATCCTTTTTGTAAATTGAGGGTTGGCTTGACATAGATTAATTATTCTTCCGCACCATCATCCTCATTAAAATTATGCACTAGGTGAACTTTGTACGGCTGCATATAAGCGAATTTTTTTTTAATCGCTATTAGAGGTATCAATCGTGAGACTTCGCATATGTATCCAACCGATAACTCAAATACTAATTAACCGATTGTAATGAAACTCTGCAAGTGGCTTTCTTTTATTAATAGCTTAGATGAGTTCGTTAGCCAGCGCGATCAGAACAGTTTTTATTACAAAAAAATTTTTTTCTGTAAATACATTTGTATCTCAAAAAATAACAGTTATTTTGATGAAATTTCGTAGATATGTTTTCCTGGTAAAGACCTTACTACATACTAAAACTCAACGTTCTCGGTTCATAGAAAATTGAGTTATTCAAATTTGAAGCATTTAATGCAAACTCGCTACCATGACGCACTTGCTGCGTCACGAATTTTTTTTCTCTTCAAAACACGTAACACCAATATATTGCTTACATATGTTTCCTACCAATTTGACTATAGTCGATTTGTGGGTATTTTCCTCCACACTCAGGAAAATATCCAATTGGTTTTCTTCATTAAATTGAGCATTTGGGCCTGATTTGGAACATGTCCAGACTTACTAAATTATCGCTCTATTCTACCAACTGTTGCCTGTGATACGGGACGATCGAGATACTTAACATTAAACATTCCGGATTACAATGTCTATTCTTCGTGTTTTACCTAAATGATCAACCATAAGTAAACAATATCTACCTGAGTCCACACTGTAGAAAAATTACAAAATGAATGAAAAATTAAGCAAAGTGCTTCGTTTGTAAGACCTTATCGAAATATACGAATTAATATTTAATTATCAATAATAATTAATTTCTTAATCATATCGAGTTATGATTTGTCAATTTTTAGGAGGTTAGGGGAAATCTATGTGTATATATAGATACAACAATACTATAACAAGTATGGACCCTCTAAACTTTTTTGTGCGCACGCCAATGGTTTAAAAACAAATGGCATTTGTTAGACAAAATCGTTTTATAACTTTTGTTTCTCTAGTTGAATTTTGATAAAACGACTAGTTTATGAGTTATTGTAAGTTGTATGGTCGGACCCAAACAGGTGCAAAATTTCATGGAGATAACTTCAAAAACATAAAAATTATAAATGAA
This sequence comes from Tillus elongatus, assembly GCA_964006375.1. Lineage (NCBI taxonomy): Eukaryota > Metazoa > Arthropoda > Insecta > Coleoptera > Cleridae > Tillus > Tillus elongatus. Next base: position 61,266,758 of record OZ023264.1, read on the forward strand.
AAAAGGTTTCGTAGGTTTTTTCTCGCCTGTTTGGGTCCGACCATACAACTTACAATAAGTCATAAACTAGTCGTTTTATCAAAATTCAACTAGAGAAACAAAAGTTATAAAATTATTTTGATTCGAAAAAAAATTTATATCTCCGGAATTAACAAAGTAAGGGCAACCAAATTTGGTACGCGGGTTCACATCATCATAGGTAAGCTACCTACCAAAATTTAGCTCTGTAGGTTGAAGGACAAAAAAGTTACAGGCATTTAAAGAAAAATCAATTTGGGTTTTCCTCAAAACGTCAAAGTCGCAATTTCAAACGTCAAAATTGGTAATATTTAGGCAATGAACCTGAAATTAATATCAGCTATGGAAGAAAATGTCTCAAGAAGAATGCTTTACAAAGCCTGAACTCTAAAATGGGGCGGTTCGAAGGGGACCTCGCATGCAGACTCTGCGGCGAGGGGGAGGAATCAGCCGAGCACATCTTGTGTGAGTGTATAGCTCTGGACCGCAAAAGACAACTGATCTACGGTCAGTCTAGACCGGAGACAGAGCAATATAAAACTTCACCTTACCAATCGCTGTGCAGACTAGTTCAAGGCACAGTGATTTTGGAATGGGTGGAGTAAGACTAAGGGTATGCACAATCAACCAAGGGTTGCGGTGCTATCGGGGCCGCAAGGCCGCGGACGAGCCCTGAGGGAAAAAAAGCCTGAACTCTTAGTTTCAATCGTCATTGTCCTTCATTTACTAAAATATTCCCAGAATATTAATTTAAAATACACCCTTTCTCTGATGCTTTGGCGGTAGTGTTGATATATCATTTTTGTCAAATTTTCGTAAAAAATTATTAAAGCTCAATATATCCGTTATTATGCAAGTTACGAAAAAAAATGGTATACATTAATTATAGGGTGTCTTCAGCTACATCTTAAAAAATATTTCCACAATTACAGGCTGGCCCATAAGTCGTTGGTGATTCAATTTTTTTTTTTTTTAATCGAACACGCACTATGTTATTGCATTTTTGCATTTTCCATCGAAATATAATACATCTTTACAAGAAAAGAAATTTGGGACGCAGCAAGTGCGTTATGGTAGCGAATTTTCATTAAATTCTTTAAATTTAAATAGCTCAATTTACTATTAACCTATAAGGTTGACCAGGAAACCAGTTTTTTCGGGAACAATTTAAGTTTACTTTCGGAAATTTTTGTACATTTTCAAACAATAAAGTTATTTTGATGAAACATGGCATATTGTTTCTACTATATAGATTGATGCCTGCTTTCATAAAAAAAACATGTTAGCTATTAAAATCATTTTTATGAAAATTCACTACCATAACGCACTTTCTGCGTCCAGAAGTTTTTCTTCTTAAAACGTTAAAGTCGCGATTTGAAACGTCAAAATTTGCAATTTTTAGATGAATAACCTGAAACAAACAGGAATTATGTAGAAGAAATGTCATAATATACGTGTTTTGCAAAGCCTTAAGTTATAGCTTCAACCATCATTGTCCTTCATTTTACTTAAATATTTGCAGAAAATTCATTTTAAATAGACCCCTTCTCTGATGCTTTGGCAATAGTTTCAGTTATAGAGTTTGTGGTTTAATAGTCTATACCTTTACGCGAATTTTCGTAGAAAAAAATTGTTATTGGGAAGACCGCCACTAAAATTTTAAAAATATTTCTTCAAAGGAGCACCGATTAGAATATCCCCACCCGAGGGTGGGCCAATTTGCGTATTTACATGTTTACATATATACACAGGGTGGCGCATTTTCACTGTAAAGCTCAATATATCATTTATTATACCAGATACGGAAAAATATTATAAAAGCTATGTATAGGGTGTTTTGAACTGCATCTTATAAAATTATGTTGACAGGCACAGGCTGATTCATAAGTCGTTGCTGATACAAGTTTCCTTTTTTTTTTAACGGAACACCCTTTTATTGTAGCATTATAGCATTTTCCATCCAATTTTAATGCATGCTTGTAAGGAGAGAAAATTGATATCGTCCATCGTTTTCGAGTTATTTCAATTGTTTTGCAACTTTTTACATTTTGGCACATATCAAAAATACGTGATACGGCATTTTTACAAACGGCAATCGTCCGGTGGCTTTCCTTTCCCTATCGCATGTCTTCAACTACCCTCGTTGCATAAACCACAAGACAAATTTCCTGGGAGCAACCCGCAAGAAAGTTGCGGGACCTGGGGGCGAATAAGGGTTCTGCACGGGGTAACGGTATTTTAAGGAGGTATGACCACAGCATAATGTATGCTGTGGTATGACTGCAAAATGTGGAAAAGGCAGCTTTTAAAGGTCCAATTAAACTGTTTTATTCACATTCTCTGGGCATATTTCCTTTCTTGAGGGTTGTTAGCAAGACATTATTCTTGTGGTTTCTGGAATAACGAGAAGAGGGGTTTCTAAACATATTTCTGAAAAAAGTGTTCAAAAAAGCCTTCGGAAGGTTGTCTGCAGATTTACCCCAATTTTACCTGGATAACGACGAGCGACAGAAACTGCGATCTTCTCATGACGTATAATTTCAAATGTCATCATCTCCATAACTAGGTAACACAACCAAAGATAAATGACACTCCCGAATGGAAAATGAAAATGCCTTTCGAATAAGGTGTTACAAGTAAATGTCACGCGGACGGGGTTGGAGCGAGGGGTGAAATTTTTACGCTGTGTAATTTAAAAGTAAAAAATTAACCTGTTTTAGGGTTTTTAGTTATACAAATATTAACTGACAAAATTAATTTATTCATTACATATGGTCTACACTGTATAAGAAAACTAAACCATAAATACCATAGCAAGTTATTTAAAACTGAACCTTGAGAAAAAAAGTCCATTAATCAATACCATTACAGTCATTTCATGATTATATTAATACCTGTGCTTCTACTATATACAAAATAGAGATCACAACGTCAATAACACAACTGATCAGGGTCAAGGAATATGTCACGAATTTTATTCAAACAGATCAAAACTTGACCTCAACTTATTTATTAAATCATGTTATCAAATGTTAGATTTTATTTTAGTAAAGAGTGTATATAGGAACCTCGGTGGTCCAGGGGTAAAAACCGAAGGATACTGGGTTCGATTGCCAGGGTTTCCCTAACTTTTTCAGTACAAACTGTAATAAATTAACATCAACCGAGGTTGTGACATTGTATTTGAGCAAGCTGAATGTCGGGGTAGCGTGTCCACGTGTTGGGCACGTTAAAGATCCCTACGCTTTTTACAGAAAGGCAGGGATTCGGCAAAATTTCTAGGATAGTGAGGTGAAACTGCTCCCTGGCGTTGGTGATTGGCCATAGTCGCGGAAATAGGCCGACGTTAAAGTAAAGAAAAATGTGTCTATGCAATTTGTTTAAGTAAATATTTGTAATCAACATGCAATGCACTGAGTTTAAATAACGTTTGATAGATTATCGTTTTAGTAACTAACATAATTCATTAATTACGATAGCTCAAACTTCCTTTACGACTTCTCAGATTAAAATCAGTTAAAAATTTAATTTACGCACTAAACCGAAACCTTTTGAAACGCTTAAAACGCGATTCTATGTGCCACTTGCTGTTGCTAGGTCTTTTAACAATTTTGTGTAAATTAATCAAGTCCGAAAACCCCCCACGTATTCCCAATTTTTTCTCTTTTTGTGCAGAAGTCGATAATAACAGAAGGCAGGACTAGCAGAAGAATTTGAAAATTGTTTTACCACACTTTAACCACTGATCACTGCTATTGAACTGGCGTATAAAACTTTTCATTGCCTTCTTTAATTACTGAATTTTCTGAACAAAAAATCACTATGGGGAGACTTGAATTTTGATAACATTTCTTCGAATGAACGCGAACTAGGTCCCCTAGAATACATATCCGGGGTCAGTTTCGATTTTTATGTTTTGAAATGTTAATTTTTTTCGTTTGCTCTCTCACAAATATAATAAATATCCCTAATTAAAACCAACGACTATCTAAGTAAGGGTCTGTCTATTATAATTAGTACCTTGCAAAAATCACGGGGAAAATAAAACTGTGAACTTCGTTAGAACCTGTGTGTAGTGTAATACGATGTACATGCGGAATAAACTGCCACAGACTGCGTACTCTGTTCTGATTAATTCTTATTTATCTCCGAACGTGCCCCTACAATAGGAACGCCGAGAAAAACTCATATCCGGGAGTGTAAAAGTCATAAATCTTAATTGCCCGTATACTATCTTTTTCGACTTGATCTCATTAAAGGTTGCATGGGCGGCACGGCAGAAAGGAACAAGATAAACTTTTCTTGCAAAAGACATAGCTGTTGAACATTCTGTATGCACTTTCTTTTCAATTTATGAAGGCTACCGAAATTAGTTCGTTCGTCAGTTGATTTCCGATCGCAAAGCGTGTTTGCGTACAGGGTATATTTTCTAATAAATTCGGATTTGGTATACATACAGCATTCTATGAAACGCAGGAGAAACGTTTTAACCATGAAACAAAAACTTGAAATCATAATTGATCTACTGTAAGTCTTCATTGAACCTCTATTATATATGTATATATATATATATATATATATATATATATATATATATATATATATATATATATATAAAGGAACAAGATAAACTTTTCTTGCAAAAGACATAGCTGTTGAACATTCTGTATGCACTTTCTTTTCAATTTATGAAGGCTACCGAAATTAGTTCGTTCGTCAGTTGATTTCCGATCGCAAAGCGTGTTTGCGTACAGGGTATATTTTCTAATAAATTCGGATTCGGTATACATACAGCATTCTATGAAACGCAGGAGAAACGTTTTAACCATGAAACAAAAACTTGAAATCATAATTGGTCTACTGTAAGTCTTCATTGAACCTCTATTATATATATATATATATATATATATATATATATATATGTTCAGAAAGATTTCCGGGGTCTTTAATGTGATAATGTGAGACCCGAGAACCAAGTATGTCATATATATATATATATATATATATATATATATATATATATATATATATATATATATATATATATATATATATATATACACACCGATAACTCAAAAATAATGGGACGATTTTAATCAAATTTGGTAAGTACCTTCCTTTTACAAGTTACTTAGATGAGTTCGTCAGCCAGGAAATTCAACACAGGTTTTCCGGGAACAAACAAAGTAATGGCAACCAAATTTGGTGCGCGTGTTTGGATTATAAAAAGTGAACCATGCACCAAAATTTAGGTGTGTAGGTTAAAAGACGAAAAAGTCATAGGCATATAAAGAAAAAATATATAGTTTTCCTTAAAACGTCAAAGTCACGATTTGAAACGTCAAAATTGGCAACACTTAGGCGAAGAGCCTAAAACGAATACGGGCTATGTAAAGAAAATTTCACAAGAAGGGTGTTCTACAAATCCTTAAGTTTCAGTTTCAACCGTCATTTTCCTTCATTTTACTAAAATATTTCCGGAAAGTTCATTTCAAATAGACACTTTATCTGGTGCTTTGGCGGTGGTTTTAGTTAAGTTTATGGTTTAACGGTCTATAATTTTTAGCTAATTTTCGTAGAAAAAAATTGGTTAATGTGCTCCTTTTGAATTTTAAAGAGATTTCTTCAAATGAGTGCAAACTAGGCCCCCTAGAATCCATATCCGGGTTTAGTTTCAGTTTTTATCTGATTACATATATACAGGGTGACGCATTTGTACGGTAAAGCTCAATATAATTGTTATTATACAAGATACGAGCAAAAATTGTATACGTTAATTATAGGGTGTCTTGAGCTGCATCCTATAAAATTATTTTGACAATCACAGGAAAGTCGTTGGTGACACCTAATTTTTTTTTCGAACGTCCCTTATATTATTCCATTTTTGCATTTTTTATCGAAATATGATAAATGTTTGTAAAAAAAATCTAGACACAGTAAGTGCGTTTTGGTAGCAAATTTTAATTAAATGCTTCAAACTTCAATAACTCAAATTGCTGTTTCTACTACATATGTCATACCGGTAACCAAATTGATGTCTGCTTGCATTAAAGAGACATATTTGCTATTAAAAATATTTTTATGAAAATTCACTTCCATAACGCACTTGGTGCGTCAAAACTTTTTTAATGTAGACGTTGGTTGACCATGATTTATTATTTTCTGTTTCCTCAAAAAGATAAACCGAAAATCTTCAGTTTCTTAAATTACATATAACACAAACACATTCATAAACTTGTACGGCACCAGAGAGACGTACTCTAAAGATCACGCGACGACCAATTCTGACTCGCGTAAGCGGATTTTAAACCGCTTACTGGAGACGATATAAACTGCATAGATAAAACAACAGCCTTCGCATGGTATAGACAGATAGAGTAGAAACAGTAGATAGTAGAAAATAAGCGATCCCGATTATCGGATTATCGGATTACCGCGCTTGTCTCTGTCGCATATTATGCAATATCGCTGCGTCTTGTGTCTGTCGCATATTACGCAGCATTGTCGCGTCTTTTGAGACATTTTTAAACTCAATAAATATTTCAAATCCTACCTACAACTGGATTCAAACTTAAGAAGAGGGAAAAGGTAATTTGAAAGGAAAAATTCAATTTAAAAGGAAAAATACAATTTTGCTAGAAATATTTAGGGGAAGCAGTGCTTCCATTGCTTCCATGGACCGCACGTGTCTTGTAAAGGCTTTCCATTTGGATTCACAACAACTTCTTAATAACTTTGCTACGATAGGCGATATTCATAAAAAGGGAGAGTGCGCAGTGGTATATTGGCTGATGCAAAATCAGTGATCGACAATACGGTTTGAGTCAAAACCGATCTACTGCAGATATTCTGACATACCCCATTTCTTTTTGGAGTTCCATTCTCGAAAAGTTTTGAGAAAATCATAACGTTTTATTGGATATTTCTAAAGCATCTGATCAGGTCTCACCTGCGTCACTCCTCAATAAACTTCCCTCATACGGATTGTCTTCTAAACTACGAGGGTTGATCAATAAGTAACGTGTTTGAAGACAGGTGATGTTGCTGAGTGAAGTTGGCGTTACCGTCGTGCACTGTCATCTATCAAACGACACCATACTAAATTTGAAACTGGTTCGTTGATTAGTTTTTATTTGGCAGCCAGTTGTATAATATGTGTTTCGTGTGTCTCGATAAAATAGAAAGTCTTGACGCAGCAAGTGCGTTATTGTAAGGAATTTTCGTAAAAATGTTTTTACTGTCAAATATGTATTGTTTTTAAAGGGACATTTGGTTGGCAGTATAACCTATATAGTAGTAATAATGTACCACTTTTCATTAAAATAGCTTTGCTGTTTCAAAAAGTACAAACATTTTCCGAAAATAAACTTTAAAAGTTCCAGAAAAAACTGGTCCCATTTTCCTGGCCAACGAACCTCTTCAAGCTATTTACACTCCTGCCAAGATATAATTATTGACAAACGCCTTTATGACCCAAGTCGAAAAAAAATTGTTATGAAATTTTGCAAAAATTTCTTTTACAAAATTCACCATTTTTTTGCCGAAATGGCCTTCAGAAATGTTACACTATATTATATTTTTCAAAAAAATTCGACAACTTTTGTTTACAATAACTTACTAAACATTTATTATTAATTACCAACATTTCATTAAAATGTGACAAAAAATGATTTATACGAAAACAAAAAATGATTTCTACGGAAACACTAGAAACATTTCTGCGAAAACTTTTCAAATTCAGCCACTATTTGAGAGTGCCTGTATGCGGCAGCCTGATTTTTTAGACGAGTCATACAAACAAAAAGCCTGAATGCGTCATTTCTATGGGGCTCAGGTCTCTATTGGTACAAACGCCTTTTTACAATTTGTAATATGTGTTTGTGCAATATGCCAAAAACGTGAAAACTTTTTTTCCTTACAAACATGCATTATAATTCAATGGAAAATGAAAACATGTCTGAACGTCTGTACAAATAATTTTTCAAATAATCTCGGGCTGAGCAGTGAGCACTGTGAGCCAGTATATCGCCAACACACCAAACCGGTGAACGCTAACATTCGATATTTATTTCCAAGCGCTGTATCAGATCTAATACTGATATTTATTATTACGTTGCCGGGTGCGGGGTTGCCAGTGATCGCTTCGCTAGTTCACAAACGCTACTCACTGCATTAATCTTCGATCACTGGTAGCTCCAGAGCTTTTTCACTTACTGGTATATAATCACCGTGATTGATATATCGCCCAACAGTAGTTTCATTAATTATTTCTTTAGAATAAAGTTGGATAATTTGATTACTTGGGAAATATAAGTGATGCAAATCAAACCATTTAAAACATTCTGTCTATTTGAATTATTTTATGAGACCTTCAATGAGTTATATCTTACCAAAGAAGTTTATTTTGAGAAAGTTCAAATGTTTTAAAAATCACAAGGAAAATTCCATCCCCTCAATCATCCCTCTATGACACATATATGTATAATACAACAGCAATTAAGTTAAAAATAACTAACCAACTAAAATTATATTCTTAATTTAGATCAGATAAAATTAGGTCTCATTGACATCAATAATAGAAATCTGCAGACATTATATAGTCAAAACATATAAATAGAATGCAGACACTTGCACATGTCATACTTTTTTTTTAATACAAAATACCTACTTACTAAAACATTGTTTCAGATAATCAGAGATAAGTCAATGTTTACAAAAGGTATTTTCATACTTATATCACCACCACAGCACCAAAGCCAACCACATTTTCTTACAACTTGTAAATCTGATTTAATCAAATGTATACAGCCACATAGGTATATATAGTATATACCTAGTATATACAGCAAATCAAGGCAATGTTATGTTGACTACCCTGCGAATCAAACTCGACCAAAACAATTTTTATAAATATCTAAGGTGGAGTAAACCACATTCTAGATACAAATTTTAAAAATGAACTCGTTTGTGAAAAAGGTGTCATATTTTTATTTTATATAAATAACAATTTTACCTTATTAATGCAGAAAAAATTATATTTTTGTCTGAAAATGTTTAGTTTAGCACAAAGCACTTTCTCGGATATCAAATCAAAAATAAAATATAATATAATGTTTACTACTAGACCAACATATAGCTACAAAGAAATCCCTCAAGTTATTTTCCTGTACCATAAAATCTTTTGGTAAATAATTTTTTAAATTTTTATTTCAAAAATATCTAAAAACATAATTTCCTCAGCCTTTTAACGGATATGTATAGAAATCTAGTTGGCCCAAATGTACTTTTTAAATGAGAAGCCAAAATTGATAAATTAAGATATAGTCAAACTATAAATGAATAAAAACTTACCCCAAATCCCTGGATCATCAAAGCAGGAATGATGATTGGAAACAGTAATGAGTGGAACCTTCAAAGGCCTCCTTTCCAGTGCATCACTTATAACATTTATATTGTGTACTGTTGTCTTGTTCAACCACTCTGAAAGTATTATTTAAATTAACACTTATATTAGACTTATCCACACTTTTAATTACGTATTATTATTTTGCTGAAAATCCCCACGGCTGCGACAGTAATTGTGCTTGCTATGCTCCATAATCTTGAGGGATTTCTCAAGTTAGGGATAATCCAATCAATATTATACACCATTTTTTTAGTACTTATCATAATTCCAATAAAGCAGAATCGCCTTGAGAAATATGATTCTACCCGTAAAATAATATCAACCACATTATTACAACTTTATAACTTAAATTTAAAAGAAATGTAGAGTTACAAAGTGCACCTTAAAATGCGTACCATTGTGTTGACTTATAATCTACAAAGATTAGTGATCTAATTACATAATAGAAGTATGCGACGGCCTAAAGTAAGACCTATTGTATCATTTGTTAACACACAAAACAGCACTTATTACTGCCAAGTGTTAAATTAACAATAATGATTAGAAGAATCACAACCAAAGTGTTGATTTCTTGCATTGAACATGGAATAAAATTAATATTTTAAATGACGTAGAGTATTGACATTTAAATGAAGGAAGTGACAGTTAACGTGACAGATGTCTTCTTAACTAAAGTATAATAAAAGGCAACGTTCTTGAAAGGAAATAGTTACGTTCCATAAGTGATAATATAGTTGTAGCACAGAATACTTTTTTCAGGCATAATAGGAAAAAACATGCTTTTTATAAGTAGCTACGTATACTTTTCTTAAATTCTATATGTATTTTTTTACATTATTTTTCCATTTATCCTTTTCAATTTTTTTTCTGGCAAAATGTTTTCCACGTTTAAAGTTGAAATTAATACTTTAACACTTTGCTGTATTTTTACAACCTACATTTTACTTTCACGTCAGACTAATATTATATACATAAAACAAACTCTCTATTGCAAATTTAAAAGTTTTTAAATGTCAAAATATAATTATAGCTATAATACCGTAATAGGTACCCTACTTTCTAAAAATATAATGAAGCTTTGCTGTTTTGAAATAGTAGAATCTCGGTAAGCCATTAAAAATTCATTTTAAGTTAAGTTTACAATAGCCTGCTGCAAAAATTAGCTTAGCCGGAACTATATCAATGAGAGAAAATGTAACCTCAGATGAGCACTGATAAATACAATTTGGAGAACCCAATGCATTACAATACAGTTTTTAGATCTGACGATTGTTTCACTAGCAAAGTTAACGTCATCAAAAGGATGAATATAAATGTCCAATGTAAAGTATTTTTCAGAGACTCTTTCTGGTTAGACAAATTACAAGCTGCAAAGTAGCCCATAAATCACAATATACCTGTTCATCTAAGCTGAACTGCCAGCCAAAAACGGTTGAATGTTATAATATTTAGTATAGAAAATAAAAAAGGACATACTAAAAAACGCATGAAGGAAGCACTATATGATCTATGGTATTTCTACTAGCGCGACATTACGTAACTATCGGTGAATAGCAGCTTTCGGGACCATTTGCTTTAGCTCATATAAGTCATTTTTAATGCAGAGTTGCATGTTCAGAATGACCCACATAACATTTAAACCCTCTTAACTTTATGTAAGAGCTTCCGTGGTACAGTGTACCTCTGTATCGACGGATACTGCGGTTCGACCGGGTTTCCCTTTCATTTGTTCAGCACATACTGTACAATTAAGATCAACCGAGGTTGTGGCATAATTGTATTTGAGCAAGTTGAATGCATAGACGCTCCGCCCTTCGGAGGGAGCATAAAGCCGTCGGTCACGAGTCCATGCGATGATGGGCATGTTAGATCCCTACCTCTTTATAGAAAGACAGGGGTTTGGCAAAATTTACGGGCTAGCGAAGTGAAACTGCTCCCTGTTGTCGGTGATTGACTGTAGTAGAGGAAATAGACCGACGTTAAAGAAAAAAAGAAAAAACTTCATATGGGGAATTTAGGTTTTGAGTTAAGTCTACATTTTAGAAGTTTAGTTTTCAAGATACAAATAAAACATACATATGTTTCTAAACGGAATAGCTGTATGCTATTAACCTTTTGTAATCTCTTATTTTTTTCTGATTACGTTAATATATACGTGACATTCGTCAGTAGTTAGCAAGTTATCTTATTCACTATCTATATTTAAATGTTCAATTATGAAAAAGCCGCCGTTCCCCCCTAGTTCACCAAATAAAGTGTGGACGCAGCAAGTGCGTTATGGATGTGAATTTTCATAAAAATATTTTTAATAGCTGATATGTCTCTTTAATGCAAGCATGCATCAATTTGGCTACCGGTATAACCTATACAATAGAAACAGTGTATCTTATTTTATCAAAATAACTTATAGTTTGAATGTAGAAAAATTTTCAGAAAATAAAGTGAAAATGCTACCGGGAAAACTGGTTTTCTAGCCATCGAACCTTAGGTTAATAGCAAATTGAGTTACCTATTAAAATTTAATGCATTTAATAAAAATTCACTACCAAAATGCAATTAAAGCGTCTCGACTTTTTTCTTACAAACATGCATCATATTTTGATGAAAAATGCAAAAATTGAAAAATATAAGGGATGTTCGAAAAAAAATCATAGGTATCACCAACGACTTATGGGCCAACTGTGATTGCAAAATAATTTTATAAGATGCAATTCAAGACAGCCTGTAATTAATGTATACAATTTTTCTCGTATCTAGCATAATAACAATTATATTGAGCTTTACCGTCGAAATGCATCATCCTGTATATATGTAAACAGATAAAAACTGAAAGTAAACGCGGATACGGATTCTAGAGGGTCTTAGTTTGTACTCTTTGAAAAACTCTTTTTTAAATTTAAAAGTCGCGATCTTCTAAATAACAAATTTTTTCTACGAAAATTAGCTAAAAATTATAGACAGTTAAACCATAAACTCAAGTAAAAATACTGCCAGAGCATCAGAGAAAGGGTCTATTTGAAATGAATTTTCTGGAAATATTTTAGTAAAATGAAGGACAATGGCGGTTGAAGCTGAAACGTAAGGGTTTGTAGAACACACTTCTTGCAACTTTTTCTTTACATAACCCGTATTTGTTTCAGGTTCTATGTTGCCAATTTGGTCGTTTTAAATCGCGACTTTGGCGTTTTGAGGAAAATCCAGTTTTTTTCTTTAGATGAATATAACATTCTTGCCTTTAGACCTACGGACCTAAATTTTGGTACATAGTTTACTTTTCATAATACAATCACGTGCACCAATTTTTGTTGCCCCTAGTTTGTTATTTTCTGAGATATAAAATTTTTCCGAAACAGAATACAAATTTTCCGGGAAAGCCATTGCCGACTTTCCTAGCTAAATAACTTATCCAAACCACTTGCAAAAGGAAAGGACCTGCCCAATTTGATCAAAATTGGCCCATTATTTTTTGAGTTATCGAAACATATAAAACTCGAAACTCTGCCCGCGGATATGTGTTCTAGGAGGCCTAGTTTGCGCTCATTTAAAGAAATTTTTTCAAAATTCAAAAGTCGAGATCTCCTCGTTAGTGAATTTTTTTAAAGGAAATTCACTAGAACGTTTCAGGGGCTGAAAAACTGCCTGCCAAACGCTCCGGCGCCAGACCAACCACGCAACTCTCCACTGGGAAATAACCACAAGGTAGAAATACTTAAGGTGCATATAGGTGGTTTTACCCATGATACAAATAACGAGAGATATGATAATGAGACTACCTATTTTTAGAACTATCACGCGCATGGCGTCATGTGGTGAGTCCAATGCATGATACAAATAACGAGAGATATGATATTCAGACAACCTATATTTAGAACTGTCACGCGAATTAACTTTCTTGTTAACACACTTGACTTTTTAAAAGAATTTATTGATTATAGTTACATAAAATACTTATGAATAATAATAAAAAAATGATAAATATAAATTATGACAATTTAAAAGAGACTCAAGCAATAACAATGTAGGAATGTCCGTCCGTGGTCTGGTAACTTCCATATATAGTCTCTGGTGGGGCGTGGACCGAGAGGCGGTTTCCACCTAAGTTGCAGTCTTGAAGGTGATCCTAGCAGGTGGCTGGTTGCTGATTTGAAGGTCTAGTTGTTTACCCATTTATGAATAGTCTATTCTTCTAATTGCGCTGCTTTTAATTAACCCATTCGTCAGCGACCTTGGGTGTTGAATCGGGATCTGTACTTCTTATATACATTGTATGAGTTGGCTATTGTTATCTCCTCCATCCTTTAGAGAACGAAGCCTATGGTTCGTTCCGAATAGTCATCGGGAATCCAGTAATTGGTTTGGAGTCAGCAGTTTTCGTTTTTGATTTCTGCCAGAAGTATCTTGAAGTTATTGTGATTATTGTTATTATTATCCCAATGTATAGTATAATTGTCCATACACTAGGGTGGTATATGGGCAAATCGATGGTTCCTGGAATTTTGCCATTGATGGATTGTAACTGGGATTTGATACTGTTCAAGTCGTGCAGTTGGACATTTTCTAATTTTAGTTCTGGTAATTTGTCTGGGAATATGGGTGCTTTATTTGTTACCAATTCGATGTTTGGGAGATTGAATGATTGTTGTGTTTCTGATGCCATTTGTACTGAACTAAATCTTTCGTTATTGATGATAAGTTGGCATTTGGGTTTCAGAGTCGCCAGTTTTGTTCCGCTGATTATTTTGGTTTCTTCATTTTCTTCGCAGCTAAGTTTGATTTTCGTTTCTTCGGGTACCACTATTATGTATTGGGTATTGCCATATTTAGAGACTGTTGTTTTTGTTATTTTGACAAGTTCTTGCTTGCAATTGTTTATCGGTTTCTGGAAGTTGATCAGTTTAATTTCGCATGGGTTGTTTTCGTTAAGTGCTGTCGGGTTGTCATTTTCACAAAAGTATGTCTGGTCTTTTAGATTCCTACACTTTTCGTTTCTGTAAGCGTAGTGTTTGCTGCTAAGGATTAGGTACTTGGTTCTAGGGACAATCATTCTGAAGGTATATGGATTTTTAGGGACTGGTAATGCATACAATTGATAATAAATATAATCTGATTTGTCTACTAAGGGTATATCTATTTGGAATATAATTTTAAAATCAATTTGAACGGTTTTTATGTTAAATATTTTTTCGTAAAGTGAAATGTCGGATTTTGTTATTAATCTTGATTTTGAGATATGGTTTTCAATATTTTCTAATTCTTTTGATATAAATTTTGGTTTCAGTATTGACGTATGATACGTGTTCAATTTTGAAAAAGTAATTGCATTTTCTGTTGTTAATATCATGTTTAGTACATTATTTAACAAATAACTGATTTGAGTGAGTAATTCCAAATGTTTTACTCTATGAAAATTTGTTAGTTGGTCGCTTTTTAGACTATCTATTGTATATTCCAAATCGTTTATTCTCGCTACTATGGTTTCTTGGTTATGGTTCAGGTTGTCTATTGTTTTATTGAACTCTGTTATAGCATCTATCATTAGGGATGTTTGTGAACTAAAAAGCTGATGTACTTGATTTTGATCTTTCTTCAAAATTTCAAGAGCTTTATATATTCTGTCGCCGTCATCTGCATCTAAGTTCCCAGTTATTGATTTGAATATCGATCCTAGTCCGTTTATTATACCTCTTTTGTTCCTAATCGTTTATGGAAATATTCGACAAAATGTGTCATCAATATTGCTGATGGTGAAATTGATTGTTAAAATAAAATTTTTATATTCTAACTTGTATTCTGCATTCATTACGCTTATTATGTTGTCAAAGTAAGTTTTTAGTCTGTTAAAGTCGTCGTATAGTTGTCTTAGGTCATGTATATGAATCATTCTCCATTTATCGTTTTCTGAAAAGGCTTGTCCCAGTTTGCGTGGCAGTATGCCTGGATTGTCTGTTAGGTCTTCTAATTGTGGTTTTACTCTGGTGAAGAGAATGAACCTGCAAGGCGAAGATTATTTAAATTGGTGATCGTCTGTTTGTCAAGTTTGTCGTTTAGTATTATGGTTTTATTAGTCCGTTTCTTACGTCATGTCTCGTTTGTCGATTATCCGAATATCTAGGTTCGACTTAGCTAGGTGATATAATCGTACTGTTTGTTTAATCTATTTAGTTGGAACGAGTTATTTTTTTCGTTATTGCAATATTGGCAAGCTCTAATAAAAGCTTTTATTTTTTGTTTCATTTTTGGAAAATTAATTTTAGTTTTCATCCTTAAATATGTTTCTTTAGCATTTATGTGATTTAATTTACTTCCGTGAAATAATCCGATTGCGTCGTTAATTTCATTGTCGTTTATATGTATGATTTTCTCTTGTTTATTTATTTTATTTAATCTTGATTGAGTTTCATTATTTACGGGATTTATTTCCGACTTGTAAACCTTATCGTGTGAGAATTTCTTTTCGTTATTGATTTTTGATTTTATTATTTGTGAAATTTGTTCCTTACCTATTTGCCGATGGTCGTCCTGTACCTGAATTAAATTATTACTTAACTTATCATTTTGCGTGGTGCCTGTATATTTTATTTTGTTCGGAATAACCGCCCTGTAACAAGGTGCTTTTGTATTTGGGATAAACTCTTCGATTTTAACGGGTTGGTCGATTTTATTGTGTTCTTTACACATTGAATATACATATTTCATTATACTGTCTGCATTGCTCGCTTCTTGTCGAGGCTTGGGCAAGACATCTAACCTAATTTTATCTGTAATATTTTTTTGTACACTCCCCGTATAATTATTATTATAATTCTGGTGATCGTAAGAATTATTTAATATCCTATTTGCTTTATTTTGAATTTGTTCCGTTATATCTTTTTGTATCGTCCTCGTATCACTCACATTTTTATTTCGACGATATTCGTATGTGTTTAATGAAACTTGATCCCGTTTACCTTTATTATGGGTGAAGTTTTCTCCTATGTCCTTTGTTACTTGTTGTAACCTTCCATCGTCATCATTTAATGGCTGATTACGCTTTCCTAGTTCGAGTTCAATAATGCTTCTGTCTATTGTATTACTTACGTTAAGGTGATTCATTTCATCATTTGCTTTGATGATCCTACTTATCCGATTGTTATTGCTACTACTATTACTACCCATCTTATCTTCATGATCCCTTGTATCAGGGAAGTTTATCTTAATGCTTCGATTTTTTAAATTGAGTCTCTGGTTTTTAAAATCAATGTTCGCTTGATTTTTTATCAAAAAGTCAATTCCAATAAGACCTATGAAATTTTTGTTAAATTCAAATAGGCAAAACTCTTGTTCACTGTCCGTTAGTGAGTTTAAAATTATTCTGGCTCGATTATTATGGCGGGAGTAACCATGCGAACTTTTTATCAAAAACGGGTGATTGTAAATCTTATTATAAAAGTTGTTATATGCTATGGACGGGTTTAAAAGGCTCTTAGTACTACCTGAGTCGATCAGTATTTTTCCGGGTAGTTCTTTTATTATTACGTAGGGTAATTGGGATATTGTGTTAAAATTATTAATATCTATTACGGTTCTGTTTTTGAGCTCCCTGCTATTGGAAAATTTTGATGCTGTGCATCGTATAATTCGGAGGGTGTTTGTTCATTATATGTTGCGTCATAATTTAATTCTTCTGGTAAGAAATGTTGTCTTCTTTCTAATTCATTGAAAGGAAAAGAATTATTCGTTTCGTTATAGTTTATTTCTTCTGGTATGAAATTTTGTCTTTTTTGAAAATTGTTGGAAGGAAAATTGTTTCGTCTATTTTGTGAGGGTTGTTGTCGGCTGAAATTAGTATGTCTCGTGTTGTTACTGCCGACATCCATAGCCTGTGGATATCTTCTAGTATTGTCATTAGGGTTGTACGTCGGTCTTCTCATTGAGAATTGATTTGAAGGGTTCCCCTGAAATTGTGGGTGAGACATTTCGGGTCTGTTTGAATTATGGTTAAAGGGTGCACGATAATTTTGTTGTTGGAAGGGTTTTTGAAATTGAATATTGTTAAAATTTGGGGTATTTCTTTGGAAAACTGGTTTTTGTTGTTTGTCGTGCCTGTTATTGTTATTATTGTTGAAATTTGACCGTTGTAATAATCTGTCCCTATATTCATAATTTTCCTCGGAAAATATAAATTTTAAAGCTTGTTCTATGCTGTCCGGTCGAGTGGATCTGACCACCATACCGAGGGGGTTTTTTAATCCACCGATAAACGCTTTCAGTGTCTGTTGTCTGTACATGTTTTGTTTTAATCCTAAAATTCCCTCGTTACGTTCATTAGATATTAAATTAGAGATGAGTAATTGTTCAATGTGTCTGCAACGATTACTGAACGCTAAGGCATCCTCGTTATGTCTCTGTTTCAGTGTTAATAATTCGCCTAGTAAGCTAATTTCATCTCGCTGGTCGGTGAAGTTCTCAACAATTTCCCGTCTTAAGTCTACCCATGTGTTTATAATTTTAGTGTTAATAATTAACCTGGCTTGTGCAATTAGTTTCGTTTGAATATAATTTAATAGAAAATGGTTTAGATATAAATTTGGATTATCTGCATCATAGAATTGGTTCATTACTAGATCACAAGCTTTTAAGAAGTTCCCTACATTTTCAGGTTGTCCGTTAAATTCGGGGATTGCTTTAAGGTAAAACTCTTGGAATTGATTTGCCATATTTAAATTGTTTCTAGAATTATTTATATCGGGTTGTTCTACAATATCAATTTCGCCAATACTAATATTTCTTAATCTATATTCCAAATGTTCTAAATTATCAATATCGCTATCAGACATATAATATTATCAATATATGAGGAAATACAGTATATATATATATATATATATATATATATATATATATATATATATATATATATATATATATATATATATATATATATATATATATATAGGAAATAAAGGAAGCAAACAACTTACAGAATCGATGCTATTGCTGCTGTCTTCATGACGTCTCTCTTGATCGGTTCTTTGGCTGTTAAGCGTTGAAACGCAAAGAATCAATATACTCTTGGTTCTTCAGCACTATCCGTTGCGACTGCGCCAGTTAACTTTCTTGTTAACACACTTGACTTTTTAAAAGAATTTATTGATTATAGTTACATAAAATACTTATGAATAATAATAAAAAAATGATAAATATAAATTAGGACAATTTAAAAGAGACTCGAGCAATAACAATGTAGGAATGTCCGTCCGTGGTGTGGTAACTTCCATATATAGTCTCTGGTGGGGCGTGGACCGAGAGGCGGTTTCCACCTAAGTTGCAGTCTTGAAGGTGATCCTAGCAGGTGGCTGGTTGCTGATTTGAAGGTCTAGTTGTTTACCCATTTATGAATAGTCTATTCTTCTAATTGCGCTGCTTTTAATTAACCCATTCGTCAGCGACCTTGGGTGTTGAATCGGGATCTGTTCTTCTTATATACATTGTATGAGTTGGCTATTGTTATCTCGCGCATGGCGTCAAGTGGTGAGTCCAATGCAACAATAATATGCTGTCGTACAGTGGGGTTTCACAACCTCTTAACAAATTACGTATTTTACTAATATTTAAGTACAGTTGGAAATATTTTTTTAAGATCAGAATACTATACTGTGATTATATGACATGATGATCAAATCAAGTTTATGAATGTTAACGCCCTCTAAATGTCTGCGAACGTGTTCCCTACTTTTTTAAATTTGTGTATCACCAAATGCTAATTAAGGGCTCCCCTAATTACTATACTTGTCTTGTGCGTATATATATATATATATATATATATATATATATATATATATATATATATATATATATATATATATATATATATATATATATGAGACATGCTTGGTTCTCGGGTTAAACCGCGTCCAGAATTTATGGAAACTCGACGTTTCGGCTCCTGTTTTGGAGCCATTTTCAAGAGATAAAGGAAATATGTAAGGACACTCTAAGGCCTCAATCTGCCTACTCCTTAGAGTGGTGGACAAATGTGGGTAAAGGAAATATGTAAGGACACTCTAAGGCCTCAATCTGCCTACTCCTTAGAGTGATGGACAAAGGTGGGTAAAGGAAATATGTAAGGACACTCTAAGGCCTCAATCTGCCTACTCCTTAGAGTGATGGACAAAGGTGGGTAAAGGAAATATGTAAGGACACTCTAAGGCCTCAATCTGCCTACTCCTTAGAGTGGTGGACAAATGTGGGTAAAGGAAATATGTAAGGACACTCTAAGGCCTCAATCTGCCTACTCCTTAGAGTGATGGACAAAGGTGGGTAAAGGAAATATGTAAGGACACTCTAAGGCCTCAATCTGCCTACTCCTTTTTTTTTTGTTCCCTCAGGGCTCGTCCGCGGCCTTGCCGCCCCGATAGCACCGCAACCCTTGGTTGATTGTGCATACCCCTAGTCTTACTCCACCCATTCCAAAATCACTGTGCCTTGAACTAGTCTGCACAGCGATTGGTAGGGTGAAGTTTTATATTGCTCTGTCTCCGGTCTAGAGTGACCGTAGATCAGTTGTCTTTTCCGGTCCAGAGCTATACACTCGCACAAGATGTGCTGGGCTGATTCCTCCCCCTCGCCGCAGAGTCTGCATGCGAGGTCCCCTTCGAACCGCCCCATTTTATGTAGGTGTTTCTTGACGGCCATGTGTCCCGTCAAGAGACCTGTTGTGTTTCTGAGCTGTCCTCTGCTAAGGTTTAGCAGCTCCACAGCTCTCTTTGAACTGGGTCCGTCAATTATTGACTTCCCATGTCTGAGCCCTGGACAGTCCGCCCAGTACACCTTGTGTTGGTTTCTGACCCAGGACTTAATGGCTCCCCTGGCAGTGCTCTTTGACACGCCCAGAGCCGGTTCTGGTCCCATAAATGGTTCTGCTGACCCCCTCTTTGCGAGACTGTCAGCTTCTTCATTGCCTTTGACCCCCGAGTGACCCGGCACCCAGATGAGGGTCACCTCATTCTGCCCAGCCAGGTCGCTCGTCTCGTCTCGGCACTCACTCACCAGCCAGGAATTTACCCGTGGGCTACTTAGTGCCTTAAGGGCTGCCTGGCTGTCTGTGGCTATGAGGATCCGCTTGTTGGTGTAGCCCCTCCTCTTGTTCTCCCGCACACAGTGCAGGATGGCGTACATCTCGGCCTGAAACACCGTTGCATGGGCTCCGAGGGAAATACTGTGACTTACCCTCGGTCCTTCCGAGTAAACACCTGCCCCCGTCCCACGCTCCCCGCCAGATCCGTCCGTGAACCAGACGAGCGCGTCCCGTGGTATGCCCGGTGTCTCCTCCCGCCATGCCCCGCGATCAGGGATTTCCACTGTGAAGTTGTTTTCCCTGCACATTCGCGGGCTCGCGAAGTCTGACCTCATTTCAAGCATGGGTTCCTTCACGATCTCCTGAATTTTGCAGTGGCCCCTGAAGCCTGGGTTGATCTTCAGTCTACCATTGCAGGCTAGTCTGTATAGTCCTAGCCTGGCCTCTCCCATAATAACGAAGTGTAGGGGGGGTAGATCCAGCAACACCTCCATGGCGGCTGTTGGGGTTGAAGACATGGCCCCTGTGATGCCTAGGCAAGCCATCCTTTGGATCTTGCCTAGTTTTTGTTTGGCACTGGATTGTGTCACCTTAGGCCACCAGACCAGTGCCGCATATGTTAACGATGGTCTGACCACCCTTGTGTACAGCCAGTGGGCCATACTAGGTCTTAGTCCCCACGTTTTTCCATATAGCCGCCTAGTGACGGCTAAGGTCATGACTGCCTTACGCAGTATTTTTCCAATGTGACCATTCCAGGTTAGCTTAGAGTCCAATACGACCCCAAGATATTTTACCTCCCTGGCCATTGGAACGCTCCTACCGTATAGAGTGAGAGTTCGGTGGCTTTCACACTTCCTCCTCCTCGTAAACGGCACGACGGTTGCTTTCTCGGGGCTCACCCCGAGCCCTTGATCAACCGTCCACCCTTCCACCACTTTCAGTGCAGTCTGCATACGCTCCCACACTGCCTGTGTGACCTTTCCTCGGACTATGATGACAATGTCGTCCGCATAGCCCTGTACCTCATACCCCCCTCCCGAGAGCCTCCCCAGCAGGCCGTCCACGACTAGACACCAGAGCAAGGGAGACAGAACGCTCCCCTGCGGACACCCCGCCGCGACCCCCGCCAGCAGAGTCCCTCCCGCGAGTGAGGTGAACACCGCCCTGTCCCTGAGCATGGAACCGATCCACCTGCAGCAGGTCTCCTCTATTCCACGCTCCCGGGCAGCTGCCAGAACCGATCCGAACGAGGTGTTGCTAAAGGCCCCCTCTATGTCTAGGAAGGCCCCCAGCGCCACCTCCTTGTTCTCCAGCGTATTCTCCAGTTTCAGCACCAGTTGGTGCAGTGCTGTTTCTGTTGAGAATCCTGCTCTGTATGCATATTGTCCGCAGTGTAGAGGATATGCTTCCAGTACACCGCCCCTAATGTGCCGGTCGAGCAGTTTTTCCACTGTTTTCAGCAAGAAGGACATGAGACTTATTGGCCTCAGGGACTTTGCCTGGTCTGTTGGACGCCCAGGTTTGCCTACTCCTTAGAGTGGTGGACAAAGGTAGGTAAAGGAAATATGTAAGGACACTCTAAGGCCTCAATCTGCCTACTCCTTAGAGTGGTGGATAAAGGTAGGTTGGGTTGTTGTAGCTCGATTACGGGGCCTCAATCTGCCTACTCCCCAAATCTCGCTGGAGATCGTCTGTGAGGTCTCAGTGTGTTCAACCCTAGGCCTCAGAGAGATCTGGCAGTTCGTTGCAAGTCTTGTCTTATATAGGTCGTTTCGTCTACCTGTTGCGTCATCAGTGAAAGTAGTGGGGTCACCGTCAATTAAGTGGGGGGATAATGATGCAACAAAATTGTCTGTGGAATTCATTTCCCTTTTGTGTGTTTGCAAAGAAGATATAATAGGTTTCCAAGTAGTCGGAAGGCGAAGACCATCATCTCTCTTATTTAAACAATCGGGACGTTTTTCAATCTCGATTGCTTCGCGGATAATTCTCGTTTTGAAATTGTAAACCGGTGCTATTGTTTTGGCATTATCGAAGTCTATTTTGTGCCCTGTATGAATATGATGCATGGCCAGCGCCGATGAGGGGTCGGATTTTCTAACTGCGAGGGTGTGTTCGTATATTCTATTGTGGATGCGTCTGTTTGTTTGTCCTACGTAAGTTCGGGAACAGTCGGAGCAAGGAATTTCGTAAACTCCGTGGGATTCGTTTGGAATCGTATCCTTGGGAGTTTTTATAAGATTTGATAGTTTTTGGTCTGTTGTGAATACGGTTTTGATATTATGGGTTCTGAAAATTCGGCTGATTTTGTCGGTGACACCTTTAATGTATGGTAAAAGCGCTGTGTGTTGTTGTGTGGACGCTGTTTGTTCTTGTTGTGGTGTAGTGGTTTGTTGTTGTGCGTTTCTAATGTTTCGTAGTATGTGATTGTTGTCGTATCCGTTTTCTAGCAATGTCTGTCTTAAAAAGTTTAATTCTGTCTGTTTGTTGTTGTTGTCCGTTAGTCTAAGGGATCGTGTTACTAATGTTCGAACCACGGAATTTAGTTGCGATGGGTGATGGTGAGATTGGGCGTTAAGATACCGATTAGTGTGGGTTGGTTTTCGGTAGACAGTGTAAGAAAATCCTCTGACTGGGTTTTTAGTGATGCGTTCATCTAAGAAAGGCAAAGAAAAATTATTTTCCATTTCCATGGTGAACTGGATTTGGGGGTTGATGTTATTTAGGTAAGAAAGGAATTCGTCTAGAGATTCTTTGCCGTGTGGCCAGACAGCGAAAATGTCGTCAACGTATCTTAACCAACACGTTGGTTTAAGTTGGGATGAATTGAGGGCTTGTGTCTCGAAGTTTTCCATGAAAATGTTGGCCAATGCAGGAGAGAGGGGTGAACCCATTGGAGCACCTCGAACTTGTTTGTAAAATTTGTTTTGAAAAAGGAAATAAGTGTTAGATGTGCAGTGTTCCACAAGAGCTATGGTATCGTGGGAAATTTTGTGTTTATTTTTGAGAATGTCAAGGGTTTCAGATAGAGGTATATTGGTGAATAAGGAAACTATATCAAAGCTAACTAGGATGTCGTTTTGAGAAATGGTGTTGTTTTGAAGAAGGTCGATGAAATGGGTGGAGTTTTTGACATAGGATGTAGCGTTTTCTACTAATGGTTGGAGAGTTTTGGCTAGATGTTTTGCAAGTTTTTGTGTGGGTGAACGGTGGGCACTTACGATAGGGCGAAGGGGAATATCAGGCTTATGGATTTTTGGGAGACCATATTTTCTAGGGATGCGAGATGATTTTTCGCGGGGGATTAGTTCTTTTTTGAGGTCAGGATTGAGTTGGGAGTTGTTGATGATAGTTTTGGTTTTCTTTTCCAGATAAGTTGTAGGGTCGTTAGGGATTTGTTTGTAGTCTGTGTTGTTTAGTATATTGTCCATCTTTTGTATATAGTCTGTTTTGTCAAGTATGACTGTAGCGTTGCCTTTGTCTGCTGGTAGGATTATAATTTCTGTGTTTCGGTTTAGGTCTCTGATTGACTGTCGTTCGTGAGGAGAAAGGTTGGAAGGTGGATGTTTGGCAGAACGTAATATTCTTGCAATGTCTTGTCTCGTAATTTCAGCTTCGTCAGTCGGTAAGTGTGTTATTGCATCTTCTGATTGAGAAATTATCTTTTCTATTGGGATGAATTTAGGGGTTGGTGCAAAATTAAAACCTTTGGATAGGACTTTGATGGCGACGTCACTTATGGTGGAATTTGAAAGGTTGTGAACTACTATAGGAGGATTGGCATTATGTGTGTGTTGTGTGAGATTTTTGTTGTCTAGAAGCTGCTGTAATTTTCTTTTTTGTACGTCCGTCTTTTGTTGTGTAACATGTTCTGATTTACTATGTGAAAGTCTGTCTAGAGTCTCCCAAAGTGTAGGGTGTATTTTGTATGTGTGTATTTTTCTGTACGTGTCGTAAAGCAGTGTGTTGGTAGTGTTAAGGTGTCGTCTTGTCTCGTGAATGGAATTTCTAAGGAGAGCAAAGCCTGTTCGTTTTAAAATGTTGGAGACGTTATGTGATTTGGTGTGATGTTTAAGTTGAAAAGATTTTGGGACCACGTGATGATCACGGCAGGCTTTTAGAAAGGTGAGGTCACAAAGGAGACGGGATTTGCGGATAAGGAGTTTGGTGAAAATTTTGGTAGAAGATAAAAGTTCCTCCCCGTAGAGGCGAATTAAATGTTCAGAAAGATTTCCGCGGTCTTTAATGTGAGACATGCTTGGTTCTCGGGTTAAACCGCGTCCAGAATTTATGGAAACTCGACGTTTCGGCTCCTGTTTTGGAGCCATTTTCAAGAGGTAAAGGAAATATGTAAGGACACTCTAAGGCCTCAATCTGCCTACTCCTTAGAGTGGTGGACAAATGTGGGTAAAGGAAATATGTAAGGACACTCTAAGGCCTCAATCTGCCTACTCCTTAGAGTGATGGACAAAGGTGGGTAAAGGAAATATGTAAGGACACTCTAAGGCCTCAATCTGCCTACTCCTTAGAGTGATGGACAAAGGTGGGTAAAGGAAATATGTAAGGACACTCTAAGGCCTCAATCTGCCTACTCCTTAGAGTGGTGGACAAATGTGGGTAAAGGAAATATGTAAGGACACTCTAAGGCCTCAATCTGCCTACTCCTTAGAGTGATGGACAAAGGTGGGTAAAGGAAATATGTAAGGACACTCTAAGGCCTCAATCTGCCTACTCCTTAGAGTGGTGGACAAAGGTAGGTAAAGGAAATATGTAAGGACACTCTAAGGCCTCAATCTGCCTACTCCTTAGAGTGGTGGATAAAGGTAGGTTGGGTTGTTGTAGCTCGATTACGGGGCCTCAATCTGCCTACTCCCCAAATCTCGCTGGAGATCGTCTGTGAGGTCTCAGTGTGTTCAACCCTAGGCCTCAGAGAGATCTGGCAGTTCGTTGCAAGTCTTGTCTTATATAGGTCGTTTCGTTTACCTGTTGCGTCATCAGTGAAAGTAGTGGGGTCACCGTCAATTAAGTGGGGGGATAATGATGCAACAAAATTGTCTGTGGAATTCATTTCCCTTTTGTGTGTTTGCAAAGAAGATATAATAGGTTTCCAAGTAGTCGGAAGGCGAAGACCATCATCTCTCTTATTTAAACAATCGGGACGTTTTTCAATCTCGATTGCTTCGCGGATAATTCTCGTTTTGAAATTGTAAACCGGTGCTATTGTTTTGGCATTATCGAAGTCTATTTTGTGCCCTGTATGAATATGATGCATGGCCAGCGCCGATGAGGGGTCGGCTAACTGCGAGGGTGTGTTCGTATATTCTATTGTGGATGCGTCTGTTTGTTTGTCCTACGTAAGTTCGGGAACAGTCGGAACAAGGAATTTCGTAAACTCCGTGGGATTCGTTTGGAATCGTATCCTTGGGAGTTTTTATAAGATTTGATAGTTTTTGGTCTGTTGTGAATACGGTTTTGATATTATGGGTTCTGAAAATTCGGCTGATTTTGTCGGTGACACCTTTAATGTATGGTAAAAGCGCTGTGTGTTGTTGTGTGGACGCTGTTTGTTCTTGTTGTGGTGTAGTGGTTTGTTGTTGTGCGTTTCTAATGTTTCGTAGTATGTGATTGTTGTCGTATCCGTTTTCTAGCAATGTCTGTCTTAAAAAGTTTAATTCTGTCTGTTTGTTGTTGTTGTCCGTTAGTCTAAGGGATCGTGTTACTAATGTTCGAACCACGGAATTTAGTTGCGATGGGTGATGGTGAGATTGGGCGTTAAGATACCGATTAGTGTGGGTTGGTTTTCGGTAGACAGTGTAAAAAAATCCTCTGACTGGGTTTTTAGTGATGCGTACATCTAAGAAAGGCAAAGAAAAATTATTTTCCATTTCCATGGTGAACTGGATTTGGGGGTTGATGTTATTTAGGTAAGAAAGGAATTCGTCTAGAGATTCTTTGCCGTGTGGCCAGACAGCGAAAATGTCGTCAACGTATCTTAACCAACACGTTGGTTTAAGTTGGGATGAATTGAGGGCTTGTGTCTCGAAGTTTTCCATGAAAATGTTGGCCAATGCAGGAGAGAGGGGTGAACCCATTGGAGCACCTCGAACTTGTTTGTAAAATTTGTTTTGAAAAAGGAAATAAGTGTTAGATGTGCAGTGTTCCACAAGAGCTAAGGTATCGTGGGAAATTTTGTGTTTATTTTTGAGAATGTCAAGGGTTTCAGATAGAGGTATATTGGTGAATAAGGAAACTATATCAAAGCTAACTAGGATGTCGTTTTGAGAAATGGTGTTGTTTTGAAAAAGGTCGATGAAATGGGTGGAGTTTTTGACATAGGATGTAGCGTTTTCTACTAATGGTTGGAGAGTTTTGGCTAGATGTTTTGCAAGTTTTTGTGTGGGTGAACGGTGGGCACTTACGATAGGGCGAAGGGGAATATCAGGCTTATGGATTTTTGGGAGACCATATTTTCTAGGGATGCGAGATGATTTTTCGCGGGGGATTAGTTCTTTTTTGAGGTCAGGATTGAGTTGGGAGTTGTTGATGATAGTTTTGGTTTTCTTTTCCAGATAAGTTGTAGGGTCGTTAGGGATTTGTTTGTAGTCTGTGTTGTTTAGTATATTGTCCATCTTTTGTATATAGTCTGTTTTGTCAAGTATGACTGTAGCGTTGCCTTTGTCTGCTGGTAGGATTATAATTTCTGTGTTTCGGTTTAGGTCTCTGATTGACTGTCGTTCGTGAGGAGAAAGGTTATATATATATATATATATATATATATATATATATATATATATATATATATATATATATATATATATGTGATATAAAAAAGAAAAAGATTAAATTTAGTCCTGCGATCTATATTAACTGAAAAAGACAATATAGGCGTAACTTCAATCGCATTAAACTGGCGTATAGAAACTTCTTGATTGCGAATCACTTTGTTTTAAGTGTTTAGTTGGACTTCTATAACGTTACTCACCACGTGACGTCATAGGAGGGGTCAGGGCATATGCGCAATATCATATATCTTGTAAGTCATTATATCATGGTTTTACTTACTAGCAGTCGTTTGCGGTTGATCTAAAACTGACCGTGGGATAATCTGTAAACTAGCCAAATTAATTAATGAACAATGTCCGTTGTTAACGAATGACATGCCTAATTTTAATTGCACGCGCAGTAACTTTTATTTAATGTTTACAATGATACGGACCGACAGCGTTTTTCATAGCTAGTGCTAGTGCCAGGCCAGGTGCCAGTGCTACGAGCACATCACATGGAGCATTTATATAATGTCTAATGTTACGGAGGCGACGCACGAAGCAATAGTCACTTTTTATCCTGTTTCGTCGAAACCTTTCTTGTATTCTTAGAAGGCTGGGCATCAATAACACTAAAATAGATGGAGCTTACCATGATTAGTTTAAGGCGTATCATTTTCAATGGTTTGTGGTTGTAGTCTGTTAAGTACATTTTCGAGAACCCAATTCACCACAACATATTTTTTAGACCTTACGATCGTTTCGCTAACAAAGTTAGAGTCATCAGAGGGATGATGAGTTTATTCATATATATTATATAGTATACTATGTTTTATTGATTCAAATTTTACAGTATGTTCCACAAATAAGCATAAGCTTGTGCTTGCAGTTTATTTCATGTTCCCAACTAAACTATCAAAATATTTTTATACAATGTCACTTAAATATTTTTGTTAAATGTATGTTTCTTCTTCAGCATTTCTACGAATAACCATCCTGTAGCTGCCACTAGTATTCATCTACCATTATAAGATAACTCATTCCAATATAACACCAAATTTCTTAACTAATATTAAAATTATCATCACTATAATTTTGACATTTTTACTGGACATATTTACCCTCTGATGACGCCAACTTGGCCTTAGCGAGACGATCGTCAGATCTGAAAAATGTGTTGTGGTGAATTGGGTTCTCCAAAGTGTACCTATTTGTCCTCATTACAGATTACAATCTCCAGTCGCGGTAGTTTGTAGAACATTTGAAAAAAAAATGTTGTAGATACATCATTTTTCAATTCTTTCACCTGAGTTGTCTTAATATTATTAGCGTCTTTCCATCATAAATTTTAAATACCAGTTTCACTCAAATAAACTGTATACACATTTAAACAAATAGCTACTTTACCTCTTTCAAAAAATATTGAGATGTACGACAGGGTCGCCAACCCGGTGCGAAACCAGGAGGTATGTTGTCACTAATAAACAGAAAATGTTATAAATAGAAACTGTGTACAACCAATCAACAATTTTGTAAATTGCCACCCCTGGCACTTTCTTCCCTAATACAGGGACAATGTACAGTGTGATGATAAAGTTTGGGAGATAAGGCATAAATGCGTTATTTAATTTTTTCAAGTAAGTCAATTTTATCTTTTCAAATGCCAACTTATGACATAAAAATTACATTTATGACGTCACATATTTCTGAATGGTGAAGTAATCATAAGTTTTTTTAAACAAGAACCATATTTTTTGCCGTTTTTCCATAGACCTGCTTATTACTTAAATGATGATGAACAAAAATTTGTACCCTACATCGCAATTTTTTTAATAGCATTATTTAAAAAATGTAAACTTACGTTTAATGAAAAAAATTATTGAACCAAAAAGAAAACTAGCCAAATTGTCCTCCACCTACCATTTGGATTGACCAATAATAGTGTAACACTTTATACACTGCGCCAAAATTTTCAGGATTAATTTCCTCCATTTCAGCACGAATTCTTTACTGTGGCTCCTCTAAATTATTTCGTCTGTTGAAACAAACTTTCGATTTTAAATAACCCCGCTCAGAACAAAATCCAACGGAGTCAAGTCTGGGGAACGCGGTGGCCACTCAATTGCTCCTCGACGTACTATCCATCTTCCAGGAAATGTGGCATCTAGATATTGACAGACGTCTACACCAAAGTGATGAGGCGCCCCCGTTTTGCTGAAACCAAATATCTTGGTGCGGCACATCTGCTTCGTGATTATTTAGAAAAATTACTGCCAGAGCCGGCTCAATCTAATTGCAAGAAATTTAGGTAACGTGCTGCCTTAAGATTTCCTTGAAAAAAAATAAGGCCCTATGAAAAGCTGTCCGATTATTCCCATCCATACATTAACTTTGCCATGACGTTTACTATGGGAGTCTTGAGTCCAATGAGGATTTTTCCGTGCCCAATATCTTTAATTATGATAATTTACTGCCCTATTCGGGCAAAAAGTGGCTTCATCAGAAATGGGAATGTTATTAGGAAAATTGGGATCTTCATCGCAGCGTAACATTAATTGTTCACAAAACTGTAAGCGGCGGTCTCAATCATCATCTTTTGTATATCAATTGCACTTGTAAGAATGATACTTGGTCCACGTTGTTATTTAGAGCTAGTTTTCTGTAGAATGGTGAGGATTTTCTTCAGATCATGGAAAATATCCAATCTAACTTCTACACTTACTCGAGGTCGACCTTGAGGCAAATTTATTACGGGTCCCGTTTCTGTGAATTTGGCAACCAATTTAGTTACTGTAGATCTTGTAACTGACGGTCTATCAGGATGTTGCTGGCATGCTTCCTGATGACTTCTTAGCCTGTCACCATAACAATCATTATTAATATATATATTTCTTCCCTTTCGGTTAAACATGCCATTTTTTGTTAAATTCGAATTGATTACTTTTAGCACTTTTATACTTTCACCACTAGGACTATAAATTAATTCACGATTTAACATTATTGTCTTTATTCACAGAATTCCAAATCCATACTGCGATAAAAGTCTGATAACTAAATACTGATAACAGCAAATAATCAATAAATTATCACAAGTGTTGTCAAAAATTGATTTTGACTTTTTATTCCACTTGTCAAATGGTTACATGTCAACGTATCAAAAATCATAAAATCAAGTGTTCATTACTTTAGAAAAGTGAAGGAAAACGTCATAATTCTAAAGAAAACTCGTCCTAAATAAAAGTGATGAGATTTCTTATTAAATTTACGTTTGCATTTTCTAACGTAAATAATGCAATTTTTCCAAAAAAATTGTTGTCGGGTACCAATTTTTTTCATCATCATTTAAGTTGTAAGCAGGTCTATGGAAAAATATCAAAACATAAAACAAGTATGATTTTCATTAAAAAAAACTTATCATGAAGTCATCATTCAGAAATAGGTGTCGTCATAAATGTAATTTTTATGTCATAATAAGTTGTCAATTGAAAAGATAAAATTGACCTGTCAGTGTTATGCTTGAAAAAATTAAGCAACGCATTTATGACATATTCCAAACTTTATCGTCACACTGTATTGTAAGGCTAGATGCATTCTGATCATGTTAAATTGTATTACTTTGTTGCATTAATTTTGTCTGTAATCATTTTTTAAGAAATTTTGACATTCTAGCACTTTGGTTTTCAATTTAAATAATTTTTGTGTTTATTTAGAAAACAGTTCTTTATCAAAGCTGTGCTAGTTGATCCTTATCAAAATCTAAACAAATTACTGTACTTATTTTATATTTCCTTATATATTTCTTTAAAACCATAAGATTGACTTGCATCATACTATATGACTATGAATTTTAGTATAGTTTTCAGGTACAGTGACATTAGAATGGACTTTGTAGGTGAAGGACGTAGCCAGCGCGTGAGCTAACTGGAGGAAGTGGCCCTTCGAATTCTGGAAGTTCTAGGATTAGAATGGACCTCACCATTTTATTTGGACATGTTATCATGTTTTTGTACTAGAAGATGGAGCACCTATTTTTTATGCTTTGCTAATTCTATTTCATTACAATATATATATAAGATATATTTTAGTTTATTTGCTTTCTTTACAAAGATCACAATACAAAAAATAAAATTAGTACCTAACTTTAGACAAATGATATATTTCACAGAAAACAGCTCCCTGAAGTGTACCTATATTAACTCTTTCATTTTTTCGTTTTTAACTCCTGCTAAAGATTCCATTGTGGCTACTGACCTGAAAATAAAATACCGTTATTTGTTGATTTACTAATAAGGAATTGCAGAGACAAATAGTTGATACTTCAATAATAAGTATAGGTACAACACATAGAGTATTGCGCATATTAATGTGAACATTGGGAATTTCTGTATTATTCCAACATGGCAACACTAACACTACTGTGGCAATTCCCACAGGCGTTTCTCGACATATTCCATAACCTGTCATTTTGCATTAAGTTATTGTCTATTATGTCAGTCGTATTGCCGGTTATTGCAACTCGTGATACAAATAAGGAGATATAATATGATATTCATACTATCTATTTTTAGACCTGTCACGTGCATGGTGTCAAGTGGTGAGTCCAATACAACAATAACATGCTGTCGTGCAGTGAGGTTTGACGTTTTATCACAACCTCTTAACAAATTACGTATTTTACTAATATTTAAGTGCATACAGTTGGAAGTAATAATGAAAAAGATTAAATTTAGTGCTGCGATCTATATTATCTGAAAAAGACAATATAGGCGTAAATTAAACCGCATTAAGCTGACGTAAAGAAACTTTTTGATTGCAACAGACTTTGTTTTAAGTGTGTAGTTGGACTTCTATGACGTTACTCACCACGTGACGTCATAGCAGGGGGCGGGGCATATGCGCAATATCATATCTCTTCTAAGTCATTATATCAATGATGGACTAAACTTACACTTACACGTGTTTTTGTGGTTTTAAGGGAAATAGCACCCTTAAGTTAGTTTTTCGTATCGTGTTTGTGACATCATGGACATTACGCCGACGAATAGAGAAACGAAAATTACACTTAGTGAGCACACATCTATGACGCAAAGATGCATTGCTACTGGGTGTTCCGTAAGCTTGGGAGCTGTAAATAACACAATTAAGCAAAAAAGGGAGACTGGATCAGTTGAAGTTCAACAGAAGGAGAAATGTGTGAGAAAAAGGAAGACAACCTCCTGAGATGAATCGTTTCTTTTGAGAAATATGAAGCTGAACCTCAGAAAGACAAGCTATAACCTTCAGCAAGACGTAGAAAAGGTGGGAGTGAACATTCGCAACTCGCTACAAAAGAGAAAAGATATGCACATGTGCAAAAAATGATAAAAATCTCTAGACGCAGCAAGTGCGTTATGGTAGCGAATTTTCTTTAAAATATTTTTAATAGCAAATGTCTTTCTTTGATGAAAACAGGCATCAAACTTGGTTGCCTATATAGTAGAAACAATGTACCATATTTCATCGAAATAAATTTATTGTTTGAAAATATATAAACATTTTTCAAAAGTTTAGATGCAGCAAATGTGTTATGGAAGTGAATTTCCATAAAAATGTTTTTAATAGCAAATGTTAGCAGGCATCAATCTGATTACCGGTATAGCCTACGTGGTAGAAACAATGTACTATATTTTATCAAAATTACTTATGGTTTGAAAATATACAAAAAATTTTCGAAAATAAACTTAAATGTTGGTTTTCTATCCAACAAACCTTACGTTAATAGCAAATTGAGTTATTGAAATTTGAAGGATTTAATGAAAATTTGCAAATTAGCTCCCGAACGCTTTTCAACAAATTGTTTTCAGAAACATTACAACGACCCCACCTGGATGCACAAACCACAAGAAAAATTTCTTGTTCACACCCCCAAGGAAGTTATGGGACTGGGAGTGAATAGGGGTGGTGTGCGGGGTAGGCAGGGTTTAAGGGAGATATGGCTTCAAGATGTGAAAAAGGCAGCTTTTAAGCCCAATTTATTCGAATTTTCTGCTCATATTTCCTTTTTACTACCTACCCCGCTCAGCACCACTACTCACTCCTGGTCCCGTATCTTCCTTGGGGGGTAAGAACAAGAAATTTTTCTGGTGGTTTGTGGATCCAGGGGGGATGGGGGCAAGTTTCTGAAAACAGTTTTTTGAAAAGCGTTCGGGAGCTAAACTGCAAATTTACCGAAAATTCGCTACCAAAACGCACTTACTGCGTCAGGATTTTTTTCTTACAAACGCATCATATTTAAACAAAAATGCAAAAATGCATTAACGAATTTGTTCTATGAAATCTACCTAAAAAAAATTTATGCACCCCTACTCACTCCTGGTCCCGTAACTTCCTTGAGGGGTGTGAACAAGAAATTTTTCTTGGGGTTTGTGGATCCAGAAGGGATAGGGGCAAGTTTCTGAAAACAATTTTTTGAAAAGCGTTCGGGGGCTAATCTGCAAAGTTACCGAAAATTCGCTACCAAAACGCACTTACTGCGTCCAGATTTTTTCTTATAAACGCATAAAAAAAAATGCAAAAATGCATTAACAAATTTGTTCTACGATAATTAGCTAAAAAGATTATAGACCGTTAAACCATAAACTTCACTAAACCTACAAATAACTCTTCAAAAAGCCACCAAACAACTAAACTGACAACCAAAACATCAGAGAAAGGGTCTATTTGAAATGGATATTCTGTAAATATTTTAGTAAAATGAAGGGCAATGACGGTTGAATCTGAAATTTAAGGGTTCGCAAAACACTCTTCTTGCAACATTTTCTTTTCACAAACGGTATTTGTTTCACATTCTTTGCCTAAACATTGCCAATTTTGACGTTTAAAATTGCAAGTTTGACGTTTTGAGGTAAACTCCAAAATTTGTTGCTTCAACTGCCCATAACTTCTTTGTCTTTAAAGCTAGGGACCTTTATAATATAAACACGTGTTCCAAATTTGGTTGCCCTTACTTTGTTACTTCTGGAGATATGAATTTTTTTATAAAGAAAATACAAAATTTTCCGGGAAAACCTGGTCCGATTTTCCTGGCTAACGAACTTATCCAAGCCACTTGCAAAAGGAAGGTACTGTGCAAATTTTATCAAGATCGGTCCATTATTTTTTGAGTTATCGGTCGGATATATATATATATATATATATATATATATATATATATATATATATATATATATATATATATATATATATATATATATATAACACAGATCTCCCCATAAGCGAATTTTTTTAAAAAAAAATTCGCTAAAAAACGAAAGGATAAAAAAAGAAGAAAAAAATATATGCAAACAAAATTTATATGGAAAGGAAACATTATAAATTAGTCAATTAGGTATTAAAAATAATGGAAGATAATAAAATTTGCTGTCGATACAACTTTGATGCATTTATATTTCGTGTATATAGTGTACATATACATACCACTAGAAATAATAAAAGTCATAAAAATCTGTGACTAATGGACCTAAGGGTCTGAAGCCAAACAAAAATAACAACAACATTCGCCACTCTATAATTCGCAGACGCGGTTCCGGATGAGGAAGAAAAACTGTGATACCTCAATACCAACAGCTTCGGACGGAGGCTATGATGAAACAAATTAAGACTGATTTGGTCAAAAAAAAATTGCGGGACGCAGCAAGGGCGTTATGGTAGCGAATTTGCATTAAATGCTTCAAATTTAAAGCTAGAAAGCTGAGTTTTGGTGGAGGTAGGTATTTATGAAGGCAACAAAGCAAGCAAATATCATCAAAATAACTTGGTTATTTTTTTGAGATGCCAATTTTTTTTTCGGAAAATTTATTTTTTAAGGGTTAAGATGTGTTGTAGACACCTCAGGAGTAAACAAAGAATCGGGTAGGATCGGAACGCAGAACTGAATGCGCGACGATGTGCACCGTTGCCAAATGAGTATTACTAAGGGTCATTTTAAATAAAGAAGGAAATCAAGGGATGAACAAATGTTTTTATAATGTAAATAAATGATAATATGACGTCATCTACATAAATCGATATTTGACATATTTTACGGAAAGCAGTAGGAAAACGGAAATGTAAATAGTAAATTTTGAGCCACGGTGATCCAGTGGAAAAGCATGTGCCTCTGGACCCAAGGGTACTGGGTTCGATTCTCAGGTTTCCCCTCTCCTCCCTTTTCAGTAAATCAGTAACATCAAGACAGGTTGTGCCATTGTGATTAAGCAAGGTAATCTACACGTTCCGCCCTTCCCAGGGGACGTAAAGCCGTCGTTGCTGTGCCCATACGATGTTGGGCACGTTAAATATCCAAGTTTCCCGGACAGTGGGGTGAATGAGCCAGTTTAATCAAGTCAATGAAGCCATTTCCGTTGCGAATTGCTGATGATCAATACAACTGTATATGCTCGTAGCAGACAGTATCCAATATATTTTGGAAAGTTGAAATGTTGCTTGGTAATGAAGCAATTTCTACTGACAACTGTCGATGATAAAAATAACCGAGAAAATGGCTCAAAATAGTGTTCCCTTCAAAGTGTTTGTTTTTGTTTAAGATGAAGGGACGCATTTTGCATTTTCGCCTGGCTAAATATGCAATATATGTAAGAGTTTCAAAGCAGTATGCATGCAGGCATATATACACATTCTGAGACATTAACTTGCCTTCATAAATTATAAAGCCTGGATGCGCCAAGGCCATTAAGCTTCGACATGATTGTGAGGAAAAATTGTTTCATATATAGGATGTTTTGTAGGATGTATTAGAATTTGGTGTGTTTTAAACTAGAATAACCCATTTATTTCAAATGTACCCTGTATATTATCTTCTAATTCAATAGAGCAGATAATTATCTTTCAAACTGTATTAGCATTCCCTATACCTAAAGTTGATAATTGTTGAGATATTTGCGGTTTACCAAAAAAAAGACAAATTTAGGAGTATGTCTAAAATCTGTATGAATTCTAAGAGTGCTATGTGATGTTTGACATTTTTATGTTTATTGTCAGTTTTATATTTCTGTCATTCACAACGTGAGTTATTTTGTCTTTGTTGTCTGAATGAATGGGAATTCTACGTTATAATGGATAATGCCAGCTATTCAAACGAACAATTGCTGAATTTACTTTATTTTCATGGAGAGTGCAACAGAGTGGTCCGCAGAACATGTTGGCTGTTTAATGATAGGTATCCCGAGTCCTCGCCAATGACTGCGTTGAAATTCAGACGTTATGAAACCAATTTCTTGAGAACGGGAAGTTGCACGATTAAACAAACATCAAGATCAGTTTTAGTTACAGAGGACGAAGACACACAAATTTCTGTATTGTCTTATTTCGAAGCTCATCCAAAGGCGTCAATACGTTCAGCTGAACATGACATGAACATAGCACGTTCCTCCATACAGAGAATATTGTAACATAAGATGCATAATTATAAATTTATAAGTGTACAAGCTCTGGAACCGAACGACTCAGCCCACCGAATTGAATTTTGTTACTCCTTGAAAGACACCACAACGATCCTTTATTTCTGAAAAGCATAATTTGGACCAACGAAACAAAAATGTCCCATGAAGGAATATTTAACAGACAATATTCACTACTGGGCTCAAGACAACCCTCATGTCAAAACAGAACGCTGTTTGCAGAGAAAATTCAGCTTTAACTTGTTTGCTCTTCTGATGGATGATAAAATATCGTACTGCATTTACGATCATAATCTGACAGCTGTGCAATACCTAGAGATTTTGCGAACCACTGTCTCTGATTTCTTGGACAATTTACCACTTACTGCGTATGTGAATTCTTGGTATCAACTAGATGGGGCTCCTGCGCATTATTCAGCAGAAGTAAGGAGCTTTTTGAATGATGAATTCGGAGAGGTGGATGGGACGTGGCAGGACATACAATTGGCCCCCACGGTCTCCCGACCTCACTTCTCTGGATTTTTTCCTATGGGGTAAATTGAAATCAGATGTTTATGCGACTCCAGTCAACACTAGGGAAGAACTTGAAGATAGAGTCCGTAATTGTTTGGATAATATTGATCCCGCAGAAATACGGCGCACAACAAGTGAAGGAGTTGTAATACGCTTAGAGCGATGTATTAGTGCGAATGGTACACAATTTGAACAATATCAATCATGAGTTTCTTAGCTAGTCATAATCATGTTCAACTTTCAATACTTTTGGTTATTCTTTATTTGTTGAAATTTCATAAATATTAAATAACTTTAGGTATAGGGAATGCTAATACAGTTTGAAAGAGAATTATCTGCTCTATTCAATGAGAAGATAATATACGGGGTGTTCCATTTGAAATAAATGAGTTATTCTAGTTTAAAGCACACTAAATTCTAATACATCCTACAAAACACGCTGTATATGAAACAATTTTTCCCCACAATCATGTCGAAGCTTAATGGCCTTGGAACGTATCTGACAAATTAAAGAATTTTCAGCATCCTAACACGTCACGAAATCACCTTCATTAAGTCAGCTTCCCCTTGAACAGAATTCTCAAATAAATTGACAAAACTCGAAATCAGTTAAGATAGGGAGAGCATACCCTGATAACTTTTAACCTAAAATTAGATGAGTATTCTAAAAATGCAATAATATATACGGCATTCTATTTGAAATAAGGATGTTTATATCTATTTACGGTTTAACTGGAAGTCCGCCATTTTGTAAATTATTTCCATTAAATAGAGCATTTTCGGAAACCCCCGTATACAAATTTTCAGCACTCAAAAATGTATATTTTCGGAAATAATCTAATACATTACTCGACGTGGGACAGCCTATATATATATATATATATATATATATATATATATATATATATATATATATATATATATATATATATATATATATATATATATATATATATATATATATATATATATATATACAAATTTTAACGCTCATCTGAAGGAATTTTTTCAAAGACTTTTCATCGTGACCTCTCCATTAGCTAATTTTTCTTAATGAAAATTCGCTAATATATATGCTCATGAACAGATGGACAGGACACCGGAGAAATGTCTTCTTCTCAGATGAGACAGTTCTCGGTGCAGTGCGATCCACATTTGTGAAGGTGTGGATGAAAAGTTAACTGCAGCTCACTTTGCCATTTTCAATTCTGTTTCATTAATTTATGTATTTACTGATTTATTTCTGTTAATATTTAAATTCCATACAGTATGCAACAGCCAAATGGAATGAGTGAAAATTGGAATCTATGATGAGCACTGATAGGTACAATTTGGAGAACCCGATTCATCACAATACAATTTTTAGACCTGACGATCATTTCGCTACCAAAGTTAGCGTCATCACAGAGATGAATAAACTGAGTGAAAGCCAAATGGAATAAATTCAGTATCTCAATCACCGTGCATATTTATAAAAATCTCGAAACACGTCAATTTTAGATTAAAAAACGACATCCTGTATGCAATGTGAAAACCTTATCCCTACATTCAACCCCCTTTGAGTGACAGTTGTAACCCCTAATTTATTTAAATAGGACAGGGTACCCAGCGACCTGAAAAACTTGGAAAAATCAGGGAATTTGAAATAACCCCTAAAATGTCAGAGAAATGTCACGGAAATTCGTGATTTTGCTCAAATGTCATGGAAATCGTTCAGTAGACCTGGAAATTATATATTTGTAAAATTGTGTCACTGGCAGATTTTTTAAAAGTTTGATTTCATATATTTATATTATATGATTTTTTTACATAAATATTTTCCCCTGGAGCTGCTGTTTGCTACATTAATTAAAACTGCCAATAAACGCGCGACATGTCATACGGCAATATAATATAGTGTCTTCTTTATCTATCTCAAACATCTCTCATTCGTTTATCTCACTTGGAATGCTTTTCCTTGAATGCATAAAATGCAAAATGCGTTCTAGCTATTGGCGACGTAAAGCTGCGTAAATGTGTTTATTATATTTTAGCCTTTATGATCATGTAACATAGAGTTGAAGTTGGTGTGTAAATATTGGGCGTTTGTATATCGGCCTTTGTATTGTAATCCAGGAGAGAAAAGTTTATCATTGCAACGCATTGTTTATGATAGTGTAAAGAAATTATGAGAAGTGAGAAATATAGAAATCAACGATAAGCTGACGCGAACATTCAATAATTCATATTATAATTTTCTTAAGTAGTTCAGTAATTTGACAGGTAGAAATTTATGACGTTTCTGCATTAGTTAACAGAATTAACCATATTTGTTTTGGATTAATATCTTTAAAAAATTCAGTATTTTGGTTATTTTTTTAATAAAAAAGTATTTAGAGATGTGTGTTGTTCATTGCGAGTATTATGAAAAAATCACTTGGGCCTGAAAATGTCAGGGAATTTCATTTTTTATTTCTGCTGGGTAGACAAAAAACATTTTCGCTCCAGAATCAAGTTTTCTATATGTTTTGAGACTTGTTGCGCACTGTAAGCAAAAAAAAATCGAAATTTTTGTCAACAATATTCCAACCCTACACATTCAACCCCTAATTTAATTTCAGCACAGAATACCAGATATTTGATGAAATGAAAATTTTTCTAAGAAATAAACCTTAAAACGTTATATTACTCTAGTTTTAACGAAAAAATGTCAATTTTCAACAAATCAGCCACCATACATCCCCTATCCCCTAAAGCGATTTTACCCAAAAACAGTCAGAACCGTTCGTTTGTCGAGTGTTAACTGCCTACCAAATTTGAAGACGATATCTTAATTCGTTATAAAGTTATCGTGGCTACGGCCATACAGACCAACAGACAAAAACAAATTTCGTTCACAAATCATGTTTTCTATATGTTTGCTACTTTGTACGTTTGAGAAAAAAAAATGAAATTTTTGTCTCCGATGCCATACTTCCACACGTTATGACGATGTGGAAGTAAAAGTATTAACCTGTTCGTGTTCCATTCTTAATAATGAAAAAAAAAAATTAAACATATCATGAGATGCTTAAAATGCATGAATATCTTGGCAGCATTATAATCGTAAATAAAAATGTCTTCTAATGTTATTTTATTATGTACAAACTCTCTCATTATGTACAAACTCAATTACACAAAAAAATGCATTAGGAACTACACGTTATATTGTAGTGTTATACACAATGATACATAAAGAATGGGAAATTTAGAAACTGGAGGTACAAAAAAAAAAAGCCTGGACGCAACAAGTGCGTTATGGTAGTGAATTTTCATAGAAATGATCTGTCACATTATATTTTATGATAACTTTTTTCTTGTAACATAGAAATCTAAATTTTGGTGTATAGTTTACTTTTTGTATCGTAAACCCACCTACCAAATTTGGTTATCATAGATTCTTAATCTTTTAAGAAAAAATTTTTTTTCAAATGAAAACTCAAAATTTTTCCGGAAAACCTCGTCCAATTTTTTCGATTAACGAACTTATCAAAGTCATTTACAAAGGGAAGGTACATGCCAAATTTTATCAAAATCGGCTCATTATTCTTTGAGATAAAAAATTTTTTCGAATAGAAACTCAAAATTTTCCCGGAAAACCTCGTCCGATTTTCCTGACTAACAAACTTGTCAAAGCCATTTACAAAGGGAAGGTACATGCCAAATATAATTAAAATCGGCCTATTATTTTTTGAGATAAGAATTTTTTTCGAATGAAAATTCAAAATTTTCCCGGAAAACCTCGTTCGATTTTCCTGACTAACGAACTTATCCAAGCCATTGACAAAAGAAAGGTACATGCCAAATTTTTTTTAAATCGGCTCATTATTTTTTGAGTTATCGGTGTGATATATATATATATATATATATATATATATATATATATATATATATATATATATATATATATATATATATATATATATATAAACAAATAAAAATTGAAACTGACCACGGATATGGGTTCTAGAGGTCCTAGTTCGCGCTCATTTGCAAAAAAATTTTCAAAATTCAAAAGTCGGGATCTCCCCATTAGTGAATTTTTTCTACGAAAATTCACTAAAAAAGAAAAATATTACCATCCAGCCCCACATTCTTGTAAAAATGTTCCTGGGTTAAGAGACACAGCGTGTTCAAAGTTAGAATTTAATATTGCAATTTCCAAATAATTTTGAAAGTTTTTATAGCATCAACATGAAAATTGGCAGCTTTATGTTTTTCACATGACAAATAATTCGAAAATATTTTTGCTTTGGTAAATCGAGGAACAATTTTTTCACTATAAAATATGATAGAAAGTTCGGGACGCAGCAAGTGCGTTATGGTAGTGAATTTTTATTAAATGCTTCAAACTTCAATAACTCAATTTTCTACAAACTTAGAAAGTTTTAATTTGGTATGTAGTAAGGTCTTTCCGTAAGCAATATATTCGCCCAAGTTCATTAAAATAAGTTTGTAATACTCGGAAAAAAATTTTTTTTCGAAAGAAAATTAAAAATTTCAATAACTCAATTTTCTATAAACTTAGAAAGCTGAATTTTGGTACATAGTAAGGTCTCTCACAACGCAACATATCTAGTAAATTTCATTAACACAGCTTTGTAATTTTCGGAGACAAAATTTTTTTTCGAAAGAAAACTCAACATTTTCCCGGAAAACCCTGTTAGATTTTCCTGGCTAACGAACTCATCCAAGCCATTAATAAAAGAAAGGCACTTGCCGAGTTTAATCGAAATCGGTTAATAATTTTTTTAGTTAACGGATGGATATATATATATATATATATATATATATATATATATATATATATATATATATATATATATATATATATATATATATATATATATATATATATATATATAGAGGGTGTTTAATAAAAAAGACGGGGCAATATTTAAGGGGTTCATTTCCCAGGTGATTTTATGAAAAAAAGTTCCCATAAACATAGGTGCTAAAATGCATTGTTTTCAAGATACAAAGTGTTAATTTTTTTTGTAAAATAACGATTTTAAAAAAATAATTCAAATATCTCGTCACCGATTGTTTTGAAATTTGGCAGCGTTATTTGTAGTAATAATGGGCTGATTTGACCCTAATTGGATAAAGATTGTTAAGTCCATTGGCATTAGGGGGGACACCTCAACAAAAATTATTGCTCGTGTTTGTGATTTTCTGTATGATAAATGGACATGCCATAAGAAGGTTTTTATTTTTTATCGTGTAAACGATTCAAGATACGGAGAAATTTGAAGAGACAAAAAAAACTTGTAGTTTAAGTTTCTTTATCTCAAAATAATATACAAATCATATTGCAGTCAGTGGCGTACATTTTTATGTCACTAAATTTTGTTGAGGTGCCCCCCCTAACGTCAATGGACTTAACAATCCGTATCTAATTATGGCCAAATCAGCCCATTAATAATACAAACAGCGCTGCCAAATTTCAAAACAATCGGTGAGGAGATATTTGAATTATTTATAAAAAATCGTGATTTTACAAAAAAATTAACACCTTGTATCTTGGAAACAATGCATTTTAGCACATATGTTTATGGAAACTTTTTTTCATAAAATAACCTGGGAAGTAAACCCCTTAAATATTGCCCCATCTTTTTTAAACACCTATATATATATATATATATATATATATATATATATATATATATATATATATATATATATATATATATATATTATATGTATATATATATATATATATATATATATATATATATATATATATATATATATATATATATATATATAAACATATAAAATTAAAACTTACCCCGGATATGGGTTCTAGGGGTCCTAGTTCGCGCTCATTTGAAAAAATGTTTGCAAAGTCTCACCATTGATACCACTCTATTTGTGAATTTTTTTTAAATAAAAACTAAAACGAATCGGAAATCTGAAAGAGCACTGTTCTTTACGTAAATAATAATGGTATGGGTTTAAGCCCTTTTTCGGAAATTACAAAGAAAATGACTATTATAGACATTAAAAAAGATCACATAATTATTGAATAGCAATTATATTTACAAAAGACTGCCTATCAGGATAACAATTACACAATATAAAAAAATAAGCCAATGATTGTTGCCATGATTTTTGTTACCTTAGTTACAAGCATTTTCAGATGAGATCTTAAATAAGTCTCCTTTGAAAACAAGCCGTTTGTAATTGAGGTCTTTTAACGACAGTTTTAGACCTATGCAGACGAGAAACATTTTTTAGTG
This sequence comes from Tillus elongatus, assembly GCA_964006375.1. Lineage (NCBI taxonomy): Eukaryota > Metazoa > Arthropoda > Insecta > Coleoptera > Cleridae > Tillus > Tillus elongatus. The sequence continues at coordinate 61,310,215 of OZ023264.1, forward strand.
CCCACAATTAATGGTTGTTTCACAAGCAACTTGATTTCCACTCAATTCTGCTGTTAAACAAAATTTTTAAAATTATTGTGATTTAGATCATGTCTCATGCCACGCTCGTTCATTCTGCGTCAACTCTGTTAACTGTGCGTTCCTGTCTGAAGCTTTGGCTTCAATATGAGCCCTTCATTACGAAAATCTGTTGAGAAGTCAAAAATTTATAACTGAAAACAGAAAAAGCTCCTTTTTTGTAATCATCCTGTAAATAAAATAAATAAATGGAAAATTCAAACACCATTCTTGCTTGGATCCTATTTCAACATGATTTAAGTTAAAATTTGTGAAAAAATTTTTTAAACGGGAGATTTTTTACAGTTTATAAAATTTTCAGTGTTTTGTTCAACACCCTGTATAAAATTGTTGTAAATTACCTAATGTTTTACGGAACAACGGGCTAATAGCGTGCTTGCAAACGCTTTTAACAGGTTTTTTTATCACGGCAGTCAACTGTCTAGGCAAAATTTTCGCGAGTGACGCCTTGAGTTTTGAGTAATTTATTTTATGTTTTGCAAAATGATGTTATGTGTTAAAACTTGCAGGAGCAAATATCTCGAAAACATCAGAGAGATGTCAAAATGAAACAGGACTCCGTTATGTAAAGGAGAACGCTCCTTAGATTTTTGGATTATTTTAACCAAAGTTTGATAACTAAAAAATATGCATTGATTTACCAAAGCATTAGAGTACAACTGGCACCCTTTATGAGCAACATAAAAATTATCTGCAAATTTTGATTTACCACTGTCAAGAAATATAAAACTGCCAATTTTCAAGTTGATATGGTTAAAAACTTTCAAAATTATTGACAAATTTCAAAACAAAATTCTAACCGTGAACACTGAAACTCTGAAACCAGAAACATTTGAATAAGGCATGTTGGGTTGAATAGTCGTTTTTTTTTTACCTCTAAACTTTGATATTCCCATTATTTATATGAACCAACCTGTGTATCAGAAATCAACTCTTACAATTTTGAATGATAATGGTCCTGACATGTTCTAATACTATTTATTATAGGTAATGGCTCTAAAAAGTAAAAGCTTTATAGCAAAAATGAAAACATACCTTGCTTCATTTGCCAGTAAGTCATCTGCTTTCTCTTCACCTTTAGGAACGATGATTTGGCTCAATCTAATGCTTCTTCTATCTGATTTTGAAATTGGATCTGTGTCTACTAATACTTTTGTTTTGGCAAAGCTCGCATTCTCAGTTATCTCAGGTTTCTTCATCTGTTTTCCATGTTTTGACTTCTTAGACTATAAATAAATAAATGCATATAAAGGGTTAACACTATTTAAAAGCAGATCATCAAAATTATTAAGTGATACGAAGTCAGTTACATCAAACAGAAGTTGCGCACCTTTAAGGTTAGTAATTTGGCGAATGCAGATCTAAAATATGTTTAACGGTTTTCGAAATAGGTATTCTGAAGAAAGTGAAAACGTGATTTCCTTTTTCTGACTATATTTTTTCTCTGCTTCTACACATAATTCGCTGAAAACTTGGATTTCGGGATTGATGCCATAGCTTAATATAATGGTAGTCAGATTTTAAATATTTTTTATAATTTCTTTAAATTACGATGGCGAACTTTCTTCTTATGGACGCTATATTGGATTTTTCCTCGATTAAACATAGAAAAAAACTATGAATTCATCTGTGTATGACAATTGTTTAAAACGTGCTGCCAAACCCTGACAAAATGTATATTTTTTTTCAGAAAGTAAACAGATAAGACATGCTTCCATTATGTCATATTGTTTTGATTCCATTTTCACTGACTGAAGATTGTTAAGTAATTGTATTGAGTTTTTAAATTATTAAAGAGATATCTGATGAGATGTAATTCTAATAGTTTTACAATGCAACTCTATAGTGCTGAAAAACAGGATATTTTTTTGGTTTGATTTGATTAGCCTCGAGAATTTACTCATTTGACCACGGACATAAAACAACATATTAGATTCGTATATCCAGTGCAACCAGTATAGACATCACAAATTCACATGTGTATCATTATTACAACTATTATTATTTTCTCAAAGTAAGGATGAGACAAGGACACATATTTTCACGTCTAGGGATCCTTCAAGACGACTTTGTAAGAAAGACAAGGTTTCAGGTTTATGGATTAGGTAGGTTGTATGGTAACTCTCGACCAATCAGAGAGTGGAGCGGGAAAACGTCACATGTATTCCCAATTTAAATCAAGTGGAATAATAGTGCATTGAATATTGAAACCAGCCGGATTTTTCATGTTAATCTTGTCAAAGAAATGTCTTTTTGAACTTATACTAAGATTAAACATTTAATAATAACTTAAAATTAAGATGTTGTTCACATAGTAATAAAAAGTATTGAAGTTTTAGGATATTAATCGATTACAAATTAATGGATTGAATTAATTGGTTTATCTTGAAAATGACTAAAAACAGTAAGTAATTGATATTTAAGAAATTTTAAATTTATAATGCCTCAAATTGGACAGAATGTTTTTCTACTAAACCACAACCTAAGTTTTTAGTTTTCTTAATGGTTTACTTATTTTACTGTATATGTCCCATTTAATAGGTAACATGCAACTAATCAGAATAAGTAAATTATGTAAGTTATAATATTTAGATAGGTATGTATTTGTACACATACAAAATAGTAGGTTTATAATTTTCACAATTAATATCTAAGCAAACAACTCATAAATCTTATTTTTATTCAATTCTAAAATAATAGTAAATTGTACCAGCGCAATATGTAAATTAAATTTTGCGGATGAGCTCACAGAGGGCTTTTAGAATATTTTTTAGAAACATGCTAAGAACACCCTTTGGATGCATAAACCATAAAAAAGATTCTAGCAAACAACCCCCAAAACAATTACGGGACCAAGAGTGAATAGGGGTGATGGACGGGGAAGAAGAAACGAATAATGCGAAAAAACAGCGTAGCCGGATCTATATAAGCTGTCTTTATTCAATATTAATAATAATACTGCTACTATCTTGTTGGAAAATGTAAAGTATAGTACAGGCAATAGAGGAGCCCGTTACTCTTGTCCATAATGCATTAAGGTAAAAAGGTAAAGGTAAGATGCTTACTGGCAATTAGGCCATTGCTGACCCTTTTTGCTCATCTAAACTAACCTACCCTCCACCTTGAGCTCGATCTCAATGACGACAGTGATTTGAAAAATCATCCGCCGCCGGTGAGTCTCGAACCGTCGTCCCCCGAGTCCGTATTGGAAAGTCTGAATCGACTTTCCCGCACGGCCACGGAGGCGCTTCCATAATGCATTAAACTACAGGAGTTTTTTTTTTGATAGATAGGTTCAGAATGACGTACTGAATGTAAAAACACAAAATCCTTACAAATTAGGAGGGCGGAAGTGCCGTCATTTTGAGAAAACCCGTTTCGGCCTATATCTTCGTAACCGTGCACTTTAGGCCAAAAATGGTAATGACCTTTATTGTAGATAATTGTATTTCTCATATTTTTTGTTATCTTTTTTTTGTATCACTCACCGTTTACAACGTATACCACTATTGCATTCATTTATTGACTTTTTTACATATATCTTTGTTAATAATTGTTAAGAAATAAAATGCTTCTAACTTAACTTTTCAAATTTCCTACAATTTTTACAGAGAACTTTTTTTTCTCAAATCAATATTTTCAAAGTTATAACGCGTTAAATGTTTCACTTTTCAATCGACACATTTTTCTGGAAATATTTTAGTACAATGAAGGACAATGATGGTTGAAGCTAAGACTTCAAGCTTTGTAAAACATTGTTCTTGAGACATTTTCTTTCCATGGCTTGTATTAGTTTCAGGTTTTTTGCGTAAATGTTGCCAATTTTGATGTTTTAAATCGCGACTTTGACGTTTTGGGAGAAACCCCAATTTATTTTTCTTTATATATATATATATATATATATATATATATATATATATATATATATATATATATATATATATATATATATATATATATATATATATATATATATATATATACATACATACATATATATATATATATATATATATATATATATATATATATATATATATATATATATATATATATATATATATATATATATAATTAATTATTTTATGGCAGTGAAATATTTTTAAACCCTTTCACCCTCGATAATTAAAAAATATATATTTGCAGCAAATAAGCATTAGAAAATAATATAAAAGACAGCTTTTTTCTTGTTTATTTTGTTCATTTTTAAAAAAAAAAAGGCATGATAAATTTTGAAAAATAAATTTGCCGCCAATAAAGGTATTAAAAAATTATGTAAGACGAGCTTTTTTGAAAATATTTGGCAATAAAAGAAGAAAATAGAAAATTTATGAAAATCTGGTTTTTCTTTAAATCAAATTGTTTTAATGAAAAAAAATGAATAAAACAAATTATTAGATTTTTTTACGACAATAACAGAACTGCCTGTCATTCCTCATAGTTTCTTTGAGTGTGGACATTGTAATTCAGGCTTACAACTATCTATATCGTCTTCAAAAACAACGATTTATCCATAAGTATATTTATTTATATCTAACAACAATTTTTTTTTACACAAATAACTTTAAAGGCATGACCACATATTCAATCTCCAATGATTTTTTCTTCATTGCCTATATACATTTATAAAAAAAGAAGTACTTAACCTTCTGCCCTCGCAACCATAAATTTTCAAACAATTGTGCAGCTATGCATTATAAAATGAGAAAAAGTAGATGCCATCAAAGATAACTTTCTTGAAAATAAATGCTTAATAATATGTGGCTTCACTTTAAATCACATTTTTGTAATTTAAATATGGAATAAAATCTTATATCAATCGATTTTTTTAAATTAGAAAATGACCTTTTCATTAAGGTGAGTCAGGATTGAGTTTCATACATATTTACATATATATATATATATATATATATATATATATATATATATATATATATATATATATATATATATATATATATATATATATATATATATATATACATACATATATATATATATATATATATATATATATATATATATATATATATATATATATATATATATATATATATATATATATATATATATATATATATATATATATATATATATACAATCAATTACTCATAAGTATGTTTATTTGTATTTAATAACTCACCATAATTTTTTTTACACAAATAACTTTATTATGTAAGCCATCTTAAACATATAAAGAGTGCATGAAGCAGAGATCAATATTAGAGCCAGTCGGCCAGACAAATACTGAAAAAAGCGGTATTGTCGGTCGAACCGTCGCTCTATTGTAGTTTCGACTTTACGATGTGTCGGCTCAACGAACTGTCGGCTCAACGATACGCCACGGGCGAGATCATCCTATACTAAACACGTATGTGCAGGCATTGCCTTTGGCTTCACAACCACTTCTTCTCTGCAACTAGTTTAATCTCTATGGCATTGTTAAGCAAATTAAAAATATTTAAATTATTGTAGAGCAGATCAAATGGTGAAGCCAGAGAGAATGTCTTTACATCTTATTTCGAAATAGATACATCAAGCTTAGTTTTGTGCAGCTTAAATTGTTCATGGAACCAATATTATACATTCTAATAACGAGGTCTAAATATATTCTTATTTTTTACTTTTAATATTTGGTAAATTAAGACTTACCGGCCTCATGCTGAGACAGCATTTGACATTCGGATCTGAGGTTTTTATTGTAGGTGGAATGAATTCATAGGCATAACTTCCACGATGATCTGTTTCACCACTAGGTACAACATCAGTTAATGACGCATTCTTCTTCATGTCCTCTACCAAAGCTACTGTGGCAGTAATATTACGAACTTCATTCACCTGCCTGAACTTGTCCAGCTTTTCCTGAACCGACCCTATTCGGTCCTCTATACTTCTTGTGATGCTTAGAATGGGCCTCTTCTTTAGTTCTCGTATATACTGGTCAAGCTCATCATCTGATGAGCTGTAGTGATCTGATAGAGAAGAAAAAGCATAATCTGATGTTGGAACGGTTTCCTCATCTGTTGCAGATGTAGCTTTTTCAATTGTCTCTGGTTCCTCATATTGGGTTTGTGGTTCAGAAGGTTCTTTGTAAGGTATTTGTTCTACGGAATCAACTGAGGAATCAATTTTCACTACTTCTATAGGCACAGTATGAAGAGTGCTACTTCCAGATTCACTTTCCAATCCACCCACTGACTCAGCTTCTTCCACCTCTTGAACTTCCGATAACACAGTTTTTAATTTAACTTCAGATATTAAAGCAATATTCGAATTTATCGATTCACTGGAAGGATCAGGACTCTTAATAGACTTCACTTGAGAAATAGATCTGGCAGGTTTAGAGTGAGAGACTGATGCACTTGGGGTTATAGCTATTTCATAACTACTCATTTTATGCAGACTATTTGTTGTTTGAGTCTCAACGGTTTTAAGAAACCAGGCAGGATACCTACCCAAAGCAGGCATTTCAGTGACATCATATGCACCATCAAGCAAAAGACTACTAAATTTAAAATCAGTTAATTTTGGGAGTTCTGGAAGAATAGTATTAAGTGGTTTAAAATCAACTGATGTTTCTTTTTCTGGTGTTAAGTCATAATCTAGACCTAGTAATTTTTTCCAGTCTTTTACTGGTTCCGTTGATTCTAAAGTAGTTTTCTTAACTAATGATCCTCTTGTAGAAGATTCTGTGTCTGGTTCTCTATTTAAAGTTGACTTGCTTCCTTGTTTGCTAACTAAAGTGTTATAATTTGGCGAGGTTTTAGATAATTTCGATATATCAGCGCAAAAGTCAGGAGCTATGTTACAACTTTCAAATAATTTTCCATGTTCTGGTTCTGATGTGTCAGTAGAAGTAGCTAACAATTCTGCACAAAAATCTGGTTCAATGTTACAACTATCCAGCAATTTCCCATGTTTTGGTTTTGGTGTATCACCAGTTGTAGGGCTGACTGGCTTAGATTTGTCACATGCTTTGCCATATTTTTCTGCTGATTTTTTATCACTGCAAGGACACTTTGCTTGCCTATTAATATTGGTACCAGTCTGGGCTATTTTAGGGCCACCAGCTAATTTTCCACATGGCGCTATCTTAACGCTATCAAATAATTTTCCACATGAAGCTATCTTAGGCCCATCAACTACTCCTCCACATGGTGCTCGCCTAGGTTCATCAACTAATTTTCCACATGAAGCTATCTTAGGGGCATCAACTATTTTCCTGCATGGGATTATCCTAGGTTCATCATTTAACTTTCCAGATGAGGCTAGCTTAGAACCATCAACTACTTTTCCACAAGGAGCTGTCCTAGGTTCATCAACAAATTTTCCGCATGAGGCTATCTTAGGTCCATCTACTACTTTTCCACATGGGGCTATCTTAGGTTCATTAACTAATTTTCCACATAAGGCTATCTTAGGGTCATCAACTAATTTTCCACATGGGGCTATCCTAGGTTCACCAACAAATTTTACACATGAGGCTATCTTACGACTATCAACTACTTTTTCATATGGGGCTATCCTAGGTTCATCAACTAATTTTCCACATGAGGCTACCTTGGGGCACTCAACTACTTTTCCACATGGAGCTACCCTAGGTTCATCAACAAATTTTCTGCATGGGGCTATCTTAGGGCCATCAACTACTTTTCCACATGGGGCTATGCTAGGTTCATCAACTAATTTTCCACACAAGGTCATCTTAGGGCTATCAACTGCTTTTCCACATGGAGCTGTCCTAGGTTCATCAACTAATTTTCCACATTTTTCACATGAAGCTACTTTAGAGCCATCAACTACTTTTGCACATGGAGATATCCTAGGTTCATTGACTAATTTTCCACATGAGGCTATCTTAGGGCTATCAACTACTTTTCCACATGGGGTTATCCTAGGTTCATCAACTAATTTTCCACATAGGGATATCTTAGGTTCATCAACTAATCTTGTACAAGAGGCTATCTTAGGAACATCGACTACTTTTCCACATGGGACTACCTTAGGGCGATCAACTACTTTTCCACATGGGGCTATCTGAGGTTCATCAACTAATTTTCCACATGTTTCAATATGAGAAAATATAGAAAGCAGTTTATTGATAGTTGCACAAACATCTGGCGATTCAGCGCAACTTGTAGGTAATTTTTCGGGCTGTGGCTTTGTTTCTGGAGCCTTTGACACGTTACAGACCATACAAGTTGTATTTTGTTTTGGCAAAGCTGAAAAGTAAATAAATTAACAACCTATTTAGGCAATCTTAATTTTAAACTCACCTTCAACCTTTGAACAAGTTAATTCTTCTAACTCAACGAAAGCAATGTTCTTAACATTTTCTTCACCATCTTTTAAAGTCCGTTCGGATTCTGTAGGTTCGGTGTGTTCAGAAAGATATCCCAGTTGCTCACATTTACATTTTGCAATCTCTACAATACCTTTTATATCAGCGCATTCATCTGTATGCTTTGACCAAGTTTCTACTTTTCGTATATCAGAATTACTGCATTTAAAATCCAATGGAACGACTATTTCCGCAGTATCACACCTACATGATCCTAGGACATTTGTTTTCACATTAAGCTCATCAGGAGAAAATACGTTTTCTTGGTGCTTTAGTTGTGTTGAACAATTTGCAGCGCCTAGTGTGCTTTTCTCTTTACCACGACATTCACGACATATTTTCTGATCTGGTGTACATTTTGGAGTCTGACTTCTAATATCTACCTGAACACAAGGAAATGGAAGACATTCTAAAGAACCACAAGCACAGTCTTTGTATTCCTTTCCATCTAGTGGTCTGCTGTTTTCCCCACAAGGACATGACAAGGTGCTTTTGATACCTTGACGTTTTCGTCTAATCTCCGATCTAGAACTAGTACAACTGTCATCAGATTCATCCAAGGAAAAACCAAGCTCCTGGCTCAGTAAAATAATCTGTTGCATCATTTTGCACTGCAAAACAAATCACTGTATTTATTCAACTATATCAAATAAATGTAATATAGTCTACATATAAAAAAATATATCTCTGGACGCAGCAAGTGCGTTATGGTAGCGAATTTTCTTTAAAATATTTTTAATAGCAAATGTCTTTCTTTGATGAAAGCAGGCATCAAACTTGGTTGCCTATATAGTAGAAACAATGTACCATATTTCATCGAAATCAATTTATTGTTTGAAAATATATAAACATTTTTCAAAAGTCTAGATGCAGTAAATGTGTTATGGAAGTGAATTTCCATAAAAATGATTTTAATAGCAAATGCGAGCAGGCATCAATCTGATTACCGGTATAGCCTATGTGGTAGAAACAATGTACCATATTTTATCAAAATTACTTATGGTTTGAAAATATACAAAAATTTTCCGAAAATAAACTTAAATGTTGGTTTTCTAACCAACAAAGCTTACGTTAATAGCAAATTGAGTTATTGAAATTTGAAGGATTTAATAAAAATTCGGTAAATTTGCAGATTAGCTCCCGAACGCTTTTCAACAAATCGTTTTCAGAAACATTCCTAGGACCCCACCTTGATGCACAAACCACAAGAAAAATTTCTTGTTCACACCCCCCAAGGAAGTTATGGGACTGTGAATGAATAGGGGTGCTGTGCGGGGTAGGCAGGGTTTAAGGGAGATATGGCTTCAAGATGTGAAAAAGACAGCTTTCAACCCCGCTTTATTCGAATTTTCTGCTCATATTTCCTTTTTACTACCTGCCCCGCTCAGCACCACTACTCACTCCTGGTCCCGTAACTTCCTTGGGGGGTGTGAACAAGAAATTTTTCTTGGGGTTTGTGGATCCAGCGGGGGCCCTATGCAGGTTTCTGAAAACTTTCAAGCCCGTTTTATTCGCATTTTCTGCTCATATTTCCTTTTTACTACCTACCTGGCCCAGCACCCCTATTCACTCCTGGTCCCGTAACTTCCTTGGGAGGTGTGAACAAGAAATTTTTCTTTGGTTTTGTGGATCCAGCGGGGGCCCTAGGCAGGTTTCTGAAAACAGTTTTTTGAAAAGCGTTCGGGAGCCAATCTGCAAATTTACCGAAAAAGCGCTACCAAAACGCACTTACTGCGTCCAGATTTTTTTTATACACGCATCATATTTCGATAAAAAATGCAAAAATGCACTAACAAATTTTTTCTACGAAAATTATCTAAAAAAAAATATAAACCGTTAAACCATAAACTTCACTAAATCTACAAATAAATATCCAGAAAGGCATCAACTTAACTAAACTGACAGCCAAAGCATCAAAGAAAGGGTCTATTTGAAATGGATGTTTTGCAAATATTTTAGTAAAATGAAGGGCAATGACGGTTGAATCTGAAACTGAAAAGGGTTTGCAGAACACTCTTCTTGCAACATTTTCTTTTTACAACCGGTATTTGTTTCACATTCTTTGCCTACACATTACCAATTTTGACGTTTAAAATTGCGAGTTTGACGTTTTGAGGAAAACTCCAAAATTTGTTTCTTTAACTGCCCATAACTTCGTTGTCTTTAAAGCTAGAGACCTAAATTTTGGTACAGAGTTCACTCTTTTAATACCAACACGCGCGATATGAATTTTTTTAGAAAGAAAACACAAAATTTTCCGGGAAAACCTGGTCCGATTTTCCTGGCTAACGAACTTATCCAAGCCATTTGCAAAAGGAAGGTACTCAACAAATTTGATCAAGATCGGTCTATTATTTTTTGAGTTATCGATCGTATATATATATATATATATATATATATATATATATATATATATATATATATATATATATATATATATATAAATGGAACGCAGCCTGTATATTATCTCATTTCTAAAATCTTATACAACTCCTTACAACTTTCCTCAACATGTGCCTATACCTACTTTTTTCCGTTTCTGAGATACCAATACATGAATTTTCATTTTTTCCACCAAAAAACATGACCTTTAAAGATGCTGATATCTTCAATTCCTAAAATGGTAAGACGCTATATTTCAATGTAGGGTTGGGTAATACTTGGATGTTCTCTACTGTATGGTTAAATCTTAGTTGGATTATATAAGATGGCTTATAAATACAGGCATTTCCGTTACTTGAAAAAGTAACTGACAGTATTTTTTCAGATAGAACACCTGTATATTATTACGAGTTTGGAAAGCTGCTAAAATTTACTTTAAATTTTTATATATTATATATATATATATATATATATATATATATATATATATATATATATATATATATATATATATATATATATATATATATATCTAACTAGTAAGCAATTTTTTGTTGTAGTTCATTGAAAAGGTTATTACCATTTATGTTTAAGTATGTCATGAATAACTATTGTTTAAATAAGCGTCGATGTCATTCTCGTTATTAGTGTTTCATCATCTCATGGATAACATTTCCAAGTTTCATCTTATAAGTCTTTGGTTCGAATCTCCGCAGGTGATTAATATTTTTTAAGTTTTTTATTCAATTACAGAAACAATTCAGAATTCAGATTATATGATCTTTTAGCTAATCTTCGAAGAAAAATATCAAAATTGTTGAATTAAGGTTGGTACATAAAAAGCTGAAACACTAAGAATTAATCATATTGAATAGGGTTATGCAGGCTTACATTTTCGTTATATAATATTGATAAATTGTTTTCACATATGTCAAATGAAACTTCAAAGTGACAAAATAGGTAATCTACTTATCTCTTGTGGCATACAAATGTAAGTGTTTCTCTGCTTATATTTCTTGTTACTTCCATGGGTTCGAACCTCATTCGTGGAAAATTAATTAACTTATTTGAACTTTTTTTTTAAATTTAACAGCAGATTATATAATTTTAAATTTAATTATGTATTTTATCAGCGATATCTCGTGGATTTTTTAAAATTAAATTAAATTGGGAATTACTTTAGTCTAGAATAATTTTTAATTTATTGTGGAAACTTATCTAAAATATTTTCTCTTGGCTTAAATCAAATGCCTACCAAATCGGTACATTTTTTTAACTATGTATTACTCCACCAAAAATTATGTCTTGTCAAATAATCGTTTATTTATTAATAAAGTTAATTTAGACAAGGTACGATTTTCATTTAAAGATTCTGGAATCCGATTTATTCAATTACGACCCGGGATCGAACCCTGGTTGAAATGTTCTTTTTCAGCTATTATTCTACGAAAAAGTATGTTTGGAAATTTAATTTCCTTTTTCTCCCATCTGATCTTTCAACATTTAATATACCTATTACAAACTTACCATCTTCATACAAAAATTTGTCCCCAGAAATGTTAACATAAAACATTTTAATTTATTTGTTTTTTAAGGTTATAGTAAAATGTTTTTAGTGAATTTTCTTAAAAAAAATTCACTAATGAGGAGATCCCGCCTTTTGAATTTTGAAAAAATTTCTTCAAATGAGCGCTAATTAGGCCCTCCAGAACACATCCGGGGTCAGTTTCAATTTTTATATCTATATCTATATAGGGTAAATGCGCCAGTAGTCAGCCATTTAAGTGATTTTTCTATATGCGCGCTTTATAAAAAATAAAAAATATATATAAATTATAAAAAAAATGTGTTTAGCATTTTCACTTACTTAATCAGCATGCTTAATTAGAGGCTAATTTTGTATTTCAAAAAGCGTCGAAATTAAAAAAAAATAAAATGTTAAAAGATACCACAAATGCCAGTTGTCAGCCTCAATAAATCTTATGTCAGCCAGGCTCTATCCAGTAGTCAGCCACGTAAGTATGTTGTTTTTCATTAAATGATTAATAATTAAACATAGGTAGGTACGTATGAAACATTATATTTAAATTGGTATACAATCCATGAAACAAAGAACATGATATTATTTTGCACAAAACTTACATAAAAAAAAAGAGTCTTCCACATCGGAAAAGTTGCACCCCTGAAATTTCGTACATTTTAAGTGATACCATTTAGGGCACGCATCACAACCAATATTCTTCAGTTCATTATCTTCAGTGTCACTGTCTAAGATTAAAGCACAGTTCGCACAATGCTCTTTTATTCTGGAAGATGAGGGTATGTCGTTGAAATTGTCAATATGTTTGCTTTTGCTTTGTAAATATGACCGCATTTTCATCTGTTCATCGCTGTCTGATCCACTTCCGTTTAATTTTGTTGTAGAAATTCTTTTTTGTCTTTTCTTAGGAATAATCTCCTTTTTTTTAGCCCTTTCTTCTTTTCTCTTTAATTTTTCATTTTCAGCTGTCTCTTTTATTTCCAATTTTTGTTGGAGGGCCTTTCTGTACTCAACTGCCGAAATAGCCGCAGGAAGAGGATCTTTGCGTTGTCGTTTCTGAGTTGATGTTAGTGCACTGGGATAAAATAGATGAGTTCGAAAAGGGCCAATCCCACCTTCTGCCCGTGGAATTACAATATCTTGTAAGATTGTAACTTTTTTCGTTACTGTTTCATTTGTGCCGTTATTTTTTATTACGGTTTCTTCTACATCGTTATTTTCTTTATTAGAATGATTAGTTTCGGAAATATTTATCAAACTGTTATCTCTCTTTTTGACGTTACTTTCAGTTACGAAAATTACTTCTTTATATGTATTTTTTGTTTCCGTTTCTTTCATAGGAGTTATTATATTCTTGTTATCTTTTAATACACTCTCATTTTTTAGAATATCATTAGCTTCTCCTTTTATTGGTCTAGTTATCGGAATCTGTTTACATTCTCGGTCATCTTTTGTGTCGATATCGTTTATCAACATTTCGTCTTCCCCGATTTGATCAATTTCCGTACCTTTTATTGAAATAGTTAGTAATTCCAAATTAGTTGTTTCATAGGTTTTTTCTAATACTTGTTCATTTAGGTGCCGTTTGTCATTTGGTTCCAAGTCAAAGTCAAATGTGACTGGAATATCACTTACATCTATTTCAAGAAATCCATCTGGACGCACGTCAAAAGCTTCAAATCTAGTTTCACGGGTAGTTTCATTAGTAATACTAGGATAAGAATCTTGTTTTATTTGCTGCAATTCTGTCAGAATTTGATCTACGTTAGGGATTCCCTTTTCAGTAAGTTTATCTTTTAGAGTATTCAGAACAAGAGTTGTAGTTTCGAACTGGGCCCGAGTTAAAATGCTTTCTTGTTGCTGTTGTTCCAATACATTCTGGATGCACTTTGTGTAATCTACCGCTTCAGAATTAAATGGGTACAAACCACATTTTCGAAAACCGTTTTGGATAGCTGTGGGTAATGATTCACCATTCAGAACAGTTTTTAATAATGGACAAAATGTAAATTTGGTGAGAACAGAATTTATGTTCTGAGGTTCTGCTTGCCATTGCCTTACTGTTTTCTTCCAGTTGCTTTTCAAAGGCTTGAAAACACTCACATCAGCTGGTTGCATGATGTGAGTGGTGTTGGGCGGAAGAGCATATAGAATTATATTATGATCATAGCAGAACTTACTAAGGTCCATAGATAAATGTGACTTATGTCCATCAACCAGGAGCAGTATAGGTCTTGCAATGTTATTATCATTTAGCCATTTATGCATCCCATTGGCGATATATTCATAAAATGTGTCGCTCTTCATCCAACCGCTTTCCGATCGTCCCAGGAACCACCCTTCAGGAACGCTATCTACAATAGTTTTATTCGGTCGAATAAAAGGAAAAACCACCATAGGTGAAACCGTTTTCCCATCCGCCGAAAAAACCAATAATACTGTAATTGTCTCCTTTTCACTTCCTTTTTTAATTTCATAAATGTTTTTGTATCCTTTTGGGGCCAAAACTTTACCCGATTTAGGACACATGGCAAAACTGGTCTCATCACCGTTGAAAATACGGGTTGGATCTTTCAAAATATCTGCGGCTCCATTTATTTCCAGATACTCTTTTAGCTCACGGAACCACTTCTGTATAAGTTCTTGAGTAATTATGCTCCTACCTTTGGTTAGACCTTCGGCTTCGCGTAAAGATAGATTAGGATGTCTTCTTAAAAATCCCTGGTACCACTTCTCTCCTGGTCTGTTCTCCTTAAACGGAGTTCTTCTTTTTTCTTCTGTTATTATTTTCTGTACTGTAGTTAATAGATCATCTTTTTTCTGAGGGAACCCACATTTTGCCATTTTGATTAGCCAATTTTCTAATTCATCCTCTTCCTCTTTGGTGAGAATGGTATTGGGCCCCATCTTACGTGGCCCCTCGTTCACGCGACCGTGAAGACGATCTTGTATCGTTCCACGAGGAACTCCATATGTCCTACTAGCTTCTCGTATCCCTAACCCATTTTCTCTAATCTCCTTCAAAGCTTTAGTTAAAGACTCTTCAGGATACTTATGGATCTCATGGCTTTTATACCGGCCCATTTTGCCTAAATAACAAAAAAGGAACGATGAAAAAAGTTTCATAGAAACGGAAGGTGGCTGACAACTGGACCTTAAGTCAGCCAGCTTGAGGCACCGTTAAATTAAGGTGGCTGACTATTGGAAAACTCAATTATACCGCGCCTTTTTGTTAATAAAGATAGTCTGTTTAGTGTACGCTATATTCAGTGGATGTAAGGCTCAAAATTGAAAATCTATACTATTACCCTATAGTCAGCCGGGTGGCTGACCATAGGATTCCAATGTATTTGGAAACCCAGTTTTCAGCCACCTTAAAATTAAGAGAATGACGCATTGTTTGGCGAAAATTTCTATTGAAAAGTGTGGTTAAATATCTATTATGGCTCTGGGATACAGCAAAATGATATTATTGTGAAATATGTGGGGTCTAAATCTTAATCATGGCAAGCTCCTATCAAAGCAAAACATCAATATTTCCTTACCAATTCTCAGCCGGAGAAACAATGCACTGTACCTGTAGCAATCACAAACAATGAGTTGAGGTTAGAAATTTGAAAATTTCACAGTTATTGGCGGGAAAGGTGGCTGACTATAGGTAGTATATAATATTCAATATTATATTCCGAACATTCTTATTACAAGAACTTGTATGTGAAGGTGGCTGACTACTGGAAGAGGCTGGAATTAGGCGCATTTACCCTATATATATATATATATATATATATATATATATATATATATATATATATATATATATATATATATATATATATATATATATATACATATATATATATATATATATATATATATATATATATATATATATATATATATATATATATATATATATATGTATCACACCGATAACTTAAAAAATAATAGGCCGATTTTGATTAAATTTGATGAATACCTTCCTTTTGCAAATGGCTTGGATAAGTTCGTTAGCCAGGAAAATCGGCCCAGGTTTTCCCGGAAAATTTTGTGTTTTCTTTCGAAAAAAATTGTAAAAAAAATTATATCTCCGGAATTAACAAAGTAAGGGCAACCAAATTTGGTACGCGGGTTTATATCATTATATGTAAGTTACCTACCAAAATTTAGCTCTGTAAGTCAAAAGACAAAAATGTTATATGCATCTAAATAAAAATTAATTGGAGTTTTCCTCAAAACGTCAACGTTGCGATTTAAAACGTCAAAAATTGGCAACATTTAGGCAAATAACTTGAGTCTAATACGGGCTATGGAAAGGAAATGTCTCAAGAAGAATGTTTTACAAACCCTGAAGTCTTAGTTTCAACCGTCATTGTTTTTCATTTTGCTAAAATATTTCCAGAAAATTCATTTAAAATAGACCCTTTCTCTGATGCTTGGCAGTAATCTTAGCTATAGAGTTTATCGTTTAATGGTATATAATTTTTGTCGAGTTTTCGTAAAAAATCAATAAAGCTCAATATATCCGTTATTATACAAGATACGAAAAAAAATTGTATACATTAATTATATGGTGTCTTGAGCTAAATCTTAAAAATATATTTCTACAATCACAGGATGGCCCATAAGTCGCTGGTGATACAAATTCTCTTTTTTTTTAAATCAAACACTTATGTTATTGCATTTTCATCGAAATAGAATGCATGTTTGTAAGAAAAGAAATTCTGGACGCAGCAAATGAGTTATGGTAGCGAATTTTGATCAAATGCTTCATATTTGAATAGCTTAATTTGCTATTAACCTATAAGGTTGACCAAGAAACATGTTTTTTCGGGAACACTTTAAGTTTACTTTCGGAAATTTTTGTACATTTTCAAACAATAAAGTTATTTTGATAAAACATGGCACCTTATTTTTATTATATAGGTTATACTGGTAACCAAATTTAATGCTTGCTTTCTTAAAAAACACACACATATTTGCTATTAAAAACATTTTAATGAAAATTCACTACCATAACGCACTTGCTGCGTCCAGACTTTTATATATTCATGCAACTTGTTGGTTAGAAAGTATTGAACTTGTAATAGGGATCTCGATCTAACATTTTTAGCATAGACCTAGTCAATGTCTATCTTTGAAATGAAAATGCTTTCAAAATGGCGGCACCTCCGGTTGTAGGTACTGCAACTGCAACCTACTCATTTATTTTAAATAGAACACCCTATATTTATGTTATATATTTATTTTCCTGCTTTACAATTATATATTATGTCTTACATGAAAACACCTGCTTGTTTATGTAAAAATAACATGATTTTGATAAACAGTTTTTTTACTTTTATATATTCATGCAACTTGTTGGTTAGAAAGTATTGAACTTGTAATAGGGATCTCGATCTAACATTTTTAGCATAGACCTAGTCAATGTCTATCTTTGAAATGAAAATGCTTTCAAAATGGCGGCACCTCCGGTTGTAGGTACTGCAACTGCAACCTACTCATTTATTTTAAATAGAACACCCTATATTTATGTTATATATTTATTTTCCTGCTTTACAATTATATATTATGTCTTACATGAAAACACCTGCTTGTTTATGTAAAAATAACATGATTTTGATAAACAGTTTTTTTACAACTGCCAAATTCTTCCTGAAATATCATCAAATTTTGATCAAACCTTGTTGTAATAATAATTATGTCCAGCACTCCAGCACCAACATTTCAGTGACCATTTTATGTTAAACTTAGCTGCAAAGCATATCTAATCCATATTTATTGCCTAATATCTTAAATAAATCCCAAACTTGCTACTACTATAATTTTGACATGACATAACATAACATTACATATATTATTGTGTATTTTGATTCGCTGTTAAATTTCAAGTCAACTTTGTCTGAACCATCATGTTATAATTTTCTACCATTTCTGAGATATTTGCGAATTTCCATTACTTTTGACATGCCAACAACTTCAGACCACGGTATCTACCAAATGACAATTGCTATAAATCTAAAACTTGTTGACATTCTTAGAAACACATCAGAGTATCTATCTTAACGGCAATTTTTCCGAAGATGTATACAGGGCGTTCATTAAATGACCTTGAATCTGCTATTAGAAAATCTCAAAACTCTCACAATTCTCAAATGGAACACTCTGTATTTTATAACACTATTTGATGGTAAAATAAAGTGTCTATTGAACTGTATATTTAGTTTCCCTATACCTATCTAGCATAGTTTTTGAATGAATCATGCTTTTATAAATTTCACTGAATTAATTAAATACTTCACTTAGATTTCCAAAGTCTTTCTATAAATACAGTTTGTGTAAATTTCTCACATAGAACAAATTATCGGACGGACCTTCCTTAGATGATGCTCCCTACTACCTTTACCTACCTAATTTAGCTTTTAAATAAATAACTTTATTATCTTCAGTAAAAACTTCCGATTTGCTGTAGAAAAATTATGAACAAACTGTCAAACAATGGCATTTCTATATTAAATTCTGATTGTCAAGCTATTATACAGTTGTTATGAAAGTATTCTTGTCGAAAATGAATATGAGTTGTATAGTTATACAAATTCAGTAATTTTAGATTCATTTTATATTCATAGCAAATGTTGTAAAATTATATGCAGAACTTGTCACACTTTTATCGATAGATATCCAGACTTACCAGCCATAAGCGAGATTACATTCAAATGTATTGATGCAAAGTTTCTATGTTTGAATCTCAATACTGCTAAAAAGGTGCCGCATCCAGTGGCCGAAGATGAAACCAGTGAAGGTAATGTTCTAGCTTATTTTGAGGCTAATCCGCAATCATCAATACGAGCAGCCTATGCTGACTTAGGAATAAGCTAATCGTCAATACAGAGGATCCTAAGTAGGCATGAATATCATCCATGCTCGTACATACCTGTACCAGAACTTCATGCAGAAGGGTATGGGGTCTTGCGAGTTCGTAATCACTCAACTCCAATAATACCAGACTTTCATATCTAAAATCACATGGACAGATAGCCAAAATTCACACATCGTGGAGTTTATAACAGAAGGAATATGGACCACTGGGTAGGCAAGAATCCTCATATCACACGAAATTCACATTTTCAAGTGAATTTTGGATTAAATGTCTTCATAATGGTGGCCTGATAAAGTCGCATTTTAAAATATATAAACAGAATTTAAACAGTGAAAGATATGCACGTACTGAGAGGTACTGTAACAATTGTTTTGGACTGTTTGCCACTCAGCGCTTTCAGAGCTTGGTGGAACCAAATGGATGGGGTTCCTTCACATTCAAATAGTTTAGTATATAAAGAACCGTCACGTATGTTCGAGGATTGCTGGTTTGGGCGTAATGGTCCTTGGAGATGGCCATCTAGCTCTCCTGATCTGACTCCAAAAGATTTTTACCTGTGAGGCTACATAAAAAATAAAGTATATGCTCGTCCAGTTGATATGGAAGACGATTTACTCAATAGAGTAGTGGCCTGTATAAATAGCTCGCGTGTCAAACAGTTGAAGAAAGTGATGAATAACGCAGTTTATTACAAAATTCTAAAGTGTTGAGAACAGAAGAGCAACACATTGAACACCTTATTCAAGCTAGCATGTTTGTTTTCACATTTAAATAACATATTAAAGTTTGATTGGTAACTAATAAGCTTCATTATTCGCGAATTCTTCGTAAAACGAAAAATTCACTAATGAGGAGATCTGTGTTTATATATATATATATATATATATATATATATATATATATATATATATATATATATATATATATATATATATATATATATATATATATATATATATATATATATATATATATATATATATATATACTTTATTTGTTTGCTGTACTTTTGTGATTTTTTTATTTGGTTACGTGGACTGCAGTTTCGAGCCGTCTGTTGACGGTAGTCAACACATATGTATAATACGTAGTTCTTGTTTCCTTTGTCTATAGGGGTCAGCATCGCTTGGGCATCTTCTTAAGGTGGCACCCCGCACTTAGGGATGCGAGGCGCGGGCGATTCATTAGGCATTTTAAGAATTAAGTCAGAAGAACTAAATCAGTTAAGACATCTTTAGTCTTTATACGTTATACAATTAATTATACAAATATACATAGACATACGCATTTATCCTTTATACAAAATACAAAGTAAGCAACTGTAATTCACTCTCATATCACATAGTTATAGTGTTAAGTGTAAATAGTGTTTGTACATACAAGATAATAGTGATATAAAAACGTTATTAAGTAATCCGAGAGTGTTAGTGTTCTTAACCATCCTTTAAATCAATAAAAGTAAAATAAATCATACAATAAGTGTTGCTCGTCAATGAAACTCGCAGATAGTTAAACGAAAATGCAAACCATAAATATTGATAGACACATAATCATTGAAGATGTAAAAACATTAGAAATTGTGGGCTACTGTGATGCTTCCGAAGCAGCTTATGGATGCTGCGTGTATATAACGTCTTTAAACGACTGCAAAGTAACAACCCAGCTGTTATGTTCTAAATCGAGAGTGGCACCTCTTAAGAAAGCTCTAACGATACCAAAATTAGAACTAAACAGCGCCAGTTATTGACTGAATGAATTGAGAAAGTATTTCCAATGTTTCAAAAATACAACCCAAACATATATATATATATATATATATATATATATATATATATATATATATATATATATATATATATATATATATACAGATTCAACAATTGTTCTAGCCTGGATGAAATCAAATCATCTAACGCTTAAGCAATACGTAGCCAATAGGGTTAATAAAATACAAATTCTTTCAAATAAAATACAATGTCAGTGGCTTCACGTAAAGTCTGACCAAAATCCTGCAGATTATATTTCGCGGGGGGTAGACCCACACATACTTTGTGAGTTGAAACACTGGTGGCATGGGCCAGAATATTTAGAATTTTATAATTATAAACATAGTATAAGTAATTTACAAATATATTACACGAGGATTCCTGAATTTACACATTGTGCTGCAACAAATGCACACACACAAATTACACAAACGATTCACATTGATTTTACTAAATATTCAGATATCAATAAGCTTATTAGAATAATTGCCTACTGTCGAAGGTTTATTCATAATACAAAATTTCCCTTAGAAAAAACAACTGGAAATGTGTCTGTTTTGGAATTAAGAAATTCCTTAAATTCGCTAATTTGGAATATACAGCAATCAACCTTTAAGAATGAAATAAAATGCATTCGAAACAATATCCAAATACAAGGGCCCTTAAAAAGTCTTACACCATTTCTCGAAGAACTTGTGCTGCTCCGGGTTGGTGTAAGACTAGAAAACTCGCTACTTGTTACAGCTACTTTTCAACTTATTCCAATGATCCTGCCATCTTATATTACACACATGTTTTACTTGTGGAAGTAGATCTCTGTTAGGTACTGTAAAAGTCATGTTTACAACCTGTTATCGTTGGTTTTTTAGCAAAATAGTCGGCCTTTTCATTACCCTGAAGCTTTGAGTGCCCTTTTACCCATATGAAAGTAACTTTTTGTGCTGTTGTTCCAAGACCTCTAATTGATAAGCAATATCACATATTACCCTGGACCGATATATAGCATTTTGAAGATTCGATAGAGTTCTTAACAGTGAAAGGGAATCGGTCAAAGCAACTCATATTTTGGTTACAGGCGAGTACTAACGCTTTTTGTATGGCAACAGCTTCAGCAGTATAAATTGAAGTGAACTTCAGCAGACTAAATAGCTCAACATAATATAATTGTTTAATGTACACTGCACATCCCACTGAATCTTGAATTTTTGACCCATCAGTATACATTTTGACCGCTTCTTTATATGGTTTTAACGCTTGTTTCAATATACAAGTATTTATATCTGGTATGTTAGTAAATATGGGTATAATAATGTGTAAAACTTAAAATAGGTTTTATATTTAGATAGATATAAAATATCTTTGGGAATGAGCTTACCCGATCCAGATGATCCTTATTTGCATCAAAATGACCATAGCATACTCTTCTCATATCTCTGCTCGTATATAAATCATTTCTGATGATATCCTCAGTGATATGAAGTAAGAAATGTATATACTCATAGTCGTCTGCCCTAAAAATTTATAAATTATATATATATATATATATATATATATATATATATATATATATATATATATATATATATATATATATATATATATATATATATATATTCAAAATGTATACAATTTATTAAAACTCGACGTTTAGGTTCCTGTTCTGAGGCCATTTTCAAGAGCTTAACAAAATATGAAATCTCACTGGAGATCATCTCCAAGGTCTCAGTGTGTTCAACCCTAGACCTAAGAGATATCTACCCAATCTACCCGTATTCATCGCTCTAAGGAATAGGCAGATTGAGGCCTTTAGAGTTCATTTCCGTTCATATTTCCTTAACGTGTCGAAATCTTATAGTGTACTAGCATAAGTGATGAATGGCAAAATTGAATATCCATGTATCTAGGAGGCTTTGAAAAACAATGATAGTTCTTTCTATCAAATAATGTTAAATATTACTATGTTTCTTATTCGTTTTTCGCTTGTGTCAGTAATTTCTTTGAAAGAAAGATGATGAAGAAATGTGAGAATATTATTTGGTGTGCAAAAATTTTAGCTGAGTGCGTAAGAATATTACATTGAATTAAATCCACTTTGCATTCAACCGTATAAGCTATATTTTCTGAGACCCCACCAAATATTTAGAGGCAATAACAAAACAATGGCAAAAAAGAATTTCATAATAAGCGATGCCATGAGAATTTCAGTTATTGCACATTTTGAAGTCTATCGTGAAAATTCCGTACGAGAAGACTCTAATTTGTCTTATGGTACTGTTCATAGAATTCTAAAAAACTATAATTTATTCTTTATGAGTACCAATCAGTTCAAATGTTTTTGACAAGGGATCCGGAGAGAACACCTGTTTTTTGTCATTGGTATTTTAACTTCTGTCGGAAAAATGAAAATAACTTTTGTCATATTCCAGTGGGTGATGAATCAAGTTTCTCAAATTCTGGAATGTACATTAAAAACTATCATGACTAATCAATGGAAAACCTTTTGTTAGTACATGCAAGTCCATTTCAATTTTAACGTTTGGTGCAGTGTAACTGATTTAAGAACTGTTGGTCCAGTTTTTTTATGACGGAAAATTAATTGATGAAAGGTATGTGGAATTTATGACTGAAATTACAAATAATTCCTTAGAAGAGCTGGATCTGCATCACAACAGGATGGCACACCTGCCAACAAATACAGAGATACTTATCAACTTCTAAGTACTGCCTTTAACGATCAAATAATATGAATAAATGGCTCTATTCAGTGGCCTCCCGATCACCAGTCCTAATTCTGGGTGATTTATTTTTATAGGGTTCCTATTTAAAGAATCAATTTCACAAGCAAAGGCACGACAACTTTGACGCCTTAAAGACTATAATTAGGGGAAAAGAAGCCAGCTAGATAGTATGACAATACCAAAGACAGTTCGGCAAGTTCAGAAACGTACACAAGTATTGAAGAACGGGGTTATAATTTTGAGCATCTTTAAGAAAAAATTGGAATTTTATTTTATTATAAATTAATGTGTAAAAGAAAGTTTGTAAATCTAAGTTAATCGTTTCAGTGTGGGCTTCATATAAGCTTATTAAGTTTTGTCCAAGGAGATTTTTTTGGTTAAAATTTGAAGTTTCAACAGAAAAGCATGTAATAGATAAGGCTTTCCATTTTACAAATTGGTATTTTACTTCCAAACTCGAAAACATGATGCCCTTTTGCGTTTTTTTGCTTTCTTCTATTTTTATGCTCACGATTTGAAGTCCAGAAAAATATTTTACTGACCCTTCAATAAATATTAGAATTAAACGAATATGTTAGATGGTTTACTGCGCATAATCGTGATGCCCTTTACCTACGTGAGGCAAGCCTGGATGAAAAAGACATCAAAATAGTCCAAAAACCTCTATTGTGATCAAGACGCGTGAGTTTAGGTACACCAACAAAAATTAAAAGTACAACTTGAAAAATTATGTATTGTGCGCCAAAGTTGCATATTTTCGCCGACTCTTTTTTTCTTTTCTTTTTTAACATCGATCTATTTCCGCGACAATGGCCAATCACTGAAGCCAAGGAGCAGTTTCACCCCACTATCCTGGAAACTTTGCCGAATCCCTGTTTTTCTGTAATGAGAGTAGGGATCTTTAACGTGCCCAACATCGCATGCACACGGCACCGATGGCTTTACGCCCCCTCCGGGGGGGGGGTCGGAACGTGCAGGCATTCAACTTGCTCAAATACAATGCCACAATATCGGTTAATGTTAATGTTTTAGTAAGTGCTGAATAATGGGGCGGTTCGAGGGGGACCTGGCATGCAGACTCTGCGGCGAGGGGGAGGAATCAGCTCAGCACATCTCTTGTGCGAGTGTAAAGCTCTGGACTATAAAAGACAACTGATCTACAGGCAGCCTAGAACGGAGACAGAGCATTCACCCTACCAATTGCTGTGCAGGCTAGTTCAAGGCACAGTGATTTTGGAATGGGTGGAGTAAAAAAGACAAAGGGCATGCACAATAAGCCAAAGGCTGTGGTGCTATCGGGGCGGCAAAAACGCGGACGATCCCTAAGGGAGGAAAAAGTACTGAAAAAGTGGAAGGAGAACCCTGAGATTGAACCCATTACCCTTAGGTTCAGAGTCACACATTCTTACCACTGAACCACCGAGGCTCTGGGACTCCTTTTAATCTACAAGGTGTGTCTTATCCTCCAATAAAAAAAGTCTGAACTCAGCAAGTGCGTTATCGTAGTCCATTTTCCTAAAAATGTTTTAAATAGTAAATATGTGTTTTTTTTTAAGAAAGCAGACATCAAATTTGGTTACCAGTATGACCTTAGAATTAGAAACAATGTACCATATTTTATCATCAAAATAACTTTATCGTTTGAAAATGTACATGAATGTTTCGAAAATAAACGAAAATGTTCCCGAAAAAACGAGTTTCCTGGCCAACAAACCTTATAGGTTAATAGCAAATTGGGCTATTCAAATTTGAAGCATTTAATAAAAATTCACTACCATAACGCACTTGCTGCGTTCCGAATTTATATTCTTACAAACATGAATTATAATTACGTGGTCGAAATTATGAACATATTAAAGCTCAGCTCAGAACTGGCATGGATCTGGGAATCTATTCAATTAAAACAAAGCATTGTTTAATCTATTTGAACTAAGCAGATTTTTCTACCTAACGAACCTGTGCAAGCCACTTGCAAAAGGAAGGTATTCACCAAATTTCATCGTCATGAGCGTATTATTTTTTGAGTTATCGGTGTGACACATAAATAAATAAATAAATAAATAAATAAATATATATATATATATATATATATATATATATATATATATATATATATATATATATATATATATATATATATATATATATATATATATATTAGAGGTGTGCGAACCCATGTTTTGTTAGAACCGAACTATGAACGAACCCAAGCAAATATGTTGCATCGAACTTCGAACCTCTTAATTAATATGTCTAAGGTTCACAGTCGAACTTCGAACTTATTGGAAATTCAGAATCGAACATCGAACTACTCAAAATTCTTCAATGTTCATATATAATTTCCTTAAATACAAAATTTAGGAATATTGTAACATACAATATTTGATATGTAAAAGATTCCCACTCTTTTTACAAAAAGGAAGGGTTCGGCAAATTTGCAGTTTGATTGGGTGAAAATGCCTTCCAGTGCTGATCATTGTTGAGATGGGTCAACGTTAAATCAAAACCACAAAAACAAAAAATATTTTAAACTTTTTTAGATTTCTAGATCTATAGATAAGCTCAATTATAAACATGTTGTTGTTTGGTATTGACCAGGCAGTTTTAGCAAACAGATTGAGAGGGTTCAAAGTGAGCATGATAGGTATATAACAATAAAAATTAAAAAAAAATAGGAAACCGACTTCGTTAAGAATAACTGAAAAACTACTGGTCAGATCTTCGTCAAATTTATATGGCACCACATGAGAAGCACCAGCTTTCAAATAAATAAATAAAAAGAATCATCACAATCGGTTCACCTAGAAAAAAGTTCTGAGGTAACACAGATTGAAAAAAAATGGAGTCGAATTGAGAACCTCCTCCTTTTTTGAAGTCAGTTAAAAATAACCACTTACAAGTTTGAACTGTCTGCTGATTGTGAATATGTAACTCTTTTGGCTCACTGTGAAATAAAGCATGTTAAAACCAGTGTTTTCCAAAGGCAATCTGCAATTATCCTCAAATTCTGAAAATGTATGTTACCGATCGCCTTCGAACACCGCCATCATAATGTTGTTACTTAAAAAGGTGTTGGGAGGCTAGGATATATAAGAAAAATAATTCTGTGATTGCTAAATGGCTCCATTGTGTCCCACCTACTATCAAAAATATGCACGAGTGAAATCTCCTGAAATTACGCTATCGACTCAATGAGACCGATAACGAGTTTGCAGCGTCGCTCCGGAGTTAAAGGGGCAGCAACTTCGCTACCTTTGGCAACATTCAATGCCTGTAAAGTTAAATTTCGAAGTATCTTTGAGCAACGAAGTTCGAACTATTTTGAAGAATCACATATTTTGAACTTCGAACTACTTCAACATCGCTAGTGCGAACATATTTTCGAACCGAAGGTTCGGTTCGAGTTCGGGTTCGATTCGAAATTTCGAAGCTTCGCACACCTCTAATATATAGATATATATATATATATATATATATATATATATATATATATATATATATATATATATATATATATATATATATATATATATATATATATATATATATATATATATATAAACATATAAAGCCTTAAACCGACCTCGGAGTTGGTTTCCAGGGGTCCTAAATAGCGCTCATTTGAAGAAATTTTTTCAGAATTCAAAAGTCGGGATCTCCTCATTAGTGAATTTTTTTAAAGAAAATTCACTAAAATAAAGTAAGTGGACACGCTTTTTTTCTAAAAACTGATCCGACCTAGCCGGCTAGCGAACTCGTCCGGGCTATTAACAAAATGAAGATATGTGCCAAGTTTCGTTCAAATCAGTTTAGTACATTCTGAGTTATTGCTCGGACTGACACACACACACACACACAAATATATATATATATATATATATATATATATATATATATATATATATATATATATATATATATATATATATATATATATATACTTACCCATGTGGTTCAGCAGGTGTTTCTTCAATAGTACTCAATGGTTTGCAGTCTTTTTGACAAGAATAACTGTCTTGTGATATTTCAGAATCCATAACTGATTCAGATTCTGTAGGCTTTGTTGAAACTTTTTTGAAGTCTTTTGAATAATCTGTTATTATACCTTGATTGATTATAACTAAAGTAGGTGCTTCTGCATGATGAATTTGACTGTTAATGGGCTCTTCTTCACCAAACTCAACTAACTTATTCAGTTCTGGTGCTTTTGTTTCCTTAGATTCTTCTGGTGCTTTTGTTTCATCAGATTTTTTTGGTGCTTTTGTTTCCTTAGATTCTTCAGCATCAGGTAGATAGTTTTTACTCTGACTGGGTGTGCTACTGCTTCTTTTCTTTGGACCCTTTTTGGCCTATAAATTATTAAAGTACACGTTGATGAAAATATTTAACATGTTGGTTTGAATATTCTTACAGATGAACGTCTCTTGGCTGAAGACTTTCTCTTTGTACCTCTTCGGTTAGGACTTTCGGCAGTATTTCTATGTGAACCCACTGAACGAGACCTTATTGGGCTCTAAACATGTTGAATTTAAAGAGAGAAAAAAATGAAATAGAAAATTTTAACAGAGATATACTTTTATTTATACTATAAAATGTTACACAACAATGAAAATTAACGTAAAATATGAAAGACTGAACATTAATGGCATAATAAAAAATAAAAAACTCAAGTGAAGCATGCTTTTAGAATCCATATATGTTAGCTTGCTGATATTGACCATAGTATGGATTTGATACAGCTGGACGATCCAAACGTCTACAGGTGACCTAAAAGTTCACCTGATTACAATTTTATCAATTTGACTTCACATGCTGACCTTAAT
The DNA here is from genome assembly GCA_964006375.1 of Tillus elongatus. NCBI lineage: Eukaryota > Metazoa > Arthropoda > Insecta > Coleoptera > Cleridae > Tillus > Tillus elongatus. The sequence goes on from OZ023264.1 coordinate 61,338,760, forward strand.
TGATTATGCAACAAATTTTGAACCTCATAATAAAAAATAATATATTTTTTTAATATTAACTTTCTTTTTGTGTTAAAAGGATTACCTATTAAACACTGCATAATAAATATTTGAAATGTCGTCATGGGAACATTTGAGAGACTAAAATTCAATATGCTGCGACATTATTCGATCAAAGGATCACTACAAGCATATTATTTGTGTCTTGTTATGCAAGTGCAGTATATTTTTCTCAACCAATAGTTTATACAAAGAAAAAATATTCTGCATGACCTCAATTATCAGTTTCTGAAATGTTAGTTTTAGTGTGTTTTGAGCCACGAATTGGGGACGGTTGATTAGGCAACTAATTATACTTTGGTAGTTTACCATTTTTTGTTAAAGTGAATTGAACTTAACTTAAAAAAAGATTTTAAGGTGTCTGAGGTATAATCGATCCAGGTCTCCAGCCTAGTATTTCAGGATCGTAACCTTAACGGTTTTAAATGATGCAAAGATTTTACCGTCAATAGTTAATACCATGTTTTTTATAATAGTAATCATGGCATAGGTGGAGAGACAACAGTGTATAAATCTCGGATATCCCAACACAGTGTTGGCGAAATGTTTGGTGAAAATTCCCTTCTCAAATAACCAAATAGTTAACAGAGGGAGCGAGCATCATATAAAAGAAAACGGCGAATAATTGTTGAGCACTTTGTATAAAGTGAACAGAAACCTCAACATGATGACAAATGTTATCACTTAATCAATTTTCGAGTTAGCTATGTCTTGAGTTTAAATGTAATGATATAAAATAAGTATAAACGTTAACAATACCTTTGAAGGATCTGGCATATCAAGAGGATGTCTTCGAGTTTCAGGTCTATCTATCTTCTTACCAGGTCTTTCCGGTGAATTGAGGCAGTCATGTTTTTTCACGTTAATACTATGTACAGGCAAATGTGGGCATTTTTTACCATGTTCAAGATGCACAGCATGGGTTCTAAAAATAATGTAAACGTTTACTATAATATTACTTACCTATGGTTTATTACTTTAATAATTTAAAAGTTGAATTTGCAGACAATCTCCCGAAGGCTTTTGTAAATGTTCTACAAACATGCTTAGACCCCCCCCCCCCCCATGCACAAACCACCAGAAAAATGTATTATTAACCCACCCCCCCCAGGAAGTTACGCGACCAGGAGTTAATAAGGATGTTGGACGGGGTAGGAGACAAAAAGGAAATATGAGCAGACAATGTGAAGAAAATGGCTTAGTCAGAGCTCGAATGCTTCCTTCTTCACATTTTTTGAAGCCCATACCCCCTTAAACCTTGCTTATCTGACACAGCAACTCTATTCGCCCCAGGTCCCGTAACTTTCTTGAGAGTTGCTCATAGGAAATTTGCCTTGTGGTTTATGCAACGAGGATGGTTGTAGACATGGGGAAGGAAAACTCCCGCGACAAAGTCACCCCCTGTCAACCTGTGAACCCGATGACAGCGATATGCATAGCCTACTAAAAGCGATCTGATAACAGAAGTTACAAGCCGCAATATCACAAACTGCCAGGTCTAGAATATTTCAGTAAATCACATTGTTAAGTTTATGCCAAGTGGTAATATATAGGAGGGTGAGGAGTCTCACGGAACAGAACCATAATGGAAAACTATTTAAAAAGTGTGTAACTGTGAATGCAAATAACTGAGCAAAGGCAAGATAACAAAAGGTAAGAATAGTGTCAATGTGCATGTGAGATACTAAACTTTGTCTATCAGCAGTCGTTTTATCTAAAACTGTTCGGGAGGTCGTCTGCAAATCCACCATTTATTGTTTGAAGTTTTTGAATATACAATAAATAAATAAGTAGGTACTATTTTTAGTCGAAATGAATGTTTACCAAGACTATTTAAAATATAGAATGTATTAAGTACTTACTTATTAAATCCCAGTGAAATTGGTGGTGGCCCAGGATGATTCGGCAAAGGTGTTCTTCTAGATGAGGCTCTTGATGGTGGTCTTGATGAGTTACTTTTATTTTTGAGGCCTTTTGAAACAAATGTATTTAATGTTTTTCTTGCAGAATACAGTTTCTTATAATGATTTTTCATATGAAAATAAACATCCAACTCATTAAAATTAATAGTCATGATTTTGAATTTATTTAAAAAACAACAAATAAGTATTAAAAAGAAAAAGTGTAAAATTTGTAATGTGTTGAATTTTTTAAACTGATTAAAATGAGTTAAAGGAAAGGAATTTCTTATGTACAAACCAACATCAGTAGATGGTTTGTTTGTATTGACATTCGCTACAGCTAACCTAACTTAGAATTCCTGATGGTAATGGTGAAAAATCAATAATTTTAATTCATACTTACCACTCATAATTTCTGAACTAAAAAAAATATGTTACTTAATCATTAAAAATGTATACAATAATTTTGATTCATTTGACTAATCTGACAATTTGCAACTATGTGACAGTGACAAAAATTGACAGAAAAAATAAAATACATTATTTTCAACAAATCCAAAAAACAGAAAATTGTTATCTTTTAGCAAATTTTCATAAGAAAAAATCGCTTCTGAAAAGGTCACAACTTTATGGCATTTTTTAAAAGAGTTGAGCTAGCATGAGACAGGACTAAGTTGTGATTAAATACTAGTCATATTTCTAAAATACTGTCCACTATCAGAACTTATAACTAAGATATTTAGGACGAGGGAATGCCACAATAATTTAATTAATTAATTGAAACAATATGTTGTCATTCTAAGGCACAAATGTGTTCTGCTGAATAAATTGATAAATTATACACCAGTTTCTTTGTCATCTAATGCAGTGAAGATAAATGAAAAAATACTGGCAAACAGGATGTATTTCATCAGTGGCGGAACTAAAGATGACTGAACAACAACCCCCCCCGCAAACGATGATTTTGGGCCCCCTAGTTTTTAGTACATTTTCTTTAAAAAAAAAAATTAACTAATGAGGAGATCTCGACTTTTCAATTTTGAAAAAATGTCTTCAAATGAGCGCTAATTAGGCCCCCTAGAACACATATCCGGGGTCGGTTTGAATTTTTATATGTTTCTATATATATATATATATATATATATATATATATATATATATATATATATATATATATATATATATATATATATATATATATATATATATATATATATATATATATATATATATATATATATATATTTGTGTGTGTTTGTGTCTGTGTGTGTCACACCGATAACTCAAAAAATAATGGGCCGATTTTGATTAAATTTGGTGAATACCTTCCTTTTGCAGGTTCGTTATCCAGAAAAATCAGCCCAGGTTTTCCCGGAAAATTTTGTGTTTTCTTTAGAAAAAAATTTATATCTCCGGAATCAATAAAGTAAGGGCAACCAAATTTGGTGCGCAGGTTTTTATATTTATAGGTAAGTTACCTACCAAAATTTAGCGTTGTAGGTCAAAAGATAAAAAAGTTATAGGCATTTAAAGAAAAATTAATTGGGGTTTTCCTCAAAACGTCAAAGTCGGAAATAAAATGTCTCAAGAAGAATGTTTTACAAACCCTGAAGTCTTAGTTTAAACCGTCATTGTCCTTCATTTTAATAAAATATTTCCAGATAATTCATTTCAAATAGACCCTTTCTTTGACGCTTGGCAGTAGCCTTAGCTATAGAGTTTATCGTTTAATGGTATATAATTTTTGTAGAATTTTCGTAAAAAATCAATAAATCTCTATATATCCATTATTATACAAAATATTAAAAATAAATTGGATATATTAATTATAGTGTGCCTTGAGCTACATCTTAAAAAAATATTTTTACAATCTCAGCATGGCCCATAAGTCGTTGGTGATACAAATTTTTTATTTTTTTTAATCAAACACGCCTTATGTTATTGTATTTTTGCATTTTCTATCGAAATAGAATGCATATTTGTAAGAAAAGAAATTCTGGACACAGCAAGTGCGTTATGGTAGCGAATTTTGATCAAATGCTTCATAGTTGAATAGCTCAATTTGCTATTAACCTATAAGATTGACCAAGAAACGAGTTTTTTCGGGAACACTTTAAGTTTACTTTCGGAAATTTTTGTACATTTTCAAACAATAAAGTTATTTTGATGAAATATATTATATAGGTAATTATCTTTTAAAGGAAATAAAAAAAAAGTTTATGATAATTGGCTACAAAGGAAACCTCACGTCTCCATTCACAAAGTAGTGTGCTCTATTTTTATTCGTTATCTTGCCATATGGCACATTATGGCACACATTATAGACATTTGTTTTAATTTAAAATTTTGAAAAAATGTTTTTTATTAAAATCCGCCGCAAAAGGAATCCTCTATTCACGAGGCAGCGTGAATCTATTTTTATTGGTTGTATTGACACCTGGCACACTTTATGCGTATTTTAAAAATTGTTTAAAATGGATAAAGAATATTTTTATAAAAATTCGCCAAAAAAAAGCAAACCTTACTTCTGCAGTGAGCAGGGTGATCTTTATTTTTATTATTTGTGTTCGACATCCACATCTGGCAAACATGTGATGCATATCTGACTCACCACTGACCAGCATAACTCTTTGTCATAATAACTCTTTTTCATAATATCGGAATTCACAATTCGAAATCGGAAGACACTAGGCACCTGAGGCCTGAAGGTAGGTACCTGTTATTTGAGATTTGGTACTTATAATAACATATAACAGAAAGAGGAGAGACACTATTGACTATCGATCAACTACCCAATTGTAAAAGCAGATAAATAACAGAACCTGTTATTTTCAACTGTCATTTTTAAATAACAGTAACAGGTTCAACTGTTATTAGAAAATTACTGTTTTGCCCATCACTATCCCTTATCCAGTAAGTATGAAATAAATCGTTTAACGGACTGGGGATGAAAGATATGATCAAGCACTTTTACGTTCTTCAAATCAAAAGTCACCCAGCCCAGATTTCTATAACTGTAATTTTATGGCTATTGCTGACATGCCAACAATCTGTTTACTCGTCTTAACGTAAATGATCTAAATATATCTCTTAAGTATATAATTTTAATTTAATTTTTTCCTAAGTATGTAGATATTATATTATTATGATCTCATAAAAGCTGCCTCAAGGGCCCCCCCGTGGTGCGGGGGCTGCGGGGGTGTCTGTTCGGCCACTGTATTTCATTTTGAATTATTACCAAAATAACTACATAAATAAAAGATCAACAACACAATTTACATTTCAACTGGCAAAAATGAATATTCATGGCATAAATAAGGAACAGTCAGTACATTCTTAGATTTTTCGAAAGCTTTCGTCGACAATGTGTATCTTTTAAGATCATCATATACCTTTCTCATTTGATCAAAGTATTTAGCTTCATAGTAAGGTTGCTTTAATGACCCTAATGATTCTAATTGTTTATTGATTGCTGTAGCTTTGTCCCATTCTTATAATGATTTTTCTTTTTCTTCGAAACTTTCAAGTATTCTTCTACTTATTGGTTCTTTTTTCATAATTATTAGCCACTTGTTCACTGATTTACCTATAGCTTCCTGGGCTGCTGCCAAATTATCAACTTCCTCCATTTTATTTTACTTCCAGATAGTCACAACGTGTATATCGCATCGGCGACAAAAATTTCAAATTTTTTTTCCCCTTAAATGTCGTAAAAAGTATTTGAACATATATAAAAGATGATTTGGGAACGAAAATTTTCTTTGTCTGTCAGTCTGTATGTGTGTTTGTAGCCACGATAACTATATAATGAATTCAGATATTGTCTTCAAATTAGATAGTTAACACTCGACAAACAAACGGTTCGGATTGTTTTTGAGTACAATCGCTTTAGGGGGTAGGGGATGAAGGGGGGGTGGAATTGGTCAAAAGTGACATTTTCTCGTTAAAACTCGAGTAATATAACGTTTTAGGGTTTATTTATTAGAAAACTTTTAATTTAATCAAACATCTGGTATTCTGTGCTAAAATTAAATTACGGGTTGAATGTGTGGGGGTGGAATATTGTTGACAAAAATGTCGAAATTTTTCTTTTGCTAAAACGGTTGAAAAAGTCTCAAAATATATAGAAAACTTGATTTTGGAACAAAATATTTTTTGTCGGTCGGCCTTTCTGCATCTACGTCTGTCTGTTAATAGACGCAATAACTTTCGAACGAATTGAGATAGCATCTTCAAATTTGGTATCCAGTTAGCACCCGACAAACGAACGCTTCGAATTGTTTTTGCGTAAGATTACTTCAGGGGGTAGCGGATAAATAAGGGTCGATTCGGTGAAAATTGACATTTTTTCAATAAAACTTGAGTAATATAACGTTTCAAAAGTTTATGGGTACAGGAATACAAATATTTTCTTTATGGTCAAGTCAAATTCATTTTATGAGAATATATTTCTGAAGAGAATAAATTATCACAGCTGTGTGGAAGTTATGATTCAATTTACAGCACAATTTTTAATTTGATATGATATTAAGATTATTATTTGATTATGTTACCTTGTTGAACCTGTTTTGCCCTTGGTTTATATATTTCAGCGGAACCTTTTGTCTTTGAATTTTTCTCAATGGTGCTTGTGTTAAGCCTTGAGATTATTTAATTTGTTAATGGACTTTGTGTTAGCCCTTGTTTTTTGAATATGTGGACTCTTCTCACTGGCGCTTGTAGTGGCCCTGATTTTTCTGATCTGGATTGTTCAATTTGTAAGGTTGGACAATCAATTTGTGAACTCTTCTGTCCCTGGACATTTCTCAATGACCCTTGGATTATTTGATCTGGATTTTTCAATTTGTAAGGTTGAACAACCAATTTATGGACTTTTCTGTCCTTGGATATGCTGAAAGTTTCTACAGTAATATTTAAAAGGGAAGAAAGACGTGTGTGTCACCAAAATTATGCGTTAATGTGTAACTGGGAAATTGTAAAACTAAGTGTTCCACAGGGATCAGCATTGGAGCCGTTATTGTTTTTAATATATATTAATTAGCTATATTCAATATGAATTCAGAATACATCAATTGCCACTAAGCTTACGAACCCCTCTATGAAGTAAAAATAAGGGATTGAAAAAGAAGACGACGAAAATCAATTACAATTTCTGCCTGGAAGCCGGATCCGGTACACTGGGGGATCAAAAAATGAGACAGTTGTACATGGCGCGAGACCGGGAACGGACATATCCTGTCCTTTATGCAAGCGTGCCACTGTTCTTCAGGCGGAAATCTTTACACTAATAGAGTGGGCTAAAGAAAATAACAAGAGAGCCTATTCAAATAAGCGGATCTTTATTATGCTAGACAGCCCTCAAGGCTATCGCCAGCTACGAGATGTCCTCATCACTAGTGTGGTAATGTCGCGAAGAACTGAGCACTGGCGGACCGGAACATCGTAAAGCTAATTTGGGTACCAAGCCACTGCAGTATTGAGGGAAACCATGAATTGGCCTGGAGGGCGCGGAGACGATGGACATCGGTTCAGAGCCGATACTACCTATACAAAAATGCGAAATCCTAAGGGAAATCAACCAGTGTATTACCAGTCAGCACATCAACCCCTGGGCAAACAAACCAGGACTTAAACATAGCAAAGAGCTAATACAAAACCCTGCAGCAAAATGAGCGCACAACTGCTACGCTGTAGCAAAGAGCAGCTCTGGATCATTGTAAGATACCTCACAGGACAAACGACTGTCAGGGCACATCTTGAAAAAATTAAATAAACACGAAGGTGACCCGACTTGCAGATTATGCAATAAGGAACCTAAAATGGCAATGCATATTTTACGTACATGTGAAGCACGTGGTATCAAAAGACATTGCTTATTCAGGAGACCAGTAATGCCACTAAATGATTATATTTCATGCACCTGGACATACTCCTTTCATTACTTATGGTCATGACAAGCAAATATAAGGGCCAGGGCAATAAGCCTACAGTACAACCGAAGCATAAATTACAGACGGACAAATAGTAATGAACTATCTGCAGGTGTGATCATTCCTAGAACTGAGTAGTTTGGTGACAATATTGCAATAATTTTAAAGGGTAATGATCAGATGGATAATGTTGTATCTAATCTGTACAAAATCTTAGACTACTTAAAAAAAAAGATCTAATATTAAACATCAATCAAACCAAATTTGTCATTTTTAATAAAATTGACAGCGCTCAGTTGCAGTATGATAGTTCAGCTCTGTTAGTTGGTAATGGTGAACTTTTCTGGGACTTAATTTTGACAGGGATAAGGACTGGAGACTGGATGTACATTAGGTTGCTTTAAAGGTTTCAGGTATGGAGTATGTTCATGGTAATATCCTCTTCGGTAGATACACATTCCAACTTGTATGCTTGCAATGCATTTGTCAAGTCTTGACTAAGAGGTGTAATATTCTGGGGAAATTCAGTTGAAGTTTCTGGGATCTCTGTTTTTCATTTCTTTAATCTGAAATATGGGAAACATGTAAAACTATATTAAAATGCAACAAGTTGGACACTTGTATTTCAATTTTATGAAGAAATTTTGTTAAGAAACATTATAATGAATTATTTTGTGAAACTAAACTTACATATCAACATCCTACTGAAGGTATCACATTACATTTGTGTCAAACTCAAACACACCTTAGAAAAGTTGGCAAAGAGTGTAATTTGCCAACATATTTAATTTCATAATCACTTACCTCATCATACAAAAGAATTAAACTGGATTAGATGCAAACATGCAGTCAGATACTTATAAATAAAAATCCATGGTAAGTTACAGTATTTTGATCAAAAATTATTTGAAAATAAAAGGACAATGTCTTTAAAATGTTTAAAATATTGAATTTTAAAATAAAATTAATTTATTACAATCATAATAGAATAAGTAATTAACGATGACAGCAATATAATGGTCAATTCTAATGAAAATATCGACCTACAACAACTTATTATATTATTACTACAATTAGTAGAGGTATTCTGTTTAATATACTTTAAAAGCAGAGTTTCCAAGAAAGGGAGATTCATCAAATAAGTTTGCTCATTAACAATATGTGCTTTTTTATCTTCAAAAGCTTAAAAAAATCAAGTCAGCAATTGTCATTACAAAAATGTATTGGTTCTATGTGGTTATTTACTATGATCCCTATGTTGAGAATCTGATATGTTTTGTCACTGTAGATCTGTTAGCGTAGTTATTTCTAAGTGTAGAAATATGTTCTTTGTATCTGGTGTTCAAACTTCTAGAAGTTTGACCAATATAGAATATGTTAAAATGTGTACAAGCTGATTTATAAATATCAGCTTTTGTTAATTAATTGATTAATTAATTTTTATTGTGGTTAAAGATCAATTTTATTTGCAACATCCATTAAAAAAAATAATTAAACTGTAAAAAACAGGCAAAAGATTCAGTCAAGAGAATAAATAACCTTTTGTTTATTTGATTGACTCCTTTAACTATCTAGGTCAACAGCGGGATGAATAATAATAATAATACACATTTATTGAGGTTTCCCTCCATACAGAAAAATACAAATAAACATACAATAATGAAAAATTCTTACAAAAAAAATCTCCTTCAATAAATGTAGAGAAAATAACTGCCTAAGTCAAAGACTTGTTGGCAGAATAAATGAACACTATGGAATGGTACGTTATGTTTAAAGCGTTCTCGAGCAGGACAAATTCATTTTGCTCTGTCTCGGACGTGTACCTTAATCAGAACAGACGTGTCAAAGATAAGAAGTCGGCCTGTAGAAATTTACTTATTATGTGGTGACAAACGACAAGCCAACATGATATCAGCACATAACATTCTCTCTCAATGTCAGTTTTAATCACATGCTCACAAGTAGAACGGATCAATCTTTTTTCAACAATAAAGAAAACAGCTTCTCTGTATAAATAAATTTTGTACAAGAAGGAAACTACAAATATTCCTAGCCAATGAAATGACCACAAAAGTTAAAATCTATCAAAGCAGCACCTTCATAATGAGTTTATTCTGTTTATAGATGACATTTCCAATTCTATAAGTGACGCAACTGGTGAGTAAAAAGGTTTTAAATTTTAAATAAATGTCTGAGTTTCAAGTTTATCATAACCTTAACGACATACTTAGTATTTTCATTTTTACATGAGCAGATGTTAGCTTGCTGCAATAAAACAAACTGGATTATATATACATATTTTATTTTGAATCTTATTTTATGTACAACTGGAATGGTATAATACTTATAGTTACAAGAGACGGATTATGGTGACTGAAATAATTGAATTATAATATATATACAATAGTTTTGTTAAGTACAAATAATTCTATCACTATTTTCAAAAGTTCAAACTTGGCCATAGCTAAACTGATTTTATTTCATTAAGTTTTTAACAGTGGCTTGATAAAATGTAATTGTGAATGAAAATATTGCAACATTTACAAGATCAGCTTGTTTTTTAATCATGTTTGTAATATTTATCATAACCTTTAAATTACTTGTAATATGCAGTGATTGAAAAGTAAAATAGTTACCAAGATTTCATTATGCCATTATTGTCCTTACAGTTATAATTTTTTACCACATTCAAACTGTAACATAGCTTTCAGTCATATGGCTGTCAGCTGTCAAAATTTTATCCATATTCTTTAATGACACTAAGTGAAGATTGGAAGCCATGATGAGCACCGATAAGCACATTAGGAGAACCCAAATCACAACACATTAAAAAAAAAACCTGACGGTCGTTTCACTGACCAAGATAGTGTCATCAGAGAATAATTAATTCTAGATATATTATATCAACAACTCTATTTATATTCTTCTGCAGGTAGTCGTTCACTAACGATTTAGGGAGGTTCAACGACACCAAAATTAACATATCTTGTTTGGCTGAAATATCTGCATTCTTTCATTATCTATCGGACGTGCTTCTGTCAGTATTTATTTTACAAAGCAATCTATCCGGAGACTTCATAGGTGGCGGAGCGAGATTCTACATTTTTTATTATTACTATATTTAGCAATATATATATACTTTCGAAGCCGTTTAGTTGCCCTGGTTGTCTAACATTTTTTATTAATTTAATATTCTCCTCATTAACGTGGTGAATAGTATCCCAAATATATCGGGTGACGGAAGATCTATCTATAGTACCATATCTTAATTGTGCTAAATGTTCTTTGAATCTAATTCCACGTGATCTTTTTATTTGTCTGACGGATTTAAAATCACAATCTTTACAACCTATTTAATAAATCACCGACATTTTGGCCGTACTATCCTTGTCTTTTGGGTTACCCGGCAAGTTTTTTAAAGTATTTTTTGTCGCAAATGTTAGTTGCAAATTGGATTTAACAAAAATGATATCTGGACCCCTCCTCACTCGAGGTTCAAATGGTAAGCAAACTAACTTCTGTCGCCAGACATATTTGGAATAATAATCACAACTTTAATGAGAATCTAAAATGAATAAAAAAATGTTAGGCAACCAGGACAGCTAAACAGCTTCGAAAGTATATATATATATATATATATATATATATATATATATATATATATATATATATATATATATATATATATATATATATATATATATATATATATATATATATATATATATATATATATATATATATATATATATATATATATATATATGTATATTACTAAATATAGTAATAATAAAAAAATGTATGAATCTTGCTTCACCGCCTATGAGCAGTCTCCTGATAGATTGCTTTGTAAAATAAATACTGGCAGAAGCATGTCTGATAGATAATAAAAGAATACAGATATTTCCGCCAAATGAAATATATGAATTTTGTTGTCGTTGAACCTCTCTAAATCGTTAGTGACTGACTACCTGCAGAAGAATATAAATAGAGGTGTGGATATAATATATTTAGGATTATTCATCATCTGATCACACTAACTTGGTTAGTGAAATGATCGTCAGGTTTTTTTAAATGTGTTGTGGTGATTTGGGTTCTCCAAGTGTGCTTATCTTCTATGACACTTGATTGAAAAGTCATGGCCATGGCCAACTTTAGATTCACCAGAAAAGTGAAAAATAGGCTAATGACTGATTTCACAAACACTGTTTAAATTAAAAAAAGCAATTAAAGTTAACCAATAGTTTTTAACAATTACACATATTCAAAATCTATGAATAATAGAAATAAGTTTAATTATCTAAACCAGTATTTGTGGAAATGACAATTGCAAAACAATTGAAGTGTAGAAAAATTAGAGCCTATCATTATATCCATGTTAACAAGAAACAAAAGTTTCAATTGTCATTTGCCATCAACCACTGATTATTGAACTGTTTGTGAAACCAGACATCATTTCATACAATATTTAGATTTATTTAGATTTTTAACATATTTACAAATTAACAAGGCAAATATACATACATTTCAGATATCTATAAATAAATAAATATATTTAACAAATGATAACAATAAAACCATATTGAAATTAAAGCTAAAAACCCCCATCTTCCTGTTAATCAAAATTAAAACTAGATATATCACTCAATTTTAAAAAACTCAATTTGGTTACTACACAAGATATGTGTAAAGAAACCTAGAACTTTTCTTTTATCAGTTTTTCTCCAGTAAAATAGAAAATGTTATAACTCATAATTAAAAATACAACACAATGAATTTTTCAAAAGGAATCAAACAAACACAAAGCAAGTTTTAAATTAGCATTTAATATGGTTCAGTGGTAAGGACATGTACCTCCGAACCAAGGGTTACCGGGTCCGATCACCAGAGTTTGTCTTTAATTTTTTCAGCACATACTGTACAATTAACATCAACCGAGGTTTGTATTTGAGCAAGTTGAATGTCTGCACGTTCCGCCCTTCGGAGGGGCGATACTTTATAAACTGACCTCACTTTTGGAATATTTTTTCACAAGTAAAAAGTACTTAACACGTTGGCTGTCAAATAGGATAGAATACTTACCACTAAAACCAACAATTTCTTTTAAACAGTTATAAATAAAATAGTGTTAGTTTATGTATTATTTTTATTTTATTTAGATAGATGGGTTCCAAAAGAAGTTAATATGAAATAACAATACAATCAAGTTTAAATTTGCAGAGACCTTCAGCTTCACTATGAAATTGTTCTTATTTATCATTAAAAAAAATGGAGTCCCCCAAAATATCACCCACAAAAAAAACTTTGAGCAAAATAACACCTGGAAAAATAATGGCAACTGTATTTTGAAAGCCATTTTACATAAACTGGCTAAAAAGAAACTATCTATACCAGAATTTTAAAAAAATTAGATTAGATACATATAGGTGCTTAGAAATTTAAATCCCAGATTCTAGAGATAATTTTATGTCGCTTTAACCTAAATCACCTTAATCCAAAAATGCTTCTTTTAGAATTGCCCCTCACCTCAAGTTCTTTCAAATACCTCTCATAAGCTGTTACTTAAATATATTAAACTTGGCACAACAATTATGTTCCCAATGACAACTCGGCCACTATATGATTTTTCTATTGCATCATAACATTAGCGTCTCATTTGGGGGAAGCAAAGACATTTTAAATTATAATTCTTTCATAACTTACTTTTTGACATTTTTGATACTAAATAGGAAAACACTAACATTTTTTCTAAGATACAGGTACCCTTATTTATTGTCAATACGATACACCTTTTGAGGAAATTTATTTTGAATTTTTTCTGTTACCTTGTACAAATTCACCAATGATCACGAAAATAAGAGTGGGCCTTGGAAAATCAACCAAATAAGGATTATATGAATGTCAAGTGAACAAAACTGTTTCTGGATACACCATCTGTTACTAAACATGAAGTGCCATAGGCAATTCTGAAAATCTGGTCAAACATGCGAGCTGGTCCAGATAATGTTCCTGCTTTTCTTGCTCGTGATTGTTCAGTTGTTCTGGTTGAGCCACCAAGCCATATTTTTAACCTTATACTTCACTCTGTCTATCTCTTACAGGAATATCAGGAAGCTGTGTAAGTCGATGCGTGTATTTAAAATGGGATATCAAATCTATGTAGAAACTACAGACAGATAATGATTTCTTCTAATTTTATCAAGATATTTGAATAAATTTTACATTCACATGTAAATCTTCATGTTAAGCAACTAATTGTGGAGAACCAGCATGGCTTGTATGCTGTTATTAGCCTACTTCATATGACACATTACTTATCAGCTGCTGGCAAGCAAGTCGATGGCAATATCTCACGAGATTTTGCTCCGCAAACTTCCTTTTTTGGTTTCTCAGACAATCTAATCAAACTTTTTGCATCTTATTTCCATGGCAGGAGAAGTTTTATTGTATACACAAGTTTCAGATTATCGGAATTTTCTTAAACTTCAGGTGTGCAGCAGGGTTCTGTCCTTGTGTCACTGTTTTTTAACATTTTTATCAATAATATTGTGCCAGTTTGATGTTCAGACCTTATTGTAATATGGATGACATAAAAGTGTCATAATAAATTCTATAGGTGACTGATCTCATCTTCAAAAAAATCTTAATGAGATTGATAAATGGTGTTGATAATTATTTATTTCTCAATGTCAACAATATCACTATGACCTATACTTGTAAACTTTCTACAATTCAGTTCATCTATAAGCTCCAAAACAAATATGTATTTCAAAATATTTCATTTTCAGATCTCATAGTTTATTTGATAAGTTCGGCTTTAATATGCACACTGAAACTCTTGCAAATTCTGTTCTGGTGACTTCAGAAATTTAGAGGTCATGGAGGTTTTATGCAATCCACTTGCTCGAGTCGGTTCTATCCCCCCTGGATCCCGGGTCACTCGGACCTGATGGCAATGTTGCGGCTGACACGCTTGCCAGGAGTGGTGCCCAGAGAGACTTTGTCGGACCAGAACCCGTGCTGGGGATAACATCTTGCACAGCAAAACGCACCTTAAAGACCTGGACAGAAAGAATGACAATCCAATATTGGCAAAATCTTCCAGGATTAGCCCACTCTAAGGCCTTCATAAATGGCCTGTCTGAGTCAAGGGCTAAAAAACTTCTAAGAGTTAAACAGACAACAACTGAGTACTCTAGTCGGCCTGTATACAGGACACTGCCGCTTGCGGCACCACATGCACCATATTGGGATCGGTCAGGAGACCGAGGGCCGGCTGTGTATGGAGAGCGACGAGACAGCAGAGCACGTGCTGTGTTCCTGTCCGGCAGCAGACAGGACTAGATACCTCCTCTTTGGCAAGATAAAGCTTGCTCCGGAGGATCTGGATCAACTTTCGCCCACGAAGATTATCGACCTCTGCAGGAGGCTGGCTTTGTTGGGCGAAATAGAACTATTAGGCGTGAGCCACAATAGACCTTATGGTCGCGGTGGAGGGACCAGTATGGCCCCACTCACAAACAAACCTAACCTAACCCTGCTTGAGTCGGAATGGAGTATGCACTAATTGTGTGGTCACCCAATAACCAGGGTACATGCTGCTCTCCTCAAAAGTGTGCAAAGAATATTGTTTTTAATATGTAAGGTTTAGAAATACAAGTATACATATATCCCAAGTCACTGAGTGAAGATTGGAACATGTGATGGGCACTGATAAGTACAATTTGGAGAACCTAATTCAGTTTTCAGACCTGACGATCGTTTTGCTACCAAAGTTAGCGTAATCATAGGGATGAATAGACTAAGCGAATAAAAACTAGAACTCCTATTTATATGTTAGCTGACAAACAATTGTGAACAGTTTCCTCTATGAAGGTATACAAACAAACTCCCACTGTCTAGTCCAAAATCCCTGTAATTAAAATTCCATTACCTGCTTTTTTAAACTGTGTGTAGTTATTGAATATTTCTTCTAAGAAGAAGATACTGACTATTAAAATAACAACCGTACTTCCTTCATCGAAATTTTTTATTGAAATTTTGAAATATATATATATATATATATATATATATATATATATATATATATATATATATATATATATATATATATATATATATATATATATATATATTGCTAAATATAGTAATAAAAAATGTATGAATCTCGCTCTATCGTAAATGGGCCACGCTATATACACTTTCGTATTGTCTTTCGTGAATCCCTTTTTATTAACTTGAGATTTGCTTCATCTACACGGTGAGTATTATCCCAAATATGCTGAGCAATACATGATTTATAGTGCCATATCCCAGTTGTGGTAAATGTTCTTTAAATCTAGTTCTCAAAGGTGTCTTAGTTGGCCCAACACATTTAAGTTCACAGTCCTTACAACCTATTTCATAGTTTCCCATTTATGTGGTTTTATCTTTATCCCTTCCTAGCAAATTTTCAATGTATTTTTTGTATAAAATGTTAGCTGTAAATTGGATTTCTTAAAAATGATAATAAAACATTTCGTGAATTGTGGTTCAAATGGTAAGCAGACGATGGTTTTGTCTATATTCTCTTTTCTGAAAAGTTGTGGATTCCGCTATTATTTCTTTGTTTTATGTGTATTGAATAATTTTTCCACTAAGCAGATAGAATGGCCAATATGCTTAACTACGTTCTTAATATATTTCAATTCTCTGTTGTATATTTCTTTATTTACAGGAAACTGTATCAATCTATGAACCAAAAAATTCAATCTAGAGGTTTTTTTGTGAGAAACTGTGGCAAGTCAATCGAAATCTAACTCAAAGTAATGGTTTCGTTCCTGTGGATGTCAAATTCCACAGTGTCTCTATTTTTGATAACTAATACATAAAGAAAAGGTAGTTTGTTATCATGCAAGCCGGCAGTTAGTTAGGTTGGTACATAAAATTGGGCATTTACATCATGTCAACTGAACCTATCTAAAATTCCAATCGCGCCGGTATTTGAATATGGATCTGTGGAACACATCTCTGCTGGGTGCCTCGTGATGGGGAACTTACCTGCTTGCCAGCGCCCCAGCTCATGCTGTTGCACTATTTGCAAACGAACAATTGTATTGCGTAATTAGCTGCAAAGCAAATGAGTGATTGGACGTCTGGGTCTTTGCTCAAATCATGAACGACATATGTTCTTTGTGCAAAACCCGCAAAACTGATGTCAGTAGTCATCAGTCTAGGTATGTTATTTCTGATGAACTGGATGTTGAATTTAAAAGTTATTGAGTGGTGGTAAGGCAAAGATACAATCTAATCAACCATCTGAAAATGCAGAAGAATGCACCCATGTTTGTTATTAATATCTATTTCATGGTTGACTTTAATAAAGTCAAATTTACTGTTTAATCTGGCACTAAAATCGTCTACTTTGCATACATTTGTATTAAATACTGAGATAACATCGTTCATGTGGTTTCGTTATGTGGACGATATTTTTAGAAACTGTTAAGATATCAAATTAGTTTTAAGACATACAATTAAATACTATTTTCTATATAAGGGTTTCCAATTAAAAAATAGTTTGTTTACTTTTGAAGAATATGGCGATATGCAATTTATTTATGGTGAAATGCATGTAATTTTATAGCAGCAGCATGCAGATATGCTAACAAAATGTAAAATCAAAAACTGAAAAAACATTTTCTTCAAAAACAGTGAGTCACAATAAACAAGGATAGCTTTTTATTAGAAAACCCT
This sequence comes from Tillus elongatus, assembly GCA_964006375.1. Classification (NCBI taxonomy): domain Eukaryota; kingdom Metazoa; phylum Arthropoda; class Insecta; order Coleoptera; family Cleridae; genus Tillus; species Tillus elongatus. The sequence goes on from OZ023264.1 coordinate 61,356,383, forward strand.
CTAGAGTATTTAAACTTATTTCAAAAATACTACGAAATAAAAGATGAAAAAATTATAATACAAAATATGCATTGCCGCCATATCCAATTACCAACGTGACGCTAATGTTTCTAGAGTTGAACTTGGTTCAAACTACCTGATATCTACAGGATGGAATGTCATTTTTTTGAATTAGTGTACAGAAATTGAAAAGGTCTAAAAGATGTTAATTCTTAAAAATATGTACTTATACAGGGTGATTCATAAGTGGTGACCAAAAATGAAATCCCATGTTCTTTGAACAATTTTAGAGAGGGTATGTCCTATAAAAAAATTCCTATAATGCTTCATTAAAAAGATACAGGGTGTTGAAGTTGAATTTCAAAAAATAAAACTTCCCAATTTTTTAAAAAGTAGCACATATATTTTGCTGAAACTTCGCATGTATAGGCTGTTATGGAAGGCACGTATTCTACCATAACAATTGAATCGGCTAATCCAGCAGTGGCGCGCGTACCCACATGTCATTGCTTATCCCTCAAGAAAAAAACGGGTACGCCAATGATATATTTTTTTATTTTTTGAATCTAACTTTCATTCGTGAACAAAATGACTCTCTTGATAATTTTCTCTACGACCCTTATTTGTCGAGTAAGCATTGAATCAGGTAAGTGTTTTAGAGCACAGTTCATGATTTTTAACCAGTCGTTGTTTGGTAGAAAATCGCAATGATACACTTTTATGCCTCCATTGGCCTGAATACACGCACGACATCTTTTTGATATGGAAAATTTAATGTCTTGATAATTTTTTGTACGACGATTATCTTTGTTGTATTTTAGTAAGTAGTAGTCTGGTTTGCCAAAGTTGTCATTAAGTGTCACTTGAGGTTTAGGTTAACAAGTTATTATTTTGAATAGGTGTAAGTGGTAAACTTTATAAAATTGCAAAATTTTCTACTCTTTTACTTCTTATAATGGAGTACACCTCTGTAGAGTATGCAGATATAATTTTTAATTACAGATATGCTGATGGAAATGCTCTAGCTGCTTGCCGGGAATATCAACGTAGGTTTCCCACTCGCCGTCAACCTACACCAAGGGTTTTTTCTCGATCGTTTTCAATACTTCGACAGTGCGGTATTGGACAACGTCCTGACGCTAGAGCTAATGGTAGAAGACAACATCAACTTGAAGACGAAGAGAGAGTGGTGGATGCAATGATGGATCAACCTTCTACAAGTACTCGGAGGATTGCCACACAGTTACAATATTCTCAAAGCTTTGTTTGGAGAACTTTACATCGAGAAGCCTTACATCCATATCATCGACAGAATGTTCATTGCCTTCTACCTGGAGATAATGTGCATCGACAGGTCTTTTGTGAATGGATGTTGGAAATGAACAATCAAAATATCTTATTCCTTAATCTAATCTTCTGGTCTGACGAATCAACATTTAGAAGAAATGGTATTTATAATTCTCATAATGAGCATGTCTGGTCATTGGAAAATCCACATGCAACAAGGACTCGCACATTTCAACATAGATTTTCCATTAATTTATGGTGTGGTATTTTTAACGGTTCACTGTTCATGGAAGTCCTGCCACAACGTTTAAATGGATCTTCATACTTAGCGCTCCTAGAAAACTGCGTAGAAAACATTCTAGATGACATTCCACTAGCAACAAGAGGTATAATGTGGTACCAGCATGATGTTGCACCAGCGCATCATAGTCGAAACGTTGTTACATGGCTACATGAACATTATAATAAAAGATGGATTGGCAGAACTGGACCAATACATTGGCCTGCAAGATCACCGGACTTAAACCCACTTGACTTCTATCTTTGGGGTGATTTTAAGCGACTGGTCTACAGTGAACAAATAAATACACCAGAGCAGCTACAACAACTGATAAATAATGCTTTTCGTCATATTCAAGCAACAATGAATCCTCAAGACATTAAATTTTCCATATTAAAAAGATGTCGTGCGTGTATTCAGGCCAATGGAGGCATTTTTGAACATTTATTGTAATAAATAAATTACTATAAGCCTGATAAAAGTGTATCATTGCGATTTTCTACCAAACAACGACTGGTTAAAAATCATGAACTGTGCTCTAAAACACTTACCTGATTAATTGCTTACTCGTAAAATAAGCGTCGTACAGAAAATTATCAAGAGAGTCATTTTGTTCACGAATGAAAGTAAGATTCAAAAAAAAAAAAACATTGCCATACCCATTTTTTCTTGAGGGATAACCAATGACATGTGGGTACGCGCGCCACTGCTGGATTAGCCGATTCAATTGTTATGGTAGAATATGCCCCTTCCATAACAGCCTACACATGCGAAGTTTCAGCAAAATATATGTGCTACTTTTTAAAAAATTGGGAAAATTTATTTTTTGACATTCAACTTCAACACCCTGTATATATTTAATGAAGCATTATAGGAAAATTTTTTATAGGACATACTCTCTCTAAAATTCTTCAAAGAACATGGGGTTTCATTTTTGGTCACCACTTATGAATCATCCTGTATACAACATTGACTCACAATTTGTATTAATCAAATAAAATAAAAATAAATATATAAACTACTCACACAGAACACAAAGGGTTTTTTGATGGGAAAATCCAGGCTTAATTAATTAAAGCTGAATTCAAATACAGATAGTAACGAAAATTGAAAAAAAGAAAGCCAATCCTGAGTTTGTTAAAAAAGAAATTAAAAATTTACATAGAGAAAAAGCTGATACGAGAAAATTAATAAGTTATATAAAAATAATATAAACATATATTAGTAAATGAGTAAATCAAATTACTTGATAATAATACATTTAAAACACAACCTTTTGAAGTGGCATAACTCAACACAACAATAATTGTGAAAGTGCTCAAAAATAATGTTTAGATAGATGCAGTCTTTTTAGTATTTTCTATGCTAAATAATTAAAAATAAATTGAAAATAATATTTGACTTTTTTTGCATAAGTTTCTACCACGGATATACAATTAATTAAAGAACTATTCTCACAATTTGCATGACATTTGAGTGTAGTCTGTGTATGCAATAGAGGGAAGCGACACACTGGAGCAATTATGTGTTGAGACAAAGACAAGCGATTAGCGTTATCCAACTATAGAGTTGAGATTGACACATGAACTTCACAGATTAAAATACCCCATGTTATTCAAACTTCATAGCACATTCTCTGTCCCTGTCTAGGCAAGATAAAACAACCACATTTCAAAGGTTCTCAGCATTTACTTGTCTAAATGTATATCTGTGGTCTGAACTCAAATTTATTATTGTTATTTCTTTGACTTAATTGTTTTGACTATTGAGTTCATTTTCAAGATAAAAGATTCCGAACGGGTCTAAAGTGAAAAGGTTTTTCTAACTAAATTTTGAACTAGACTGCAAAAAATATGAATTACAATATTCTTATGTACATGCTGTAATGTAATTACAGCATAATTTGATCTTTTTGTCATTTTCTGCTGGAAGTCCTACTCTTAGGAGCTACAAAGTCTAGCTCAGGAACAGCTGTTACACTAGAAAGAGCACTTTTTCTTGAATGGAGGTTTGTAACCCTACTACCTTTGGACACATTACAGGGTGGCACATAATTTTGAAAAGCATCAAAGTGACCCGGGTTCGTTATTATATTCGGCGTATTGTTTTCACACAAAGTGTTCATTTGATTAAACTGGTTGAACCCTCTACTTGGGGCGGGAGCCACTCTTTGCTGGAGTCCATTACTTGACTGTGTCACAGGCTTACTTGAAATGAAATCACTCCAGTAGTCATCATCATCGGGAGCATTCTGTTTCGTATGTTTCACTGGACTACCAAGTGCCGTATCTTGTGATTTTCGCAAAGCATTACTTACAGGTAAAGTAGTGTTTGGTAGACTCTTAACAAAATTAGCTCTTCCTGTCCCGTAAGTAGCCTGTCCTGGATAAGCTTGACCAATAAATTGATTAGTAATTAATGAAGGTTGCATATTCACAGGCTGATGATTTGCTACCGAGCTGTTATAAATACTTGTCTGTACAACATTTAAAGGTGTCTGAGAGGAAGGTAACTGAGTTTGGACTAATCCCATAGGTGTTATTACAGGTATCGGTTGACGCATAGGCTGTACATGTCCCAAATTTAAGACTGATAATGGCAAATCAGGAGTGGAAGTTCTTTCTGTCTTTGGGGATGAAAGAATATTAGTTTTAACAGTTTCCTGTACAGAAACAAAATCACTCCAATCATCATCATCTAATGACTTTTCTTTTGTTTTCTTAGGGGTTGGTACAACATTTAATTTTGATTTATCATCAGCTTTTATTTCTTTCTCTTTTTCTTTAATATCTGGTTTTATAGAATAGTTCAATTCTATGTTGCTTAGATCTTCATCTGTTAATCCAGGTTCAGGCCATTTGATCTGTGCCAAACTTGAAGGTTTAGCACTGACAACTTTGACAGGTTCAAGAGGTGTCGGTATTAATGGTTGTAAGGCCATGGGATGCAGAATAGGTTGTTGTATGCTTTGTGTAAAACTAAGCTGATGTGATTTAACAGCCTCTGAATTATCTGATGGTAGTGATGAATGAAAATCTGTAAACTCATCTTCAAGATCATTATTATCTAACGGTGGTAGTTGTACACATGGTTCTTTTGTTGATACAGGGCCTGAGCTTTTGAAAGAACCAAATAGATCATGATCCACAGAGTTTACCTGATTTTCAACGCAAGACTGAACTGGTGCACTACTGACAATTGGATGAGAAATCATGTCTGCCTTTGATGCCGTTTCGGTTTTCTTTAAAGAGTTATTGCCAGGCCAAACCATTTGAAAATCATCAAAATCGTCATCATCATTTAGAGTGGTTTCTTGTTCTTTTCTTGGTAAAACTGGAGTGACAATTGTTGGCTGTAGCCACCCAACTGGCTCTAAATCACCTGTACCTTTATCATCTGAGATATGAGTTTCCCTCAGAGGTATTGACCAGTTTTGTTCATTAGATGTTTGGAAATCTGTGAATTCAAAATCGTCCATAGCCTTTTCGGTCTCTTGGACATTTTTTTCTAGATTATCTTTGCTACTTGTGAACAGTTCAGGTAAAGTTTTGGTGTTCACAAAATTGGTGTCAGGACTAGAAAAAATTAATATGTCTGGCTGAATTGCTGGGATAGATGGTGAGGGTAGCAAGATGCTTGATTGTTGTGTGGTTAAATTTCTGCTTGCTGTATGGCTTATACTTGCTTCTTGTATTTGTTGTGATTTTTCGGCATTCTCTTTTGCAGCCTTAGCTGAAAAAATAAGGCATACTATTATGTGAAAAGTAAACAAAAAGTAAAAGCTGTTTCAAAACATCTTGCGTTACAGTTGTGTATTTAAAATCATATTTTATACATTGCTTCATACAAAACAAATTTTATATAAACAGTTTAATCAAACTCCGCAACCGAAACAAATACAATACAGCTGTGCTTTTCTAAACTTGTGGTCACGCAGACACTCCAGTAATTAGGACATGTCAACATACTGGACAGTTTTGTGTCACTGCACTTTTTAATGTTTATTTGTTTACTTGTCTCACAAGAGGGTAAGCTTGTGCTTGTAATATGACATAATTTTGGTAATAACCTCTTCCAAAGATTTAACTGTGAAAGTGTAAACATAAATATTAGATAAAACAGATGAACGCAAGATTTACACTATATTATTATACATTGTATGTATGAGCCCTAACAACTATATGTTGGGACAAGCTAACATTTCGGAAATAATACAACAGCTTTTCCAAACGACTGAATTATTTAGTTTTTACTTTTCAATACAAACATAACAGTAAATTCTATATTATTAAAAAACCTTTTCATGCCCTGGCAAAGTAATCTCTATTGATAATAGCGTAATTTGTCATTGGAATGTCAAACTTGATGACAACTAAAAGTTGGGACAAGCACAAATCTTGTACTTAAAATGTTTAAATTAGTTATAGGCGGCGTTGGTATAAACGCCAAAATTATTTTATTTGTCCATTGGCAGTTGGCCATTAATGTAAAACGTCAAGTAGTGATGTTAGTAATTGTTAACATACTTTATTGTTAATTTAATTAAAATAATGGGTCGTGGAGAGGCTACGAACCAGAAATTACGTGAAATTATTATTCATCAATACCATAAGGGTAAAACAATGCGTAAAATTGCTAGTGATTTAACTATTTCAAAATCTACAGTGTACAATATAATAAAAAAATTCAGTGAGACTGCTAATGTGGATGTTCGGGGCAGAAGATCGGGAAGACCGCAACTCGTTCTGAAAGAGATTTACGAAATTTGGTCAAAATATACAAGTCGTCAAGAAGAAGCACCCTTCGAGAAATAAGTGCTAAATGGAACACGGTAACTGGATTAAATATATCTAGAGAACATTGTCGAAAATACATGCGTAAATGCGGTCTGGGATTTCACAAGGTAAGTTTACTTTTGAATGGTTCATACAGTATCAAAAGTCTCATAAAATGTCTTATTTAGGCAAAAGAAAAGCCGCTGTTAACAGAAGTTCAGAAGAAAAACCGATATAATTGGGCAAGATCTAAACTACTCTGGAGAGAAAATGAGTGGAATAAAATAGTATTTAGTGATGAGGCTAAATTTGATGTTTGTGTTGGAGACCACCGTAAACGAGTAATACAGAATAAAACAGAAGCCTTCCATAAAGATTGCCTGAAAAGAGTTGTTACGTTCCCAAAGGGAATTATGGTGTGAGGCTGCATGTTGGCAAGGGGTTTAGGTTTTTTAAAATTTATAGAGGGCACTGTAAATGCCCAAAAATATCAAGAGATACTTCAAACCACACTTTTGCCTAGTATTCAAAAATTGTTTCTCGACAATTATTTCATATTTCAAAAAGATGGAGCATCATGCCATTCGGCAAAATCAACCAAAAAGTGGTTTGGTGACAATAATGTAAAGGTTTTATTCCATCCAGCTAGCAGTCCGGATTTAAATGTGATAGAAACCGTATGGCATAAAATGAAGCAGTATTTAAGAAACCACCCTCAACGTACAATATCTGATTTATGGACAAAACTACAAGAAATCTGGGACAATTTTTCTGTTGAAATGTGTCAATCTTTGGTCAATACAATGCCTGCAAGAGTCCATGCAGTTGTTAAAGCTAAGGGTGATGTGACCCCATATTAAATTTAGCTTTATTCTCAAGTTGTCCCAACATTTAGTTGTCAGTTAATTTGGACCTTAAGTGTCAAAGTACTCCACTGCTAATGTCAATTGCTTTACCAAATCATAGAAACATTTTTAAATGGTCTAGGATATATTGTTATGTTTGTATTTAAAAGTAAAAACTAAATAATTCAGTCGTTTGGAAAAACCGTTGTATTATTTCCGAAATATTAGCTTGTCCCAACATATAGTTGTTAGGGCTCGTACATGGTCGTCGAGAAGTTCAAGAACTTGAGAGTGATCATACACAGAAGTGGCAGCTGTGAAACAGAATTGGACACATGTACAGAAAACACTGTTAAACTATACCCTACAATGAATAGCAACTTCCTGGGAAAAAGAGAGGTGTTAACAAAAACAAAGCTCACAGTATATAAAACTATATATCAGTCTACTTTGACGTTTATCACTGGGTCATGGATACTCTCTGCTAGTCTAAAAAGCAATGTGCAAGCTCTCGAAATGAAATATTTGGGAAGAGTAAAAGGAATAGAGACAAGGTCGAGAATGATGATATAAGGAAGGAGTTGGGTGTGCAATCAGTCGTAGAATGTATAGATAAGAAACACTACAGTGGCTGGGTCATATACATCGAATGAGTAACAACAGGCAAGTAAAGAGAGTATGGGAGGCAAAAATCGTTCCAAAGAGGCAGAGAGCAAGACCCTAGAAAAGATGTAACGATAGCATGGCAAAGATACTGCATAGATGTAGATGTAAGAAGGATGCTGCCTGTTTAAGTATCTAATGATATTGAGACAAAATTTTCCTACGGATAAATTTTGTCTTCAAGTTGGGGTCAGATGTAAGGAAGATGCTTACTGGTTTAAGTATTTATTATATTGAGACAAAATTTTCCTACAGATAAATTTTGTCTTCAAGTTGGGGTCAGATGTAAGCGGGATGCTGGCCTGTTTAAGTATTTTGATTTATGATATTTCTACATACATAAATGTTTGATTTGATTCTCGGAAAAAAATTATGAAAAGTCGCCATAGAGCTGAATATTTTTGATTTTTGGTGTCAAATATATCCGGCATAATATGCATAAATAATATGTAGACCGCGAGCAATGATGAAATTGTGTGGTATTTAATTACGTGAAGTCAGAACACCTTACCAAGCGCAAAACGCGCGGTACAAGGGTCAATTGAATGCAAAAAAAAAATGAAAGGAATGGAATTCTAAACGGTACCGGCAACGATATGACGGGTAAGTAACCGCTAAATATGCCACTTGAGTTACAATAGAAAATTTCTGCAAACTCAGTGTTTTTGGGGGACTCGGCGACAGAAAAAATACGGTGACGAGAAGACAGTGTTCTGGCGGCCTGCGGGCTAGCCGGTTCCGCGCGATAATCGTCAAGGGTTTTTGTGGAGTAAATAAAGAAGTGAGTGAGATTTGAGGGATACAATTAGCTTTTGTTTGAAAGGGCGATTATCGCGAAGATCGTGTTTCACATAGGGACGGGTAAGGCAGAGTAGAGAGCCTAGGATTTTTCTGGCTGAGTTCGTTCCTATTATTATTTGTCTTAAATATTCCATAATTTCTTATTAAGAAATGGGTCAGCTGTCTCGAGTACCGAATTAATTCTTAAACTTAAATTGTATGTATATTTTGAATCATATGGGCATTAAGTTGGGGACAGTTACCAGAGTAGCAAGGGTCCTTTTTTTGGGTAAAAGTCTGTGTTTTGTGTTGGAATAGGTGCCAAATATAGAAAAAGAGAGACTGCTGAACGATAGAAAAGTATAAGGAGACTAGGTGAGATTTAACCTTTTTATTAACATTTATTTGATTCTCTGGATGTAATAAAGAGCCCAAGGTTTTAAGTGGAAAGAACAACCTTTAAAAATGAAAATTCAAATAGGCACACGCCACCCTAACCAATCAAAAGAAAATAATAATAATTGTATTTTTCTGATACTTGGAGAAAACGGTAATGTAAATTATTAATGTTTACTTAGAGTAAGAAAATAGGGTAGAGGAGAGATTGTGCTCACTATAGAGATTGTTTGTAAAAGATTTATACTGCTAGTTCTTCTTTTTTGTTGTTGTAAGGAATAAATTAATTATTTATTAAAGGGTTTTTCTTAATTATATTCTGGCTCTAACCTTTTGAAAGTAGAGATTAGCTATTTTGTTAAATAAAGAGTAACGAGCTTTTGACTCTATAAGGATTGACGAAAAGCCACCGGTTACATAAAATATTCGACATTCTTTGGATTACATGAGCACACAGAACCTATATCACTAACGATAACTCAGTGCTGACTACAAAGTAACCAATACCGGATCCAAAAGTAACGATTACATAACGGTATTAACAAGTAATGATGAGTTCTCTCTTTACCACTGTCTTGCAAGATGTTTTAAAACACTGTTGATATTAGTTAGTACTTAATTTGTGTAAAACATTATTTAACAGAAACCAAGCTTACAACTAGTTCGATCATAATAACTAATAGCAACAACATTCCTGCAAAAAAAAAAAATATTAAAGCAATATTATAGGATTGGAAGAGTAGTTTCAACAAAAAGACTATTTTAATTAGGTAACCTTCGAGTGTAAATTTCGAGGGTCTTTTCATGTTAGGACAGGTTAGGTCAAATCAGATGAAACTAAAATCAAACAAAAAATGGATTAATCGTTGTTACCTTTATGTGGTGAGATGGATCCGTCCTACATACAGATGTAGAGATAACTTCTCTGGTTTCACAAGTGCTTATTTTCGTCACTACAACCGGTTTTGCCGTTTATACCTTAAGTCAGGTGAAACCAGTTACAGAAAATAAAACAAAGACTTGTGAAGTCAGAGAAGACGGTTCCATATCTGTATTTAAATAGAAAATATCTCTTTTTGGGACAGTACAAGGTCTGATCAAAAAGTTCCCGGACATAATTCTTGTTAAGTTATTGCAAAACATCACAACTTATTTAACCTTATCCCTTTTAAAATACCCCCTGCCTAGTCACACATCTCCCAATGACGCTTCCACTCCTGGAAGGATGTAGACAATGCGCCTTACAGGATCCTGTTAAGTCCGTCCAGAGATTTTTATTTTGCCTTTTTTTTATCAAGTGTGTCAAAATCTTGTATTTGCCTGATGTAACAGTTGCCGACTTAATAACTAACTATCGGATGAAAGTAAAGCAATTTTTTCGAAAAAATCAAATAGTCAAGTATCGCAAATAAAACTAGCAACTGTGAAAATTGAAAACCTTTCAGTTCAAATGGTCATAGTAGGCTGCCATCACAGATTACAGATGTCAAATAAGTTAGTACGTAACAATTTATTTAATCAATAGTGACAAAAGTAAAGCAGCTTTCACCAAAGTAACTTTTTATTTCATTTAAAAACAAACAAAAAAATGGTTGAAGAGTTGCAGAAGTAACAAAATTATATAAGTATTAACTTAATAAGTAATAGGATACCTATTGTTGGCTATAGCTTTTTGACAAACGACGTGGCATTGATGAAACTAAATTTTGGATAGTAATAAGCGGCATATTCGTCCAAACCTTGTTGATTTTATCACCTAAAGACTGTTTGTTTGGGAATCTTGTGACATGATCCGACCTTCAATCTTATACTAAATTACTGAAGGTTCTTGATGGGGCTGAGGGCCAGTGATTGTGCTAGCCCCTGCAGAACCTGTACATTGTTGTCCTAAAACCACTCTTGAAAAGGCGAGATGAGTGTTTCAGAGTATTGTCATGTTGAAACACTTATCACAAAGACTGAGCATAAGCCAGCATAACATTTTGGTGTATGCTCCTGTATGCCAATTGATCCATGGTCCCATTTCTGAAGTATAATGAACCTACTACAGTCCATGAAAAACAACCCCATAAAAACATATCACCCTGTCCATGCTTTATTGTCAGTGTACACACTTTAAGTGAAATCACATATTTACAGGACGCCTTACATGCCTCATCCCATTAGAATAAAAAAAATTGTAACAAATTGTATCAATAAATAATAATTTTTCCAGTCTTGAACTGTCCAATTCAAATATCATCGACATATACAAGTCTGGCGACACGTTTTCTTTCAGAAACCAGCACTTTCTTGCCTGGACGTCTGCTGGAAAGTTTCGCTTCGACTAATCTTCCTTGCACAGTCCGTGGACTAACTCCAAGGTCAGGAATTCAGCAACTATTCTTGGTCCTGACAACAATGGATCTTTCTGAGAAATTCTTTTGATTCTCCTATCCATCCAAAGCGTAGCTTTTCGCCGCCTTTCTGATTTTGGCTTTTTTTTACATCATTCAACAGTAGACCTTAGGGAGATCCGACTGTCGTGTGAGGGAGTTGTTACTTAAAACAGGGCGTCTATCTGGGTCGTTATCAGAGTCATCAATCGGATTGGTAATATAGTCAAATCTCTTTAAGTCGGCAACTCTAAAAGTCGCATTTCTCCTTAACTCGAATTACCCAGCAAACCTAAGCGGAAAAACGACAGTGTATATTGAAATCTTGCTCCCTAACTCGAATTTCTCCTAGTCGAACTCTCTATAAATCGACTTAGATTCCTTGAAAATTAACAAGAACATGTGGGTAAATAAATCTCCACAAGTCGAATCGCAAATGTAACTGAACTTTATTTTTTCAAGAACTGGGCCGTTTGAAATCACTCGCCAAAAATATATAACAGATATTGATTGCCTGCCATGGCGGGTGGTCTGTCTGCACAAAATAATGTAAACAGGTGAATACCCTTTCCTTCTTCAAAGAATCTGAGATGGCGATGGACGGCTTAATTTGTCTATGCGTATTCATTAATTCATTAACTGTTTTGTTCTCGTCGTACGTACATATATGCCAGTATAGTTGCAAATCAAGAAACCGAATTTTGGAGAATGGCTTCTAAAAGAACTTTGAACACAATATCATTATTTGAGAAAAAAGCAATAATAGAGGAACTATCAAGGGTTTCTAAAAACAGTGATATTGCAATTAAATACGGCTTAGCGTGTAGTACACTGTCTATAATTTGGAAAAATAAAGACAAGGTGTTGTGACTTTGAGAATACTGACTGCAGCAGTAAAGCAAAGAGAGTTCGTGTATGCACTTACGAGGACGTTGACAAAGCAGTCAGTCTGTGGCTTCGCTCAATTAGAGAACAGAATTTGCCCATTAGTGGACCCATTATCAAAGAGAAATCTTTCTTTTACGCCGAGGCTATGGGTCATAGTTATGGTTGGCTGGAGAAATTTAAAAAGATACATAATATAGTTGCCAAAGTTCTTAGTGGCGAAGGAGCATCTGTTGATGAGGTTGCCAGTAGCGAGTGGGTAACTCAGACTTTACCAAAATTAACTGAAAAGTATCACGCTGACAACATATTTAACGCAGACGAAATAGGCCTATTTTTCGAGTACTTGCCAAATAGAACGCTTACATACAAAAATAAAACGTGTTTTGGAGGAAGGAACAGTAAGGAGTGAGTTACATCGTTGCTTGGAGCAAATATGACAGGTACAGAAAAACTGAAAGTTTTGATGATTGGGAAGAGCAAGAACCCCGTTGTTTTAGGGGCGTTTTATGGCTAAATATAGATTACTTCAGCAGCAAAAACGCCAGCCGAAATTTGTTCTACCTGATTGTTGAAGCTAGACCAGAAATTTGCTGCCCAAAATGGTAAAAATTTGTTGTTCATTAATAACTGTTCCAGCCATCGCAAAGACATTCAAGTCAAATTGAAGTCTATCGAACTTGAATATTTCCCACCAAATATGACAGCTAAGCTACAACCAATGGACATGGGAATTAATCAGAATACCAAAGTGTGTTACAGACGATATGTGTTGCTAAAGATGATCAGGTCATTTGGGGAAAATGGTAGCCTTGCAAAGTTATCACTTTTGGATTGTGTAAGGTACGTTTCAAAAGCTTGGTTCAATGTGAAGGAGTACCATACGAAACTGTTTCAATAAGCCAGTTTTGGTGTTCATACTGCGTAGGACAATGAAGATCTTGTTCCTCTAACCACTCTACTACAGACCTCAATTTAGGGAATTAATGAAGTTGAATCGTTATGGAACCAACTGATAGAGACTGGGGTTGATGTAGGAAAAGCAACGTACCAAGATTATCTCCTAGTTGACAATAAACTAACTGTGAATGGTGCACCTAGTGACCAAGAAATTTTAGACAGTGTGTCTAAGGGCGCAGAAAATTCAGAGACGAGTTATGAGAGTGCCTAGAAGAAGCTGAAGAAATTCCTCATTGCTGTGATATTCAAAAAGGATTGGGTTTTCTGAGGAGAGCTTTAGATGTGAGTGATGATATACCAGAAAACATATTCAAAATGCTCAGAAAATGCAGATTACGAATTTTTTCGTGCCTGTCATTAAGTTAAGCTAAATGTGTATGTTACATGCAGTATTACACACACACACACACACATATATATATATATATATATATATATATATATATATATATATATATATATATATATATATATATATATATATATACATACATACATATATATATATATATATATATATATATATATATATATATATATATATATATATATATATATATATATATATATATATGTGATACTGCATCTGCAAGTCCGAATAAATGTGTGATTACAATGATGAATAAAACAACATAATTGTGTGTACTAAACAATGGGTTTTCATTAAATCTCTTTAACTTGAATGCTGTCTCTGTCGGAAAATTCGAGCTATTAACTGCCAGTTGGACCTAGAGAGATTTGACTGTATTCATCTTGTCAGGCATTGTAATAATGGCATTAAGCAACTTAAAAGTATCTGTAGGGTCAGTACTCGGGCAATAAATCTTTCTATTGAATTGTTGATCACCTTGCGCATTTGTAATGAAAATATAATAGTTTTCCAGCTAATTGGAAGCCAAGCGCCATCATTTTTCTTGTTTAAAGATTCGGGATGTTTTTTGATATCGATTGCTTTGAGGATAATTCTGGTTCTGAAGCTGTAGACTGGAGCCAGGATTTTTGCACGGTCAAAATATATTTTATGTCCTGTATGAATATGATGCGTGGCCAGTGCTGATGATAGGTCAAATTTTATAACTGCGAAGATTTTCCCCATATTCTATTGTAGATACATCTGTTCGTTTGTCCTACGTAAGTTCTGGAAACGTTGGAACAAGGAATTCCATAAACTGCATGGGATTTGTTTGAACCATATCCCTGAAAGCCTTTATTAGTGTTTGTTGTTGCGAAGATGGTTTTGATGTTATGGGTTCTTAAAATTTGGTTGATTTTGTCGGTGACATCTTTAATCTATGGTAAAAAGGCTTTGTGCTGCCAAGAGGAGTCTGTCTGTTGTTCTTCCTTATCACCTACAGTCGCCAACCTGGCTTCGGGTGACATCACAATGTTTTTTGTTGATAACTTTACAGATGATGAAATCATTACAGCTGCTAAGAGAATTGAGGCTAACATGTCCTGTGAACTCGATCTAGTTCTGGCTTCTTGGTGCGCGACTGCCTATATGCTTTCTTGACTCCACTTAAGAAATTTTTTAAATTGATTCTTAGACCTGGAACATTGCCCGCGATTTGGAAGCTGTCACGAGTTTTCCCTGTCTTCAAGGTGGGGGATAGTGGTGATCAATCAAACTATCGACCAATAACCATGTCTCTTCTGTAAGATTTTTGAGGCCTGCCTTTTTCAGCGAATATTGCTTCACATCAAAAACAGACTCTATTTCTCAGCATGGTTTCATTCCAGGGAGATCGACTGTGACAAATTTAGTTGATGTTACACAGTTCATTGCGCCCGCTCTCGACCGCTCTTCACAGGTTGATGTTGTGTATACTGATCTATCTAAGGCCTTCGATTGTCAAAATCATTATGTTCTAATTGACAGGATGTGCGCTATCGGATTCTTCGAGGGTTAGCTTGGCCTATTCAGATCTTACCTGGATGGAAGGAGGCAATTTGTTGAGGTTGGGGGCTTCAAATCTAACGCCTATCACATAACTTCGGGAGTGCCGCAGGGCTCCATACTCGGTCCACTACTGTTTAATATATTTATCGACCCAGTTAAACATGTTTTACATGTTCCTTTTTTAATGTATGCAGATGATATTAAGATTTTTGCAAATATTTCGAGTCTTGATGACTGTTTGCAGCTCCAGAACTGTCTTCAGATCCTTGATGAGTGGTGTTGTCGGAGTGGTCCTTCTAAGTGTTATGTGATGTCCTTTACTCGAAAGAAGCACTCAATTACTTTCAGATACAATATAAGGGAATATAATCTTTGAAAGATTACATTTTTCAGAAGGGATGTTATTTCCTTGATGATTTCTTCTCATAATTTATTTCATGGTATATTTTTTATTTATGTTGATTTTAGTATGTATGTCGCTTTTTTATACCTTACTTGTTTTTATTTATACGTTGTGTGCTATAGTTTACAATTTTGTGTATTAATTGATAGACATGTAATTTTTTTGGCAACACGAACTAGGAAAATTATAATTGTCTAACTGGTATCTATGAAATAAAAATATTTATCTATCTATATCATTTGTAGGATAACAGAAAAAATTCATGCGAGAGTACCAGCTGCTCCTGATGGTACAAGTGGGGCTTTGGAATTTGTTAAAGCAGTAACTCACGTCTTGAGTTTAGATAATGCAATGAAAGAGACAGTTGACATCTTGAAGAGTAATTTACTAAGGCTCATAGGTATTTTGTACTAATATTCATAATCTTTGTAGTAAAAACAAAATTTAAAAAAAATGTGACATGAAATAATTATCATTTGTTCATTTTAATGTTTTTGTATTGTCTAGGTGTTGGAGAATTTTCTGGAAAGGCTGTATGGAAGAACACAATGATTTCTTACATTACACTGCAGACAATCTGCAAAGCTTGTAACCACTGTAGAGATATCGATCTTGGAAGGGACCAATATAGATCAGAACATTCATGGTTGTGTCCTTTGTGTTATACACCTTACGATCATTCACTCATAGAAAGCTTCCTGTTAGTGGTATAGTTGGTTTGCAGGCGTCGCTATGAGGTTACAGTATGAGGTTTTTGTCATTTACATTTTCTAGTAATGTCTGTCTTAGTTATGTCTGTTCAAAGAACATTATAATTTAAACAGTCCTGTAACTTTTCGATTAGACCTTGTATCTTAAAAACTCGAGCTATTTACATTTCTGTTCACTATTTTTATAAAAACGTCAGATTTAACACAAATCATAGTCATCCAAATCTTAGGGTGACAATTTAGTTATTAAACTAGAACCAAAGAAATATTATGAATATTAACAGTTAGCAAACTTTTTTTGTATTCAAAGCAACAGACATTAATGCTAACATCACAAACAATCTTTTTAATGTTTTCTTCATAAAAATATCACCTTATTATACAGAAGGCGTACCTCAGGAAAACCTTCCAAACCCCAAATAGTTAATTTATGAGATTACATTTTCTTTATTCAAAAAATAATAATAAAATAGAATGCCAGATGCCATTCAAAACAGTATACTGGAAAAAATAATAGTATACAGGCAATTACAGAGATGAAGAATTATTTTATAGTTAAACTTATCGATGTAATTCAAAGATGCTAAAAGGTCCTTTGATTTTAAATTTTGCATGCTCAAAACACTCCCAATTTTTTTTTCATTTACATAATTTTCCATCAGATTAGTGTTATGTAAAAATATCTTAAAATATCTAAAGCTTAATGTAATGATCCTATTACAACATATGACCCTTGTATGATAAATAATGTGTTGGACCAGCAAGCAACCATTAAGCAGCATCATGGTTTTATGGCTAATAAAAAAAAATGAACAGTAAACAAGAATCTTTTGAAATAAACATTCTCGATGCAATTGTAGACATGCAGTTACAGTTTACAGCAATATGCGGCCATACTATGAGCAGGTCTTTGCTAGACGTTCCATTCCATGCAACATCCACTACTGGAATGTTACTTACATTTCAACCAGAGGTCCCATTCTTCCAGTTCATCAACAGGAGAGACGGATTCGTTAGATTTCGGTGTGCACAGTGAGCTGGTGATGTCTAACGATTGCACTAAGTGTTCTAAGTCTAGTAACATAGTTTGGGAATCTAAAGAGTGCGAAGACACAAAAAATCAGAAAGTTCGTTAATGTTGTTGTTTTAATAGATGGTCAGGTTTTGTTTGGGGTTGGTGATTATGTGAAGGAGGCAATCCGTTTTTAAGAAAGCATGGAAAAAATTTTTAAGGGCACATTAGTGTTCAGAACTTTATCCTAATTATAAACTATTAGTGCGAAAAGCAGAAAAGAAAGACATAAAATGTGTTTAATTAAACTGAAAAGAAACCTGGAATTAAATGAAAATAATTAACATTATTTAAAATTCTTAATCATACATATTTTAAATAAAGTAACCTATCATTTAAAACCTGATAAATATTTTTGTGTGTAAAATATCATAATCACTTGACCAACTTTATAAGAAACGTATATACAGGTTGCATAAATAGTATTACACTGAATGGGATGATGCAGAAACTGTTAACATTTAGATTTGACATTTGGTGGGGTTAAATAAAAAATAAAATAGGTACTGATTTAAAAAAGACATGTTTTTTGAAGTTATTTTAATTCTACATTCAGTGACATATCACATGTTTCAGTCCTCAACAGGATTTAAAATAAAATAATAATAAGTACGACCCTGCACTAAAAAAAAGGGAGGTTAGATTAATCTTCCTTAAGCAAAATAAAACTGAATAGTAGGGTTTCTGTTTTTAGTGAATTTTTATTTAAAAAAATTCGGAAAAAATTTTTTTCTTCGAAAATTGCAAAGATTTTTCGATAAAATTTGGTGTACATATTGCTTTGGGAAAGACCTAACTATGTGTAAATTCAGCTTTCTAGGTTTACAGAAAATTGAGATATTCAAATTTGAAACATTTATGTTTAATATCACCGCGTTTCATTGACAATGGCTTATATGAGATCTAGTATGTCGTTGCCCTGGTAACGGAACATTTGATATTATTGTGCAGGTCTGTTAGACGCTGTAACTGACGTTTATTGTATGCTATTAGATTGTTTATATGTTTATTTGTTTGAGTCGAAGAATTATTTGTTATTTGGGAAATTTTTATATACAAGTGCAAATTATTCCTTTATTAATGTTAGTGGGTGGATTAAACAGTGTTTGTTATGTTTTATCAACACATATAAAGGATCGAAGTTTTACAAAAGGGGCTGATATGCAACAGGTTAGTTATTTACTCTCTGATGCTTTGGCGGTAGTTTTACTTAAGTTTATGGTTTAACAGTCCATAATTTTTAGCTAATTTTCGACAATGAGGAGACCGCGACTTTAGAATTTTAAAAATATTTCTTCAAATGAGCGCAAACTAGGCCCCCTGCAATCCATAACCGGGTTTACGTTCAGTTTTGATCTGCTTACATATATACAGGGTGACGCGTTTCTACGGTAAAGCTGAATATAATTATTATTACACAAGAGACAAGAAAAAATTGTATAAGTTAATAATAGGGTGTCTTGAGCTGCATCTTATATAATTATTTTGACAATCACCGGCTGGCCCATAAGTCGTTGGTGATCCCAACATTTTTTTTCAAACAGCCTTATTTTATTGCATTTTTTATCGAAATATGTTTGTAAGAAAAAAAATCAAGAGCAGTAAGTGCGTTTTGGTAGCAAATTTTCATTAAATGGTTCAAATTTCAATAACTCAATTTGCTATTAACCTAAGATTTGTTGGCTAGGAAACCAACGTTTAAAGTTTATTGTCGGAAAATTTTTGTACATTTTCAAACAATAAGTTATTTTGATAAAATATGGCACATCGTTTCTACTATATAGATTATACCGGTAACCAAATTGATGACTGCTTGCATTAAAAAGACATATTTGATATTCAAAGCATTTTTATAAAAATTCACTGCGTTCACTTGCTGCATCCAGAGTTTTTTATTTGGTGAAACTTGCTAAAAATAGAAAATAAATATGACGTATGTAACACAAAATTTAACACAATCACTACCTACAAGTAAATTAAACAAAAAACACAAGTACTATTATCTAAAGCATAAAAATTGTTCGAGCAAATCTCCATTATTCTCTAAACATAAATAACATATTTTAATTGTAGATCGTAAAACTTTACGCAACATATCTGAAGTAATCATTTGCAAAGCTTCAATAAGTAGCCTGCATAGTTCTTCTTCAATCTCACAAATATGAGAGTAGACATAATTCTTGATGTACCTTCAGAGCAAAATCTAAAGTCGTTTTGTCGGCAGAACGAGGTGCCCAAGAAAATTGCGAATGGATACCTATCCATTTACCAGGAAACCTGTTCGACAGTTATTCCCGGATGACCCTGGTGTTGTCAGCGGTTGCAGCATCTTACTGGAACCAACAGTTTTGATAGTCTGCAAGTGAAATGGTTTCCAAAGCTTCTTCCAAATCGTGGGTAAGTAAAATACATTAAAGCTCCGCAGTAACTGAGCAGTGATATATAAAAAAGTCTATTACTTTGGTGCCCAAAATTGAAATCCACATGTTAAAACCAAAACGATGTAGGTGTCCAGCCAAATGAAACTTAAAAGGGTTGTTTCTTGACCAATAATAAATATTTCGTTGGTATAAAATACCATTATTGGTTACCATGCTTTTGCCTGACCAGATAATTTTATGTGGAAAATTCTCGTCCTCTTGACACTTCCCCGTATAACATTTACAAAGCGCTTTTCGCCCCTTCTCATGACTAGGTTGAAGTCCTTGGCCAACTTTCAATTGGAAAGGATGAAATTTATGTTTACGTAAAATAAAATGAGCAGCAGTTAGGTTGAGGTCCAGGCGTATGCTGATGATCTAGTCATAATGGTTAGGGGCAAATATGAGGAGGAACTAGCAAGTACTCTTCAGGAGACACTAAATGTAGTGAATGATTGGTGCCGGAGGGAACAAATGTCTGTGAACCCCCGCAAAACGATCATTGTTCCATTTACTAGAAGAAGAAGGTTGGACAAATTAAAACCACCTATTCTTATGGGGGAAACGATTCCATTTTCGGAACAAGCAAAATATCTGTGGGTTACCCTAGATAAGAAGCTCAACTGGGACATACAGTTAGAGAATGTAATCCGCAGGGTTAAACTGTCCCTGTGGACATGCCGAAGAATCTGTGGAAACAACTGGGGAACAAACCCCCAACAGATGTACTGGCTCTATGTAGTGGTTATCAGACCAATGATAACATATGGAGCCATAGTTTGGTGGCCTAAGGCACTTCGTGGTATCGCAAGGGCCAAACTGGCTCATCTACAGAAACAAGCTTGTCTGATGATAATGGGAGGGATAAGCACCGCACTATCAGCCGCTCTGGAGGTCCTCCTTAATATTCCACCTCTTCACATATGGTTGGAAAGGGTGGCGAGGTGGACAATGTACAGACTAAAAGAAACAGCTGACAGTATGCCGAAGGAAATCAGTCTGGGAGGGTCCGGACTCCTCGATGACATTGAGGGTCACGGGATTCTGGGAATGGTCTCAGACTTGATGCATACAAAGATCAGTAGAGATCTGTCTTTCAAGACCATCCTCCCGGAAAGGGAGGGCTGGGAGCGAAATCAAACGACCCTATTGAGAGCCGATCTCTGCTGGTACTCTGACGGCTCCAAAACCAATATGGAAGTAGGAACCGGCATATATGAGGGCAGCACCGATGCTTGACTATCAGCTAGCCTCGGCAAGTACGCAACCATACACCAGGCAGAAGTGTATGCCATCGAGATGTGTGGAAGGGAAAGTATAAAAAACCAGTGCACACACAAATCGATAAAGATATATGCAGATAGCCAAGCTGCAATAAAGGCTCTTGGTTCCTATCGGTGTAATTCAAAAACGGTATGGAGTTGTAAATCTGCCCTTAACAAATTGGGCAGCTGTAATGAGGTGTTGCTGGTCTGGATACCGGGTCACTCGGACCATGATGGCAATGTTGCTGCCGACACGCTTAACAGGAGTGGTGCCCAGAGAGACTTTGTTGGACCAGAACCGGTGCTGGGGATAACATCATGCACAGCAAAAAGCACCTTAAAGACCTGGACAGAAAGAATGACAATCCAGTATTGGCAAAATCTTCCAGGATTAGCTCACTCTAAGGCCTTCATAAATGGCCTGTCTGAGTCAAGGGCTAAAAAACTTCTAGAGTTAAACAGACAACAACTGTGTACTCTAGTCGGCCTGTATACAGGACACTGCCGCTTGTGTCACCACATGCACCGTATTGGAGTCGGTCAGGAGACCGAGTGCCGGCTGTGTATGGAGAGTGACGAGACAGCAGAGCACGTACTGTGTTCCTGTCCGGCAGCGGACAGTACTAGATACCTGCTCTTTGGCAAGATAAAACTTACTCCGGAGGATCTGGATCAACATTCGCCCACAAAGATTATCGATCTCTGCAGGAGGCTGGATTTGTTGGGCGAAATATAGACTATTATGCATGAGCCACAATAGACCTTATGGTCGCGGTGGAGGGACCGGTATGGCCACTCACAATCAAACCTAACCATCAAACCTAGGTATTCTAATTGTTTGCTCATTTGGTCGAACATATATTTCAGGGTTTTCAGTTACAGCTGACAGTACATTATTTTGTTTCAGTTCGTTACAAGGCTTATTTCTGTTTAACAATAGTTTTTTAACCAACAATACTGTTTAAAGTTTGCAGCTAATCATATAAAAATTTTGTTACTCAGCTGTCCTCTTTCCAGGTAACTGTTAAGATACATACGCCTTGCTTCAACGGCAATATTTTGACACATGTTATAACACTTAACCATATCAAACTTTTTCTTATGTGAAAAACTGCTTTCCATTTTACAAGAAAAAAAGCTATTATTCAGCACTTATTCATGTTACTGCATGACAGTTTAAATATTTTTTCTTTTTTTTTTCTTAAAACTTTTTTTAGCAATCAGAACTTACAGCAGTGTATAATAACATAGGATACTATACATAATGTTCTATGAGCTAAAGTAAAAAACATTAACAGGATGGAATCATACCCAAGTGGTGTTATACATAGCTTTGATAAGATAATATTATGGTTGTGTGGGATCTTTGGCCACTTGTTTTTCAGTCTTCTTTTGGTAGAATCTTCAGTTAAGACTCTTACAGTGCTATTTTGATGTACTTCTAGCTTTGTATGGTGTTTTGAAGCTTTCTGTGAGATTGCATCATCGACCCAAGGAATGTTCACGTATGTAAAGTATGATTTGTGACATACCACTGAGCGTCTGCTATAATTATGTGTTCTTGAGTGGAACCTTTGTATAATATTTACATTGGAGTGTGTGAGCATCCCCATAGTTCAATTCCGTAGTCCATATTGGTTTGATTATTGCTTTGTAAATCATCAATCTGTTTCAAATACTCAATGGTGACTGCCTATCAGCCAGTAGAAGTTCCTCACTTGTATCTTCACCTCTGTTTTCTTTTTATAATGTGTGTCTTCCATGGCAGTCTCTTGTCAAGATGTAACCCTAGGTATCTTGCTTCTTCTGCTTGTGGTATTGGTCAGTCGTTGATTTTCACTGGTGGACAACTATTACGCTTTGGTGTGAAATTTACTTGAACAGATTTTGATTCGTTTACCTTGATCTTTTGCCTTTTGAACCAGTATTGCATTAGGTTTAAATGATTTTGTAGGATATCACAAACTCTGTGGGTTTTCGTGTAAGGCAACCATGATGGTGTAATCTGCAAATGTGCCTGTAATTATGTCTGCTGTTGTTGGCATATCTGCTGTATATAGTAAATATAAGATGAGGTGGAGTATGCTGTCTAGAGGCACTCCAGATTTGATAGAATGCATATCAGAGTTCTTCATTATACTTTATTTGGAAAGAGCGGTTGCTAGGTCGGATTGAAGTAGTAGAAAATAATAGTGTGGCAATCATTTTTTAATTTTGTAGAGCAAGCCTTCATGCCAAACTTTGTCGAAAGCTTAGCTAATATCCAGAAATAGTGCTAAACAGTACTGGCTTGCATCCATTGCCTTTTGGATTTTGTGGACAACTCTGTGACACTGCTGGATGGTGGAGTGTTCCGACCTAAACCCAACCTGGTGTTCTGGTAACCATGAATCAAGCAACTTATCCTCAATCGTTCGGTTTTAGATAAATCTCTCTAGTAGTTTGAATATCACTAGAAGCAGACTTATGGGCCCGTAAGACTTGACTTTACTGACTGGTTTTCCAGGTTTTAGTATCATGATTATTTGAGGGAATTTTAGCTGGTTTGGCCAATATGTTAAGTCACAATATAGAACTGAATAATATTGAAGATACCTAATTTCTGTGCCTGGAAGTTCTTTTAGTATTTGTCCTGTAATCAGATCATACCCAAGACACTTATTTATATTGAGACGTTGTATTTCTCGTTTAACTTCATGACAGTTTAAATGAATGACAATTAATTTCCAGTCGAATAATTTCAAAGGCTTTTATTTTTAATTAATAGTAAATTTATTAATAACAGGTTGTATTTACATAATCAAAGACGAACTTTAAGATCAATGTTATTATGGCTTTGAAAATAATGCACATAACAAACAAAGCTTTTAATTGAAATAGTAGTTTTTTTTTCACTTACTGTAAGTGCTATCAATTGGTTATTAATTTTGTCTTACATGTTTCGTTGATTTTTCAGTTTCATTAGGTTTCACAATAGAAAACAATAATTCTATCTCTTCAGTTTTCTTTTGCTTTAGAAAGATTAATTCTAGTTACCCTTTTTGTAATGGAGGCCGGTATTTATTATTATTTTATTTTAAATATTGATAAGGACTGAAACATATCCGAAACCTATATTTCTTAAATCAATTCCATATTTTTAAAAATTTGGTTTTTCAAGAACGAAATTTCGTACTGTAAAACTGACATTATGATGTGACAACCTATAAAAAGTAGCTGTAAAGAAGTGTTCTTTATTTTGTACTAGCGCTAATAATAACATCAGAAAAAAAAAATAGAAGAGAAAACCTAAAAACTAAGTTTTTTTTAATCTCTCAAAAAAAATGAAATGTTATAATTTTATATTAGTGGCCATTTAAATCCGCGACTTTTTTCCCATTTAACCAAAACGGTTTCAGAGTTCCTAAATCATAGACAGTACAGTCAGAAAGATCAAAGGAATTTTTCATTTTAGAGAAAAGTTCTACGAACGGATCTAAATATATTATTTCAGATAAAGTATTTATCAAATAGTCCTTCATTGCCTATAAAGATCTTCACTATGAAAGACAAATTAATCAAGACATAGTGAGCATTTAAATAGTGCTGCAAACTGAATCATAACTTCCACATAGCTGTGATAATTTACTCTCCTCACAAAGACGTTCTCATGAAATGAATTTAGGGTCCATGACTTGACCACGAAGAAAATATTCATACCCTGCACCTATAAACTTCTGAAACGAGTTTTAATATATATATATATATATATATATATATATATATATATATATATATATATATATATATATATATATATATATATATATATATATATATATATTTGTGTCATACAGATAAATCAAAAATAATACGCCGATGACGATCAAATTTGGTGAATACCTTCCTTTTGCAAGTGGCTTGGATAAATTTGTTAGCCAGGAAAATCTGCTCAGCTCGAATCAATTAAACAATGCTTTGTTTTAGATAGTCGGATTCCCCGGTCCATGCCAGTTCTGAGCGGACCCTTTGATGTATCTAATTTCGACCACGTAATTATAATGCATGTTTGTAACAAAAGAAATTCGGGATGCGGCAAGTGTGTTATCGTAGGATGAACTATAAACCAAAGAGGAAGGCTTCTACCTCTATATCTAATCTGAAACGGTTGCACTAAATTAGGGTGGTAACAATCAATCAATTTTCAATAACTTTTATTGAAGAATTGGATAAAAGATACAATAAAGTAAAAATCAAGTACAAAATAGCTTACCAGAATGGATGTGTGCAGAAGAGAAAGCTAAGAAGATGCTATAAAGCAACATACATCAAAAGTGAATTGTGAAATAATAGAGAATGATCTACATCAAGATTTAATAGACAAACATATTTTTCACTTTTCTTGAACTTGAGAATAATTGAAGGTCTTTTATTTAAATTTTTTGTTTATCCCCTCATAAACTGGTTCTGTTATTAGAGGAGATGTTTCTAGACTGGCTTTAACCAGACAAGGTCAACATTGTGTTACTTGGCCCTGAAATTAAATTTGGAACCACTCGGCTTATAAGCAAACCCCACGACAACACCTAATAAACATTTAATTTTTTTGAGAAGTTTACCAAATGCTTTGTTATATTTGCAGTTTTGGTCATTCAGGACCATTAAAATATTAAGGTACTTTACTCCTATTCCCTTAGAAGTCCTTCTTAAAACAAAATATTCCTAAAAACAAAGTACCTTTCCTAAAATGCTATTAAAAAATGGCAAAACTGAAATAATTCAAAAACAATCCATTTTTTCTTATCTAAAAAAAATAAATAATAAACTGATTGGCAGCATAATATACTGTACGTTATATTATAGCAGATGAATAAGATACTTACGATCAAGTGGATTTGTTAGGCCAGAACTGCTCCAATCAAACTGGGCACTAGGAACATCTACTACACTAGGAGTGGACGGACTTTCAGCAGTATTTGAACTTATAATATCGGTTTTTACGGGTTCCAATGGGGCAGTGCTTAAATTGGCCGCAAATCTCGGCAGGGAAAGATTCCATGACGGTCCATACAACTAAAAATGTAATATAGCTGTATACTATTAGGCTTAATTTAAATAAATAAATAAATAACTTAATATAGTGTAATTAAAATAATAACTGTCCAGAAACGATGAGAAATCTTAAGGTTTGAACATATAGAAAAAAATATGGAAACAAGTTCCCATTAACATAGGTCCGAAAATGCTTCCAGAAGTAGCTACAGGCCCATGAAGACAGTATCATTAAAGTGGTTTTTATTTAACTTATTACGATCTACTTGCAATACAGGAATTAATTTGTGCATATACCAGAGTTTAAAGGGGGCCACTGAGAATGCTGTCAAGCAGCGAAACTAGCCACAGAAACGTTGAAGAACATCCTAAAACATCCAGAATTCGTAAGGGCCACTTGCTCCAGTTAGCTTATGTGCTGGCTACATCCTTCACCTACAAAAACGAAAACCAACAGTGAAGCCAGAGAAGTAGTCTGTATGTAGTATGGACCAGTTTCACCAAGTAAGGGCAACAACAATCAATGAATATCAGGTGACCCATATTGCAACCAATGGCGTGCGAACAAAGAAGTGGTTGGTGATTTAGTGTCATATTTCTTTCGCAGTGTATTTTTGTTGTTTTTTTTAAATAAACTGTTGTTCTTTGAAAATTTATACGCAAAAAAGCAGGCTGTGTAATAAAATAAGAAAGTACTTGAATGCTATTTTAAAATGTAGTTATTCTTTTGCACAACTTACAAAAAAAAAAAGAAATTACTGGTACCTAGTACATTTGGTACATTCTTTAATTTACCTGTGTATTCCACCAACAGCTCAAAAACTAAAAATGAAACACATGGAGTACCAAACGCTTTGCAACAAATGATAGTTGGCTTAAGTCACATGGATTTGAGCTTGTTTAGTGAGCAATAAATAATGTCACATTTTGAAGTTTTCATTGAACAATCTGTTATTTGTGAATTGTGTTATTCTGCCATTTAATAATTTCACTAAAAACTGGTTAAATGAATAGTTGCTCATTTTCGCAATTTCTACAAATGCATTTCTGATATGGAAAATCAAATGGGAACGATCACGAAGCACGGAGATTATTACAAGGAATGTAATCTGACAGGGAAGTCCCGTGCATTGAATGTTTCATTGATTTACATAGAATACTTTGTGAAAACGCATCTATTAAACAAGATGACTCAACTACATACCACTTGAACTGTTGAACGTGTAGAGACTTCTTGAAATATTCACACAGAATCCAGCGATAAGCAAGAATGCTCGCTACCCATAGCACATTTTCAGACTCCAAAACTTTGAGATTTTGAACAGGGAATGCATTTTTGTCAATAGCTAAGGCAAAAATGGCACAGAGATCCCGAACACTATATCAGTATAATATTTTTCACTGATGAGATCAGATTTACTAGAGATGGAATTATAAATATACACAACCATCACATATATAGGCATACGAAAAACAAAAGTAAATTTTTGAGCAAGGCACAACAAAAAATTTTCCATTAATATCTGAGCAGGAATATTTGGGGATTATTTAATAGTGCCCCACATTTTACCAAATAGATTAATTCATTGTAATTCATAATGACAATTTCTAAAAAATGTGCTACATGACCTGCCTGATAATGTGCCTTATGCTCTAAGGACAGATCTGTACTTCATGCAAGCAAATAGATTAAAAAGTAAACGGGGCGGCAAAGCCGCGGACGAGCCCCGAGGAAAAAAAACATACTTCTTAGTTTCTATGAATTGCACTACAAAACCTGTTTGACGTATTATGATTTAAGGACAGTTATGTACTTTATGCAAGATGGGGTTCCACCACATTTCAGTCTTAGGGGCACATTTAAATGAAATTCCTTCTGAGCCATTGATAAGATGTGGGGGCCGGCCCTGGAGGTTGATCACGTCTTTCTCGAGATTTAAATCCATTAATTATTTGCATAGGGTTATTTAAAATCCTTAATATACAAAATATCAGTTCCGAGCATTCTGAAGTTATAAGGAATGAACCAGAAGAAGAAATGAACCTGGTACTTTTACAAAAGTTAAATAGTGGCGTGCGGTCCATGGAAGCAAGGGAAGCATTGCTTCCCTTAAAATAACGACTACATACCTACTAAAAAATAATTTATATTAAACCGCAATATTTAAAATCTCCTTTGTATTTTAAATATTAAATTTCAAATTCTGAAACTAATTTAATTATTAAAATTTTTAATTCGCAAGCTCACACACATAATTATTTATTATGCATCATACTGTACTTGTTTGAATATGCGCTCTTAGCGCAAGGACGTCGTCGCAGTAAATGCTACCGCCAACGACCAGCATGAACCTGATCCTACGGATGGACGGGTGGATGCAATGCCTTCAATTAAATACATGTAGTCAGCAGACCACTTGAGGAGAAACGCTCGCTCGCTCGACTGTGTACGTGTATTTTTAGAACGTATTTTACCGGGAAGAGCCGCTACACACAGAAAGAGAATATCTCGCATTATTTCGCATATATAAGCAGTCGGCCAAGTTAAATACATTGGCATTTTACAAGTATTAATATGGCTACAAGTTCATCAGCTTTTAACAGCGGCGTCGGTGGTGATTTACAAACTTTACAAACAAGTGATAATAATAACTGTGATTGTGTTGTGTTTTTTGATGACCAAAGGATTTTCAACTTTACAGTTTGCTGAAAAACTTGCTATTATTAATAAAGGTAGGCCAAAACCTACTCTAAAAAACTTAAATACAAGAATTAAAACATGTATTCGACATTTCAACGCCGAAAAAACTTATAAACAATATGAATGGTTAACGGGTTGTGAAATCAGGAATAAACTGTTTTGTTGGCCTTGTAGTCTATTTGTGACTGAAAAGGGGGTGTGGAATAAAAGTGGGTTTTCCGACTTGAATAATCTACATAAAGTAGTAAAAAGACATGTTATGTCTAAAGCGCATTTACAGAGCATTTTAAAATTAAGTGTCTTTGGAAAAACGCGAATTGAACACGCCGTTGACAAGCAGATAGAAATTAGTCATCGCCAACACAATGAATTGGTTGATAAAAACAGAAACATATTAAAAAGACTTATTGATGTGTGTTTTCTTGGTCAGCATGAATTGGGCTTGAGAGGTCATGACGAAACTACATCTGCAAATAGAGGAAACCTTCAAGACCTAATTTCTTTAATAGCCAAGTACGACATTTGTTTAAAAAATCACTTGGAACAGTCTAACGTTTTTCGCGGGACATCAAATCGCATTCAGAATGACTTAATTTCGGCCGCTGCCACTATTATTTTGAACAGAATTAAATCGGAAATTAAACAGACTCGTTTCATTGCTATTGTTCTAGATGAAACAACCGATGTAACTAATTTTAGTCAACTATCTGTAGTAATACGCTACGTAAAAATGAATGGGAGTGTACAAGAAAGATTTTTAGGCTTTAAAAATGTGACAGAAGATCGTACCGCAAACGCTCTATATAAAATTGTGCTTAATATTATGAAAGATATTGAGGAGGCTGATAATAAATTAATTGCCCAAAGCTATGATGGGGCTGCTGTTATGGCCGAACATTTAGGAGGTCTTCAAGCTAAAGTGCGGGAAACGTTCTCCAGTGCTTTATTTGTACACTGTTTTGCTCATAAATTTAATTTAATTTTATCCCAATCTATAAATCATATTAAAGAATGTAAAGTGTTAAATGGCTGTTTTTTTTTCCAAATCTACGAAGCGCACACAAGCCTTAGACCCAATTGTTAAATAGCAAAAATTGGGACGCAGAAACAATAAATAGTTCTAGAGGATTTTTGGATGGTTTGAAAGGAGACTTTAATTTTAATTTTTTACTTAATATATTTTCGGAAATATTTCCGTTTTCAGATAATGTATTTAACATATTGCAATGTAAAATAAATGACATTGGTTTTTGCCTGAAAAAAATTAGTGAATTTAAATCCATTATAATTCAAAAAAGGAATGAATTTGATAAGTTCTGGGAAAAAACAATTGAATTAGGAGAAGTGGAGCCACGAAGAAAGCGTCTGAACAATGATAATGTGGCAGACCTTCAAACTTCTTACTGCCGCCTTTTCTACGAAATTATAGATAAAATTCAGCAGCAAATTAACTGCAGATTTGATCATCTCAGTGACCTGAAATTTCTTGAATTGTGTAATTTTGGAGGATTTAAAAGGATACCTTTCCCAGAAGATTCATTCAAATCATTATTCCACCACTATGGACATTATTTTGACAAAGCCTTATTACGATCAGAACTTACAGTCATTTATGAAACCGATGTTATTGACACAAAAACTAACGCGAGTGAACTTTTAACTTTCTTAAAACAATCAAAATTGGAAAATGCATATTCTGAAGTGTTCAAATTATGTGAATTAGTATTAACAATTCCTGCTACTAGTGCATCTGTAGAACGAAATTTTTCTACATTGAAACGTATCAAGAGTTTTGTTAGGAATTCAACAGGACAGGAAAGACTTTCTCAATTTTCAATTTTGTCAATTGAAGATAACCTCGTCCAGGAAATGTCCCAGAATCCACAGTTTTATAATGACATTATTGATGAATTTGCCAAAAACGACAGAAGAATTGAGTTACACCACAAATAGGTAAGTTGCTGAGAATTGCTTCCCTTATTTAAAATGTCACCGCACGCCCCTGAAGTTAAAAGATCTAGGAGAGCAAGAGTTCGGAGATGTATTGAAATAAACAGAAATAATTTTTTATGCTTATTTATACAAACCAAAAAAAATCTAATTTTTAGAGGCCATATTTTGTTATTCATTGTGGGTACTACTATTGATAAAATTATTATTCTGTGCATTAAAGTCATTTTATCACAAAACTGCAGGCTACAACTATATATATATATATATATATATATATATATATATATATATATATATATATATATATATATATATATATATATATATATATATATATATATATATATATATACATTTGTATGTATGTATGTATGTATGTATGTATGTATGTATATATATATATATATATATATATATATATATATATATATATATATATATATATATATATATATCAAATTTTTTACATGTGAATGTTCAAGGAACCATAATAAAAAATAGTAGAAATACACTCGGCGAAAAAATTATATTCCAAAGCCGGTGGTTTGAAATATTAGTTATCATATTTAAAAAAAAGTAACCCCCAACAACATTAACTTATACTTAAAAGTTCGTTTCTGTATTGTAAGTAGATGTTAATCAAGTCGATAAAAATAACCTTATCATGACACCATCTTTAAGGCCTGTAGCTCCCTATAGATATATTTTCGGACCTATGTTAATATAGATTTTTTTTAAATATGTTTTTTCAATGTTTTTTAATACCTTAAAATTTGTCATAATCATTTCCAGACACTTGGTATAATGAACCGCTCTTCAATATCTTAATCTAATTTAATAGAAGATAAAAAAGGGTAAGAATAACGTCTATATTACTATTAATAATCTTAATATTTAAGAGTAGATTAGAAAAAATGTACTTACAACTTCGGTCTCATCAATGGACAACGCCTTAAGTAATGCCTTTTGACTAGAAGATTTGGCCCACTGGTATGACAAAGCTTTTGTTTCAGTTATATCTTTCAATGCACTGAAGATTTTATTATTTCTTATATCCTCCTGCTGATAATCTATTTGTAAGGCGTTTGATAGTTCAAACATCACTTTAACAATAGCTTCTGATTTCCCAAAAACATCTTTAGTATCAATCTGAAGCAACACTGGTATATCTTCTGTATCAG
Organism: Tillus elongatus; assembly: GCA_964006375.1. Taxonomy (NCBI): domain Eukaryota; kingdom Metazoa; phylum Arthropoda; class Insecta; order Coleoptera; family Cleridae; genus Tillus; species Tillus elongatus. The sequence goes on from OZ023264.1 coordinate 61,388,265, forward strand.
ATGAACCTGATGGAATACTTTGCATAGTGAAATCACCAAACTCATCATCATTTATTACATCTGTTGGTGCAGATGAAAAATCAGCAAAATTACCAAAGTCATCATCCTTAACCTTTGATTCAATGGGAGGAGAAAGAGTTTCTTCAGTATCTTCCTTTGAAACTTCTGGACAAGCAACAAAGTCATCAAAATCGTCACTATTATCCTCATGCACTGGGGAAACTTGTTTCTTATTTGAGTTAAAATCACCAAATTCTTCACTTTTCGTTTCAGGTGGCTCAGGCAAAGGTTCGTTACACATAGAAAAATCACCAAATTCATCTTCAACAGTGACATCTTCATTGATTGGTTGAACACCTGGAGAAAAGTCACCAAAATTTTCAACTGCATCTACAGTTGGTGGGAGAACTTCCGAAACAAAGTTACTAAACTCTTCATCAGGCTGACTTTTCTGGAAATTATTTTCACTTGGAAAAAATTCATCAAAAGAGTTATTTAGATCCTGCTCTGGCGGCCTATTTTTTACTTCTTTATTATGTGAATAAGAATCATTAAAATCTTCATTTGAAACAAAAGAATCGTCATCTGAAGGGATATTATTTTCATCTTCTCCCATTTTGATTTCTGATAAAGCGGCTGTTGTGACTGAACAAAAAGTTGAAAAGTTAGTACTATCCAAAGAAGGGTTTTCTTGGATTTTATTTGAACAGTGAGTTCCATTTTTAATTTCTTCAGAACATTTACTATTTGTAAACGAATTGTGATTGTTAGCATGTAATAATTGACAGTTGTTTTGTTCTTGTGGCACATTATAATTGCTCATTTCATTTTCTGTCGTTCTGGTGAGTTCAGTAGAGATGAAGTTGCCGAAATCATCATTCTCATCATTACTGGAGTCATTTTGGTTTAATATTGGTAATTCTTGATCAAACTTTATTTTTGTTTCAGTTGGGGATGAATTTTTTTCGATTTCTGCTTCACTTTCCTCTAAATAAACAGAAACATCTGATAAATCACACTTTGCATCTTTTGTACTATATTTTTGTGATACATTTTCGCCTTTACTAACTAAACTTTCAGAAAATTTTGCTTCATCAAGTGGCAAACTTTCAGATTGTAATAACATATGACTTGTACTAACAAAATCATGTGAAAACTTTTCAAACTTAGAAACATGTTCTGAATCTACGCAACCCATGTCTTTATTACTTTTATCAAAGTTTTCCTGGGTTAAAATTTTCATTTCAGTATTTTGTAGAGAATGTGTGTAACCATTTTGTAACTTTCTTTCACTACTAGCTAAACTACATTCCATAATTCTTCTATTTTCAGGTGATTTATTAAAAGTACTACAAGAAACATCTGGTGTAACATCTAGGTTCTTATTAGATGCATAATTACATTCTCTTGATGATATAGTTGATTCGATTGATGGAGATTTTCTCCTATCATGAAAATCTTTGCTTTCTGTTTCAATATCAGACAGATTTGTTATAATTTCATCAGAAATAGGACTAGTAGGAATTTTATTATTGTTGCTGTTTATGTCTAAGCTCGGTGAAACATTCTTTTTGGGTGATATTTCAGGTGACGGTGGTATAGACAGGTCTGTAAGACAAATTACTCATAAATAAAAAACCAGCTGCTACCGACTCATTAATAATAATGAAAATAAAATATTTGTCTTAATTAAGCAAACTGCCATACAAATAGGCCTTGCTTGTGCTTGTATAGGAAATTATTCCTGTAAGATATGTTTCACATAAAACTGTTGAAAATGCTTTGTTTTGTCAGTTCAAAAATTTCGGCTAAATATTGCACCTAGTTATAATTTTGTCCATTACTAATACTTCTGCAGCCACTCTGCAAACTGAAATAATGAAATGTGTCTATTTCTTTGTCTTCCTCGTAATAATAATAATATGACTAGTGTAGATTTTTTTATATTTTAATAACTTTTATCACCATGTAACGAAATTCCCGTTTCGTTCTGATGAACTAATTTCTTTTTCGCAAAACAAAACTGTAAATTTTCATAAGAAATATTTTTGACTAAATACCATCTTTAAAACACCTGTATATAAAGAAAAATCTGTATAAAATATATTTTCAAGTAGACAAAATTAACATTGGAATGTTATCACTCTGATAATGCCACAGTATGTGTAAATTTGCAAAATTTTGAGTCGTAGAAATTTTAACCAGTAGGTACATAAGATAAATAAAGAAACACAAACTTCTAGAGCTAAAAAAGGATACATATTTTACACCATATAAAAGCCGATCCGCGGGCCGAGAGATTAATTCAATTTTCAGATTTAATTTTCAGATTCATTTTTCAGATTCAGTTCCAGACTCTGTTTCAGAATTCAGTCATTTAGCATCCAAAGTTCTGTCGCAAGTACAGTTCTTATTTTAGCCATTTTTACCGTTTAAATTACGTACTGTTCATCATTAGTAAAATCCGTAGATCCACCATTTATTCCAATACTATTTATTCCTTTATTTATTATATATATATATATATATATATATATATATATATATATATATATATATATATATATATATATATATATATAATTATATCGTAAAAATACCCATAGATGGAATCATTTGAAAATTATAAAATATGAGTACATAGGTAAATTTGTGGGCCTTTAGATTTGGGAAAATCAGTTTAATAAAAAGAAAATTCAATATTTGGTTTTCAATTGTAAATTCCCATATTTATAAGGAGGAAATGAAAGCAAAATTGTTATAACATTTTAAGCAACTATGTATCAATAGCGATAAGACTTAGTAGTAGAAAAAACAAATTAGGTGTGAGGAGAATGACAAGCTGTCAAAAAAAGAAGAAAAACAGAATTTGGAAACAGAAACAAAAATTTGAGAACCACGGCCGAAAAGGCATATAAGAGACTCTTAAATCACTAGAAAAGGAAATATCACTATAAACAAAGAATTGGAAGACAACTAGTTTGGCAGAGAGTGTAATTAAAGACAGAAAAATTTATGTTTGCTTTTAGAAGTATCAAGAAAAAATTCTGGTGAGACTTTCAAAAAAAAATTGTATAGTTTAGTCCAAACTTCATAAACAGTAAATTAATAGTTTGACAAAACACAGGAAAAATACAGAAACAAACATCCACTTTGAAATCAAGAAATTCTTAAGTGCTATTATTAACTTAGAGAGACAAGTAAGATATTTATAAGAATAATAGTGAATCATTTTTAGGTAGCTTTATTGTTTCTGTTCTCATTTTCATTTATATATCTTTTGTTGTATTTATAGTTGATTCAGTGCTATATTATATTCAGTATTTTGAAAATTTTGGTTTCATTTCATTTGTTAATTTATTAATCAGCTGATCAGTCCTTTTTTTAAAGAAATAAATTATTTAATTTAAATTTTTGTCAACTTCGTTGATTTTAATAGTGCCAAAAAACCCCTTGAGAAACAGACACAACTTTATAGACACCGTAATTATATATATATATATATATATATATATATATATATATATATATATATATATATATATATATATATATATATATATATATATATACGGACAGGGTATGAGGACGTAAGACAGCTCCTCATTCAGGCTATATTTTAAAATGTGGTTTTCTCCTGGCGATAGATGTTCCACAAGTGCAGATTTTAAAATTATTTCCATTTATACAGGGTTAATATACAGAGTGTTGCACCAAACTTATTTTTTATAAAGGATTATGTCAGTTTTGGAAAGACACGTTGATGCTGATTAAACTGATACCATATTGTTTTGGGTTATTTTCAATCGTTCTCCAACTTCAGGGAGTTAAAATGTAAGGCACTTGCCGAGTTTCATTGAACTCGGTTAATTATTTTTTGAGTTACCGGATGGATACATATATACATATATATATATATATATATATATATATATATATATATATATATATATATATATATATATATATATATATATATATATATATATATATGTATATATGTATCCATCCGGTAACTCAAAAAATAATTAACCGAGTTCAATGAAACTCGGCAAGTGCCTTACATTTTAACTCCCTGAAGTTGGAGAACGATTGAAAATAATATATATATATATATATATATATATATATATATATATATATATATATATATACACACATATACATATAAAAATTGAAACTGACACCGGATATGGGTTCTAGGGGTCCTAGTTCGCGCTCATTTGAAAAAATGTTTGCAAATCTCACCATCGATACCTCTCTATTAGTGAATTTTTTTAAATAAAAATTAACATAAAAGTGGTCGGCTTCAGACATTTGTATCCACCGGCATGTTCGAGATAATATCGGATCTTATCATAATAATTGTTTTTTTTTTTAGTATAGATTGCATTTATGCACGGTAATAATTAACCGATTTCGATTTAACTCGGCAAGTGTCTTTCTTTTATTAATGGATTGGATGAGTTCGTTAGCCAGGAAAATCGGACAGGGTTTTCCGGGAAAAATTTGAGTTTTCTTTAAAAAAAAAATTTTTTCTCTGAAAATTACAAAGCTGTTTTAATTAAATTTACTATATATGTTTCCTTGGGAGAGACCTTACTACGTACGAAAATTCAATTTTCTAAGTTTATAGAAAATTGAGTTATTCAAATTTTGAATTTTCTTCCGAAAAAATTTTTTTCTCCGAATATTACAAAGTTATTTTAATGAAATTTGGTGGATATCTTGCCTTAGGAAAGACCTTATTACATACCAAAATTAAACGTTCTAAGTTTATAGAAAATTGAGTTATTCAAGTTTGAAGCATTTAATAAAAATTCATTACCATGATGCACTGACTGCGTCCCGAACTTTTTTTATCTTTTGCGAAATTAAAAAATACTTGTATATTTTAATACCTATATATATATTGACTTTGGTGAGTGCAGAATTCCATAGGCTTTCTTATGATACTATATTTGTATAAGTTAAATTAAATACGAGAGGAGGTACAGCTGTTCAAAATTTTTATTCTAGCATACTAAAATTCTTATTTTATTTGAATAGATGAAAACCTTAAGAAATCAAACATTAGGTACAAAATTTTATTAAAATTTATTAAGCATGTTCAAAAATCTTTTCGCCTTTCTGAATGCAAACTCGAAGTCGCAAAGTTTTCTTTGACTGTTAAACATCTGCGGGGTAATATTTCTAAAAGCTGTTTGTATACGATTTTCCATGTCTTCTGTAGTTGTTGGTAATTCTTAGTATAGTATCTACTGTGTATATCCCCAGAGGAAAAAACTAATGGGGTTAGATCGAGCGATCTTGTTGGCCCTGGAATGTTACCTCCTTGACCAATCTATTGGTCTCGCAGCCAATGGTTTAAATATTGCCTTACTTTTCGGTGAAAATGGGCCTGGGCATCATCTTGCTGAACATACATTAATCTATGTATTTCAGGGTCAACATCTTCTGTTAAATTGGGTAAATCATCCTCCAGAAATATGCTGTAGCGACCTCCATTAAGTCTATCTTCAAAAAACAATGGCTCGATAACTTTATCGCATATAAATCCTCCCCACACATTCAAGGACCATTGATGCTGAAAATACACTTGACGTACCCAAAGTCGATTTTTTCGGCTATAATAATGCATATTATATTTGTTAACTACACCTATATATTTAAAAGTTACTTCATCGCCAAACAGAACAGTATTTTAAAAGTATGAAATTTCTTCAATCATATTGAAAAGAATATTACAAAAATTGATTGTTTTAAATCGATCTAACCAACCTTTTGCACAAACTGTTGATTATTACTATCACCATTGTATGAATTTGTTTTGCAAGTTCTGCTTTTGTTCGCAAAATTGACACAGTGACAGGACTATTTTGAATTGTAAACCATTTAAATGTCTGATCTATATCATTCCTTGTTGGTTTTAGTATTTTTTAGTTTTGTAACATTAATATTGCACAAAGCAATTCTGATTGTATTCTTGTTTTTAAAAATTGCAGCTTGAGATTGTAGATATGGTAGACTTTGACAACTTATATATTTTTGCATACTTCTGAGTTGGCCGTCCCATTTCTATATCACACACTATATTTAGTTTCTGATTAATTGTTAACACATTAAGTTTCTTGGCCTCTACGATACCATCTGACAACTAATATCTGCAGCACGTAAGAACTTTCTTTCTAATAACACTGCAAGTCAGGGCATGGCACGGCTGGCTATAAGGTCGCGAAGTGGCCAAGTAGCGTGATAAAACACACTGATATGATTGGTCGGGATGGTCATGATCAACATACAAATACTTAGTTCGCTATAACCCATGGACCGGCCCATTTTCTGATGAAAATTCACTATAAATATGTTTGTTATATGCGACCATAAAAAGCATATGTTTAAATGGAAAGCAATTTCTACCCCAAATTTTGTTTGTTAAAACCAAACGTTTGCCAAGGTTCATTATAACCGAGTTCGACTGTATTAGAAAAGTTTAAATAAAGAGATGTGCAAGTTAAAAGACTAAAAGAACAAAACACATGAAAGACATTTATTGGAACTTAAAACAATAACAAATTGCACAATATCTGAACCTATATTTAGTTACCTATTTAACAAAAACCATATTCCAAATAGTTACGCATTGTAAAAATAACAGGCTTTCTCTGTGGAAATAAGTAACTTATGAGTAAATAATATAATTCATATAATCAAAATATAATAAATCTAAACCATTACAATGTATTACTAAAATTATCTTCCTTTTCCATTTATTACTTACAGGTCACAGACACATGCTGGAAATTTTGTGGTTATTCCTACAGCTATAGACAAAAAGTTGAAAAAGTTGTACATTATTTAAATATGACCTCTAAAGGTGTTGACAAATTCTGTCCACCAAAATAATGAGTCGTCCATGACCCAGATTTACACATTCCCATCACAGACACTTTGAAAGTGGAATCATATGCCAAACAGTGATTTTTGGCCGTTCCTATGTCACTTGAATTAAATTATTGGTTGCATCAGTCGTTTTGTAGTAGTGAATTCTTTATTTGCCAAATTTACCACTAATTAACTCTGACAAGTGCGACAAATAAGTATTTGTATGAGTTTGTTGTTATTCTGCTCCTTTTCCTATATTACGTACACCACACAAACAAAAGTCGACAATGCCCCAACCAAAAGGTATAAATAGGCAGCCTTTTAAAGTTTTATGCAATATATTTTCTAGGTTTTAGTGAAATCATAAACTTTAAGAAGAATTTTTCAATAAATGATAGTTGAGGTTAGAATTGAGGTTATGTCATTTCTTGATAAGATAACGTCGATATAAGATTCAATATCAATATGACTGCGACACACACGCACGCGCGCGCGCATATATATATATATATATATATATATATATATATATATATATATATATATATATATATATATATATATATATATAACATGTTATTTACCAGACGTATTGTTTTATCAAAAATGAAAGAAGCACATATAAAACCGACATCAAAAAAGTGATCCCACAAATTATTCAAGCTACAAACAAATGAGCCTAACACCCACTTTTGCACAAACATTCGAAAAAGTAGTCAATGACAAGCTGACAACTTATCTCGCTGATATTAAACTTCTTTCGACATATCAAGATGGTTTTCAGCAAGCACGAACCACAGAAACTGCAACTGTGGGGCAAATTATCTAACACATTGACAAAAAAGAGGTAGCTTTGGGAGTTTTTGTGGTATTCTCCAAAGCCTTTGGCTCTGTAAATCATGAAATCCTAAAGTCCACTGTCAAGGTATGGACTCACGGGTACTGCATTGGACTGATTTAAAAGCTATCTTACCAACAGAACACCAAGAGTTGTAATATCTAACTCAACTAGTACCTACTCGCCTAGAACTTTTGAAGTAACGGTTGGAGTACCACAGGGAACAGTTCTTGGACCTATGCTGTACATTATTTATGCCAACAGCCTACTTCAGTACATAGTGCTTCAATCTGCAAACAACATTAATCCAAACAAGAAAAGAACAGTCACCTCATATGCTGATGATACCAACTTACTGATGGGTGGACCTAATATTGAGGGCATTGTGATTGATAGCGATGAAACATTCAAAAGGCTTAACTGGGTTGGTAAAAATAAACTTGCACTCAATAAGGATAACAGAGCATAAGTGCTTCTAGTCCTAAATATCAAAAAAATATATAGTACTTGATGGCCAAACCATAACTTTTCAAACCTCTACAAAATCACTAGCTCAAATGTGATGACACATTAATGAACTTTGTTCGCGAATTTCATCCATATCGTATGCAATAAGAACAGAAACTCGAAGATGCTATTTAATGCAATAAACTGCCTATGAATATTAGGGAGTGTTCGTCTCTTTCACTATTTAAAAATAAATTAGTAATTTGGCAACAAATTGCTTTTATACATTAGATAAGTATTTAGACTTTTAATTTCTGTGTTATTGTGATATGTTAAGAGCTATATTATGTTGTATTGTAAGATGTGATGTATTTTGGGACAAATCATATACATAGTCACAGTCCCATGAAATAAAGAACTTGGAACAACAGTTCCATGAAGCATTTTCACCAACCAACCCACAAAGTTTGTAAAACCTCCGCCTTTTGTAAAAAGAGTAGATATTTTACATATCAAATACCGCATGGTACAATATATCTCTAAATTTAATTTAAAAAACTGATAGATTATATCAGTTACAGAGTTTAAAGTTCAATTTTTAAATTTAAAAAAGTTTAAACTTTGACTGTAAATCTTAGATATACTATTTCTCAGGTTCGAAGTTTGAGCTAACATGTTTGCTTGAGTTCGTTCATAACTCGGTTAGAAGGAAACATGGGTTCTAACAGCCCTAATAGCAAGCTACTGAAAATAATGTAATGGTTTCAGTAATAAACATTGGTTGTTACAGTTGTTTATACATCAACAAAATATTCAATCAGAGGTAAAATAAAAAATAAAGATACCTGATACCACAAAAACTAAAAATACACAATCCTCAATTAAATTCTAAAACTCAGTACCTATATAGAAAAGCAGAAAGTTCTTAATAAATTAAAAATATAACTATATAATGTTTCCTAGTCATATAAATCATATATCATCAAGTGAAAGGATTTAGGGACAGTTTTAGGGTTTGTTAACTGAATTATCGATTAATTAGTGCGTCGCTGATCAGTTTTTGGCTATGGGTAAGAAGGGACAGTTTTGGGGTTTGTTAGCTGAATTATCGATTAATTAGTGTGTCGCTGATCAGTTTTTAGCTACAGGTAAGACGAGTGACCTCTCGCATAGAAAAACATCTCAGATCAAGATTATTCTGAACAAAAAACGTTACACTCAAGCAACATTGCACACAGAATAAATATCTCACAGGCATCTGTGTCTTGAGTGAAGAGATCTTTAGATTTCGGTTCTGAGTATGCGCCAACTCAAATGGCAATATGTGGAGGAAAATTTAATTAACCCCAAGAAAGTAAAAAACACTACTAGTCCAGTCAAAACAATGTTTAACCTCCTGAAAAATCCGAAAGTTTTGAAAGTTGGCATATTTATTTAAAGGTACGAAAGAATGGATATACCGTAAGTCCTCATGAATATGAGGCGAGCTCTAGCGGCAATTAGCGAAAATAGGGCACTTTCTTTAGTTTTTCGTTAATATCTCGAGAGCCGTTGGTCGGGGGCAAAAGTTGATTATATACATAATTAAGGACTATCAATTTTGCTACAAAAATGGTTATATACATTTTTCTCGTATTCCCAATGGTTCCCGAGTTATAGGCGCTAAAAGAGAGCGTTTTGTAAAAAACCATGGTAGGGCGGTATAATATAGCATTTCTAATAATATGTGACAATAATAAGTTACTAAATAAAATATAGTACTTACATTGCCTACTAAACCGGCGTGGAGCGGCAGTTAGTTCCAGTCAGGTTTTCCTGCTATCCACGTCGTTGCACGAGTCTGATGTGAGGTCGTTCGTTTATTTTTTTACATTTTCGTGCGTTCTTACCATTTTCGTTCGGTCAGTGCCTTAGTAGTTTTTCGAATAGTAGAGAAGAGAGCATCTTTCGTACCTTTTTAGTTTTGAAAATGATATCCGTCATTTTATGCGCGACATTGGGGACTGTTGGTGGTTGAACATTTGGAGGTGGGTTGAGAGTAGAATTGCCGGCGAACAACGAAGCAAAAAGTTCAGCCTTGCCCAGGGCGGTAGAAACAATTTCATCCCCTGAGACAAGAGGTGGGAACGTGCTTTTGCAGAAATTATTCCCAATAGATTTAGCAAGAGTCCAGAAGGGTTTGCCGCCGTTGGAGCTTAAGAGGACTTTGTTTTTGATGTGGTTATTAAACGAGTTTTTTGCCTCAGAAAGAATGCGGACATAGCGGTTTCTTGCGTCGTTAAATGCTTGACGATTTTCTTGACTCTAAATGAATACATTATGTAATTTGGCTAAACGTCATGTTTTTGCATTGGGATTATATGCATAAACCTCTACACATATGTGTGTACCTCTTACAAATTAAATTGATTTAAAAACAGATCATGCGTCTTTTAATAAAATTTCACCAAGTTATTGCATCTCTTGACTATTGAAAATTCTCCATTAATAGATCTACTACGATTTGGTGAAAAAAATCTAAACGGAAAACTGGGTGGTAAAATATTCAAGTCAAAATTTGGGGAATATTAAGACTATGCGTTAATTTTGCGGTGCAGTGTATATTTAAAATGATGATATGAATGTTAATTAAAAACTTGAGCTAATCCTACCATTCTTTTTAATTTTTTAGGTTTTTAATGACCCACGCTGATTTATCGGATGATGAGAAAGAAGAACTGCGCATCAGCGAAAATTTTGTTAGATTATCAGTAGGTTTGGAAGACGTCAATGATCTTCAAAAGGATATTGATCGAGCCCTGATGAATATTTAAATATATGTTGTGGTTTTTTTTGTAACTACAGGAAAAAACTCCAAATTTAAATTTCAGCTGCAAATATTTTATATTATATATTGTTTTATGTTAGATATTATGTGTTATGTAAAAGTATGTGATAAATAAACCACCCACTAAAGGATTCATATTTTGCATAAAAATATTGTCAAGTTTCATAGTTACAATAGTTGTATTTTAAAGATATTTTTTGATTCCTATCAAATTAAGGACTCGTATGTTGTGTTTACACAATAGACATATGAAATGGAAGAAAACTGTTTGTTTTGCGACAAAATTCTTAGTTCAGCTTCTGGTGTACCGAAAGTTGGTTTGAAGGGAATCAGAGCGTTACTGCTCGCTAGTGAGCAAAGGAAAGATGATTTGGGTTCTAAGCTTCGTGGTAGTGAGACAATTAGATTACACACTGAGTGCCGAAAACAGTACACACGGGATAAGTCTATAAAGGCTTTCCTGAAACAGCAGTCTGCTGCAGTCCCTTCTTCATCAACACAAGATAGCTCTTTGCCCCAAACAAGGTCGTCTGTGAAAACATTATTTGAATTCAAAGCAAAATGTTTCTTCTGTGCAGATGTTATTGATGAAGAGTATTTAAAAAAAACAAATAAAGAAACCTATAAAAGCCCGCAGAGATGCAGTCTATTGTCGAAGTAAGGAAATGATTACGACTGTATTGAATTCTGCAGACAGGAGAAATGATGAAAAGGCAGAAGAAGTTAGGCTGAGTCTGTCTGTTATTAGCGATCTTGTCGCTGCTGATGGAGTGTACCACCTGGACTGCTACCAACAATTTGTGTCAGAAAAATGTGTATGATACAAGTGCCTACCCTCGGGGCAACAACTTTTTAAAAGAAGTGTGTACCCCCAACTCTACAAGTTTTTCTGGAGACATTGATAATGAAAAAAGCAGATAATGCAAATAAAAAAAGAAAATGCATTTCTATTGCTCACAGTATTATCTCTGCGATACGTCCAACCTCTTTCATATCAGCAATAATGAACAGTGTTGCTTTGTTTGTATCCAGAAGATTTGCAAGCAAGAAGTTGGTAAACCTTTTATCAAGTTTAGGGTTCAGTGCTTCATATCACAGCGCACAGTAGCTGGATATGTCAGCAATTCATCACATTCAACCTGATAATGATACTCATTTTCAACAATTTGTGTTTGACAACGCAGACTTTAATGTTAGAACAGTGGACGGTCTCAACACATTCCATTCTATGGGTGTCATCAAATGTGTGCCTTCTGGAAGCACAACTGGAAGCGAACATGAAAAACCAATACCCACGCTCACCAAGGTAGCACCTGCTATGACAGTAGGGGAACTTGGAGTGATTCCTTTAGAAACTTACCAAAAATCACAAGGTGGATTTAGTAATGTGATTGTGGAGGATCTGAAAGATATATTCAAGAAAACTGATCAGCTGACTCCATACGATACTCTTTGGTTGGCAGCAAAATGGCTCAATATTAACCTTCATCTCATGCATACTTACCTATTGTTTCAGGCAGCAAGTGTAGAAGCTGGCCAAGATAATCAAATTGCAGGGCATTAAACCAAGAAGCGATTCAGAGCTGATTGATTTTTCTGTATAAAATTTTTCTTTGAATAACCTCAGCATTTTTTTTTTGTTCATATATTTCATTGTTTAATATACCTACATCATGTGCCTCATCAATATACATTATAAGTAACATACATCACGTGATTTTTATACGAAGATTTGAAGTTTATCTCCTCAATTATCATTAGTATACAAAAATGTAGGTAAACCATTGTCAAATATTAGAAATGTCATATTGTACCGCCCTAGCGTGGTTTTTCACAAAATGCTCTCTTTTAGCGTCTATAACTCGGGAGTCATGGGGAATACGAGAAAAATGTATATGATCATTTTTGTAGCAAATTTGATAAGCCTTAATTATGTATATAATCACCTTTTGCCCCCGACCAACGGTTCTCGAGATATTAACGAAAAACCAAAGAAAGTGCCCTATTTTCGCTGATTGCCGCTAGAACTCGCCTCATATTCATGAGGACTTTCGGTATATTCATTCTTACGTACCTTTAAATAAGTATGCGAAGTTTCAAAACTTTCGGATTTTTCAGGAGGTTGGGTCATTTTTTGAAGTTTTTTGGCTGGCGTACACTGGCATAAATTGCTAATGTAAACAGGAGAGCCACCAGTAAAGACTTAAAATTCAGTATGGACCAGTGGTGTGAACATCACTCATTCTTTTATCTGTCAAATGCCAAAATCTCACCTGGCATGGCTAAGACCTGACGTGACCTGGCATGGCTAAGACCTGACCTGACCTGACATGGCTAAGAAGAGGCTTGGTTAGGCAAAAGAAGTGAAAAGAACATTTCAGGAATGAGTAAGGCGAGGAAAGTCCTTCACTCAGCAAAATATTTTTTGGCAGTTTTAATAAAACTGTCGTTCAGTTTTTTGTATGTTTTTTGATTAATCAGTATGTGAGGAGGACCTCCAATGAGGTTTTTTCACCTCAGTGTATCACACAAACTGTCAAAGTCATACCTAAGTGATGGTATGTAATGGCATGTCAAGGAACAGAATATCCCCATACAGGAAACTCGGTTCCTACATGAAGAGAATATGCATTCTTATGCTAAATCTCCAAATACAGGATTATATTCAGTAAATTTTGATTGTGACCTAAGTGAAAAGTAATTTGTAGAATAGGAAATAATAAGAAAAACTCTCAATTTTAAAACTTCCTGATCAAAATCGTTCAGATTTCAATATAAATTTGTATAGCAAATAACTCTGTGCAAATCTTTAAAATTTTTACCCGAATCCAAACTGAACCTTGGGTTTGAAAAACTGGTAAGGTGTGATTATAAATTTTTTTTAACTTCAAACTTTGATTGTAAACCTTAGATATACTATTTCTCAGGTTTGAAGTTTGAGCTAACGTATTTGCTTCAGTTCGTTCAGAACTCGGTTAGAAGAAAAAATGGGTTCGCACAGGCCTAATAGCAAGCTACTGAAAAACACTTAATAATTTCAATAACAAACATTGGTTATACTTGTTTGTACATCGATAAAATATTCAATCAAAGGTAAAACAAAAAATAAACACCCTATAACGATAAAAACTAAAAATTAACAATCCCTAATTAAATTCTTAAACTTAGTACCTATCTAAAAAAAGCAGAAAGTTATTAATAAACTAAAAATCTAACTATATGATCTTTCCTAGTCATATAAATAAAAATACTGATAACAAACAATGCCAGTAATTAGGTCAAATGGGGTGGAGAACTTAATTCTGTGATTTTTTTAGTTAAAACAGTTTGTTCACTTAGCACACTATCCACCTGGATCTTGAACTCATCTGTAATTTGCTTAAAAAAATCATGTTCATCTATGTTGTCGCCTCTTTTCTGTGGAACTTTTTTTTTTCTAATCTGTAATTTATTATACAAGTCAACCACTTGATTATCAACCTTGTCTAGAGCTTCCTTAATTTTCTGCCTTTGCAAATTTTGTTCTGTGGCACGTTTAAGTTTATTAAGTTCTACCAAATTATACTCATTAACAGTTGCCAATTCATGTTTACATTTGTTAATTACTGTTAAAACTTCATCTTCAGATACTGGTTCAGGCAAATCTTCCTTGTTTAGTATTCTCTCTTCTAAGATAGCTTCTCTCAACCTTTTTTCCATGCATATTCCAGTCTTGTAGTATATATTGGGAAAATTAGAATTATTTGAATCTGTGGGATAACTGCACCTTATCTTATCATCAGGATTTGTCACTGGTATTTCTTCCAAAAGTGTTTTTAATCTACGTGTTATGGAACTAGGAATTGGTTTAAGTTTGGTGCTTGTAAAACTTTCAAATTGTTTAGGTTTGGTTAAATGAGAATCTCCCTCATTGGTGGCTGCTTCTTCAGTCCAAGCTTGTGTATAATGACTACCCAGTTTAGGTATTTTTATGTCAACTTCTTTTGAATATTCTTTTATTAGGTGATCTAGAAATGTGACATCATCTTTTGTAAAGTCGGCACAATATTCATCAACTGCACCCCAAAACCTATCAGGTGTATCGTTTTTAAATAAATTGATTTTCGGGACTTCAAATCTGACTGGGTTTGCCACTGAGTTATTAACCGGTACCCTATGATGTTTTTTATTCAGTCTGGGGTCACTTTTCGGATACCTGTATTCAAAGTTTTTATCTAGGCGTTTTCGTTTTTGCGACCTTCTATTAAACTGCTTCTTTGTTCTGCTACCATTACCTTTTCCAGATTTCAGCAAACACTGTCTGGCTACACAGGTTGATAGAAGTTTTTCCAAATCACACTGTAGTTGATCCAAATCGCTCATGGAAATAGCATCCTGAAGGACAGTCGCATATTTGGGCACCACCTTTGCAATATCAGTTTTTCTGATTATTGGCATAAACGCTAAACTGTCTTCACTGCTTTCTTCGTCTTTCAAAGACTTTTCAACTTCGTTTACATCCATTTTATTAACCTGTTAAACATATGTTTGTAACATTCTGTATATCTCATTAGAAGTAACACTTTGAAAAAAAAATATGATTATATCTAAACATGAAAACTATGAAAAACAAAATGTATCTTTTTTTTAATGTATCCTTTTAAACTTTATAACTATCTGTTTAATCAATATGCACAGAGTCATCCAAATTGGACACTTTTGATAGGAAATACCAATTTCTATAGCTAGAAAAAAACTAACCCACACTTTACGAGCTCGTTTTTTTGTCAGAAAGCGAATGCCGAAAACAGCACATCGATATCTTGAATTGTTTAGAAGATATAGGGTGGTTTTAAATTTTGTGCCTTTTTGACCTAAATCCCTAACTTATTTATTTATGAATATTTTTTGTTTCTGTGAAAACATTCTTAAGACACTATTTTTTAAGGTATCCAATGCCCCCCCCCCAAGTTTTTTTTTTGTAAAAAGAATGGTTTTGAAGCTATGACAAACTTGTTATTCTTTCTTATGGACCAGCCTGTATATTTTTGCATATTCTATTTCTGAAATTCTTCTTCCATATATATATATATATATATATATATATATATATATATATATATATATATATATATATATATATATATATATATATATATATATATATATATATATATATATATATATATATATAGGGTGATTCTTTAGCGAAAAATAAGGGATGTCTTTTTTATAAAGTTTTTCTTGAAACCCCTTCTCCTCCAAGTTATAGCCCTTTGAGATTTTGACAAAAAAAAAGTTTTCATTAAATATCTCCGTTATGGAATAATTTTAAAAACCGATCTTTTGCAGATGCATACGGCTAACAAAATGACAGTTTTAAAAGGATTTTATAACTCTATAATGTTATCACAAGAGGGTGAAAAAACCTACCCTTACAATATTTTTTTATCAGTACTTTTTATTGTGTGTACCGTTTTCTATTTAAAAAAATGACTTGTTTATGTCTTGACATTTTCTCACAAAATTGTTAGTTTCATCAGAAAAAAATAAAATATTACTCAGATGTCACATGAATTTACAGAGTGGTTGTTATTTGCTGAAAAATCAAGTACGTGGTAGGCTGTCAAATAACGTCATAATTACACTAATATTAACTGTTCTGGTTGTTGTCAATCTATCGAAAAAAATTTAAACACTTAGAACAAATAAGTGAATAAAATGGTAATTATACCAATTCCGAAATGGCAGATATGCATTTTGAATATGGCCGTGCTAATGGCAATGGATTAAGAGCACAGCGCCTCTACACTGAGTTATATCCAAATGGAACTGTACCCCATCACACCATATTCGCACGAATTCATCAACGTCGACAAGAAGAAGGAAAATTTTCAAGAAGTGCCGCCAATTGCGGGCGTTCTAGAGAAGTAAGAACTGTAGCATTTGAAGAGGCTGTCCTCAATTTAATTAATTTAATTAAAGAATCTCCTGGTACAAGTACAAGAAGAATCGCTCAAGTATTAAATGTCAGCTATTCCACGGTATTTAGAATTTTAAAAGAACAACTACTGTATCCCTACCATATCCAACGAGTTCAAGCGCTTTTACCTCGTGATTTTTTACCTTGTTTAATTTTTTGTCAATTGATGCTTCAAATGATCACGCAAATTGCACAGTTCTTATGTCGTATTTTATTTACTGATGAGGCCAACTTTTCACGAGAATCTATTAAAAATTTTCATAATAACCACATATGATCTGAAGAAAACCCACACGAAGTTATGGAATCTCATTTTCAACACCAGTTTTCATTAAATGTATGGCTTGCTGTCATTGGTGATGACTTAATTGGACCATATTTTCCTACAACTGATACAACTACTGTATCCCTACCATATCCAACGAGTTCAAGCGCTTTTACCTCGTGATTTTTTACCTCATTTAATTTTTTGTCAATTGATGCTTCAAATGATCACGCAAATTCCACAGTTCTTATGTGGTATTTTATTTACTGATGAGGCCAACTTTTCACCAGAATCTATTAAAAATTTTCATAATAACCACATATGATCTGAAGAAAACCCACACGAAGTTATGGAATCTCATTTTCAACACCAGTTTTCATTAAATGTATGGCTTGCTGTCATTGGTGATGACTTAATTGGACCATATTTTCCTACAACTGATACAACTACTGTATCCCTACCATATCCAACGAGTTCAAGCGCTTTTACCTCGTGATTTTTTACCTCGTTTAATTTTTTGTCAATTGATGCTTCAAATGATCACGCAAATTCCACAGTTCTTATGTGGTATTTTATTTACTGATGAGGCCAACTTTACACGAGAATCTATTAAAAATTTTCATAATAACCACATATGATCTGAAGAAAACCCGCACGAAGTTATGGAATCTCATTTTCAACACCAGTTTTCATTAAATGTATGGCTTGCTGTCATTGGTGATGACTTAATTGGACCATATTTTCCTCCGATAAGACTAAATGGAGAAGTGTACTGTCATCTACTCGAAGAAGAGTTGCCCCTACTTCTTGAAAATATTCCTCTCCAAATTAGTCAACAAATGTGGTACATGCACGACGGGGCTCCGGCTCATTTTAGTATCAACGCTCGTAACTACTTGAACGAAGTTTACCCAAATCGTTGGATAGGTCGAGGAGGCCCACAGAATTGGCCTGCCCGATCTCCTGAATTGAATCCGTTGGATTTTTGCCTGTGGGGTTTTCTGAAAACCTTAGTTATTCAAATCGTATTATCGCATCATGTGATATGATAAGAAACACACCCCGTATTTTTCATAGAATACGAAGTTCAATGAGAAACAGACTAGAGTCGTGCGTTCTCTCCGAAGGGGGGCATTTTTAACATTTATTATGATGATACGTACTGACATTTTGTTTATATTTCTTTTCGTTTCTTAGTTTGTTAATTATTAATTATAAAATAGTCGAACAATAGTTGTTGTTTTTTATTATAAATTTTTGGAAATTATTAAAAGCCAGAACAATACATGTTAATATATTAGTGTAATTATGACGTTATTTGACAGCCTACCACGTACTTGATTTTTCAGCAAATAACAACCACTCTGTAAGTTCATGTGACATCGATCTGAGTAATATTTTATTTTTTTGTGATGAAACTGACAATTTTATAAGAAAATGTCAGGACATAAAAAAGTTTCTAAATGAATTCTTCTTTCTAAATCTTTTTTTTTATAGAAAACGGTACACACAATAAAAAGTACTGATAAAAAATAATGCAAGGGTAGGTTTTTTCACCCTCTTATGATAACATTATATGGTTATAAAATCCTTTTAAAACTGTCATTTTGTTAGCCTTATGCATCAGCAAAATTTCGTTTTTTTAAATTATTCCATAACGGAGAAATTTAATGAAAACTTTTTTTTGGCAAAATTTCAAAGGGCTGTAACTTGGAGGAGAAGGAGTTTCAAGAAAAACTTTTAGTTTCATGCTTATTTTTCTACTTAGCCAAACAACTAATGCTCTTTTCATTCTGACCGATTAACTTTTAAGTTAGACCTGTTTGTCAATTTGTATGAAAACAAAACGATGTATACTGTGTTTCAAAATAAGATATTGGTAGGCCATGAAATATGCAATTTAAGTTGGCCGTAAGCTGTCCTGTTATTTTTTATCTTTGGTTATCCACGTATCTGTTACAATATGTCTCATATATCAGATTAATCAATGGCTGCGTTGACCAGGCATCAACGACTGAGTGTAAACGCTCGTCTGTTGACTGTTGACACCATTTAGCAATTGGAAATCATACAAACACATTGTTGATTTCAGGCAGTGTTTCAACATTTGTCTGTCATTTTGTGTCATAGTGTGTTATAGTATGTAGTCATAACCTCAAATCAAAACAAAAATTTAAAATCGTAAATGGATAAGTAAATAATATCAACTTAGAAAACTCATTCTAATGAAATTAGGCTGAAAGTGTACTTGCCGCACATGTGTTCGATTCTCATTAAATTTTGTATACGGATGTGTCTTCGGGTGTAAATGACGAAAAGCAACAAAAATGAAGGCAGAAGCCAACTTTTAGACTGATTCAGATTTTTTAAAGAAAAGTACTCACTTTTGCAATATGTTTTGGAGCATATCTCGCTACACCTGGGCGAGATAAATATACTCATGTAATGCTTTAGTATCTTATTTCACTGAACAGATTCGCTTTTCATGGTTTTCACGTTTTGTTCTTGAAAAATTGTATTACTAAATAACTTGCTTCTTGCAATATCAAAATGTATGACATGGAAGTTGTTTTTCTTTTATATTAAATGTCAACCTCAAGCTAGCATCGATTATCGATGAAAAGAAGGGAAATCTACAGACACGTAAACAATATAGGACGTGCACTAACTACGTGAAAATGAATTATAAGAGAGGAACACCCTTCTGTGCTTGACACGAACGATCCCTGAAAATCTGTAAAATATGACAAAAACGTGTCGCAAAAGTGAGTACAACTTTTGGTTTTCCTACAAGAAAAGTCGAAATAACTCGAAGTTTGCTTCTGCCCTCATTTTTATTATGATTTTCGTCACCTACACCCTAAAACACCTCAGTATACAAAATTTCACAAGAATAAACTTTTACCGAAATTAGCACTTTGTTTTAATGTGATAGGGCCGAGAATATAAAATTTGGCTTAGACAGTGCCCTCTAAAAGAACCAAACCAACGAGAAACAAAGATTATTACAAGGTTTCAATATCAAATTACACTCCACATGAGTTTCATAGCCATTTTAGAATGATGGGAAGAGCAGAACATGCTAATTACCTTGCTCAATCATAATGGCACAACCTCTGTTGATGTTACTCATTTACTGAAAAGGGAGGAGAGGGGAAACCTGGGAATCGAACCCAGTGCCCTTGGGTCCAGAGGCACACGTTTTTTCCACTGGACCACCGTGGCTCAAAACTTACTATTTACATTTCCGTTTTCCTACTGCTTTCCGCAAAATATGTCAAATGTCAATTTATGTACATGACGTCATATTATCATTTATTTACATTATAAAAAAAATTTATTCACCCCTTGATTTCTTTCTTTATTTAAAATGACCCTTGGTAATACTAATCTGGCAACAGTGCACATCGTTCGCATTCAATTCTGCATTTCGATTCTACCCGATTCATTGTTTACTTCTAATATATGTATATATATATATATATATATATATATATATATATATATATATATATATATATATATATATATATATATATATATATATATATATATATATATATATATATATATATATATATATACATAATTCTCAAAATTTTCGGTAAAGATTTACTTTCGGGGCGCGTGTTCGATTTTTATGAAATTTTGTATATAGACGTATTTTAGGGTGTAGATAACGAAAATTACAATAAAAATTAGGGCAGAAGCAAACTTTTGCAGTTATTTGGAGATTTCTGTAGGAAAAACGTAAGTTGTACTCACTTTTGCGGCATGTTTTTGAAATATTTTACACATTTTCGGGGGTCGTTCGTTTTATATCAAGCTAAAGAAGGGTGTATTCTACTATTCTAATTCATTTTCACATAGTTAGTACACCCCCTTAACTGTTTATGTGTCTCTGAAAATTACCCTTCTTTTCATCATATAAGTTGAAATTGACATCTGACATTATGTTGGCTTTATATGTCAAATGTCAATTTCAACTTAGGATGGGTTATAGGATGAAAAGAAGGGTAATTTTCAGACACATAAACAGTTAAGGGGGGTGCAAAAACTATGTGAAAATTAAAGTATAGTGGAATGCACCATTTTTTAGCTTGATATAAAACGAACGACCCCCGAAAATGTGTAAAACATGTCGCAAAAGTGGGTACAACTTAGGTTTTTCCCACAAACATTTCCAAATAACTCCAAAAGTTGGCTTCTGCCCTAATTTTTATTGTGATTTTCGTCATCTACACCCTAAAACACGTTACATACAAAATTTCATCAAAATCTAACACGCGCCCCGAAAGTAAACCTTTACAAAAATTTCCAATGATTTGCTAAATTACCATCAATTAGCAATTTTAAAACTCAAAACCAAAATTCTACTTACTGTCACAAGCGAAGGACAAATCTCCAGCTGTTCGGTAATCCCCAAATTCATCATCCTCGTCTTCATCAAAATTATCAATTATTGGAGGTGGAGTACTGCTCAGCAAAGGCGGAATGATATTAGACATCTGAAAATGTATTCTTTGACAATAAGATGATACACAAAAAAGATTTAAAATTTAAGGAAAATGACAGATGGACAAGTACAATTTTTTCAAAAGATGAAATCATAAAGCATTACATTACAACACGAACACTAATGTGTTTTCAATCTTAATTACAATGACAGGTAATTAGGGAGTTATCATAAAAGAATATTAATATTCATATGAAGGTCTCACCTGAATTATGTATAAACCAGAAATTAATAATTTTACCGAACTCAAAATCTTCGGAAAATCATTAACAGTATCTAATAGCTTTTAGAACCAGACAACAGCTTTCATTAATGTCTTGAGTGAAAATTATACTTTTAAATATTTGTAATCAGTATTATTTATTGTAGACGTTTCACAACACAAATAAACTTGAAAGTAGAAGCCATATTGATTTTGATTTTTCAGATGTCAGACGTCAAATAAAATACAATGTAACAGCTTTAATTAGGACATTTCAGGAGCCTCTCTCCACAGTAATAACCCGTTGCACTGATCATGCGCACTTCGCAGAATCTTTTTAAGTAAGGAAATAAAATACCTCTCTGACGTGCTATTTACACACAATCCCCTCATCTGACCTGCCCAGATATCAGTTTGCGCAATTAAATACTAAAAGGGAAAGGAAAATCAACCCTGTCATTCATTTGAGCATAATAACTTTTCCTTCCCATTTTTTGCGATTTTTTTTTAATTCGCTAATGAGGAGATCTGTGTTTATATGATAAATCATATCTCCGGAAATAACAAAGTAAGGGCAACCAAATTTGAATTTGGTACGCGTGTTTGTACTATAAAGAGTGAATTCTGTACACAGAACACCCCTATAGAAGGGAAACGCCAATGCTGACGTTTTGAACAATATTGCAGCGCCTCTGGCGGATGCGATGAATTTTAGTCACACGCGGGAAATTTGATTTCATTTTTATTTAGCAAATCCAAATAAATTCTATTTAATTTTATACCACTGCCAGTAAAGAGGTTAAATTAGCCAATTAATTTTTTTTATGATTTTAATAGTGAAAGCAAAACAAGTTATGTTTTAATAACACACATATGCCTGTTTTAAGCTTTGCAATCATAGGAAAAATTAATTGGCAATTTATACCTTCTAACACTTGCAGCTTCAGTTTTTACTATCGATATGATTAATGGAAAATCAAACAAGATAAAATACACTTGTGTTTTATTAGAACAGTATTACTATTACATTTATTTAGAAACCTAGAACAGTATTCCTATTACATTTATTTAAAAACCATTTTAATTCTGAAAGTAAGATGAAGTATATATTGCCATTCCTTATCGATAGGTAGGTATATTACAGCAGTCTGGTGCTTGTACACTATTGCATTTATATGCTCACATGACCACAATGTATGGCAAGGTTGGTTTTTCCTTCTTTTAGGGTATATATAAATGACGTCATATTGTCATTTATTAGAAAAACATTTGTGAGCCCTTTAATTTCCTTCTTTATTTAAAATGACACTTGGTAATATTCATCTGACAACAGTGTACACTATCAGGCTTTCTGGTCGCCTTCCGAATCCACCCGATCCATTGTTTACTTCTGAGATGTATAAATAGAAATAGAAATTTTTATTTGCACTTTAAAATATATGAATACTTACTCAAAGGAGGATGTAATATGGGAAAAGCAGTTCTTTTCAGGCCTCTTCTCATTTCAGGTACTTTATCCTCATCAACGAAATGACGATCACAAATATAAAATCTATCGTAAATGGCTTGTGGATATAATCAAGCATCTTTGGGTTTTGTACAGCTTTCACCCAGTCATCAAAATGGTCCTCAGATGATTTCAACGAAAAACGATGTATTTTGCAAAATAATTCCAGGCACCCCGGAACGTAATTAACAATAAATCGCTTCCTTGGTTGGTATATTTATATGCACAAAGCTTCTGTAAGAAAACGTTATTTACTTATAACCTATAAACTACTGAAACGTTCTAAACTTGCCTGAAAACTAAAACAGCTGTGCCTAATTATGTTTCACCAAAACACCTTGAACTATGAAAGCACCTTGCTTTTTTGATAAGAAAACTCAAAATAGAATTGAAATTACATGATTGTTTAAACACAAAGCTTATGATAACGATCATATTTTGATTCACAAAAAAAAACGCACCTTTAAAACACAAAACCGACGAACAATGAAAACACTGTAAAGTATCCACTAAAAGATAATGTAGGTAAAACTTAATTAAAAAAAACATTTAGCAACAAACTTGTATTATAATTACACAATGAAAGAACTAGAAGCGAACAAAAACTTTTTTGCATTCAAAACATTTGAATTTTGAATGTATGATAAAATGGCGTACTGAACAGCTTGTTCAGTAGAATTGTAGCACTACTAGCGACATCTACTATATGCGATGTCCGAACTAGAGCCCTAATAAAGTCCAGGTTAGCTCCATTTAGGTGAAACTTCTATAGGGAGTGTTCTGTGATTCTGTGCCAAAATTTAGGTCTCTAGCTTTAAAGACAAAGCAGTTAAAGAAACAAATTTTGGAGTTTTCCTCAAAACGTCAAACTCGCAATTTTAAACGTCAAAATTGGCAATGTTTAGGCAAAGAACGTGAAACAAATACGGATTATGAAAAGAAAATGTTGCAAGAAGAGTGTTCTGCAAACTCTTGAGATTCAGATTCAACCGTCATTGCCCTTCATTTTACTAAAATATTTACAAAAAATTCATTTTAGATAGACCCTTTCTCTGATGCTTTGGCTGTCAGTTTAGTTAAGTTGATGCTTTCGCCGTGGGTTTAGTGAAGTTTATGGTTTAACGGTCTATAATTTTTTTAGCTAATTTTCATAGAACAAATTCCTTAATGCATTTTTGCATTTTTTATCGAAATATGATGCGTTTGTAAGAAAAAAATCTGGACGCAGTAAATGCGTTTTGGTGAGAAATTTTCTGTAAATTTGCAGTTTAGCTCCCGAACGCTTTTCAAAAAAATGTTTCAGAAACCTGCCTAGCACCCCCCACCCCTGAATCCACAAACCCCCAAGAAAAATTTCTTGTTCACACCCCCCAAGGATACGGAACCAGGAGTGAGTAGGGGTGCTGGGCGGGGTAGGTAGTAAAAAGGAAATATGTGCAGAAAATTCGATTAAAACGGGCTTGAAAGCTGTCTTTTTCACATCTTGAAGCCATATCCCCCTTAAACCCTACCTACCCCGCACAGCACCCCTATCACCCCAGGTGCGGTAACTTCCTTGGCGGGTAGGAACAAGAGATTTTTCTTGTGGTTTATGCAGCAAGGGTGGTTGTATGCACGCGAGGGGGAAGGAAAATCCCCACGACGAAGCAGCCACCCCAACCCCCCACCCCTGCCACAAGTCGAACCGGGGGGGGGTCTGCTTCGTCGTAGGCATTTCTCTTCCACCCTCGTGTGCATACAACCACCCTTGTTGCATAAACCACAAGAAAAACTTCTTCTTCATACCCCCCCCCCCCCCCCCAAGAAAGTTACGTGACCTGAGGCAAATAGGGGTGCTGTGTGGGGTACGCAGGGTTTAATGGGGATATGGCTTCAAATAGACAGCTTTCAAGCAGTTTTCTTCGCATTTTCTACTCATGTTTCCTTTTTACTACCTATCCCGCCCAGCACCTCTATTCACTCCCAGTCCCGTAACTTCCTTGGGGGGTGTGAACAAAATATTTTTCTTGTGGTTTGTGCATCCTGGTGGGGTCCTAGTAATGTTTCTGATAACAATTTTTTGAAAAGCGTTCGGGAGCTAATCTGCAAATTTACCGAATTTTTATTAAATCCTTAAAATTTCAATAACTCAATTTGCTATTAACCTAAGCTTTGTTGGTTAGGAAACCAACATTTTAGTTTATTTTCGGAAAATGTTTGTATATTTTCAAACCATAAATAATTTTGATAAAATATAGTACATTGTTTCTACTACATAGGCTATACCGGTAATCAGATTGATGCCTGCTCACATTTGCTATTAAAAACATTTTTATGGAAATTCACTTCCATAACGCAATTGCTGCATCCAGACTTTTGAAAAATGTTTATATATTTTCAAACAATAAAGTTATTTCGATGAAATATGGTACATTGTTTCTACCATATAGGCAACCAAGTTTGATGCCTGCTTTCATCAAAGAAAGACATTTGCTATTAAAAATATTTTTTAAAAATTCGCTACCATAACGCACTTTCTGCGTCCAGACTTTTTTCTTCTTTTAGCTTTTGATTAGGCGAACTGATGTCAGGGCAGGTCAGTTGGGAGGATTGTGTGTACCGAGCACGCCAGGGAGGTATTTTATTTCGTTACTTAAAATATTCTGCGAAGTGTGCATGATACATGCGGCCGGGTCATTAGTGTGGTGTGGCGAGAGGCTCGTGGAAAATGGCACCTGTCATTTTGTGCAGGTTTTTTTTACTTTTTTATCATTTGACGTCTAGCGTAACAGAAACCTTTGACTATATATCAGAGAATAGACTGGGCACACAGCCGAATTGTTTGAAGCCAACATTCAAGGGACTCTATGTTTACATCGGTCCTCTGCTCTGATTGGGTGGTGGCTCAAGCGTTGCCGCTATGTGATAATTCATCCTTAAATCGCCGAATATGATGACAAGTTGAGAATGATAAATTTATTACTTTTCTGTTACTTAAGACATTACACTTACATTAGGGCTTATTTATGAATGTAAATATTTACTAACGTTATATTACTTAGTTTCTCCCTTCTTTATGTAAATATAACCAAAAAACTAAATTTAAAATATTTATCTTGCTGCATGTGAAGTATCTAGATTTGTATTAATCGACAGTTGTGGCTTGTATTTGTCTGTGAATAGTATGCAAGTTTACTGAGAATTTATTTTTACCTTGATTTGCAATTAAGGTTTTGAGTTTTGTTTATGCAAAATGATGAAAAAGTATATTGCTTGTAGAAGATTACCTGAGGATGTGGCAACGATGTCTCTGCATGCGTAGGGACATTGCTGTTTGAGATTTTCAGTGGCGGTACGTCAGTTTGGCACTATTTTTAGGTTTCTATTTACTAAAGAAAGAAGATAAACATGGTGCGCTGCCTTAAATAGAAAATCGGATACGCTGCCGAAATATTCTTATTTCTGTTCACAGCATTTTAATAAAGACTTTTATTATTTACCCAAGTGGAAGAAGGGTATTAAAAACGCAGCGTCTCCATCAGTTTTAAGTTCTCCAGTGCCTTCTACTTCTGGCATGAATAAGCTCTTGCTCACGCGAAAAGAAGGTGAAGAATTCTTCTTAGCTTCCTATTTTGTAGACATTTAATATTGTTAAAATTAATAAATTACCCGATAAAAATTGCAGTCATAGTTTTGAAGAAAATAGAGATAAATCATCGTTATCATCAACTCTCACTGCCTTGGAACTATCATGTTCAACAGGTACGGCACTTAGCAGTCCTCCTGAATTAACACCAAAAGCTAACATTACTCCAGGTCAAAAGTAAGTTAATATGCCTGGACTTAGAATTGAGGGAAAAATACTAGAAACCATTTTTTAAAAATTATACTCGGTTCACTGAAAACTTATCAAATATCGTCCATTTTTTAGGAAAAAACTTCGTTATTTTGTAAATATTTTCAGTTTATCAGGAACTCCAAAAACATATTTAAAAAATGGTCTATTGCTAAACGAGTAATAAAAAAACAAAAGAGGAAAATAAATATATTGCGCCAACAGAAAAGACGTCTTAATAAGAGTTTGTCACCAAAAATCGCTGATTGAGCATTTTAAAAATCGTATTGCTTTTACGGAAAATATAGAAACATCCCTGAACGTCTCACTTTTGAGTGTTATTGAATTTACATCATTGCTTGTAATATTTTAGGCTGCTTACCCACACAAATAGATCTGATTAAACAGCTTTTAAAATGTCCACAACGGAAATATTCACCAGACGTAAGGTCGTTTGCTATTACCCTAAAGTTTTATTCAAACAAAGCTTATAATTACGTTCGAGAAAAATTGATGAAATTTTTGCCACATCCTGGAACAATTTCTAAATTGTTCCTGGATTCTCCAAAGAAGCATTAGCGGTTTTGGATTCAAAAAGACGAGAAGCAGCTGAAAAAGGTCGCAAAATACTTTGTTAAATACCTAGTCATCGACGAGATGTTCATAAGACGTCAAGTTGAGTGGACAGGAAAAAAATTTTGTGGTAACGTAGGTATTGGCGCCGATATGAATAATTCAAACGAGCTTCCAGTGGCTAAAGAAGTTTTGCTTTTCTTATTAGTTGCTTTAAATCACCACTGAAAAGTTCCAGTGGGTTATTTCTTCCTAGCTGTCATTTCTTGTGAAGAAAAAGCAAGCCTATTATTTAATCGGGCTTTAAGTTTTATCCATCAAGCAAGAATAGTCGTTACTTCCGTAAGTTTTAATGGAGCCGCTGCAAATATAGGCATGATTAAATGTTTGGGAGCTAATTTAGATACATTTATTCAAGAAGGTTTAAAGGCTTATTTGCCGCATCTTGTAACCAATGAAAATGTATATATTTTCCTAGATGCTTGCCACATGATGTAATTAATAAGAAATTATCCGGCAAGTTGTACATCTATAAAGCATGGCAGCAGACAAATCGCGTGGTCATTTCTAGAAAAACTGGTAGAAATGCAAGGTTTTTTCTTAAATTTTTTCTTAAATTTTTGTTGAAAACACTTTTTACTGAATTTGCATAGAAAAAAAATCGCTTGTGACGAGATCACAACATTGAGACTTTCGAACACTTTATTCGAGAAATCATTTCTATAAAAATTCACTACCATAACGCACTTGCTGCGTCCAGACTTTTTAGTTAATAGTATACTTAAATAATGTATAGGTAGTTAAACATCTTTTAAATTTTATTTTATTATTTAAATCGTATTTATGAAAATTTCAATCCTAATTCTCGAGACGCCTATGGTGTGGATGACCGTGTAAACAAACATTTTATTCAATGTTGGTTTCAAACATTACAACGCATTGCATTGGGTGATGCCTTGTCTATCCGTAGGTAGATAGTCAAAGACAGAAACAGATAGCAGACAACTAACAACGCGAGAACGTGAATTGTCAAAACACAGAAGCTGTCACTGAGGATGAAGAATGGTAATGTTTTAAAGATGATTAGAAATAATTAGAAACAAAATAACCGTACTTAATTTCTAAGGAATTAACTGAAAATGGATATAACGAAAAGTCAATTGAAGAGATGTCTTAGTGAAGGTAGGTAGTTTGTAAAAAAATGAACTATTACATTTGTGACTAAAGGGCCTTAAAATTTAACCATTCTCCTGGGATAAGGTAGGTACTGCTATTGAAAATGAATTAAAGCTAGCATTGGTATAATGTTTCACGCTTTCTTGAAGGTAATGTATTATATTAAAACCGTTTTTTTTTGCACGTAAATTAATTTGACATTAAATTTTTTTAGGGGGAACCTCTTTGTCAAAAAATTTTAAATCTTTTCCTGAGCAGATTCCTTCATCCACCTGTAAGTATTTCATTTTTGATTAATTTTTTTTTGTGATTAGAGATTGTATTTGCTAAATGTTTTAGCCATTATTGAAGATGAACCAGAAATGAAAAGCAGAAATATTAAAGAATTAGGACATCTTATTATGAATACAACCAAACCACTTCTAATAAAGAATATGTTAAATTGGGACATTTTAAAGTGGGATTTTGATAAGTGGGAGGAAGTTTTAAGTAATGAACAATTAGAATTTCGTTGTGGAAAAAATTGTCACACAAATGTGAGTTACTTTGGGAAATAAGGTAGATTACACTCCCCTTTTTTAGTAGATTAGGTTGTTATGATTTTTTGACTGGATATATGGAATGTTTGAGGCGAAAAATAATTGGTAGCAAAGCTTTTTTCGGTAATCCTGTGTTGTAGACACCTCACTAGTAAACAAACAATTCGGGTGGAATCGGAGTGTAGAAGTGGATGCGTGTTTCAGGCTAATGCTTTAATTTTTGTAGAATTGTCTTGAATCTAAGTCAAAATTTCAAGTGTGGTGAATGTTCCAAATGTTGTTTAAATCTATTATACTTTCATCTTATTAAACGTAAAACTTCTATTTACAAATGTATCCAATTTTACAGGAACCACAGTGGGAGGTAAAAACCGAAATTATAAATGGAAAGCTTTCAGATGTACAGAAAAATTCCTCAGCAGACAGTGATAAATGGATTTATTTTGATTATAAATATCTGAAGCATTATTTGCTGGATATTAAAGAACTGCGAGAGGTAAGTAAGTATTTTATTTTTATATACTATGTATGATGCAGCCATGGTGGCTCAGTGGGCAGAGAATTAGTCTACTAACCTGGATACTGTGGGTTTGTGTTTCCAATTGACATATATACTTTTTTTTTGGAATTCTGAAAATGGGCGGCAAACGTAATCTGAAAAAAAAATGTTTCCAGAAGCACACTTAAAAACACTGCTGAATGCACAAGCAAGAGGTGACATGTTGTGGAATTAACCCCTCCAGAAGTTAAGGAAATGTAAAGGTAAAATGGACAAAACAGCTTAGTTTATCTTCTATAAGGAACCTTTTTCACATTTTGCATCAACACTTCCTCTGCATAATGTTATTTCCCTTCCAATACAGCTATTTACTCCAAGTCCCCCAGGTTGTTTAGGGGTTGAAGTGACAATATTTTTCTTGTTGTTTATGCACAAAACACAGAGAAGATGTGAGAAAAAAGCTGCTTGCTAAAAGAAATTAAAAGGTGGAAGGTAAAATTTGTTTGACAAATTCTGAGATATATTAACTTTGTAGCAATATTGTTTGACTGCTAGAGACAGAAAGTCATCGTTGCTATGATAAGGCGGTAATTCTGCAGTTGAATCCGGTGAACCGGCAGAGTCGTTGCGCACTAGAATTTCGTCGTTGCAGTTCACACGCTGTTGCCATATCCTTCTAGTAGTAGAAATAAATTAAAAAATCCGAGAATTCATAAAAATAAATATGCACGCAGTACATGCGTTATGGTAGCGTATGGTATAATAATGCGTGTTTTAAGTGTTTTACGGTAATGAACACGAATATTATAAATCCATGTGAGTAATGGTAGGGGGTATGATATAATTATGCAAGTAAAACAGAAAAAAAGGCCTTTGGTGACGCAGCAAGTGTTTTACGGTAATGAATACGAATATAATAAATCCATGTGCGTTATGGTAGGGAGTATGATAGGTATGCAAGTAAAACGGAAAAATTTAACATATATCTATATTGACGCAGCAAGTGTTTTACGGTAACGAATACGAATAAAATACATGTGCATTAAATAATCAGAAGAATGAAAGTATACATACATACATAATATATATATATATATATATATATATATATATATATATATATATATATATATATATATATATATATATATTATCTGTGTGCATCTAGAACCTCGGTGGTTGAGGGGTAAGAACGTATGCCTTTGCACATAAGGGTACTGAGTTCGTTCCCAGGGTACTCCTTTCACCTTTTCAGTACAAACTGTAATACATTAACATCTACCGAGGTTCTGCCATTGTATTTCAGCAAGTTGAATATCTGCACGTTCCGCCCTTCGGAGGGGGCGTAAAGCCGTCGGTCCCGTGACCATGCGATGTTGGGCACGTTAAAGATCCCTACCCTCTTTACAGAAAGGCAGGGTCTGCTGAAAATTGTGGGCTACTGGATGAGACAATGATAGTTTTTGCAACCGGATTCGCCTCTTACGGCATCTTGAGGCGTCATACTTATTCTCAGTTAAGCGGGCAAATATATCGCCAAACAATCTAATTTTTATGACATTTTAATACATATTTTTACTCACCTTTCCTTTCTATTTCATTATAGGTATAAAAGAAATTATTCCTGCCCGTCACAATAAACTTAATTTCTGTATTTCATTTGCCAAAATACTTCATGATGGGTAAAGCCCATGTGCCTATCTGCAAACGTAGGTGCGAGAATTTGTACCGAACCGTTTAATAAAAGTGGGTTATTTTACAGTCCAACCTTTCTCCTGTGGGCGAGATTGTCTAAATTTGTCTAAATTTGATGTGTGATTAAAACAATATATTTAATATTCAAAACATTGCTATGAAAATTCGCTACCACTTTCCACAATTCGCGCACTTGCTGCGTCACGACTTTTTAACTTTGTACTAAATGTTATGTCATGAAAAAAACATATTTCACATTACAAATAGTTCTAGGAACATTCACTAGCATAGCGCACTTTCTGCGTCCCGACCTTTGAAGTTTGTACTACATTTTAAGTCTCATGAAAAAAGCATATTTAACATTCAAAATAGTTCTATGAAAATTCGCTATCTTAGCGCACTTGCTGCGTCAAGACTTTTTAACTTTGTAGTAAATTTTGTCTCATGAAAATACATATTTAACATTAAAAATAGTTCTAGGAACATTCGCTACCATAGCGCACTTGCTGCGTCATGACTTTTTAACTTTGTACTAAATGTTATGTCTCATGAAAAAAATATATTTCACATTACAAATAGTTCTAGGAACATTCACTACCATAGCGCACTTTCTGCGTCTCGACCTTTGAAGTTTGTACTACATTTTAAGCCTCAAAAAAAACATACCTAACATTAAAAAAAGTTGAATAGAAATTCGCTACCACAGCGCACTTGCTGCGTCCCGACTTTTTAACTTTGTAGTAAATTTTGTCTCATGAAAAAACATATTTAACATTAAAAATAGTTCTAGGAACATTCGCTACCATAGCGTACTTGCTGCGTCCCGACTTTTTAACTTTGAACTGAATATTATGACTCATTACAAAGACATATTCATCATTAAAAACATTTTGATGAACTTTCGCTACCATAGCGCACTTGCTGCGTCACGACTTTTTAACTTTGTACTAAATGTTATGTCTCATGAAAAAAACATATTTCACATTACAAATAGTTCTAGGAACATTCGCTACCATAGCGCACTTTCTGCGTCTCGACCTTTGAAGTTTGACCTACATTTTGTCTCATAAAAAAAACATACTTAACATTAAAAAAGTTGAATAGAAATTCGCTACCACATCGCACTTGCTGCGTCCCGACTTTTTAAGTTTGTACTAAATATTATTTCCTCACAAAGTCGATAAAGAGAAGGATGTGGCAACAGCGCGTGAACTGCAACGACGAAATTCTAGCGCGCGACGACTCTGCCGGTTCACCGGATTCAACTGCAGAATTACCGATAAGGCTACATTGTATTTAGACTGTCATGATTATGAAGTCAAGTCTCACAATCATTATTGATGTACATAATATATCGTATAGAACAGCGAAGTGGAATAAATTCATTATCTCAATTATGCATATTTATAAAATAATCCTGAAACACGTTAATTTTAGATTAAAAAATGACATTCTGGAACATAAAATCTTTACCACTACATTCAACCTCCTTCGAGTGACAGTTGCAATCCCCAAATTTTTAAATAGGAAGTAGATGCTTGTGATACCCCATTTGGAAAATCCCTTTGCTCTCTATGCAAAAAATACTATGGTTTTAAAATTTATTGCAAAAATTAACAGTAAAAAAAAGGTTCAGGACGCAGCAAGTGCGTTATGGCAGTGAATTTTCATTAAAATGTTTTTAAATAGCAAATATGTGTGTTTTTTTTTTTAAGAAAACAGGCATCAAATTTGGATATCAGTATAATCTATATAGTAGAAACAATGTGCCATGTTTCATCAAAACAACTTTATTGTTTGAAAATGTACAAAAATTTCCAA
The DNA here is from genome assembly GCA_964006375.1 of Tillus elongatus. Taxonomy (NCBI): domain Eukaryota; kingdom Metazoa; phylum Arthropoda; class Insecta; order Coleoptera; family Cleridae; genus Tillus; species Tillus elongatus. The sequence continues at coordinate 61,421,831 of OZ023264.1, forward strand.
AAAAAAACTTAGTGTTCCCGAAAAAACTGATTTCTTGGTCAACCTTATAGGTTAATAGCAAATTGAGCTATTCAAATTTGAAGCATTTACTGAAAATTCGCTACCATAACGGATTTGCTGCATCCAGAATTTCTTTTCTTACAAACATGCATTATATTTCGATAAAAAATGCAAAAAAGCAATAACGTGTTCGATAAAAAAATAAAAAAATTATATCAACGACTTATGGGCCACCTGTGATTGTAGAAATAATTTTCCGAAAATAAAGTTAAATGTTGGTTTCCTAACCAACAAAACTTACGTTAATAGCAAATTGAGTTATTGAAATTTGAAGGATTTAATGAAAATTCGTTACCAAAACGCACTTACTGTGTTCAGATTTTTTCTTACAAACATGCATCATATTTCGATAAAAAATGCAAAATGCATTAACGAATTTGTTCTACAAAAATTAGTTAAAAATTACAGACTGTTAAACCATAAACTTCACTAAACCTACAGCGAAAGCATCAACCTAATTAAACCGACAGCCAAAGCATCAGAGAAGGGGTCTATTTGAAATGAATTTTCTGTAAATAGTTTAGTAAAATGAAGGGCAATGACGGTTGAATCTGAAACTTGAGGGTTCGCAGTACACTATTCTTGCCACATTTTCTTTTCACAATCCGTATTTGTTTCACGTTCTTTGCCTAAACATTGGCAATTTTGACGTTTCAAATTGCGAGTTTGACGTTTTGAGGAAAACTCAAAAATTTGTTTCTTTAGCTGCCCGTAACTTTTTTGTCTTTATTGGAGACTTAAATTTTTGTACATGGTTCAATATTTATAATACAAATACGCTTACCAAATTTGGTTGCCCTTACTTTCTTATTTCCGGATATATAAATTTTTTTAGGAAGAAAATACGAAAATTTTCGGGAAAACCCGGTCCGATTTTTCTGGCTAACAAACTTATCCAAGCCACTTGCAAAAGGAAGGTACTCACCAAATTTGATCAAGATCGGTTCATTATTTTTTGAATTATCGGTACGATATATATATATATATAAACACGGATCTCCCCATTAGTGAATTTTTAAAAGAAAATTCACTAAAAGGAAATTCATTTATGTTTATGAAATCAAATTCTGAGGCGTAATCGACCTTATCGCAATCATTATTCTTCTTCTTAAGTCAGTTAAATCACGTGGTTTAGTTTTATATACCATAAGTCGAGGTACTGCTAGACATTGATTTGATAATGTGCTAGTGCTCCATCCTTCTGGAACCATATCACATTCTCTGGAACTTGGGATTTGAGCGAACAGGATATAAGTTTACCAAAGTTGGCACAACATTATTTTGGAACGGTGCTAAATAATTATCTCCATTAAAATTGCCATCAAGGAAAGGGGACCAATGACATGGTTTACAACTATTCCTACCCAAACATTAACCTTTTCAGGGTCTTGTGTATGTTCTTCTCTCATCCAGTGTGGATTTTCTTTAGGCCAGTAGCGACAATTTTGACGATTAGCATGACCCTGAGGTATAAAACTGCACTCATCAGAAGACAAAATATGTTCTAGGTAGATATCATTGTTTTAACCTTAGACAAGGGCATAAAAAGACCCCTCCTCGTGCCAGAAAGTGAAGCCAAAAAGGACCAAACTAAAGCCCACTGTAGTCGTCTCGTCAACACTGGCAGAGGGCTTGTTTGAGAGTAGTATTCCATACTATTTAAAAATAAATTATAAATATGAGTAAGAAGTCTGGTTAATTTTATTAACTAATACAAATTACTAATTGGTTTTTTAAACAAGAAACTAAAGGAAATATATAAAAGTAAAAAGGATATTATGATATTTAGGTAGATACGTGCAAATTATGTAATGACTAATAAGTCTTAATAACTAAGCTATGAGAACTATATATATATATATATATATATATATTATATATATATATATATATATATATATATATATATATATATATATATATATATATATATATATATATATATATCCAAAACATAAAAAGGTCTGGATGCAGCAAGTGCATTATGGTAGTGAATTTTCATAAGAATGTTTTTAATGGCAAATATGTATGTTTTTAATGAAAGCAGGCAATCCAATTTGGTTACCAGTAGACCCTATATAGCAGAAACAATATAACATTTTTTTCTCGTTCTTGCATAATTACGGATATATTGAGCTTTACTGTAAAAAATGCGCCACCCTGAATATATGAAAATAGATAAAAACTAAAACTAACCCCGGATATGGGTTCTAGGGAGCGTAGATCACGGTCATTTTAAGAAATACTTTCAGAATTTAAAAGTGGAGGTCTACTCATTAGCGATTTTTTTACGGAAATTCGCTAAAAATTATAGACCATTAAACGATAAACTCTGTAACTAAAACTACTGCCAAAGCATTGGAGAAACCAAAGCATTGGAGAAAAGGTCTATTTGAAATGAATTTTCTGGAAACATTTTCTTGCTACATTTTTTTCTATATAACCTGTATTCGTTATACGTTCTTTGCTTAAATGTTGCAAATTTTGGCGTTTCAAATCGCGACTTTTATCGTTTTAAGAAGAAAATCCCAATTTTGTTTTTAAATGTCTATGACTCTTTCGTCTTTCCACTTAAAGATTAAAATTTTGGAGCATAGTTCAGTTTTCATGATATAAACCCGCGTAACAAATTTGGTTGTCATAACTTTGTTATTTCCTGAGATATAAAAATTTTCCGAAAGAACACATAATTTTTTTGCAAGAAACCAGGTCGATTTTCCTGGCTAACGAACTTGTTCAAGCCACTTGCATTGACATTTCTGACTGGTCTCAGATTCTCTGTTAAGGTGGGGGAGAGTCCTGTCGTTAGTGGAGTGCCTCAGGGCTCGATCCTGTTTTTAATTTACACCGCAGATTTATTTGGTGTACTCTGCACTACTCATGGTGCCTATGCTGACGACTGTAAGTTGTTTGGGTGTCCGACCTCATCAGGTAATATGCTTGATTGAGATCTGGCCCGGACAAGAATTTGACAAGTCCCTCTGAATCTTACTAAGTGTAAGGTGTTGCATGTTGCTGGCAAGAACCCTTGGCGTGTTTACCGTCTGGGACCGGATGTCATTACCCCGGTTGTCTCACACACTGACTTAGGTATTGTTGTGACGTCGGAGCTGGCATGGACCGCACAGGCGATTGCAACGGCAAAGAAGGCTAACAGTATCCTCTACATATTCAAGAAGTCATTTCCTCATCCATCACCTGAGTTCGCTAGGCAGCTTTACGTCATGTATATCCACCCACACTTGGAATACGGGATACCTGCTTGGTCCCCAGCTCTGGTTAGAGGCAGGGATATCTAAGAACAATCTCACTGTAGCACTATGGCCGCAGCAGCTGCCTTCCCTTTCTGCAAGACACAGGGGGTCCGTTCTTGTGTAGATGTATAAACTAACATATGGTTTATGTCACGGACCTCGTTCTGCATTTGTGACCCAGGACAGTGATTCAAGACTTTGAGGACACTGGTTCAAGCTAAGGAAGAAACTGTCCCGTACCTCCTATAGGCAGAGCTTCTTTGCCAATAGGTCTTTTGATGCTGCTGGAGGACATTGTGGCTTCTCCGAGTATAGGAAACTTCAAGAATCGGCTGGATGCTTATCTAGGGCCAGTGTGTGGGAACTGAGTGCTGTGTGTTTTTTCTTTGACATAATCAGTTACACTGTACAAACGCTTTATGTTACAATATAGGCTCTGCCTTTGTAAATAATCTGAATAAATAAACAAAACAGACAAAAAGGATAAAAAATGGGAATGGTGAATGGAATTGTGTTGTGTTCTCTGATGACTCCCTATTTTGTCTTTGGGTCTACGATGGTTGCAGAAGAGTAAGACGATTATGTGGGGAACGCAGAAATTTAGAATTTGCGGTGTAACGGCATACAGTTCTTATATGGGGTGTGATGGTATGGGGTGCGATAACAAGCGGTAGCAGGCCACTTCTAGTTTTCATTGACAGAGATTTTAATGATTACATATGAAACATACTGCAGTCTATCGCATTGCCATACCTACAACTTTTAATGCAACCCCTTTTCAAACAAGGCATGATACGTCATCATACAGTAAGGGTTACTACAAGGTTCTTAGAAGAAAATAACGTGACTGTGCTTCCTTGACTTTCTCCCTCCCCAAACTTATCATCAATCGAACATGTGTGAGATATGATTGACAATCACCAAATAACCTAGTTGACCTTCGCCACCGAATTCAAGAGACCTGGGATGAAATTTATTAGGATACCATAAAACATTTAATTTCAAGCATATGCTTGGAAGAGTTATCGAATGCATAATAAACCGTGGCTGGCCCATTCATTATTAAATGACGTTGTTATTTATTGATATTTTAGATTGAAAATGTAATCAGTTATTAAGTTTGATTAAACACACATCATGTTTGAATTTTATTAAAATTGATCTACTCTTACTTGGTGTTCAAATTTTTTTGACATTCAGTATAATATAAGAATTTCTAGACGCAGCAAGTGCGTTATAGTAGCGAATTTTCATAAGAATTGTACAATATTATTATATGGCATATTAGTAAATTTAATACTTTAAACTTACACAGACCTTGAAGATCGATTTTAGAGGTCCTGGCATGCGCACATTTGAAGAATTCTTTCGAAAGTGTTACCATCAATATTTCTCTATTATCAAAAAAATCTTGTTCTAACTCCTTTTGTGAAAGGTGCCCAAAAACTCAATTTTCTATGAAGCTAAAGAACTAAATTTTGCTATATCTGTAGATAAGTGTATGTCTCTTTAAAAGAAACAGTTTAACCTCACTATCCTGGAAATTTTGCTGAACCCCTGTCTTTCTGTAAGGAGGGTAGGGATCTTTAACGTGCCCAACATCGCATGGACACGGGACCGACGGCTTTACGCCCCCTCCGAAGGGCGGAACGTGCAGACATTCAACTTGCTCAAATACAATGCCAGAACCTCTGTTGATGTTAATTTAACAGTTTGTACTGAAAAAGTGAAAAGAGTACCCCGGGATCAAACCCAGCACCCTTCGGTTCAGAGGCACACATTCTCACCTCTGAACCGCCGAGGTTCTTAATAGTGGAATGACAAGGGGCTTTTACCTAAGACTTAATGACTCTTAGTCACAGAATTAATTAAAATAATTATAAATATTTTTTATCTTTCAGAGCATATCTTGGGATGCATTTGGGCTACCAGATGTTACAGTTGATGACTGTGCATTGTGGATAGGTTCTAAAGGGGCGCACACATCTCTTCATGCTGACACCTATGGTTGTAACTTGATTGCACAAGTATATGGCAGGCATGTACTTTAATTTTTTATACCAGATGAAGCTGTAAATAGATTACTAATTTTGTTTTAGGAAACTGTGGGTCTTATTTCCACCAGATACAGATGTAAAGGAAACCAGAGTTCCTTACGAAGAATCAAGTGTTTATTCAAAACATAACCTCTTTAGTCCTGATGTTTTATCTGCAAAAGGTATTCATATAGGCTGGTTCCAAAAGTAATGGCACACAAAGCAGCCGTAGATTCTTGGCACCCAAATATTACAATTTAGCCAACCTTACCTTGGTACAAAAGTCGAAATAAGAAGCGATACAGGGTGTTATAGTGAGAAATTGAATTTTGATTTTCCTTGATATTTACAAAACTATTTGACGTATTGCCTTGAAGATCGGTGCAGATGAGTTTTTCTCCAATTTTAGCAGTACCTTTCAAGTCTTAAAAATACTCACACTTTTTTGTTAGCATAGCGAGAGCACTATTGATTAGAAAATACTATGCTCTTGTATTTTCTCAACAAAAAAGGTATACTGGTTGTATGATGCTAAAATCAACAGTTTTCGAACTATTTGCGATTTTTAAAGTAGCTGCAGTAATGTAATGGAAAAAATTGTATGACATGACTATCAAATATTATTTTAAGGAAAGGAAATGATTAATTACTTAAATATTGAACAACAAATGTTCATAATGGCCACCATTAACCTCACCCTGATATATTATTAATAATAATATTATTATTATTACGAGATAAAAAGTGATATAAATATATAACTTAAAAATGAAATTATAGCTACATCTCATACTAAGAACAAGAAAGAAAAAAACAAGTACAGTATACTCTCGATTATCCGGGCTAATGGGGGATCGCCAACATGGATAATTGCAAAACACGGATAATATGAACATAATAAAATGTGTATATATATATATATATATATATATATATATATATATATATATATATATATATATATATATATATATATATATATATATATAATACCCATACCTATATGAACACACACACACCAAAATAATAGAGGTTCAATGAAAAAATTACTGTAGATCAATAATGATGATTTCAAGTTTTTGTTTCATGGTTAAAATACATCTTTTCCGTTTCAGCGAGATGCTGTATGTATACGGAATTAAATAGAAAATAGACCGTGAACACACAAACTTGCTTTGCAATCGAAAATCAACTGACAAACTAAGTAATTTCGGTAGCCTTCATAAATTGAAAAGAAAGTGCATCCAGAATGTTTTAACAGCTGTGTCTTTCTCAAGAAAAAAAAATGTGACAGAATATTTTACTTATACATATACTACTACACTACCTACAGGTTCTAAGGAATTTTACAGTTTATTTTCCTCATGATTTTTGCAACGTAGTAATTATATTAGGCAGACCAGTAATTTCATGGCCGTTGGATTTTATTGAATTTTCTTTAAAAAATTCACTAATGAGATTGCAACTTTTGAATTTTGAAAAAACTTCTTAAAATGTGCGCAAACGAGGACCTCTGGAACCCAAATCCGAGGTCAGTTTCAGACTATATATATATATATTATATATATATATATATATATATATATATATATATATATATATATATACATATACAGGGTGTTCAAATAAGGACACGGACCGGCTGTATCTCGAAAACCATCACAGCTGCAGCTTTCGGAAAAAAATTAGCATAAGTAAAGTGGCCTTGAGAAAATGTTGGAAATTATTTTCAGCTTTCTAATTCTGCCGATAGGTGGCGAAAATGCCATGGCTTACCTAAAATCTTTAATTTATCGAGAATCTTGACGCATAACATAAGCTGGTTTTAGGTAATTTGTAATCAACGTTCACTTATCTACAACCTCTGTTAAACAAAAATTCCTTATGGACCAGTGGCGGAGGTAGGGGGCGAGAATTTTTTTTTACAAACAAATGCCTATAACTTGATAACCAGTAGACATAATTTCAAGAATTTTGGCTTATTAGAAAGAGATTTCATAGGAAATTCCACGTATTAGTATTTTAAATCCACAGTCATACATGCACAAAATACAGAGGGCGTTAGAGTAGGGGAGTCTAGTTTTATTAAATTTTATGAAAATTTTCAAATAGCAGCATAGTATTATATTATAACTATCAAAAAGTGGATGAAGTTACAAAAAACTCAGTGAAAACCCAAAACGAATATGTTTTTCCGTTTCAGAGAAAACTCGAATCTTATGTATTTTGGTGCTTATTATGCCATTTCTCAAAATTGGATATGAATATAGCAAAATCTCTATAGAATATTTGTTTTCAGGCATCGTTATACAAATTAGCATAGTTACCAATAACAATTAATCACTTTAATATAAAATAAATTTATTACCTTATCATAAAACTAAGATACAAGAGCCAAGAATCGATTTTAAGGTTGTGTTTGTAAATTAAATGATTATATTATGAAACCGAAACTAGATGAATGTGAAAAACCTAAAATTTAATTAACATTTTATTATTTACAAATGTTCAAACTGCTGTACTTTTTTATGTATACATTTAACTAATCTCTGACGAGTAGAGGCAATTTGAAAATAAACTGTGTATGGTTAATGCGTGAACACAGAACACTCCCTTGCGTGAATAGGAAATTTTGACACTGTCGAACGTGACAGTTATCTCGTCAGTGATTGTGATTGGACTAAATCGCGTAAGTGGGACTCGCGCATACCGGCACACAGAACCACAGAGCAGGTTCATCTATGCTCAGAACATAATGTGCCATGTACCGGCATCATAATTTTGAATGTTTTACATCTGTACATCCTACGCACTAAAACAATACGATATATATTATTTGATTATATCCTAGAAGGTGTCTACTTTAAATTAGAATATCATGTCTGCCAAGTGGACACGGACACGGAATGAACTTAAACTTCATTACAATCATTATACAAATTAACGTACTTACCAATAGCATTTATGTAATCACTTTAAAATGAAATAAATTTATTACTTTATTATAAAATTACGATACAGAAGTAATGTAGAAGTCATGAAAAAATTAATTTATATGATGAAAATAAAACACTTTTCATTAGGCGTTTAGAGAAAATTCTCAGTATTTATTTTGAAAACTTATTCCATACATAATATCTTTATCATAATATAGTAATAAATACAACCAATGTCTAAAATCATTTAAACACTTGTTAATGCCCATGTGAAATTCATATGCAGTTTTGTACTTCAATCAATGTAGTCCATGTGTTGTCAACGAAGGTAAGGAAATTGAAACAATTTGTTTTATAAACGTCAAAATCCTATGTTCAATTTATTACTGATCTTATTAATTATTTGTAGTGTTTCTGTGTGTTTTTTATTAATAGTTGGTGTTTTACGTTTTCAGGATGTCTTATTCTAACGAGGAAGCATTTGATATGCTTGAAATTTATTTTATATTTTTTTGGAATCCTGTTGTCGCATCACGAGAATATGCTTTAAGGTGCCCGCAAAGAAGACATTACTCAAAAGAGGTGTTTATTCGCATCGCAAGATATATGCAGGAAACTGGATCTGTAAGACGCACCAGAAGACAAGTCAGAGCTCGTAGGATTAAAAATGAAGAAAACATTACTAATGTGATTGCTCTTGTTACTGCTAATCCACATATTAGTGTACGACAAATTTTTAGAAACTTTGGTGTGACCGTAGGATCTGTATACAATGTTTAAAAGACCATAATATGCACCCATATCACATAGTATTGCATCAGGCGCTAAATAAAACTGATTGTGACCACAGACTGAATTACTGCCATTGTATGCTGAGTATGCTAGAAGAAACACCATGATTTCTATCAGAAATGGTATGGACAGATGAAGCAACATTTTCAAATTGTGGGAAAGTAAATCTCCATAATATGCACTATTGGTCGGACAGTAATCCCCATTGAATGAGAGAATTAGATCGGCAAAATCGATGGACTCTAAACGTATGGTGTAGTATAGCTAAAGGAAAATTTGTTGGACATATTTCTTTGACGGACCACTTAACGGAGATCTGTATTTAATTTTTTTAACTCAAAGCATAAAAATGTTATTGGAAGACATTTCTCTAGAAACAGGATTAATAATGTTGTTACAACACGACGGGTGTCCAGCACACTTCGCGCAAAGTGTACGCGAATATCTTAATGTTCAATTTCCAAATCGGATAGGAAGAGGAAGCTTATTTCCATGGCCACACAGATTACCTGATTTGACTTGCTTAGATTTTTATTTATGGGGGAGAGTGAAATATTTCGTATATCAAACTCGGCCAACAACTAGAGAAAATATGATGGAAAGGATATAAGTTGCTGTTAATAGCATATCTACGGCTGAAGTTCAAACAGCGGTAGCCTCTACTCGTCAGAGATTAGTTAAATGTATACATAAAAACGGACAGCAGTTTGAACAGTTGTAAATAATAAAATGTTAGTTAAAAATCAGGTTTTTACATTCATATAGTTTCGGTTTCATAATATAATCACTTAATTTACGAATAAAACCTTAAAATCGATTCTTGGCTCTTGTATCTTAGTTTTATGATAAGGTAATAAATTTATTTCGTATTAAAGTGATTAATTTATTTGGATAAACCTATCAAAATTGTGACTTGGACAAGCACAAGTTATCGACTTATTTGTCAAATGTTACATGTATAATCTAGCTCAATAAATATTACTATTACTATTACTAATTGTTATTGGTAACTATGTTAATTTTTATAACGATGCCTGAAAACAAATATTCTATAGAGATTTTGCTATATTCATATCCAATTTTGAGAAATGGCATAATAAGCACCAAAATACATAAAATTCGAGTTTTCTCTGAAACGGAAAAACATATTCGTTTTGGGTTTTCACTGAGTTCTTTCTAACTTCATTCACTTTTTGATAGTTATAATATAATACTATGCTGCCATTTGAAAATTTTCATAAAATTTAATAAAACTAGACTCCCCTACTCTAACGCCCTCTGTATTTTGTGCATGTATGACTGTGGATTTAAAATACTAATACGTGGAATTTCCTATGAAATCTCTTTCCAATAAGCCAAAATTCTTAAAATTATATCTACTGGTTATCAAGTTATAGGCATTTGTTTGTAAAAAAAATTCTCGCCCCCTACCTCCGCCACTGGTCCATAAGGAATTTTTTTTTAACAGAGGTTGTAGACAAGTGAACGGTGATTACAAATTACCTAAAACCAGCTTATGTTATGCGTCAAGATTCTCGAGAAATTAAAGATTTTAGATAAGCCATGGCATTTTCGCCACCTATCGGCAGATTTAGAAAGCTGAAAATAATTTCCAACATTTTCTCATGGCCACTTTACTTATGCAAATTTTTTTCCGAAAGCTGCAGCTGTGATGGTTTTCGAGATACAGCCGGTCCGTGTCCTTATTTGAACACCCTGTATATATATATATATATATATATATATATATATATATATATATATATATATATATATATATATATATATATATATATATATATATATATATATATATATATATATATATATATATATATATATATATATATATATATATATATATATATATATATATATATATATATATATATATATATATATATATATATATAGATCTTTTATTATATATTGTATATATATTATAATGGACTAATGTATTTTTTTAATAAAGTGTAGAAATGTATTTAAAATTGAGTATTAATATGTAAGAAGTTTTGCTTTAAAAGAAATTAAAATATCATTATTATCAAATTTAGCATGAAATTCCCTCTTAGGGGTGTTTCTGGAATAGGTCTTTCCTATAATTGGGTCAAAAAAGAAATGTATACTATTTTAAATATTCAATGTAACTTATTTATTATCAATTGTTTGGTTACCCACTTTGAGAACATATTTAACTTATATCGTGATCACGTTTTAAATTTATATAAATAATAATTGCTTATTTTATAAATACCTTACATTGATAGTATTAATCATAATGCAATGCTCTTTCAATTTCAATCTTCAATCTCCTATCCTCTGCATTTTAACACACCTTTTGCGTTTGCAAATGTTAAACTCCTCCAATATCGTTTCACAAGTACGATTGATGGGTTTCCACTTGCGTGATCACTTAACGAATTTTAGTCTCACTTTTGTTATTCAACTTTAATTATCTTACTGACTTTTACCGAGATCTGTTTGGACAATTTGTTTATTATGGATTAAATGTCATCTTTATTCTTTAAGTATCCCATGTTAACTGTTTACAATATCATTTTATTAGTTTTAAAACAAACACGCTTCGTAACTATACTGAGTTGAACCTCATGATTTATAATTTTTAAAACAAACTTACTTGCATTACAACCGCCCTTTTCCGGGTAGCAACCATATTATGTTGGCTCATGCTAACAACACAACCTGCTACACTCGGATATTATTCAATAATGACTTGCTCTCCTCCTGTTTCTTGGTTATCTAACACTTATATTAAAATGAATCCACCAATCAGAGATCAAGATTTTCCTTAGAAATTCTTGCCAGTCTCGGAAACGTCAGATTAATTTACTATTTATTATTTACTTAGTATTTTTCACTTAAGTTTAACTCGATTTGATTTTTAAATATGTGTAAAATATTCTCTATGAAATAAGCTTTCTTTTCATACTAATTACAGTCACTTATGAACTACGTTCATATTCTAATTATGCAAATTAAAATGGCTGTGTCTCGAGTTTCTTTAAAACTATGCTTATCGTTCTTTAATTATTTTGTTTTTCTAATATCTTCCTAAATTCTATTCACTTCCCATTGTGGCACAAATTTTGTGGCTTATTTTATGACATTATACCAAGTTCTAAGTTGTTCCAATAGCGAAATCTGTGAAACGATAGAATCTTGTTCCTGATCTCCACTATAAAATTCATTGTCATCTTCAGGAGGGATGATGCAGTCACCCTCATCACAATAATTGAAACATGGTTGGTATACTGTTTTAAAATAACTCTCCTCACTTGTACTAAATGTTTCACTGATGTTTGTTGACAATAATGGCGTGTTCATAACAGCATTATACTGTGTTAAACTGCTGTCTTCATTTGTTTCACTTTCCTGTAAAATGTAGAATGTCTGTAAAGTTTTGTTTGTTTCTCAAGTGACTTGCTTATATTGATGTATGACATTATAATTGGATCACACACATTAACACTCTACTAGACTTACACAGCAGCATGTTGTGATGGAACAATCATCCCTTATAAATCAGTGGGACTGTAGGGTGAAAAATGCTTTATAGTGAAGTTGAAAGGTTACTACTACTTTATAGTCGCCACGAATAGTAAAATTTACTTCTTCAAGTAGCGGAAATGTGACTGCCACCAGTATATATCACCAAGAGATTCCACAGCTATAAGGTGTAATATGAAAGGGTCGGCAACGTCGCGGCAACTCTTAATGCTACTTGAAAGTGGCTGCAACTTTGATGTAGCATTTCAGTAACATAAGATAGTTTCGGCCACTGTCATTTGCTACCTTCAAGTTCCTGAAACTTTTGAGTCGTTCTGTGAGTAACGACGACGTTCCTAATACCTTGAACGCAACTAAGAAGTTGTGTAACTCTAAAGTAGTTATAAATGGTGAATATTAAGTAATTGTCACTGCTAATATTCAATATAAAGTTATTTACACCACAGAGTCATAGAATTAGTGGCGATTACGTAATAACTACTCATTTCAACTTCCGATCTCAGTTGCAATCACTTTGGTGCTAGTTGGGATTATAATTGCCACGTTGCAAAAATCATGAGGAAAATAAAACTGTAAAATTCCTTAGAACCTGTAGGTAGTATAGTAGTATATGTATAAGCAGAATAAACTGTCACCAATTGCTTATTGTGTTGTAATGAATTTATATTTATCTCCGAACGTCACTGTCACTGCAATATGAACGCTGAGAAAGATTTATATCCCGGAATGTTTATGTTAAAGTCATAAATTTTAATTGTCCCTATCTTTAAACACTTGATCTCATTCATGATTGCATGGTCGGCAGGGCAGAAAGGAACAAAATAAACTTTTCTTGAGAAAGACACAGCTGTTAAACATTCTGGATGCACTTTCTTTTCAATTTATGGAGGCTACCGAAATTACTTAGTGTGTCAGTTGATTTTCGATTGCAGAGCGATTTTGTGTATTCACAGTCGATTTTCTATTAAATTCGGTATACATACAGCATGTCGCTGAAACGGAAAAGACACGTTTTAACCCTGAACAAGAGTATACTGTATAAGAATTGTTGATAAAAATCAAAATACAATGCTTGAGATAAGCAAAGCAGGAAAAATGAAACATAAAGCACGTCGAGAAATATCACAACTAGAAATGAGGAAAAAACACATTGTAGAAAATGCAAAATTGAAACTGAAGTTTTAAAATCACATGTATAAATAATTCCTGCTATCATATTTTCTCAATGTAGGTCATTTCATTTAGCCTTTTTCATAGTAAACATTTGAGATGTGATTCATTGTGGTTTTTCAAGAAACTCTATTTTACTGACGTGTTTTCATTCGGATGCTTGAACAGTAGATACAATATGACCCTTGTCGGCCATTTAGATTAAAACGAGTGAAAGTTTGTTAAGCAGTTACTGCAAAAATGTGTTAACTCAGTCATTTAAGAGGTATGATTAAAAGTTAAAAATTAAAGGCTATTGTTCCAGGCAGTTCTTTTATTATGTACCCCACCTTTTTTACATTCTATGCAGCAGCCTCCTGAAGATGGTTCACCGGAACGCGAAAAAGCACTTAATTTTTAATTCTTTAATTTTTAACCTTTAATCATGTCAGACCCAGACTTAGTGGCATATAGAAATGATTAAGCAGTAGAAAGTTATCACTTTTCTGTATTAGTTTAACAGAATTAAGTATACTCATGTTTTTGATAATGTATGCATTAAAAAAAAACTGTTCAGAATTTTAATGTTGTTAAGAAAAAAATATGTGTCATTCAATTTGAGTATTATGAAAAATTCACTCGAGGGGCCTGGAAATGTAGGGAATCTGATTTCTGCTGGATACACTGTTTTGATGAATTCAAAATAGCGGCTGACTTAAGATGGCAGAATATTTATTTCTTCACAACCCGCTTGATATAGGTATTAAATGAAATGGCTTCACCAGTAAGATACAGTGGGCTAAGTAACGCTACCATAAATTAAAAATGGCGGCCGACGCAAGATCGTGGAACTCGTAACTTATTGTTAAGAAAATACAAGAGAATATCACTTTCTAATCAAAAGTTTCCTCTTTATGCTAACAAAAAAGTGACTTATCCTTTTAATTTAACACAATGCCTTCTATTTAGGGACAAATTATTTTTTAACACTTTGCAAAACTTATCTGACCAATTTCAAGACAATACGTCAATACAAAATCGAAATTCAATTTCTTACTCTATCACCCTGCATTTCTTTTAATTTTGACTTTGGGACTGAGGTAAGGTTGGCAAAATCGTAATATTTTCATGCCAAGAATGTACTGCTCCTCTGTATATAATTACTTTTGGACCAGCTTGTGTTTTAAATGTAAGCTTTTTATGCATAAAATACTTTTTCTTTCTACAAATTCTGGCATCTGTAGAAATGACTGCGGAAAAGCTTAACTCGTTGAATAAAAATATTTGTTAACAATAAATGTAATAATATTAATTAAGAATACTGTATGTGCAGTTTTGCAATCTGAAGCTTGACGTTGACTAAGGACATTTTATGTTTATTAATTGTTTTCTTTTTGCAGATATGAAAAACTGTAGGAAGGTAGTATTAAATCCAGGTGAAGTACTAGTCCTACCTTGGAAATGGTGGCATTATGTGGAGAATTTAGAGCCAGCAATAAGTATTAATGCTTGGTTACCTCTGGTAAAAACTGTTTACGAAAAGTTAAAAAAAGGTGTCATATTTACTAATTTGTTGCTTTTTTATAGCCACAAGATGATGAGCAGAGATTGAAGGAATCCATCATACAAATGCTAATGATACGAATGACCAGCAATTTAGGTGAAGAAGAAAAAGCAACTATTATCAACCCTAACATGAGATCCGTGAGTATAAAGATTGTTTGTAGTGCAGGTGAACTAGGTAACTACCACAGTGAAAAGAAAAACATGTATTGTTCTCTTCGCCTGCAAACAAAAAAATTCGTATAAGAATGTGTCTTATCTTCAGCAGTTTTTCTTCCTAAATACCAACATTAATTTACTTCGTCTACCAGGCTACCATTTATCAAGAGACTACAAATACTTGTTCCACCCTCTTTATCAAACCACATAACCTTAATCTTCCCTGTGCTCACACGTTGATTTATTTTATTTGTTATCTCTATAGATGAGATTATATTCAATGTTAGTGGGCTATCCCAGTTCCTCCACCGCGACCTTAGATCTATTATGGCTCACATCTAATTGCTTAAATTTCACCCATCAAATCCAGCTCCCTGCAGGAGTCGATAGTTTTGAGAGTGAAAGTTGGTTTGGCAGGGTCCTTTACATGCTTTTTTTTTCTCCCCCGATGTCGAGGTGTACTGCCATCGGGGCGAAGCGGCTCGCTCGTTTCGAAACTCAGAGAGAGATATAGCCTCTGGACACGACATCCGACAGTGTTTGACGCAAGGTCTACAGTGTCCCGCTCCCGGGCATCACCCAAGCGAGACCGTTTGCTCGTTTCAAAGCACAGCATAGGTCTAACCTCCAGGTGCATCTCACTCCTAGAGATCTCAGCCCCCTCCACGTTTGTTTGGACCCGACACCTGCCAACGCTTGACTCAAGGCGGCATCACTTGGAACATCGCTCCCAAGTAACATCCAAGCGAGATCGTTTGTCCGTTTCGAAGCAGAAAATCAAGGCCCAGACCTCCGGATAGGTACCACTCCCTGGAGATCTTCGCCTCCCTCCAGGTTTGTGTGGACTTGACACTCGCCAGTGTTTGACTCCAGTTAGCCGCCTCTTACGACAGCCAGGAGGGCCTATTCTTTTATTTTGTCCCCGGGCCCACAGGGGACTAACTGCATTTATCATTTAGATTCACTAAGTAATACTATATCATCAGCGTACAGTAACACTTTTACCTTAGAAGCATTCATTTTAATGCCTTCTGTTTCCAAGCAGATTTCTCTTATACATTTCTTCATGAATATGTTGAATAATGATGGAGACATCACACATCCTTGTTTGATACCCTGTTTAATTCTAAAATGGTCACAGAGCTTTCCATCAGTTCTCATACATGCTCTACTGCCATCATATGCCATTTAATATCTCAAATTGGCCAATCATTCACACCATGTTCTTTCAAAATACTCCATAGCTTCTACCTATCTACAGTATCATATGTTTTCTTCAAGTCTACAGACATGCAGTATACTTTCTTTAGGTGAAGGGAAAAAAGCAACTGCTATTAAGCCCAACATTAGATCGATAAGTATAAACCTTGTTTGTAGTGCAGGTCAACTAGGTAACTACTACAGTGAAAAGAAAAACTTGTATTGTTCTTTCCACCTACAAAGAAAAAAATATATTTGTCATCTGCAGTTCCTTTTATTTAGTTGTTGTTTTTGCACTTCATCAATTGAGCCAGTGTTACAATGTTTATTAGTGAGAAGACTATTTTGTCAATCGAAATCTTGTTTTACCACTATGTTACTCCTCAGTTCTTTGCTGCATTTATCATCATGTTTAATAATATTTTCTAGATATTATGTGAAAATTTATACTAGTTCAAGTTGCTGTTCCTTTAGTTTTATATGTATTTTGCACTCCCATCCTTAATTAGCCTTATTACTTTGTTTGCCATATTGTATTTTAAGTTGTAGTCTTCTTGGTACACCATTCAGAACACTGGGTATCTTTATAATTCTTTTTCTGTTTTAGCGAATTTTCATAGAAAGATTTGCTAACGAGGAGTTCGTGAATTTTCAATTTTGTCTAAATGATTTATGATTTCAACGTCATATTTTTCTAACAAAATAAATTTGAAAAAATGTCTCTGGTCCATAAATTGATAAACGAACAAACCATATATAACCGGTGGAAAAGTTTAGATGTAGTAAGTGTGTTATGGGAATTGATAAATGTACAACCATATATAACAAATATTAAAACTTTGGAAGCAGCAGTATGGTAACACATTTTCATGCTTTTGTTCCATATTTACAGATTAAATAAACTATCTAAGTATATTTGACAACTACAGAAAATTGGAGTGGGCCTGTGTAAAATTTTACTATACAGGTGGTCACTTTTATCTTGCACACTTTTGCTATCTTCTAAACCTTTAAAGACACAGAGTCAGTTCAATTAACAAAATTTTGTGCAATTTCATGCTTGTTAAGAATTTGAAATGAAATTCCTGATGAATCAAGTCGTTACTGAAATATCCTGAAAAAAACTGAAAAGCTGCGTTTTCTAATTTACTCCATATCTTTTTGATTATATAAGCGAATCCTATGATTTGGGAGATTCACATAAGTCATCACGAGTTATCTACTGCCCGTTTCAAAAATATTCTAGGCCTACTAGATCATTCGGTGTTCGTAGCCAACTTTGGATTTTATTATGGCAGCCAAATTGGATTTTTAGTGAATTTTCTTTAAAAAAATCACTAATGAAGAGATCCCGACTTTTGAATTTTGAAAAAATTCCTGATAAGTCAAAAAATGTTGGGCCGATTTTGATCAAATTTTTCTTTTGCCAGTGACTTGAATAAGTTCGTTAGCCAGGAAAATCTGTTGAGTTGAAATAAATTAAACAATGATTTGTTTTAATTAGACAGACAGATTCCCCGGGTCAGTATCAGTTCTGAGTTGACCTTAAATGTATGGAATTTCGACCACGAAATTATAATGCATGTTTGTAAGAAAATAAATTCGGGACTCAGCAAGTGCGTTATGGTAGCGAATTTTTATTGAATGCCTCAAATTTGAATAGCTCAATTTGCTATTAACCTATAAGGTTCGTTGGCCAGGAAACTAGTTTTTTCGGGAACATTTTAAATTTCTTATCGAACATTTTTTGTACATTTTCAAACAGTAAAGTTATTTTCATGAAATATGGTACATTGTTTCTACTATATATGTTATACTGGTCACCAATTAACGTCTGCTTTCTTTAAAAAAACACATATTTGCTATTTAAAACATTTTAATGAAAATTCACTAGCATAATGCACTTGCTGTGTCCAGACTTTTTTTTAGGGTTGAATATAGAAAAAGATGACGATTTCAATGATGTGACACACTGCGTTATCTAATTTTAATAACCATCGCTAAAAATTTCTTTTTAATGATAATCGAGCTGCCGTGAAATTAAATTGTCAGATGATCGAATAATGAATTAATATTACTGTCAGTGTTACAACTGTTGCAACCTATTGTTATAGGTAAATAGTAAATTATTATTAACAATGGCAAGTTACCCAGTTAGTGAAAAGATAGACATGTATAATGTTTACGTTCGTAATTTTTGTAACTCTGTGGCTGATCACAAAGTTATGCAGTTTTGTATCCTGATAGGCGACAACCAAACATAACTCTGTTTCAACGTGTAAGCAATCAGTTTAATAAATTTGTCACATTTAAAAACACAAAATGCCGTAATAAGAATAGGACCATGTATGAAATTAAAGTATTGGCAGAAATACAAATTAATCTTGAGACATTGCAAAGAAAAATTGCTTTGCAATCTAATTTATCAAAAACCGGCTTTCAAAAGATTTTGAGATGGCATAAATGCCATGATTTTAAATACCAACCAGTGCAAAACTTGCATCCAGGAGATGAGCACAGAAGATTGGAATTTTGTCATTGGTTTTGTGAACACCTAATAGATGAACCTAATTTTGCAAGTAAAATACTCTGGTAAGGTGAAACTTTATGTACAAACAGAGGAATGTTCAATAGAAGGAACAAGTACTTTTATGCTGTGGAAAATCCTCACTTGGTACAGGAAGTTAGACCGTATGTTTGCTTTTCTTTAAATCTTTGGTGTGGGCTTTTGGATGATCACTCAATAGCTCCTTTCTGTATTCCAGGGCATTTAAATGCTCTGTCCTATCATAGTTTTTTACAAAATAATATGGAAGAAATGTTGGATAATTTACCTCTGTTTACACTAAGAGATCTAAAGTGGTTTCAGCAAGATGGAGCAGGCACTCACAATGCATTACTTGTAAGGAATTATTTAAATAAAAGGTTTCCGAATTCTTGGTTGGATCATATGGCCCTGTGGATTGGCCACCACGGCCCCCGTGCTTAAATCCACTGAATTGTTTTTTATGGGGTTTCGTGAAAAACAAAGTATTTGGTGTACAAGCACAGAATGTGGAACACTTACAAGTCAAGATTACAGAACTTTTTAAATCAGTTACACAAGAAAATGTTAGAAATGCGATAGTCAGCATGGATCGTAGGACATCACTTTGCATTGAGCATGGCGGCAGTCATTTTGTACAATTCTTGAAGCACAAAGTTTTTCCTCTTGAGGTACAGTTCATGGTTTATTTGTTATTTATTTATCTTCGTAAATTCTTACTTATTTATTTTAATTTGTCTTTACCTGCTTGTGTTTTGTTTTCATGCTACTCCTTTGTCTGATTTTTATAACTACATTATTAGGTATTCTAAAGCAACAGCTTTTATAATTATTCTGGTGTACTGTGAATTTGTGATGAAACATGCATGCAATTGTTTCAATTTTGAAAAGAAAATTTTATACATTTGCCAATTTAAATTCATGGCAGCTCGATTCTCATTAAAAACAAATTTTTAGCGGTAGTTATTAAAATTAGATAACGTAGTTTGTATGACATCATTGAAATCGTAATTTTATTCTTTATGCAACCTTATAAAAATCCAATATGGCTGCCATAAGAAATTCCAAAGTTGTCTATGAAAACCTAATGATCTTATCTTATATGAAGCTACCAAATATCATAGTATTCGCTTAAATAATAAAAAAGATATGGAGGAAACTAGAAATATCAACTTTTCAGTTTTTTCAGGATATTTCAGTAACGACTTGATTTCTCAGGATTTTCATTTCAAATTCTTAATAAGAATGAAATTGCACAACATTTTCGTAATTTAACTGACCCTGTATCTTGAAAGGTTTAGAAGATAACGATAGTGTGCAAGATAAAAGTGACCACCTTGTATAACGCAATTTAACATTGGCGTAGATGATTTAAATGATGCATGCATCTAAAATACACAATATTAATTTATGTTATTTACATTTAGAATAATTTGTATATATAAAAAGGATGTGTGTGTGTGTATATATGTTCCAGCGTAACTCTGAAACGCCTGGTGCTATTTCAGCCAAACTTTGGTACACATATGATTTACTGCCTGGAAAAAAAGAACATATATAAAGTGCATATATTTTATTTTAAATAAATACCACTATAGTCACTATATGTAAGTAAATAAAATCCACCACTGATAAAATGATAGGATGGATACACAACCATGAGACCACCACGTAAAGTTCATGTATCAGCACTTGTATAATTTTATATGTGTCTCTGCTCTCTCTTTCTCGCCCTCAGGCGCGCGCACAGGATAGACCCATATATTATTACAGATACAGTAACAGCATAACTATTATCAAAAACTCAAAAATGAATAAATGCACCACTAATAAAATGAGACCATGGATACACAACCATGAGACAACCACATAAAGTTCACGTGTCAGTGCCTGTCTAATTTTTTGTGTCACTACTCTCTCTCTCTCTCTCTCTCTCTCTCTCTCTCTCTCTCTCTCTGTCCCTCACGCGCATGTACACGCACACGCACGGGCTACACTCATATGCTTTTACATACACAATAAAAGCATATTATCAAAAACTCAAAAATGAATAAAATGCACCACTAACAAAATGAGGGGATGGACACGCAACCATGAGACACCCATGTAAAGTTCATGTGTCAGCGCCTGCCTAAATTTGTATATGTGTCGCTACCACCTCTCTCTCGCTCTCTCTCTCTCTTCCTCGCGGGCTAGCGTGCACAGGCTACACGCATATGCTATTATAGATACAATGAAAGCATTTATTTCTGACCCACCTTTCTATTGTAGATATATCTGTGGTCTAAGGGAATACCAATTCATAAGTAAAACGAGTTGCCTACCTTTATGTACCTTTATAGTTCGTCATTATAGTAGTTTAATGTAATTTTAAAACTTTC
Source organism: Tillus elongatus (assembly GCA_964006375.1). Taxonomy (NCBI): domain Eukaryota; kingdom Metazoa; phylum Arthropoda; class Insecta; order Coleoptera; family Cleridae; genus Tillus; species Tillus elongatus. Next base: position 61,443,437 of record OZ023264.1, read on the forward strand.
TCCACATATATAGTTCATACTTAATACAGAAGTATTGAAAAAATCACCGCATAGTATATTTATTAAAAAGTGAATATATTTACATAAACTTCTTCATTTACAGAACATGGATGAAGAAAGTCCAACTAGCGCCTTTCAAATGATTAACAGATGTAAAGACATATGTTTAGCGAATAATTTGTTTGATGAGGATCACTCCTCTATGAGTGATAAACCTGACATAGAGGAAATAATTAGAAAATGTGATAATATTCAAGTGATTCCAACATTACCACCAGAAGAATTCCGAAAGTTTCTCGAAAAACAGGCAAATCGTTTCGAAAGGCCACATAGGATTGAAGAAGCTGTATCTGGTAATGGTGTTATCAGTATAATAAATGCCATAACTCATTCAGATGTGATATCTTTAGTTAAGCAAAAAATATTAGAAGATTAAGCTGAGGATTTGTTGAATGTTGTTACAGATATTTTGCAAATATGGTTCCTTTGTATGACGTACATGTTAATTCAGTATGTCAGCTTGTACAGCTTTCTAACATATTTACTTATATTTTTTATTGATTACAAATATTTAATTTTTTATAAATAAACATTATGCTCTTATTTTATTTCTTTAATTATTTATGAGAAATGAAACCCAACAGCATTAGGCAACCTTTTTTTTAACGAATTTCAATAAACTCATAGATAGATATATTCAGTAGATGAACCTTGTCACAAAACACAAAAATATACAAACAAAATCACACAGTAAATAAAATAAACATCAACATTAAAATAACAATCACATCTCTAAAAACTCATCAACAGAATAAAATGCGTGTTCCGGCAGCAGATCCATAATTCCCTTCCTGAAGCAGTTTTTGTCCAGTGACTTCAGGTGATTAGGTACCTTATTGTACAGTTTAACACAGTGATAGTTTGTTCCAGTTTGCATTCTTTTAAGTCGGTGTAACGGCACTATTAAATCATCTTTTTTTCTTGTGAGGTAAGAATGCAATTCTTGTCCAGTGAGAAACTTTTCTTTATTTGTATGTGCGTAAGTAACACAACTCATTATGTATTCGGATGGTATGGTGAGTATACTCATTGTCTTGAACGCAGACCTGCAGCTATCTCGATGCAAGTATTCTGACAACTTTCTTCTGGAGGATAAATATTCTAATCATTTCAGGGGACGAACCCCAAACTGTGATACCATATGTTGCTACACAGTGAAAATTTCCAAAATAAACAGTTGTTGCTGTTACACAGTCTGTTTCTATCATCAATCGTCTGAGCAGATATATGGTCCGTGACAGTTTTGTTGATAACTGGTTGATGTGTTGGCTCCAGCAAAGATTTTCTTGGTAAGTGACTCCCAGAAATTTCACACACTTAACAATGAGTATCAGGTCTAGCAGAAAAGGTAAGTACGTTTGTCTTTGTAACATTTAGCTGCAGTTGATTGTAGTCAAACCACACTTCCGCTTCTTTTATTGAACAGTTTGTTGCAGCATTCACATATGGTCTCTCATGTATATCTGAGTGCACGCAACATTGAGTGGCAAATCGTTAATATACACAAGAAAAAGGACCTACGCCACCTAGCCTACTGTATTTCAGTCGAACAGATATTTCATTTGATACCCATATCAATTAGGTTGTTGAGATTTACTCGGCCATCTTGGTCGGCCACCATTTTGAATGTACGAAGCGTTACCTAGCCCACTGTGGTATACTCTTAAAGCCGTTTCGTATGATATCCATATCAACGGAGTTGTTGGGAAAGAAATATTCCGCTATCTTGCGCCTGCCGCCATTTTAAATTCATGAAAGCGTTGCCTAAGCTAATTTGCTCGTAAAGCCCTTCAATGTAATACTCATGTCAGGGGGATTGTGAGATAGAAAAATCCGCCATCTTGGAGTGTCCGCCAATTGAATTTATGAGAATAACGGATAGCCTAGTTTTATTGTGTCGCCGGGCGTCAAATTTCAGCCCAATCCGATGAAGAGAACTGGTTCAACATTAATTTGCAAGATTTACCTAAAGATGCTTATTACAAGTGCGGCGTCAGAAATTTATAAGGGTCATCTGATTTATACCTATTTTTTTAATAAATTTTTACTTTATAAAATACGCTGCTAATTTGTTAGAGTACCCTGTACAGTATTGCACACTAAAAAGAGCTTATAATGGTATCTACAATACCTAGGTGACGAAAACCAGTAATGCCAGTGTCTGAGTAGTTAGTTAAGTAACTTTTGTTAAAATTTCGGGACACAGCAAGTGCGTTATAGTAGCTAATTTTCATAAGAATTGTATACTATTATTATACGGCATATTAGTAAAGTTAATCCTTTAAACTTACACAGAAGATCGATTTTAGAGGTCCTAGTACACGCACATTTGAAGAGTCCTTTCTAAAGTGTTACCATCGATAACTCTCTATTATCAAAAAAATTTTGTGTTCTAACTCCTTTTGAGAAAAATGCCAAAAACTTAATTTTCTATGAAGGTAAAGAACTAAATTTTGCTATATCTGTAGATAGTGTAAGTCTTTTTAAAAGAAACTTGTATTACAAATTTCATTAAAGTTATACAGAAGATTTCCAGAAGGAAACTTGATTCATATTTAGAAAAGTAAAGTATCTGCCAAATTATAAACGTATCAGTTATTTTTCCTTATTAATCGCCAGTATGATTTCGATTTAGTCAACCTAATCAAACCGGTTTTTTCAATAACAATTATAACAATAAAAAGATTATAATTTCAGACTCAAAGGTGACAAACTGATTCAGACGTTGTAAACAAAAACGAGATCTTGTTCAAAACGTATCAAATCTGTGCACTATTGTTTCTCCAAATGTCAAAAAAAAAACACATCCATCGAGCTGGATTCGATCTCCTAACCTTCTGCTTAGGAGGCAAGCGTGCTATCTAGGCACACGTCAAGAAAGGTTTTATTTACGTGATACTTTATGGATCATCTTTATGCCCCGGATATTATATTCAAAGTATACAGAATTAATTAATTACAGAAAAGTAGTAGAATTACCTTTGAAACACATCCCCCGACTGTTTCAGTCTTAAAAAACGTCTTATGTTTAAGTCTAAAGATAAAATAAATTATTTTAGTATCATTTTTATAGAAACTTGGCTTGATTTGGTTTAAGTTTCTGCTATATTATGTGACAGCATAATATATCTATGCGAACTGTGTTTGAGGCAGTTAATAAAGCTACAAATATAGTGTATTTTAATAATTGATTGAATCGCCCAGTTAAATAACAATTGTCAAATTTTTAATTTCATGTCGTCATTTTACATAATTGCAGTCCAGATTTCACGATTGTTGGTTCGGGTAGTATGTATTATGCCTGGTATATATTTAGTTTGGTAACCGTTGATGTATGGTTTCTACCTGTTGTATGAGTTAATCTATGCGTGGCAGTTAACTACTCTGTCTGTCAGGCATTTGACTTTAACCACTAAGTGGTTTCAATGCATGTCTTTGGGATTTTATTTTTAATTTGGAAAAAGCTCTTAATATTGTGTACCTAGAACACTGGTGGACAAATCATAAGTAAGTGATTCAAATTTACGGAACTTTACTATTTGTAGATGTTTTTCAAGAAAACAGGACAGACATGGTGGAGTTTTAATATATGTTAGAGAAGGTGTGGATTACCAAAATATCAAGGAGATGCACAGCAATGTCGGAGGATAAGCATTTTGAGAGTGTAGGAATTGAGATTCCTTCAAAAAATTGTGTAGTCTGTGTGGTATATAGATAACCAGATGAAGCCAAGGACATATTTAATAATAAGCTAAACCAACTGTTATCCTTACTGGAAAATGAATTTATAAAGAGACATATTTTTGGCAGGTGGTTGGAATGTGGACTATTTGCAGCGCAGTTGAGACACAGCGACTCTTTTAAACTTGTTTGAAAGTTTTAATATGCATCCCAGAATAAAAGTTCTGTCAAGGGTGATTAGTGTCAACTCAAGCTGCCTTGATAATATATTCACAAATTTATCTAAAACTGTGCCAATTTAATCCTAAAAACCCGAGTGTATTTATTTGATGGTTGTCCGCGATTGATATCTCGTGACAGATTTCAACTGGATCTAAATCCGGTTAATAGTGTGGTCATAATCACCTCCCACACCCTAACCTATTTGCACTTATCTCTCAGATTTATTATTTTGTAAGATAAAGAACACACTGTTTGGTTTGAAGATGAAAAGATAATCAAATACTTACTCAGCTTTAATCTTGTTGTGACCAAAGTCCTAGATTTATGATATCTTCGACTCAAAACACTGGCACTATGTTAGTTAGTTAGTTTGAAGAGATCTAGGTAATATATATGAAGAATTTCCAGCTATGGCACCACCAGAATTAAGAAAGGTTAAATGAGGAATTTGTTATTCAATCAAAACGTATATTAAAAAAAAACACAAATATTTCAATTTATTGTCACAAATTAATAATGGGAGTTATTTAAATCAAGACTCCTGGTAAATCAAATAAAAGTTGTACATTACAAAGAAACAAAAAAAAATATCAAATGCAAAGTTAAAGGTTTTCTTATTAATTCTATCAATGCTCTCAGTTTTAATGTGTTAGGTAAATTTCTAATTAATTGTACTGGCCAAAGTTCGTTTTGTTTTCTTAAAAATTTGTGAGAAAAGCTCCGATTTTGTAAAATTAAGTAATTGTTTAAATGGAAGATTACAAGCTACTTTTTTGTACTCTAAAACATTTGAATGTTTGAAAAATTCGTGAGCAAAATGTTAATTAATTAAATATCACACTAATATTCTTAATTTACATATTTTACAAGATACCAAAAGAAAATACAAAATAAATTTATATATCGAACAATCTGACTGAGTAAAATTTTGATTTTTGACTGATTTAAAAAAAATTTCCTATTTAATGAGAAATTTAAATGATGTAGGAAAGTTTATGTCTGTCTAGTCTTAAAGATCACTCAAAAAGTTGTAAATGACTCACGTGTAGTGCGGTTGCACTTCCAAAGATTCACCAGCTGGTCTGGACCTACACCTGACGTCCCACAGGGTTGACTTTCCTGCTGACGGAATGTAGAAACTGTACAGGGTAACATCGGTATTCAGCGCTTACCATAGGCGCTTAATTTCCCCAAGAGAGGAGTCAGGAACTGGTAGAAAATGCTTGCAAAAAGTGGCGACAGGAAGAGAGTGTACGTGTCATGTACAATCAAGAGGTTAGGCAGACACTGGGGTTGAAACTTGATGCACTTGAATCGGAACAGCAAAACTGTATTTTAACGGTAAATTCTGAGACAAAGGTATGTTTGAACGTACACGGAAAAATCGGACATAAAGGCAAACTGAGACTGAAAACTTGAACTTGGAAACTCGAAACCGTTTACTTGAAAGTGGTCACTTGAAACTACGCCAAAACTTGTCACTGCACTGAGACGTTCATTACAAACTCACGGTTAAATCCATTTTTCTTTCAAGCGAGATGTTATAATACACTAACCAAACTGAAATTATTTGTAGCACTTGCACGATAATTATACTAGGCGTATATGACCTACGGAAGTCAACGTTTTACTTAATTGCCTGATAGAAAAAACTCTCCTGAACTCCAGAGGTAGCGCAGCTCTTGCTTCTGTAGTGTCTGTCGGCAGACCTCCTCTCGATCCAGGCATTCACGCCTTTAAGTAGCCGGCTGGGTTTGTTCGGCGTTCGACGTCTTTGCCGGCGATATTCTTGCTGTCCTTAGTTACCCATCTACCTCCATGTGTATGAGAGAGATGCATGTGTTTCGCTCCAGTTTCCGCAGACCCAAGTCGGAGCTTCGCAGTTCCAACGGTTATATACGTCCAGTATCTCTCAAATATACTTTATTGCTTAACGATAGCGCTATCTTTGTCGGCCTTTCTTTAAGTTGTCAACCTGTCCCATAAATTTCCGACTTTATGACTCTCGGTATCTGACCTGGTTTGATCAATAATTAATTTTAGAGACCTTCTTGGGGGTCTGTTTATTTTATATAATGGAATAGCAGAGTATTGGTGTTTAAACAAACCCAAATTTTACTATTTTTCCTACTGTTCATATAGATACCTAGAATCTTAGTTACGATTTTACTTTATTCTTATACTGGGAAGGGTGGCTTGATAATCTTAAATGAAACCACAATATTTTGATTCTATATAACTACCTAAGTATGTAATGCGCCACTTTGACCAGCCAGGAGTGGGGGTACCCCCACTCCTCCCCCCTTGCAGGCGTAGCCACGCCCCCAAAATGGCGGAATAAAAAATGGCGGCTTTCGTTTTTAAAAATGGCGGCTTTTGTTTTTAAAAATAGCGGCTTTCGTTTTTAAAGATGGCTGCCTAACCTGTGATATCTACAGCAAACACCTTAACCGAAAGCTGACATATATACCCCTGACATTATAAAAAATGGCGGCTTTCGTTTTTAAAGATGGCGGCTTTCGTTTTTAAAGATGGTGGTCTAACCTGTAATGGGTAGGTTCTAAAAATAACAGACAGACAGGTTCAAATAGGAAACCAAACTTAAATAACACAGAGACAATAGAGGTCGCTGGCAAAACAAAGAAGGAAGCTCAGAAACAAAATGGACAACAGGTTCAAATCTTTAAAATAGGAACTTTTTAGCCTTATGTGTGGGCTCAGCAAGTAGTTGATTTGAAAAAGATACAGGAATATTTCACACATCTTTACTATTCTTTTAAAACCCAAATTGACAATAAAAGAAATTATATAACAGATTCGAGACTAATAACAAGAAACAATTTAAATATGTATGAAAAATATTTAAAATAAAAACAGTCCAAATTGACTTTAAAAGTATTTTCCAATTAGAAATACCATTAGTGGACGAGTCAGATTATGCATATTACCAGCTGTACACATTACCGATACCTAAACATCCTTACACGTTTACAAGGATAATCCCGAGAACAAGATACCTCATCCTTAGTAGCAAACGCCTTTCCCTAGTCTAGCGTGACCCCAGGATGGCGTCTGTCAATCACCGCCATCCCGAGGCCCTCCGCAGTCTCCCTACACGAGCCAGTCTACGCCGGTGTTCCGGCCCTGGCCCTTTTGGGACGTCTGTCTGTAGTAGGCGTGCTAGAGTCCGAGCGCTGTCTATTTCTGGCTCACACTCCCCTCTTGCGCCTTTACAGGTTTCTCGACCGTCCAATTCCCGGTCGCCATTTTCTGAGCCCTCCGGAGCTTCTTTCTTTGCGCCCCGGAAAGACGCTTGGACAGTCCCCCTACCCTGCAGTAAGGTCCTCACTGGTGGAGGGACCCCAGGGTCCGCGTAAATCGCCGCCCTCCGGTGGGACTCAGCCTTCGGGTTGGGTGCCAGGGACAGGTCCGTGCCCGAAGCTACTCCCTGATCCCCCGTATCTACGTCAGTCGTGAGTCGGAATAGACTCAAGGCACGAGTCTGTAGCCGGAGCCACTCCTCGGGCCTCATTGGTTTCGGTTTTATTTATATTTGTCTTTTCCATGTTGTTCCCATGAGAATGGGGGAAATACTGTCCACACCATCAGAATCCCCTGTGTGGTGCAAGGCGGGTTACTCTGGAGGGTTGCCTGGTACTCCAGAGGTTCCGTTCACGACACCATCGCCCTGGTGCCATCCATCCATAGGCACGGGTCACGTGACACCGTAGATTGGGGGAGTTTTATCGACCTCCACGTCTAGATCTGCCATGTTCAGTTATAAGCAGCCTCACCTCGTGGAGGATGCGGCTCTTCACCGCGCATGACGGTCTTGGGGAAAGCTTCATATAAAGCTCATGTTGTTTCCACTTCCTCAGCTTACCCCCTGGAGTCCTTTGGCACCAGACTCCTCGACTCCTGTAAAGAGACTTGCTGTAGGTCTTATTTATTTTTTGTATGCTATGAAAGTGATTAATCAAAATATTGGCATAAAAGGTGCTATAACAGGCTACCATGCATATGTTTCGTCTAAACTGAGATATGGGATAATTTTTTGGGGCAACTCGGTTGAATATGACAAGAGTGTTTTTGGTTCAAAAATGTTTTATAAGACTGATATTTCCAACCTGAAACATAAATAGTCTTGTAGAGAGATAACCAGGCGGGAAAATATACTTACTGTCCCATCATTGTCTGTTTTGGAGAGTATAGTACCTATTTCTTAAGGAAAATTATGTCTGCTTTAGTAGTTGCAAGAGTAGACGTACTTACAATACAAGCAGTGGAGATTTGAAGGTGCCAAAGACACATTTGACATCGCCACAAAGAAATGTGTATCATTAAGCTGCACAATCACCTCCCCAGCGAGGTTAGAAGCTTGCCCTCTCGCAGGCTTAAGGTACATCTGGGAAGGGTTCTCGCACTATGTTTTGTATAGAGTGGAGGACTTTTATAGTACCAATTTTTAACGATAAATGTTTTATGTTCACTTTAGTTGAGTCTCATATTTTTAATTGTATTTTATACTTTTTATGATATTATTTTGTTTTGTTTGTATTTTATTTGTATTGATGTGCCTGTTTTGATTGTGTTTTGTTTTATTTTCTGACATGTTCCATGTTTGCTGCAGTACTCTATATTGTATATGGAATTAGATAATGCTATTGTTGTTATTATTTTAAGTGCATGTGTGTCATTGGATAAATTTTTATAATTTTTATTTTATACTGCTGCATTTTTATTGTATATTAGGTATCTTTTATTTTCTCACATGGTTGTTTATTAAACATAAGATTGTGTTGTGTACCTATTGAAGTGTTCTACACCGATCTGGGTACTTAAGGAATCAATAAAAAATATTATTATTATTATTATTATATATGCTCCTTATTAGCTTTTCTATTCTCGCGACATTTTTTCACACGCGGAACTATCAAACACAAAATTTAATTACTGCCAAAACTATACAAATTCGAATCTACCGTAGGACACCCGCTTTTCTCAAGTTTCCCTAAACCCCACAACGACCCGGTCTAGTCTCCACTTCGCGATCCGGCACCCACTTTGGCGGCGGCCCGATGGCCACTGTCCTGCCTATTTTCGAAATTCTTTGTGAACCCCTTTGATTGACGCCTATTTCTCCTGCTACTTTTTCGCCCAACAAAAAACTGCAGTCTTTATAACATTTGTTGGTTTAAGTCCGCCCTATGGTAAAAAAGTTACTATGATTCTCGCGCGAATGATAGTGATTTTAACGCGTTTTTTGCCGACGGCAGCAGTTTCGCCTGGCCAACCGCCGGGAATCTAGGTCACGCCATCATTATATGGAAGTTTGCAATTAATTACTGAACTGCCGTTTTTAAGTTCGGATTAAGAAACTGCTACGTAAATGTGCAAAATAAGAAGTTTTTTGTATTTGTTTGGTCTGGAGTATCATATTACTTGACATACTGGCGACACTAGAATTTCTACACGTAATATCAGGTGGTTTTACCTTTCACTTAGGATAGTTGATTTTTGCTTTGTTATAGATTATGTGGCCATTGATAATGCACTAACACGATTATTTAAAGACGACTAGATTATACACTGGTGTCCCATAAATTTATGCTGCTAGTAAAACCACCTAATTTACTCTCAAATATGTTATGACAAGTTAATTATATAAAAGGAGCTTAAGCAAGTACCTTGCTTACAGATACATCGAATACTCATCCATCATTTGAAGCCGATGAGAAAAGCGGCTGGTGGTGGGATTTCTACCTATAATTTTCTCCATAGACCAGAAACATCGGGTATTGTTTGGACACGAGATAACTTTGTTCCTTATTAACTTGAGGAAGTTATTTTTGACTGGATTGATTAGGTATATCTGCTTATACATGTTCCTTGCTGGTAAAAAGTCGGCGTGAGTTTCACTGCTAGGGTTTTTATGCAAAATTGTAGGCATCATTTTTAGTAACTACTGCTTTTCGGAGAGCTTATTGAACCAGTTTTAAGTTGGAATTAACATGTTTCGATGAATGGGGAATATAGTTGTTCTTGCCTAATAAAATAACTTCAGTAATGGAGTTCCTAGCGCATTCTGTGGGATTATTAGTTCAAAAACAAACATCTGCCCAGGTAAACGAGAAGCAAACTTTTTTCCTTGTCAGAAGTTATCTGTTTGTCGGGGATGGTTACAATGAAAGGCAATGATTAGACTTGCCTAGGGGAGCCAATTGTTAGTTGTTTATAGTTTTTGTGCTGTTAGTCGTCAGAAAAGATCAAGAGTAGAGCTGTATGGTCACATATCGAATGCGAGGTGGACCATCTACTAATTGCGTCAGATCTCAGCTGATTAGCAAATAGTCCAGCGACTAGACCTCTGCCATTTACAGAATTTGACAGGGGCGTGCGGTGACATTTTAAATAAGGGAAGCAATTTTCAGAAACTTACCTATTTGTAGTGTAACTCAATTCTTCTGTCGTTTTTGGCAAATTCGTTAATAATGTCATAAAACTGTGGATTCTGGGACATTTCCTCGATGAAGTTATTTTCAATTGACAAAATTGAAATTTGGGAACGTCTTAAGTCCTGTTGAATTCCTAACAAAACTCTTGATACGTTTCAATCTGAAAACGGAAATATTTCCGAAAATATATTAAGTAAAAAATTAAAATTAAAGTCTCCTTTCAAACCATCCAAAAATCCTCTAGAACTATTTATTGTTTCTGCGTCCCAATTTTTGCTATTTTCCATGTGGTTTTCAAAAAGTTGAATTAACGATTCACGGTGTTCAAATATAGTTCACACAAGTCTGCCGTTGTAGTTCCATCGGATTGCAGCTACTTTGGGTAAACGTTTTTTAACAATTGAGTCTAAGGCTTGTGTGCGCTTCATAGATTTGGAAAAAAAGCAGCCATTCCACTTAGGGTTACAAAAAACACCTTACATTCTTTAATATGATTTATGGGATAAAATTAAATTTAATTTATGAGCACAACAGTGTACAAATAGAGCACTGGAAAACGTTTCCCGCACTTTAGCTTGAAGACCTCCTAAATGTCCGGTTATAACAGCAGCCCCATCTTAGCTTTGGGCAATTAATTTATTATCAGTCTCCTCAATATCTTTCATAATATTTAGCACAATTTTATATAGAGCGTTTGCGGTACGATCTTCTGTCACATTCTTAAGGCCTAAAAATCTTTCTTGCTCACATCCATTTTTACATAGCGTATTACTACAGATAGTTGACTTAAATTAGTTACGTCGGTTGTTTCATCTAGAACAATAGCAATGAAACGAGTCTGTTTAATTTCAGATTTAATTCTGTTCAAAATAATAGTGGCAGCAGCCGCAATTAAGTAATTCTGAATACGATTTGATGTCCCGCGAAAAACGTTAGACTGTTTCAAGTGATTTTTTAAACAAATGTCGTATTTGTCTATTAAAGAAACTAGGTCTTGAAAGTTTCCTCTATTTGCAGATGTAGTTGTTTCGTCATGACCTCTGAGCCCCAATTCATGCTGACCAAGAAAACACACAACATCAATAAGTCTTTTTAATATTTATTAATTATTATTTATTAATATTTTAGACATAACATGTCTTTTTACTACTTAATGTAGATTATTCAAGTCGGAAAACCCACTTTTATTCCACACTCCCCTTTCAGTCACAAATAGACTACCAGGCCAACAAAACAGTTTATTCCTGTTAACCATTCATATTGTTTATAAGTTTTTTCCGCGTTGAAATGTCGAATGCATGTTTTAATTCTTGTATTTAAGTTTTTTAGAGTAGGTTTCGGCCTACCTTTATTAATAATAGCAAGTTTTTTAGCAAACGATAAAGCTGAAAATCCTTTGGTTATCAAAAAACACACGACACAATCACAGTTATTATTACTACTTGTTCGTAAAGTTTGTAAATTCCCACCCCCACCGACGCCGCTGTTAAAAGCTGATGTAGTTGCAGCCATATTAATAATCATAAAATGCCAATGTATTTAACTTAGTCAACTGCTTATTTCTACGAAATAATCAGAGACATTCACGTTGTACGTGCATCGGGTCTTCCAACACGTTCTACATCTTGAAATACACGTACATTGCGTCGAGCATCGAGCAAGGGTTTCTCATTATGTGGCCTGCTGGCTACGTGTATTTAACTGAAGTCATTGCATCCACTCTCGTAGTATCAGGTTCATGCTGTTGGTTGGCGGTCGGTTTACTGGCACGACGTTCTTGCTAAAAGCGCATAGCGCATATACAAGTACAGTATGATGCATAATAAATAATTATGTTTGAGCTTGCGAATTACAAATTGTAATAGATAAATTAGTTTTAGAATTTGAAATTTAATATTTAAAATACAAAATGGATTTTAAATAATGCGGTTTAATACAAATTATTTTTAAGTAGGTATGTGGTCGTTATTTTAAGGGAAGCAATGCTTCCCTTGCTTCCATGGACCGCACGCCACTAGAATTTGAACACTTGAACAAGTTATGGGAATTATTACCAATAAAATAACCTGTTACAGAAAAGAAAATATGCTATTGGGAAGCCAGAGAAAAGGTCTCTAATTTGTATTTAGTATGGAACGGTTTTACCAAGAAGGGCAACAACAATTAATGAACAACCACATATTATAATTCGAATTCATGCTCCAAAATCTTACATTGAGTAAAGTAATGTAGTGTGTGTTGTCGTTCTCTCTGAATGCGTCATATTCATGGGACTGAGGTATCTATATTGTTAAAAACGCCGTATCATAATTATTAGTTTTGCCCAAATCGCGAAAAGTGCATTATATGGAAAATTCGATAACACAAGGGATGTTCCGTTAAAAAAAATTCTATTACCAACGACTTATGAACCATCTGTGATTGAAAAAATAATTTTATAAGATGCAGCTCAAGACTCCCTAATAGTTATAACATTTATAGTTTTTGTATCATGCATAATTACGGTTAGCTCGAGCTTAACCGTAGAAATGTGTGAACCTTTATATATAATCATATAAAACTGAAACTGACCCTGTATGTGGGTTCTAGGGGGCCTAGTTCGCGTTCATTTGAAGAAATATATTCAAAAGTCTGGATTTATCCTTCAATGGCAATTTTTATCTACGAAAATTCGCTAAAAATTGTAGCCCAATAAGCCAACCTGGATATGGCTTCTATAGTGGGCCTAGTTCGCGTTCATTTGAAGAAATCTTTTCAAAATTCAAAAGTCGGAATTTCAATTTCAATTTTTATCTACGAAAATTCGCTAATAATTATAGACCAATAAACCACATACTCTATAACTGAAACTACTGCCAAAGCATCAGAGCAAGGGTCTATTTGAAATTAAATTTCTGCAAATAATTTGGTAAAAGATGAAGGGCAATGACGGTTGAAGCTGAAACTTAAGCCTTTGTTAAATACACTTCTTACGACATTTCTTCTACATAATCCGTATTCGTTTCCTAATCTTTGCGTAAATGTTGATTGTTTTCTACGAAAATTCGCTAATTTACTAAACGTCAAGAATCAAGAACAAGAAAAACAGTCTCATAATCATAGAGAAAGCACAAAATTTATATCTATACGTACAGTCTACCTCCGTCTCCGTCATGTGTTGTCAAAATCGGCAAGTACATAAATAAAATAATAAATAATGGTGGTGCAAAAGTAAAATGAGTTGTAAAAGTGAAAATGTAATACTAATCTCTACCCACAAGTAAAAAATAATGTTATAAACTTTTAGCACAGGTGCGTTAATCGCCTATCTAAAGGAATGTATGAATAATATTAAATTTAATTTATATCATTGAAGGAATCAATAAGTGACGTTGTCTTAGGACACGTATGTGATAAGAATTTTTCGTGAAAACTATGGGAAAACAGTGTAAAAATGCGGTATAAGTTTGGAATATTGTTATTTTTGTTTTTAGTAATTTTATGTTGTGAATTTTCTGAAGAGGCTCTCCAAGGACCTCCAGAGACTAATAAAAAACAAAAAGACAAGGACTCTAGTAGTGTAGAAACAAATGATGAGGATTTCCAAGCATCGATAGAAGATGAGGATGGAGAATCTGCCCTGAAAGTGGTTCCTGCTCCCGATTTAACCAAGGAGAAGGAGCGCCAGAAAGGTTTGTCTAAAAACAACATATTGTAATGAACCTAATGAGCTCTTCGCAGAAGTTATCAAGTATTATAGTATAATATACTTAAACACAAGTCGTCACAGTTTTATTTTGCTTTGTATAGTGTTGAGTTTTATGTCCAGCAGAAACAGTTCAGCCACTCTTTGAATAGGTATTAAAGTTTTATGGAAATTGGAAGTTAAACCCCTTGACATAGTATTTTTGGCGTAAAATTTCCTAAATTTTAGCTGAGATAATCATGACTTGCTATTGTTCGTTTATGATAACTAAACTTTATTATTGAAGATGATGGTACATTATATTGAAATGTGATTTAGTATCAAAAATATGTTGGTAATGATAGGCCTTGCCCATTTCAGTTTAGATATCTTCAGGAAATAAGAGTTTGTTTTATCAACTTGATACTTGGCTTCAAATGGTAAAAGTCAAATATCGTTTAAGAAAATTATAGCATATATGTCTCTTGAAGAATGATAGTAAGCAAAATGAAAAAAAAAAACAATTTTATGAAAATTATATATCTCCTAACTTAAATGGTTCTTTAACATTCTATATGTAAATAGCCTATATGACAATCATTACAGAAAAATGATCTTAGCCTTTAAAAGTAAACCAAGTAAATAGGTGTTTCTTTCTTTTTATCATTACATGTATTAAATGGCCTGCATTTTCTCCTGCTATCCTTCTCAATATCTCCACAGGCATGTATAATATCCATCACTACTACGTAAATATTCTTATTTTCTTTTTTAACTTTCTGATTTTTTGTGGTATTCGTTTATGTATTATTTTTATAGGTAATTTATTGATTATTTATGGTATTTATTTTATTTTGTTTTCTGGTATATATATGATTTATTCTTATTTTTGTTTATTTCTATTAGATGATGACGAGTCCCGTACCTTCAAGATTTATGTGAAGCGAGGTAAATCTAATAATTTATTTTGCATTCAAGGGTGACACTATGATGGATACTATGTTTTGAATGTACGGAACACAGTGTATGTTAGTTACTGTTGTTTTATGAAAGATGTACTTTTGGTAAACTTGCAGGTGACTTCCCGGAGGGTTTTTAGAGATAATTTTTCAGAAACATGCTTAGAACCTCTCTTGGATGCACAAACTACAAGAAAAATTTCTTGCAAACAACCCCCAAGAAAGTTACGGGACCAGGAATATATAGGAGTGCTGGGCCGGGGAAATAAAAGGGAAATAGCAGAAAGTGCAAAAAAAAACAGCTTACTTGGACCTCTACAAGCTTTCTTCTCCACATTTTGCAGCCATACCTCCTTTAAACCCTGTCTACCCCGCATTCGCCCAGTCACTTTCTTTTTGGTTATTTGGAAGAAATGTTTCATGTGGTTTATGCATTGATGGTGGTTGTAGGCATGTAGGAGGGGAAGGAAAACCGCCACAATGAAGTAGGGGACCAACCCCCCAGTCAAAAACGTGGCGGAGTGTAATCTGAGAAATAGATAGTGAAAGGTAACTACAAGGAAAGGGGTGTACCGGGAAAGGAGCACATTTTAATCTTTTCACACCAGGCCAGCGAAGAAGTGTAAATGTAAATAACTCAGCAAAGACAAGACCGTAAAAGGTAAACATAGTGTCAACATGCATGTAAGATGCAAAACTTTATCTATCAGCAGTCGATTTATCTAAAACTGTCTGAGAGGTCAACTGCAAATTCACCATATTTTGAATGTGAGGAGTTCTGTGGTTAAAAGTTTTACATATTGTACACTGTGTTAACTACATTCAAGGAGAAAACAAATTTCCTATTTTTCTGTGTGTATTTATTCGCATTTCCAATATTTCAGAGGGTCCAGTAGACATCTTCATGTTGGACCAAGCTAAAGTTATCCAGAAGATGGTACAAGAGATTGATTTTCTCAAAAATAACTTAGTAGATGATAATGAAATTGATAACTCTTTGGAAGAAGAAGAACTACCCCCCTTGCCAGAGACATTTAAAAAAGAGGAGGAACTGAGCCCAGAGCAGCTTGCAGGTAAGGAACTCTATGAAAATGCCAGGGGTGAACTGAACAAGACACGGCCTGATAAAAGGCATGCCTATGCCATGCTTGTTGATGCAGCTGAAAAGGGAAACGATGATTCTAAGGCACTGGTGGCATGGGCTAAGCTATTTGGGAATCCTGTGGAGCAGGATATACCAGGAGCAAAGGTGATGTTTGAGAGTTTGGCTGAAGTGGGGAACCCTGATGGACATACTGGTTTAGGTGAGTTGGATATGTCTATTTGGCTATTTACTTATTTCGCTATTCATATATTGTTCATTGCTCTGTTTACTTAGGATAGTTGCTCTTTTAGAGAATTGACTGAAATATTAATAAGATTTTTCTATGAAAATTCACTAAAAAAATGTTTCTTACAATTTCACAATAAATGTAAAAAATTATATAATATGATTTGTTATTCAAATTAGTTAAAAAAAAACAGAAAAAGTAAAAGAAATTTATATTCCACATTCGGGTGTAAAAAAAAGTGGCAAGTATTTTTATATTTTTTAATCACCAGCAAAATACGTGAATCTGACTCACTTGCAATTGTCAAACTTCATATTAGTGTTTTATTGTGCTTGACAGGTGATTGTGTTTCTTTTTTTTTGTTTGAACTAATACTACATTTTTGACAGCAATGCCTTCTTATTTAAACGAAGAAAAAGACATGTTTGTAGTTACATAAAAAATAGTGCTGCAAATTAAATGATAACTTCCACGTAGCTGTGATAATCTACTCTTCTCAGTAAGACCTTCTTATGAAATGAATTTAGGCTCCATGACTTGACCACAAAGAAAATATTCATATTCCTGTACACATTAACTTATGAAACGTTATATTACCCGAGTTTTAACAAAAAAATGTCAATTTTCACCTATTTACCCCCCATTTATCCCCTACCCCCTGGAGCGATCTTACCTAAAAACAATTCGAAGTGCTGAAATTTAAAGATATCTCAACTCGTTTGAAAGTTATTGCGCCTACTAACAGACAGGTGTATAGGCTGATAGACCGATAGACAAAAATTTTTTTTGTTGCAGAATCAAGTTTTCTGTGTTTTGAGACTTTTTACGCCGTTTTAGCACAAGAAAATTTCAAAATTTCTGTCACTGATATTCCATCCCCACACATTTAACCCCTAATTTAATTTCAGCATAGAATACCAGATGTTTGATGCAGTGCGGATCTTCCAAGCTCGGTGTGTGTGTGTGTGTGTTTTTTTTTTGTCATGACCCCCATGCCCCACACCCCCCGAGCTTGAAAGATCAGAAAGTTCTATGTGAGTATAAAACGATATACAGGCAATTAGAGGCGGATCCAAACATACATTTTGGGAGGGGAAGTTTTGGGAAGCCTAAACCCATGAAATGTGAATTATAAATCAGTAACCTATGAAGATTATTTGAGGCATCAGATGATATCGGCTCCAGTTCGTCTAACTTCTTGACCAAATCGCGATTTGGCGATTCAGGCGATTTAGACTCATCAAGAAGTATATATATATATATGAGGATTGAATTTCAAGATGCGTGCTACGCGGACCGCTTAGGTGAATAGCAGGTAGGATGGCGATGATGGAGGAAATTCAAAACCTTATCGTGGCGACAGATAGACATACAGACCGACAGATCGCCAGAAAAAAAGTCCTTTCCCAAATCACGTTTTCTATATGTTTTGACACTTTTTACCTTTAAGCGAAACAAATTTAATTATTTTTTTGTCGCTGATGCTATACTTCCACACGTATGGACGATGTGGAAGTAAGATCAGAAATTATTTAACAGCTCTAAATGAATATCAACACCTTTACCCAGAAAAGCGACAGCTTGCCCGCACATCATTTTCCAACAAAATTGAGAGTTCACTGTGAGGGTGTGGTTAACTTTCCAACAAGATGGTGTACCTCCACAATGTGATGTTCGCATGTGATAATACTTGAATAAACGTTTTCCAGGAAGGTGGTTTGGCAGCAGAGTCTCAATTGAATCCCTCGCTAGATCACCTGATCGAAGTCCCTTGAATTTTTTTATGGTGGTACCTTAAATTAAAGTTTATGCCACTCAGCATGATAATCTAGAAGAGTTATAAGGCAGAATTGTTAGGGAATACTGATTATTCACACCAGATGTGTTCATAAATGTTAAAGCATACCTTGAAAGAAGACTATCAATTTCAACAGTACATTCATTAATTTAATTCATTTTATTATAATTGTTCTGGGAAGTCAAGTCTGCGTTGAAACAACTCTCTCTCTCTCTCTCTCTCTCTCTATATATATATATATATATATATATATATATATATATATATATATATATATATATATATATATATATAAAGTTCATAAAGGCTTTCACAGTCATTTGTATGAGATAAAAGGCTAAGGTTGGGAACTGAAACAAAGAGCAGAATCACCCCAAAAAACACAAAAAAAAGCTACTGATGAAGACAACTTCGTTATTGAAATACGCCTCTAGCGCATAACTCTGTTATTATTTTGTGGTTTTTGGGGCGATTCTGCTTTTTGTTTCATTAGGGTGAGAAATACGGTTATCAGTTTGGACCACATTTAGAATTTATCAAACCCCGATGTTTCCGCTCCTGTTTTGGAGCCATTTTCAAAAGGCTAAGAAAATATGAAAGGAAATAAACTCCTTAATCAGTCTGCTCCTTAGAGCAGTGGATAAAGGTAGGTTGGGTTGTTGGAGTATGATTATTGGGCTTTTATGTAAAGTTATTTCCAAAGATGTCTTCTATTTGTATTACTCCGCTTTAAAGAAGTATGTTAAAATTCAGTTTTTATTTTATTTCTCAAATTTGAAGAAACGTAAAAAATTTTGAAAAACTTTACCTTATCAATGGCTTTCCTATACCAATAGTTTTAATTATCTTCTATCCTCAAAGAGTTGAAAGTGGCAACTGTTTATGGTTGGTTTTCATTTTATTTTTATATGGACTTGCACTTTAAAACTGCTGTGTACATTTTAAGGAAAAAAAGGCAGGGGTCAAATAGGATTCTAATTGAGTCAAGTTTTAAATTTCAAATTTTCAATTATGCAAAAGGATACAGTGAAAAAGTCATTAAGGGTTTCATTTTTTAAACACTGGAGGGTTGTTACCGTTTCTGGAGTTCTCTATTTGTTGACAAACAAAACACAGATTTTCAAACTTTTAATTTATTATAACCAACTACATTCTGACAATAAACACACTAACTATTATATTTCTCTATTACCAAATTTCTGTAGCGCTATAGTCCACTCTCTGCATTCTATTAACGCTTATTCCATACCAACACGGACTAAAGGCTCCATCTGCGGCTCGTTCCTCCAAATACAATTCCAGAGTGTTCACTGCTGCCAACTCACTTTACAAGCTGCCTGTGACCATAGAAATACTATTGCTATATGAGCTTTACTCTTATTATAAAAGAATGTAACACTGCCCCCTTCTTACATTCGACCGTCCCTGTCGAATTTTGACATTTCTCGGTATAGTGTAAGTCTGTGCATATGGGTCACCTTCATCTTGCTCTTTGGGGATGTCCATTAATTACGTGAGGTATTTTTAAAAAATTTAGACCCTTCCCCTCATGTGATATTTACCCTATAGTATTTAAATAATTAAATTTATTAGATATGTTCATGTCTTTTGCTTCTTACCACTAAAAATTCCTAAAATCATTAATACTGAGGTCTTCTAGGCGTACTACATTTTTTTAGTGAAATAGGAGAAAAATAATACTATGTTTAAGGTGCACTATAAGGAATTTAATTTAATTTAGTGAGAGTAAAAAGTCTGGAGCAGGATGTGCGTTATGGTAGTTGATTTCCATAGAATTGATCTGACACCAAATTTTTTTTTATCACTTTTTCCTGTAACAGAAATCTAAGGTAGAAAATTTTATTTGCTATAAAATTGATTGACTTTAACTTTTAATTAGGTTAGGGTTTAAAAAAATCAAATCATTAAAAGGGTGACCTACCCCTAATTCTCCCCTTTTTGTTTTTATATGCACTTCAAATTTTTGTCAGATAAGGATGTTTATAAAAGAAAGCCATCTACCAAATTTGGTTGTTCTATGTTGGGTACTGCTGCAATACAGCTGTTTATTTTAATTATTAAAGAATCTAAAGTGATGGAAAAGTATATAAACACCGAATTACTAAAATTTCTTGAAAAACACAGTCTAATCCAAGACAGGCAGTATGGATTCCGTCACCGCAGATTAACTGCCGACCTCCTTTCCTTTGTCACCCATTCTTGGAACAAGTCTATGGAACTACATGGTGAATCCCAGATTGTCGCTCTAGACATATCCAAAGCCTTCGACCAGCTCTGGCACGCAGCGCTTCTTAATAAACTTACGGCCTATGGCCTACCACCAAAACTCTGTACCTGGACAGCAAACTTCCTCTCCAACCGGAGCATTTCTGTTGTTGTGGATAGCCATTCCTCTAAACTATATCCAATTAATGCGGGAGTTCCTCAAGGTTCAGCTTTAGCCCCTAATTTGTTTCTTCTCCACATCAATGACCTCTTCTCTAGCACATCCAACCCAGTTCACAGTTACGTGGACGACAGCACCCTCCACTCAAATATACAATATTCTAAGCCTGTCGCTTTGGCCCAAGTAGATGAGGATCGCAGACACATGGAGGGTTATGTCTCCGTGGATCTCCAAAAAATATTAGACTGGGGAAGTAGAAATCTTGTACAGTTCAACCCCACCAAATCTCAGTATTGCTTTCTTTCTCATAAAAGATACACCAGCCCTAGAACCATCACAATGGACAACCAAGTTATTTAAAGTAATGAGTCTTTTTCACTTGTTGGCATTTCTGTGGATCGAAATCTCTATTGCCACCAACATGTCACATCAATTGCAGAAGCGGCTGCTAAGAATTAGGTTTCCTCTTCCGGGCTCGCAAATACTTTTCACCAGCTAATCTCTATACCTTATATACTTCACAAATAAGGCCAAACCTCGAATACTGCTCCCACATCTGGGGTGTTGCTGCCGCTTCTACACTCGCTATCCTGGACTACATTCAGAAGAGAGCTATGCGTCTCATTGGTGACCCTACCCTCACCCAAAGGTTGCCATCCCTTGCCCACTGACGTGCCGCCGTTGGTGACCTCTCTCTCTTTTATAGATATTTGCATGGGCAGTGCTCAGAGGAGCTTTCTTCCATAGTTCCTCCACCTGCTGCCTCCAACAGATCTACCAGGGGAACAGAGCGAATGCACCCTTTTACTGTCCAGGTCACCAGACATAGAACATCTTGTTATGCCCGCTCTTTTGTCCCAAGGACTTCCAAGTTGTGGAATTCCTTGCCGGCGCATGTTTTTCCTTCTCCTCCGAACCTCCAAACCTTCAAGTCCAGAATTAACAAGTTGCCTCTTTCCTCCTTGTCGACACCCACAGTGCGATAATTTTTAGGCTCTAAGCTCTCGTGGTGTTTTGTTGAAATAAAATAATAATAATTAAAAAAAAATCTTCCGTGGTCAAACTCTTCCAAAATATTTTTGATAACTTGAAAAATGTTTCTTATGACTTTTGAATAAAAAATTCCAGCCAAAGAATGAGAGTGTAACAGGTTACCCTTGACTCTTTACCCTTTTACCTTTCATATTACTATGACTTACTTTCCTCGGGCGCCATCTTTGTTCCCTAGATTTAGGACGGGGTACGATCCCCGTGAAGACATCCGCTAGAGCCTTCGTAACACGCTACAATTTACTGTTTAATAACAGCCTTGTCCCGTGGTAGCTTAAGTGGAGAAAATAAACACCAGGAGTTCAGTTTTCGGTGACTCCAGTATATGTAAGAAAGCTAAGTAGGCTTTAATTACTTACTTTCCCTTACCTTGGGTTATTTTCCTAACTAACAAGATGTGAGCAGATAAATAGAAACATACTATACTAACAAGTACTCATATAGTTACTTAAAAGCACTATAAACATGCAAAATGCAAAGGCGTTACTAAGGTGCAGTCAATAAGGCGAACGTTAACTAAAATAGTATAATAAATAACTTATTTACAAATAAACGCAAATATGAAACGTGGGTGCGAATACCATAGCAAAATAAAATCATTTACACCATGCGCAAAACAATAGCAGTAACAATTAAAAGACACCAATAAACAAGTATGTTACGTCATTAAATGGGTCAAATTAATGAAGCAGGCGGTGCATTATAAGGACGCATGAATATTAGCGTGTTAAAAGAATGCAGAGACAAGCGAGCGAGATATCCAGGTTATTCGGGCGCACAAAATCGACAAGCACAAGCAATGCGCTTCCACAGAAATGCAGCCAGGCGCCCCTTTACCTAATGCAGCTAACTAACTCCCCTATTCCCCTAGCCGACGTCCAGAGTGTTTAACTGACAATACTTCGCACCATTCTACAGTCGTATTGCAGCAACCACCCTGTATATACTTCTTCCCGAGAATAATGCACGCGAAGCTACCTGTTCCCTACTTCAGTTAATTCACGACCGGCCAGAGTGTTTGACTAACGACACTTCGCACCATTCTACAGTCGTGTCTTAGCAACCACCCTGTTCATAAATAAAACCAACGCACGCGACAGAAATTATTCCCCAATTCCTAACTCGTCCCGAACGTCCAGGATGTTCAACTGACAACGCTTCGCATCGTACTACAGTCGCGTTACAGCGACCACCCTGTATATACCCGCGACAACATAGTTCGACACCGCGAAACTAAAACCAGGATGCACCCAGCTGCATCCTACAGTCGCAGAAGAGGCCTACCTGACAAACGGCACAGCACCTCTCCTACACGGTATACACAATACACGATCCGCGAAGCGAAATAAACAATCCTGTCCAGAAGCCGTGACTTGCCACTCCTAGCTCTGGTGCAAGACTGGAAGGTCTCCGACTAGTATGCGACCACTCCAATATCGCACGCAGCCAGCTCGCGGCATCACGCGCCCCTCCCTTTACTGTTGTCGATCAAACAACCTCGCCGAGATTATTGGATCGGCTTGCGAGAGTACAGCAAACGGCTTTTCCTCAGCCTCCGCTGTCGCTCTCTCCTGGTCCGGCCTGTGTCCGCTCTATTTATAGCCCGGGCAACGACCCTCGACCAGCACCGCCGCAGTCCGGCCCTATGCGCCGGCCAGAAACTCGCTCGTGTCTCGACGCTCGCTGTGAACTTTTATATCAATATTATTTCAGCGCGGTTTCATTTAATACAAAAATGATTTAATGTAAACAAACACATTCGACGTGCCTGTTTACTATTTAATAGCCTTTTGATGCTATTTTCTTTAGCATGATTTATATACAAATAAATCCAGTAAACATGCCTGCTTCATTACACTCCCTCCACTTACCAAAAAGACGCAGTCTTTTGGTCTAAATCAAATTAGATACCCAGAGAGGAATGTAAAAAAAACTTAAAATTAACACAAGTAAACCCTAAAATTAAAATACGTAAACCTTTAAATTAAAAATAAGTAAACCCTTAAATACTACCTAATTGTTATCCTACTTGCTAAATTGTTCTCAGTCTATTTCTTAAATGCTACTTAATCACTAACCTAATCACTAGATTGTTTTCAGTCTCTGTCTTTTTGTCCATCACTGTCACTAGTTTTCACTTGCACACATGCACGCATTTCACTTCATTTCCTAGGATAGGAGATGCGATGCGGGGAGAGTATACGAAGACTGCACGGGCCTCGCTGTTGAAGACCTGGACGGTGCCTCCTTGTCTTCTTAACTCCTTCCCTGGGTACAAGTGATTTACACTGGATTCCAACGGACCGTACAGGTGGAAGCGACGACACGACCGGTACAGCAGTAGGTATAGATAGGCGGTTCTAACTCCGCCACCCGCCACCGGGCGGAGTGGCGGAACTGACCGGACCCGACGGTCTCCGAGCTAACCCGAGCACAGGGTGGTGGACCCGACGGCCCCCGACCTAACCCGAACACAAGGTGGCGGAGCCACTGACTAGACCCGAATATCTCCGCCACCTGACTTCGTATTTAACCCGAACAAGTAGCGAACTAACCTGAGATGATGTAATCAAAAGCCAACTAACCTGTATTAGGCAAACGAGGAACCGCCATTAAAAATAACATGCGTAATAAGAAAGTAATTATTAATAATAAACCACACGCCAAAGACTAACCTGGTTATTAAAATCAAATCAATTTAAAATTATCTCATTTGAATTAATATAAATAACGTCGTATGTAGGATGAAAATTAAGTCGATCGAATTAAATAAAGCGAAATAAAACGTTATGATTTTAGTGCAAACGCTTAAACTGCAGTCACCAGCTGATTAACCGTTATCAAGAGTGTTTCCTGTTTGTTGAGCGACCAGCTAATAACCTCAGTTTACATCAGCCAGGCGCGGTCATGTTAATTATGTGTTTAATAATTTTTTGATTCTTACCTAATAAACCATAGGTGTGTTTTCATCACAGGTGTATAAGTTTAGTGACGCTAGAAGTTGTGTTTATTTGTAGAAAGTTCTGTGTATATAGAGCTATGGTTTGTTGGTGACTTTGTATCAATATGTGTCTAGTTTTTTTGTGAAAAATCAGAACTAAAACGTTTTACGAAAATAATCTGTCTGGAGGTAATGACTAAGTCTGGTGAGTTGGTCTACTAATTTTTTGTTGAAATAAGCTAAACGCAGCAAGTGTGTTATGATAGCGAATTTTCAGATAAATTTAAATAGAAGTAAAAACCTTTTTATACTTTATCCAATACTGACAGTTTTAATATTATGAGACGACTGTTTCACAATATTTCATATATAAATGAGGTTAAAACCTGGGTACAGCAAGTGCGTTATGGTAGCGAATTTTCAGATAAATTTAAATAGAAGTAAAAACCTTTTTATACTTTATCCAATACTGACAGTTTTAATATTATGAGACGACTGTTTCACAATATTTCATATATAAATGAGGTTAAAACCTGGGTACAGCAAGTGCGTTATGGTAGCGAATTTTCAGATAAATTTTCTGACGCTAAATAATCTGATACAAAATATTTTAGCATTGTTTTTGCTATATAGTTTTTATATCGCAAACTTACGAGTGTTATACAAATGAGCTTAAAACTTGAAGGCAGCAAGTGCTTTATGGTAGTGAATTTTCATATAAAGCTTCTGGCACTAAATATTTGTAAATTTCCATAGAAAGCAGTTAATACAAAAATATTTTATTATAACGGAAACCCACCAAATTTGTTTATCATAACTTTTCTTGATATGATGCATGTATAGAAAAATAACCTCGGTTCTAGGGACATCTGAAGAAATTTTTCAAAGGCTTGTTGAATTTAAAAATTTAGTTTTAGGATTTGGAGCGAAATATTGATTATAGAAAAACTGTGTTACCTAAAAATGTTTTAAGGTTAGTGTATGCACCCAATAAATTTTTATTAGTTGGTTGAAACACTAGATGTAAATTCAAAAGCCAACTAACCTGTATTATGCAAACGAGGAATCACCATTTAAATGACGTGTGTAAACATGGTGGCTAGCGTATGCGTACAAGTAATTTGTTATTTGTGCATTAAAGTCCTACGTGTTTGGTATTAAATGAATCGTCTTGATTCACATATTAAGTTAAAAGCAATAAAACTCAACACGGCAACAAAGCTCAGCTGTAAGTGTAATAATAATAATTAGATAAGTATAAAAGTTGAGAATTTCAAACGGAGCATTTAGTTGAAAACTGAAGCAGAACGAGTATAATATGGTGAACAACGGTAGAAAACGAAAATCTGCTAAAGCAGAAAATAGTGGTGGTAAAAAACTTAAAGTGCTACAAGACGTCTTACTGGGTAATGCAATAGAAAGTATTATTCCAAAAGAAGAACCAAAAACGTTGGAAAACATGATAAGTGAACTATGCACATTATATCCAACAGCAGAGGTTGATGAACAACAGAATCAAGCTATAGAAAATATAATTAATGCAGCATATCCAACAAACCTACAAACACCCTATCAGCCTACACAAGAAGATATTTTCAATCAGAAGCTGGTGGAAATCACTAATAAAAGCATCGAGAAAAAATTGAAAACAGAAGACTGTGAACTGATGTGTCAAACAACTTTTTCTCTTACATCGAACGGCGAGAAGCTGCTTATCATTGGCGTTAATCCAGTTTTAAATTTTTTGCCGTTAATTAAATTATCTCAGAAGAACTGTAATATACCTGTGTTTTTTGATGTGTGGACATTTGAAGAATTTTTAAACGTATTACCTACGATAATTTACAATTTGGAAAACAAATCTATAGAAACTAGTGAAACATATACTTTAACCAAATATCTTGTTAAATCACAAAGAAAAACTGTAAGTTTTAAGCTGAAACTATGTGGTAAGGAATATGTGATTAATTTTAACTTGTCAATTCAATCACTTAAAATACTAGAAGATATCGGTTGTGTAGCTAAAGATTTATTGTTAGAACTAAGCTGTAAAAGTTTCTTTAATTTGGAGATGTTTGCTGATGATTTAAGGACCGAATTAGCTAAATTTAGAGACATTTCCCTAATTAGATGTGCCTTTTTCGTAGCTAGAGAAAGATATAGTGATACTTTAAGCATGGTATGTGAATTTGTTACAAAATACCAACACGTACTTAATGATATTGTAAACTATCGCAAATTTTAAATGTATAAATTGTAATAAAGAAATTGTGAAAAATATATTAGTTTTATTGAATAATTTTTACAAGGATATGTGTCAACACTGTTTAAAAATAAAAAATCTGAGAACACTATCTACATCCTCCGGAAAAACACATTAGGATCAGATGTTTCCAACGACTAATTAACCGCTATCTACATCCTCCAGAAACTCCGTAGGATGTTTCCAGCGACTAAGTAACCACTATCTACATCCTTCAGAAACTCTGTAGGATGTAGATAGTGGTTAACAAGTTAATTTCGCAAAAACTTACGTCAGCTATGAGGTTTCATACACGTGTGGGGGGTTTGAGTAATCATATAAAAGCTGAAGTCGCAGACAGGCAGCAACAGTCACAGTCAGTTCGTGAAAACTTCCTCATTTGTGTTAGTTGCAAAAATGGGTGTATTTAAATGCGAGCATTGTGTGAAAGAATACACGCGGAAAGACGTTATGAAGCGGCATATGTTAAACTGCGGCTCCAACTCCAATTTGTTTTTCTGTCCTTTCTGCCTTTGTGTATTCTCCAGAAAGGACAGACTTGGAGCTCACACCAAGAGGTTTCATAGAGCAGGTAAATACACTGTTTAATTAATTTTCTGTATATTCTCTTAAAAGATTTTTCAAACTTTTTTTCTCATAAAATCAGAAAATCTAAAACGCAGCTGATTTTTCTAAATATTAAATGTATTGCGTTAAATAGATTAGAAACAAGGTACAAGTTTCTAACTGTATAGGCTATGAATATTTTCTCATACAAGCACAAAGTCTTCCACAATAAAACAAAATTTTTTATTAAAGTTATATTTTCTATTTCAGAAATCACAGCAGAGCCGCAGCCATCAACATCAACAGAGCCACAACCAGTAGCATCTACTAGTAACCCTCAACCATCAACTAGCGGGGTGAAGCGGCAATCCACCACTACCGAACAAGAGCCGCCTAACAAGGTAGCGAGGACCACCAGATGTTTCATCTGCATGATAGATATTCCAAAAGTAAGTTTCCACATTTATCGAGTGTTGCAGCTATCTGTCTTATATGTGTTTCAACATAGTATATATCTGAGATTTACTTTCTTGTTTATTACAGGCAGCATTCCCAGGCCATCTTCGAAGTCTCCAACACAAGAACCAAGCTTGTATCGACGGAGAAGATGGTGTTCAGCTGATTAAACATGCATTTAATACAAAGCTGACGACATTCAGGATTCCTGCAGAGGGTGTAGCGATTGACATCGATGAATTCCTACAGTACGCCCGACCAAAAGTTCTGCAGACTGTAGGAAAGAAGATGGAGCAGCTCGGGTGTGTGAAAATCAATCTAGAGCTCTTTGGTTTATACCGGCTGCCGTTGAAAGAGCTCGAAGATATAAAAAGTTTCAACACCCAAACAACACCAATCGTTACACTGGGGGAGGCCGTTGGAGTAGTGGAGAGTTTGGAGGACATCGTGAAGACCAAAGCTATAGAGTTCCAGCACCATGAAAGTGGTAAGTTAAATATTTTAATAATATATTTAAAAGATTTTAACTCTACCGGAATGTATACATATAAATTGAAACATTTGTACACAGGTGTCCTATTAAAAAATGTCGTACGCATATGCTTATACTATCCTTCGATTTTCAGGTTGGGTGCTCCAAAAATGGCTTTGGTTGGAAGTGAGTGTTGCCAAATTTTCTCCACTAGCAGGCAATTCATACATGGGTCTACCAAAGTGCATTATGGATAAAAAGGCTTGTGTAAATATCCAAAATGAAGACAATCAGTGCTTTAAGTGGTCCATCCTTGCTGCGCTTCACCCAGTAGAGTATAATACAGAACGCTTATCTCATTATTTACCATATGAGAACGAATTGGATTTTACAGGTATTGAATTTCCCGTTTCTTTAAATCAAATTAGTCAGTTTGAACAGCAAAACAATATTTCTATCAATGTTTACGGGTTGGATAAAGATTTTAATAACGGTAAATTTAAATATGAAATTTGTGGACCTCTATATTTTACTACTTCTCGCAAGACCAGACATATTAACTTATTATTGTTAACAGATGAAATTGAAAGCAACACTCATTATTGTTTAATTAAAGATATGTCTCGTCTTGTGAGAAGTCAAATATCTAAACATGAACATAAAAAATTCCTTTGTGATGGTTGTTTAGTCTTTTTTGGAACAGAAGCAAAATTAGTTGAGCATCAGAAATTCGATTGTAATCATGTTAGAGTAAATTTACCAACAACTGAGATGCGGAAGGATAAATATGGTAAATACACACCCGAGAATTTACTTAGATTTGTCGATTTTGAAAAGAAAATGCGTGTTCCTTTCGTTGTGTATGCTGATTTTGAGAGTCTTTTGTCCCCTTTAGAAACTGAACATCCTCAAAATTGTTGCGAGTCATTCACACAAAAGACTCACAAACACATACCGTATTCGTTCGCGTACTACATTAAATGTTCTTTTGACGACTCGCTATCAAAATTTGTCACTTACCGAGGTCAGGACGCCGCGAGCGTTTTTGTAGAGCGCTTACAAAATGATGTTAGAGAGATTTATCAAAACCATATAAGCAAAGTTTGGCCAATAACACCTTTAACCGATGAACAAGAGCGCGAATTTCAAAATTCTAATTTATGTCACATTTGTGAAAGATCTTTCGGTCCCGATGAGGAGAAGGTTCGTGACCACGACCATTTGCTCGAATTCAATAATTATCGCGGTCCGGCTCACTCCATCTGCAATCTAAATTATCAAGTTCCTAAATTCATTCCGGTATTGTTTCATAATCTCTCAGGGTATGATGCGCATCTCTTCATCAAAGAGTTGGCAGAGTACGAGTCAAAATTAGATGTCATCGCTCAAAACAAAGAGCGGTACATCACTTTTAGTAAACAGGTTTTGGTTCATCAAGAGGAGTCGGAAGATGGGACAACGAAAAAAACCCACATTAAACTTAGATTTTTGGATTCGTTTAGGTTTATGGCTAAAAGTTTAGAAAAATTAGCAAAAAATTTAGAAGACAGTCAGTGTAGGGAAGTCAAAAAATATTTCGCGGATGTAAACAAGTTTAATTTAATTTGGCAGAAGGGTGTATTTCCATATTCGTATGTAGACTCCTTTGATAAATTAAATGAGACTAAGCTTCCATCGCAGTCTGGATTTTATGATAATCTAAGAGGTGAACACATTATGCAGTCTGATTATGAGCGTGCGTGTAAGGTGTGGCAGACGTTTGAGTGTAGAACTTTAGGGGCTTATTCGGATCTCTACTTAAAATCGGACGTGTTACTTTTAGCTGATGTGTTTGAGAATTTTAGGAATGTTTGTTTTGAGGTGTACAATCTCGATCCTTGTCAGCATGTCACAGCTCCATCTCTTGCTTGGAATGCTGCCCTAAAAGCTACTGGGGTGGAGCTGGAACTGCTAACAGACATCGAGATGCATCACTTTTTCAAAAAAGGTATACGGGGTGGTGTCAGTCAATGCAGCGTCAGACGGGCAGTAGCTAACAACGAACATACTCCTAATTATGACGCTACAAAGCCGAAAACATGGCTTATCTATACAGATGCTACAAATTTATACGGAAAAAGTCAAAGCGAGCCATTAGCAGTCGGAAGCTTTCGTTGGCTCTCCGAAACCGAAATTCAAAATTTAGAAATTCAAACTTTGGGGGATAACGACGAATTTGGTTATGTTTTGGAAGTCGATTTAGAATATCCGGAAAGTCTACATGACTTACACAATGAATTACCCTTCTGTCCTGAATCATTCATACCCCCAAACGCGAAACTACCGAAACTTATTCCAAATTTAAACGATAAAACTAAATATATTATTCATTATAGAAATTTAAAGCAGTGTTTAGACCACGGACTCGTTTTAAAGAAAATACACCGCGTTATCACATTTAGGCAATCTCCATGGCTGAAAATTTATATCGATAAAAACACAAACTTACGAAATTTATCTAAAAATGAATTTGAGCGCGATTTCTTTAAATTAATGAACAACGCGGTATTCGGTAAGACCATGGAAAATTTGGACAAGAGGGTAGACGTGAAACTGGTGACGCACTGGGACAATATCGGCCGTAAACCGGGTGCGGCTGCATACATTAACAAGCCACATTTTAAAAATCATTCAATTTTCACGGACGACTTTGTCGCTATACAAATGAACAGAACTCACGTGACGTATGACAGACCTATATATGTTGGTTTTTCGATATTAGATATATCAAAAACCATCATATATGGGTTTCTGTACGACTACTTAAAGACAAAGTATGGTGACAAAGTGACTTTACTGTACACCGATACGGACTCGTTGATTATTTTAGTAGAGACAGACAACTTTTATGACGACATGCAACAAGACATTGACAAATACGATACATCAAACTACTCGGCTGACAATCCACACGGTATACCTGTGAGCGAAAGTGTGTTAGGACGAATGAAAGACGAGTATAAGGGCAAAATTTTATACGAAATGGTTGGGACGGGTGCAAAATCATATATGATTGACGGGGAGGGTATTTTAACAAAGAAAGCGAAAGGAGTGCAAGAATGTGTAACGAAAAGGGATTTGAGTGCTGAGGATTATAGGAATGTTGTGGATAGCATGGGTGAAACAAAAACGAATGATGATGGATGCGTGGTAGTACAGGATGGACGAGTTTTTAAAAGTATGAATGTTTTCCGAACGAGACTGCATGATGTGTTCACACAAATGGTTAATAAGGTAGCATTATCACATTTTGATGATAAACGGTATCTTCTATCAGATTCATATAAAACATTAGCTTGGGGCCATAAACAGATCGTGAAAAAGTAACGCGGACTACTTTTTTACGATCTAAAATATTTATCCAACTCGCCAATACCTGTAAAATCCAATTCGTCTTCATAAGGCAGCTCATTTAGGTTAGGCTTATTTATTTACTTATTTATTTACTTATTTATATACATAGTTATTTATTTACTTCTTTATGTACTTATATACATAGTTATTTATTTACTTCTTTATGTACTTATCTATATAGTTATTTATTTACTTAGTTATGTACTTATTTATCTAGTCAAACGTTCCTAATATTAGTTTCTATACTCTTTCAAGATTTCCTTATGAAAATATTTAGTTTAAAGACGTGTTATAACGTCTAAAGTGATTGTAGAAATTGAAAATCAATTGTAATACTGCTTATATTTAAGCGACTTGTCATAAATTTGTTAATAACGAAAACTTTACGTTTAGCTTTGTGTTGAGTAGGTTGTTGAAATAAAAAAACATATATTTTACAATGTTTATTTTAATAAAAGCATATATTTTACAACGTTTGTTTTATTATAAAGTATTGTAATACAAATTATTTTATATCTTTGCTAGTTATCCATGAGTTATGAGATTTATCAAAACCAAGCCATTTCACATACGACTTGGCGCCTTTCTTTCTGATCACTCTTTCAACTAAATAATAATCAGGGGTTGCAGTCTTTTGTAGCTCCTCTTCATAAAATCCACCACTGATTGGTTTGCCTTGCAGGTCTTCTATTAAATAGGTGGTTGGATTAGTGCAGTGAACTTTAGTGATTTTAAACAGCTCCGTTGACCAACGCGGTGTATAACCTTTCTCAAATAATGTTTTAGCTTTACTTAGACGTACAACATCACCCACTTTAAATTTATTTTTGTTAAACACTTTCAGATTAGAGTAAACTTGTTTCAGAATAGCTTCTTCATTTTTCTTGTTAACATCTTGAGGTTTTACACCAGTTGTTCGATGAACAGTAGCGTTGTAAGTAGCAGTGACATCAGGTAGTGTATTAACCCACTTGTAGGAGCCAATCAAGTTGAAATTTTTATATATCTTCTCTTTTAAGGTACGTATGACTCTTTCCACTATTGCAGCCTTCTTCACGCTATAAGTGCTGTAGTGATTAATGTTGTATTTTTTCATTAAGGCGTTAAATTTAGCGTTATAGAATTCTAACCCAAGATCAGACTGGATGTTAGAGGGCGCTGTACTAGTAGATAAAATATCAGCCATAGCTTTAGTCACCTCTTCAGCAGTTTTAGATTTAAGAGGGCGAGTCCACACATACTTTGAAAAACAATTAATAACCACTAAAATATACTTGTAACCAGAGTTTTCTTTGTAGTAGTCTGTAAATTCTGCTAAATCAATCTGCCACAAATCATTTAAACCTTTGATTATTGTACGTCTACGTTTAAAATTGATTCTTGCCGGTTTATATAACTCATCAATAATTTGTTTTTTGGTATCAGATGGCTCAACTGTTTTGCGTCTCATGGTGATGTTGGATTTAAAAGTATCCACTTATCATGTAAATCTTTTAGTTTGCTGTCTATCTCACCCAGCTTCTTTTTCAACTTGTTATTCTTTAACACATCAATATCTTTTAAAACTTGAGCAGCTATCGTCTTGTCTAAATTTTTCAATTTGTTTTCAAACTCGCTTTTAAGAGCAGCTAGTTCTGATTTATGTACAGCTTCAAGGGTTATAGCGATAAGACTCTGTGATACTTCATCTTTATTCTTATACTCATCTGCCCACACATCGACAAATTTTCTATTCACACCATCAGCAGGATCGATAGGATCACCTACGTTACATAATTTATGGTTTTGCACATCAAAATCACCATTTACAGTTTTCGGAAATGTTTCTCTATGCACAATTTTGTTTAAGAAGCTGGGAGCCTTTGCAGAACGTCCGAACTTATCGATAGACATTTTTACACTGAACTTATTTTATTTGATTCCAACTAAACTCCATTTTTGATATCCGTTTATCCACCATAACCCAAACTGCTGCCACTGCTTCCTGAACTAGATTTCTATTTATCCCTTCGATAGCACCATCGATATACTCCTTAGTCACAAACGTTTTTTTAAGTTTATTTTCAATCGTAATCACTGCTTGATTTAAATCGTCTTTAGTAGCAAACGTATTTTTCAAGTCAGCTTCAAGTTTTGAAACTGCTAGATCTATATAATCTTTTTGAAGTTTAGATATAGCGGTATCAGCCATAGTAGTAAACGTTTTCTGAAGAGGAAACACTGTTTGATGTATGTACTCCTTGATATCCTCTTTAAGACTAATTAATGTTTCATCAATGTTAGTTTTAAGCGGAAACGAGCTGTAGGCTTCGCGTTTAAGATGCATATAATTTTTCATTAATTGCTCTTCCAGTTTTTGTAGTGATTGATCAACACCAGTCTTAAGTGGAAATGAGTTATAGACTTCACGTTTAAAATCATCATAGTTTTTAAATTTATGTTCAAAGTCTTTTTTTAACGCTTCCAATTCCGGTTTATGTACAGCGTCAAGCAGTATAGCAATTTGAAGTGCTACAGCATCTTTGCTCACCTTATAATCAGCTTTAGTTTTCTGATAGTCAACTTTAGTTTTCTGATAGTCCTCTATCCATACATCAACAAATTTTTTACTTACACCATCTGTAGGTTCAACAGGGTCACCCACGTTACACAACTTATGGTTTTGCACATCAAAATCACCACTTGTAGTTTTCGGAAATGTTTCTCTGTGAATAATTCTGTTTAGATGTTTTAAATTCTTTGCAGAACGTCCGAATTTATCGATCGGCATTTTGAAAATGGTGAAAAACACACAAGTCTGTTTATATAACACCCACTTCCTTCAGTTCTTCAATAATAGACTGAATTTCGTTGTTGTGTGCGTTATTACCAGCTGCTTGAGAAGCTACTAACAGTCTAAGTCTATCAACCAACTCGTTTATATCATCCCAGTATACATACTCTTTCTGTTTTTTTGTATGTAGCATGTATGGCATACCACGGCCTAAAGTTACCTTCTTGTTTTTCTATTTGGTAGAGGTGTTTCGTAGAACGTCTTCTTTAGGATTGTTCTCTTTTCTGTGAAGACTAGTAGTTGCCATAATGTCTGCATAGTCACGTAAAGCTTCCCGATTGTTCAAAGCACTCATACCAGGTTTTCTCAAAAATATCAATTCCAACAGATGATTAGTACCGTAATATCTTCTGTCACCAACCACAATTTGAAAGGTTTCTCTATTTTTAAAATCTACGTTAGTAACAACAAATTTAATAGGTTTGTTTCCAAGCATCCAAGTGTTGGTAGCTTTATCATAAGTAACACCATATGTTTGATCACAGGAATGATTATCTGTAAAATATTTATCAACATAATATCTAACAACTATTGGATAGGAACTTAACATTCGTTCGTACACTGCTTTTGGTGTATTTGCAGCAGCATCTAATTTTCTATAAGCTTTAGTCGTCCATAATTCAGGTTCTGGTGCCTCCGCCTCCAATTCAAACGTTTCATCATCACTAAGGAATGGAATTTCCTCCTTTGCTGCTGTTGGTTTGACATCAACTTCAGTTTTAGTCGGTTTCTGTTCAGTTGTTTGAGTAGTAGCCAATAATGTAGCAGGTTTCTGTTGAGTTGTTTGAGTAGTAGCTAATGATGTGGTGGTTTTAGTCGGTTGGTGTTGAACAGTAGCCAATGCTGTGTTTTTCGATATATCACTCAAAGGTTTTAAGATGGGTTTATATAAACGTTGTAATGTTTCATCTGTCTCTGTTTTGCCAAGCTTCAAAGCTAAATATTTCTTTCGAATTATCTTTGATAGATCAGCTATTTTACGTTGTATATTTGGTGGTGCTACTATTTTACGGTGACGAGCAGCTTTAGATTTTTTCGACATGTTTACTCTATGTCGAACAACTTAATACTAACGTTTTCCAGTCAAGTGAGATATATAAAGTGATCAAACCCTTTGCGGTATCTTCCTTGTGTTAAATCAGAATCTTTAACGACAACCACCATATCATGTTTGTTTTGCCAGCATTCACCACAAAGGAGCTTGAACTTTTCAAAACTCATATCGGTAGTTACATGATCATCATACACATGTTTAAGATTAGTTTCATCTTGTTTAAATAAAACTATAATGTTAGCATTGTCACGCACCAATTGCTTCGGAACTTTGCTATATGTCTGACATAAGTAGAAACTGTCAATATTTTTATGTCTACCCATACAAAAATACGATTTTATTTTATCTTGCTTATCACAGGTTACATCATCAAATATAAAAATTGAATTACTCTTTGCATCTGCAGGATCTAATATCTCTTCGTTTTCACTATATGGATAGTATCCAACACCTTTTGTAGCATCCAACACCTCCTTTAACATACTGTATTTAGGTTGATATAAAGACTTTGAGTATACGTATACGTTTTGAAATTTTAAACCGTTGGGTTCAAACAACAAACTTAACATAACATTTGTTTTACCACATCCACTTGGACCACATATCAAACATCTAACTGTGTTTGGTAAAAGAAGTCCATGCCTTTGCTGTTTAGGTGATGGAATGGTAACAACATCATCTATGTTTGTGACTGGTAGGGTAGCTTTTGCGTGTTTAACAATACGCATCGTTAACTAAACTAAAACTTTTTACGAGTGCAACCATCTATATAAATACTCAGATTTATCATACCTCATTAGTAGTATAAATGTTGGTGTGCCAAGGTGAAGGTCTTGTTAACACAGCCATCAACAAATTACCTGTTGAGCTGCATGTTCCTGGTTATCAGTTTTGTGGTCCAGGTACTAAACTTAAAGAACGTTTAGCAAGAGGTGATCAAGGTATCAATCCTTTAGATCGTGCTTGTCGAGATCACGATATCGCATACTCTCAATCAAAACAGTTGAGTGATAGACATCGAGCTGACGAGGTGTTGGAGAACCGAGCGTGGGAGAGAGTAAAGTCGAAGGACGCAAGTTTTGGTGAAAAGTTAGCTGCTTGGGGTGTTACAAACACTATGAAAGTTAAAAGAAAGCTTGGTATGGGTTTAACCCTAAAGACAACCACCAAACGTAAACGTAGCAGTAAAAAAGTAAAATGTGGCGGTAAAATACCATTTAAAAACATAATAAATTTAATGAAAGGTGCTATAGCTGTGGGTGCGGAAGTTCCATCTGTAAAAAATTTACTACATGTAGCGAGAAAAGTAATTAAAAATGCTGGTGGTCGTAAGAAAGTCAAGACACCTAGAGTTATTCCAGTACCGAAAAGTGGAGGTTTCCTTCCACTACTACCTTTAATTTTTGGTGGTCTATCAGCGCTAGGAGCTCTAGGTGGTGGTGCTGCGGGCATTGCTAAAGCAGTTAACGATGCTAAATCAGCCAAACAAAAATTGGAAGAAGCAAAACGTCATAACCAAACGATGGAGGCTATTGCTGTTGGTCACCGAGGTAGTGGCTTGTATATGAAGAAACAGCGAAGCGGTTTCGGTTTGTATTTACATAAACCAAAAAACGTGTAAAGTGTTTACCAGCAAGACCTCTAACAAATATAGATCTTGTGAAATTTGCTGGTAAAATGAAAATTCCATATTTTAGAGGTGTATACATGCGAGATACTTTACCATCGAATGGATCACGCAAGAATGAATCATTCATCATGAATTTGCAAACAAACAAAGAGCCAGGTAGTCATTGGGTTGCAGTTAAGAAACGTGGTGACACAGCCGTGTACTTTGACTCATATGGAAACTTGAAGCCACCAATTGAACTGTTGTATTATCTTAAAAACTGTACTATATTGTATAATCATGATGTATATCAAAAGTATAATACTTATAATTGTGGCCACTTATGTTTAAAATTTTTAAATAAAAGACTTAAACAGTAGTATCTGTGTTTCAGTCATGGCGCGTACGTTTGCTTTGAAGGGTTCTACGTCCTCTTTATCGATGGAAATATTTCCACCGTTAGTATTAA
Organism: Tillus elongatus; assembly: GCA_964006375.1. Lineage (NCBI taxonomy): Eukaryota > Metazoa > Arthropoda > Insecta > Coleoptera > Cleridae > Tillus > Tillus elongatus. The sequence goes on from OZ023264.1 coordinate 61,481,100, forward strand.
AACCGCACTTTGAGTATTCGCTCGCGCTTGCAAACTTTCATACATATAACACTATACCAAACATAGAACGTGGGTGTAATAAGTTTCATTATTTTTCTGCTGTGAGTGGTAGAAAGATTCGACAAGAAATAAGTATTCCAGATGGTTCATATGAAATCAGTGATATCGAGAAATACATTCAGAATGAGTTGTTACGACGTTATATTAAAGATAAACATCTGGACCCTGCAGTAGAACACAACATCGATGTGGTAAAACTGTTTTCACTAAAAGCCAACAACAACACTTTGAAATGTGAGATTACATGTCAGTATGATATAGACTTTTCTACCGATGCTTCAATAGCACCAATATTGGGATTTTCTAAACAACGTCTTGCTACAGGTAAACTTTACGTTTCCAATTTACCCGTAGAAATTGTACGAGTAAAGACGATTCGTTTGGAATGCAACATAGTAGATGGTTCTTACCACGATGGAAAACCTACACATACAGTATATGAGTTTGCTCCTATGGTAGACCCTGGTTATGCGATTGATATAAAACCATATAGTAAGGTTTTTATGCCTCTTACCACACGTATCATTTCGCATATAAATGTAAACATTATCGATCAGAATTCAGTACCTGTGAACTTTCAAGGTGAGGAGATCATTGTGATATTGGAGTTGAAAGAGACACCAGCATATTATGCTGATTATAAATAGTAGTAATCAAACCGCTCCAGCTTCAGTATCTTCGCTACCTGAGTCGAAAGCGGTTCTATCTTGGGAGAACATACAGTTTCTACAATCATTGGGTTACGATGTTAAGCAAACTACATATATTCGCAGACCCTGTGCACGACGAGTCAATCAGAGGGGAAGAAATACACACATACGCTCCTCAAACCAGATCGTTTGACCATAATGATACCTGTGAGTTTGCAATCAACCAACAAGATATTTTTTACGATTGGTCTTCATCTGTTCTACTGATAAATGGTAGTATTGAGACGAGTGGTACGATTGGAACTGTAGAAGTAACGTCTAATGCAGCAGCTCATTTGTTTTCCTCTATTGCGGTTGAAATGTGTAATCAGATTATTGAACATGTGAGAAATCCTGGTATAGTTACATCAATTAGAACACTTTTGGAAGCAAACAGTGATGAGGCAAGAGCTCTGATTCCAGCGGGATGGCATCCAACCGAAAACAATGTGATGTTAAAAAATGAACGTTTTTGCTACTGCATACCTCTTAGCTACTTGTGTAATATTTTCAAAGACTATAAAAGAGTGCTTTTCAGTAAATTGCTTCTACGTCTCACTAGAGCTCAGAATGATAGAAATTGCTTTATTTTGATTGGTGCCGCAGATGCAGATAAGGCATTAAAGTTTAACATTGAGTATATGGCTCTGCAGGTGAAACATATCCACCCTAGTGAAGTTATACAGCAGCAATTATTAAAGTCGATTGCTCTAGATAAGAAAATCCTTATACCATATAGAAAATGGGAGATGTATGAATTACCAAATCTAAATAATTCAACGAAAGACTTGTGGTCTATTAAGACATCCTCAAACACTGAACGACCCAGATTTGTTATTGTGATATTCCAAACAGATCGATACAGTAACGTTAGAAAAGACATCAACGAGTTTGATCATGTGGGTATTCGAGATATAAGACTTCACTTAAATTCGAAACAAATCCCCACAGAGGGTATGAACCTAAACTTTAACCAAGCAAATTACGTCGAGGCATATAGAAACATGATTGAATTTCAACGTTCGTATGTTGGTAGAGAACCACAGCCTACCTTGGATTACAAGTCTTTCCTAAAATATCCCATGTTTGTATTTGATTGCTCCAAGTATAGCGACTCTATAAAACCTTCTACTGTGGATATCAAATTGGAAATGGAAAGTACTACCAACTTTCCCACTCACACGAAATGTTTTTGTGTAATTATACATGATTGCGTTATCGAGTATGCCCCACTCTCCAACATCGTACGCTATATAATGTAGCTGTAAGGATGCTGCAATCAGTTTCACGATGAGGTTCGTGGTCGTTGATACTCAGGGTTTTTGTCTGCCTGAATTTACACCTAAAGAGTTTGTGATTTATAATGGTTTCCAAACAGTGCATTGTGTTTTTAAACCGCATACACCATTACGTTTACTGTCTGCAGACATAATCAAGCAAGTGAAGTTTCTACAAACACAACACCATTGCCTTGACTATAATTGTGGTGATATTAATTTAGAAGAATTACCAAACATAATAGCAAAACATATTATAGCTCAACGTGTTGACAGAATTTATGTTAAAGGTGAAAACAAGCAAAGGTTTTTGTTACATTTACTATCAACTTGTGGTTATCAAGTGGATGTTATCAACCTGGAAACCTGTGAACGCTGTCCAAAGTTAGTGCCTGATACTCCTTTGTGTATGGATCATACTTTAGGATATAATAGAAAATGTATCTGTAGCATAAATAACTGTATATCATTATTTACTTATATTGTAAGCTTAATGCCATAATAAAACAAACGTTGTAAAATATATCTGTTTTTTATTTTAAACTACTTTAAAATACATTTATTAATATTAATTTCCAACCACATTAGTCTTTCCAACATCCATCCGCTATCGCCTTCAGCAAACTCTAAAGCTTTTGTGTAAATCTCCTCAGTAAATTCTTGATATATATTTTCAAAGTTAGTTGCCACTGTGATATTTTTATTTTTAGTATTAAATGACTTCATTTCTTTTTTATTTCGACTTTGGAGCACATACAAACCAAACAATTCTAGATTCATTTTAACTGTATCGTGTTTGGCTAAAGCAGCCTCCATCAAATGAAACAATTTATGCTTCACACTTTCCATGGCAAGTCGTATATCACTACCATCCATACTAATACGATAGGTAGCCATTCTGTTTTTAAAAGCTTGAGTTAACATATAAACTTGTTCAACTTCCCACGGTTCACACACTTTAGATTTGTGAATTTCACTACGTAAATGTCCAGAGAAAGCACTCTTTTTCACTTGTAACGAGCACGATTCACAGTATCTCATCTTAACTATAGGTGCTTAACTAATGAATAAAACACAGACATCTTCGGTTTATATATTTTTATTAACAAATATGTTTACGATAAATATCTTTAAGTACAGTGTAATATTTAAAACCAAAATACATGAGCATAAATATGGCAAGACACATAAGAAAACCAGTTGATATAAACATAGAAATATAATTTGAAGTGAACAGGTAAGAATCATTTAACACAAGAGTTCTCCAGTCAGCTGTCTCACCTCGGGTGCCATGATCAAACAAAAACATAAGTTTATAATGTACTATATCAGTCTTAATATTGGACATGTTGTATGTTGAAACTTCAATCACTTCATCGTTGTGCAGATATGTTCTTGGTAGTCCAGACCATTTGGTGCAGTCATCGAAACAGATTCGCACTTCTTTCACATTTGGTGGTTTGTAGACGTAAAACACATTTTGACACAATGCTGTCAGGATGACGAAGCTTGCTTTAAGAGGTGGTGCCATTGATGAGGTTATTGATGTCGGTTAGCACTTGTTCTTGAGCGTAATGCAAACACTCTGACATGTAATACTTGAATGTTGGAGACATGTTGTTGAGTAGGGTTTTTATCACTCGGATGGTTTGCGCAGCACTCACATCTGAATTACCCAGCTCTGTTAATGTTTGAACGATGTCGCGAAGAAAACAGTCATATATCCAAGCAAACTGTGTTTCTCTTACATACTCAAATCTTTCCTTAATGATTTCCTCATGCTCCACCAGCTTTTCTACAGTGTCTTCATTTAGATACATAACCATATGTGTAAAACAATTATTAACACATAAAACTTTTTCACTTAGCATAGTTGCAGGAGAGATTCGACAGTAGCTCGTCTGAGTTACAGCATGAGTTTGTTCATTATCTTTAAACCACTTTGCAGATAATGCACGTATGTTATCCATAAAATCGTAAAACTGCCACTCTTCCAATGCTAGATATTGATTTTCTTCATCTAGAGCCAAAGGGTTAACAAATTTCACAAGTATTGTGAACTCATTTCTTGCACTAACACCAGTCACTAATTTTACAGATCTTCTGATGTTGAAAGTTGTTTCCATCAGCATCCTTGTATCATCTTGATATTTGTTAAACAATAACTTTTTCCTATGATGTTCACGGAAATCAGGACCATCGTTTTCGTCACACATTGTTTCAGCACAACAATTCCAAGCAGCTTTCATAGCTAGAAATTTTAAACTAAACTTGCTATCGTAAACTCTGCTGTTAAATAGGTTTTCCCTCTCCACTTTAATTGGTTGTATTCTTCTGGTTGGTTGACTGTTAAACTTTAAAAATCTTTTGCAATCACTAAACACCTTATAATATTTCGCACAACATTCCATGTTCTTTATATCACAGCTTTCTGTGTAAACTAAATATTTCTAATGGTTTCTACATCATAATAACTTTTATATTGATCTTGAGCTTCTCCAGGTAAATATTTAAAAAATGGTTTGCTTAAATGTGTACCTGGACGGTATCGAATGAGCGCTAGAGCGAAGAACTGTGTGGAGCAGTATCCAGCTAAATATATATCACATAATTCAACTATATGACCACTCTCATAGTCTTCACCTTCAGAGTCGCGTTCATCTGTAAAAGCCTCGCTTTGTATTTCCAACACCAACTGTTTTAATTCACACACTTCATCGCCTATTCTATTTTTACGTCCATACCACTGCTCGTAGTTATACGCCATACTTAACAAATAAATATTTGTTTGAAATTCTCAACCTTTTATACAAAAAATTCTAGAGTTTTATCTTTTTCATATGACTTTAAGGTTATTCAACGGAAATAAAACCACAAACAGGAAATATGAACTGCCTACAAGGTTATTTCAACAGCTGCAAGGAAAATATGTTGGCTACCAAGGTTAATTTCGGGAAATGCTAAATATAGTCATAGTTGGAAGCGATATCGCGGCTCCCACTAGATGTATTGTTGCCAGCTCTACTTTCAACAGATTCTTTAAATCAAACCGATTTCAATAAGACTTAAGAATATAAATTTTTTATTGTACACATGTACATATGTTAAATTTGGATTCTGCTTACCTAGACGAGTGATATGACACCAAACACGTAGGACTTTAACCAACAAATAAAAAATTGCTTGTGCGCATGCGCTAGCCGCCATGTTTAAATGGCGGTTCCTCGTTTGCCTAATACAGGTTAGTTGGCTTTTGATTACATCATCTCAGGTTAGTTCGCTACTTGTTCGGGTTAAATACGAAGTCAGGTGGCGGAGATATTCGGGTCTACTCAGTGGCTCCGCCACCTTGTGTTCGGGTTAGGTCGGGGGCCGTCGGGTCCGCCACCCTGTGCTCGGGTTAGCTCGGAGACCGTCGGGTCCGGTCAGTTCCGCCACTCCGCCCGGTGGCGGTGGCGGGTGGCGGAGTTAGAACCGCCTATCTATACCTACTTACAGCGGTACCTCGTTCGTCGGTTTCATCCACCATATACGCTCGAACCCCTTCTTTACATATCCAAACTCTATCGTGCAGGCACAACGATTCATCCTGTGCCGGGCTGGATAGGACTGTCTGCCGGGATGCGAAAGCGACATAGGCTTCCGTCTGGCTTCATAAAGCGGTGCGTGCACGGCCTGTCCGTGGGCTGTCGCGGGGATCTGAACTCGCGTAGCCGTTGGCGTAGGCTGCGAGTCCACGCGACGCCACGCACCTCCAAGCGGGCCGCCAAGCCAGGCGATAGTACCCTCCGCATCCACGGGAAACTCCGCTCTTCCTCCGCCGGTTCCTTCATAGCTTCGGATGGTTCTGCAGCTTTCAGTGCCTCTTCTGCCGAAGGCCGTTCCTCTGGCTCTCCGTTCAGCATTGCCTGAACCCACGGCAACCCAGCGGATTCCAATTCCGGGGTCGGAACCAATCCGGTCACCGCGGCCGTGAACGCCATGTCTTCTTTTGGCCCGATGTTGAATAGTGGTCTCCCTGTGACCATCCCATACAATATGATACCTAACGCCCACACATCTACTTTGTAATTGTAGGGCTCCTGCCTACATTGCTCAGGCGCTAGGTATCCCGGCGTTCCCCACACCGGATACGCCCGTCGGGCATGGTCAGGCACCACCATGGCCAAACCGAAGTCGGCGAGCTTCACCACATCATCGGCGGATACCAAGATATTTTCGGGCTTCAAATCCCGGTGTACCACCTTCAGGTCGTGGCAAAACTGCAACGCCTTCAGAAGCTGTCTGCCCACCGCCGTAACATGCTCCGGGGCTCTATCATTCCGAGAGCACCAATCCGCCAAGTCTCCGGCCTGCGCGTACTCAAACACCAGATAGTGTCTTTCCCTATGGACGAAGGTCTCCAGCAGGGCCGCGATGTGCGGATGTTTCAACAGCTCCCCGCATCTCAATTCCATCCTTACGGACGAAGGTTGGCCACGCACGATTTTCACAGCGTACAAATCAGCGGTTGTACGGTGCTTACACTTCATCACCATGCCGAAGCCTCCTTCCCCCAATTTTTCTAGCAATTGGTATGCCCTGTCAAACGTACGTCGTGGCTCCACCTCCTGCCTCAGCTTCCGGGCCAAGTCCTTGCATGCCTCCATCTTCGCCGTCTCCGCTCTCTGTTTCTGAGTGAGCGCCTCGGCCATGCACAGATACTCGCCAGCTGGCAGGTTTTTCCTGGCGCCTTTACGTACCCTGGGCATTCTACCTAATTAGAAAAAGAAACATCAGAATGATATGGTTTTAAGTCTTTCACATGAATATGTCGGACTCGCCTGCCATTATCATTTTGTAGATCATAGATTACCGGGGAAACAACTTTAATAATTCGATACGGGCCGGAATACTTTGGGGCCAGCTTGGCCGCAAAACTTTTTCCGCCCGACGACAGTGGACGCTCCACTTTCATAACCTGATCACCTACCGAGCATCTCCAATCTCTTCTACGGAGATTGTAGTAATGCCTCTGCTGGTTAAATGCTCTCGCCAAATGCAGGCGCACCAGCTCATAAACATCTTTCAGCTTCCCTACACGACCGGCCTGTTCCGCCACCTCTTCTCGAGTGGCTTCTTGCAGATTCGCTGGCGTAGTGGATGGATAAACAGAACTTGGCACATGTAGCTCCCTTCTGAAATTCAAAAAGGCTGGCGTGAACCCAGAAGACTCGTTTCTCGACGTGTTGTAAGCCAACATCAATTCCGGCAACCGTTGATCCCATGCACGATGATTTGTATTACAAAACTGTGCTATCATGGTCTTCAAAGTTCGGTTCTGCCTTTCGACTGGATTACACTGAGGAGTATATACGGGTGTTAGACGTGGCTTAATACCCCATTCTTCTAAAAATCGTGTGAACTTTCTCCCGACGAATTGTCTTCCATTGTCAGAGATTATTGTCTTGGGACAGCCAAATCGGGCTACCACAAGTTCTAGAACTGCTTGTTCTACTGCATTTGCCGTCGCCCGTCGTATCGGACGACATTCCGCCCATTTCGTGAACCTATCCTGGATAACGATCGCAAAGCAGTTGCCCTTCGAGGATTTAGGCAATGGACCTATGAGATCAATGCTTACGGTCTCCCAAGGCTCACAATTTCTGGACGGTTGCATCATACCTGCTGTCTTCTGCTGGGATGTCTTATAATTTTGACAATGCAGACATCCCCTGACGTACTTCGCTGTTTCGCGAAACATACCCGGCCAGTAATACTTTCTGGCCAACCGGGAAATTGTCTTCGCAATCCCCAAGTGCCCAGCCGTTGCAGCATCATGGTTCTCTTCCAATATGCTTCTGCGTAGCTGGCGTGGCACACAGAGCTTCCACGGGTCGGATAGCTCTAATTCGGCATAGTCGTGTGGATCTAGAAAATGACGATACAGTTGGTCTTCCCGGATACAATAATCCGGATTGGCGTCTGGGTGATTCGCTACTTCCTCAAACTTGTTCCTATACCAGTTGTCGTTCTGCTGGGCTTCTGTCATGCACATCTCGTTTTCGTTCCGTTTGGTTTCTAACGGAGAACGGGAGAGTGCATCAGCAACTTTGTTATGTGCTCCCTTCCTATAGATCACTTCGAAGTCAAACTGTTGCAGATATAAACTCCATCGGGCTACTCGACCAGCTGGTGAACGCATTGAGTGCAAATAGCGTAACGATTGATGATCGGTCATCACAATAAAGTGATACCCTTCTAAATATGGCCTCATTTTCTCCACACCCCACACTATTGCCAGACACTCCTTTTCAGTTACAGAGTAGTTACGTTCTGCTCGGTTTAGTGTTCTACTGGCAAACGCAATCACTCTTTCCTGACCGTCAATCTCTTGGGTAAGCGCAGCGCCCAACCCTAGCTCTGACGCGTCAGTCTGCAGCGTAAAGGACTTTGTAAAATCAGGGCAAGCCAGAACCGGAGCTTCGGTTAGCTTCCCCTTCAAAGCACGGAATGCATCCTCTTGCTCTTTCTCCCATTTCCATCGACGTCCCTTTTTCAACAACTTCGTCAGCGGCGTGGCGACTTGCGCAAAGGATGGGATAAACCTCCTGTACCACGACGCCATCCCCAAAAATTGTCTCAGCTTCCGGACGTTTCCTGGTACGGGTATCTGCCGAATACTCTCAACCTTGTCAGGGTCGGTACATATCCCTTCCGGCATTACCAGGTGACCAAGATACTTCAACGTCCTTCTGCCAAACTGACATTTCTCCGGGTTAACTTGGAGATTTGCCGCTCTTAACCGACGGAACACCTCTTTCAGGTTTGCCAAGTGTTCGTCGAGAGTCCTTCCTAATACCACAATGTCATCCAGGTAAGCGAAGGCATAGGGGTCTGTCTCAGGACCTAGGACATAATCTAAACAGCGCTGAAAAGTTGCGCAAGCTGAGTGCAATCCAAAGGCCATGACCTTGAACTGATACAGTCCTTTTCCCGGGACCGTAAACGCAGTAATCGGCCTACTTCGCGGCTCTAATGGTATCTGCCAGTACCCTTGCCTTAAGTCCAGGCTAGATATATATCTTGCCTCTCTCAACTTGTCCAAAATGCTTGAAATCTGCGGAAGCGGGTACGCATCCTTCTCAGACACTTCGTTGACTTTGCGGAAATCAATACAGAACCTCGGCTTGCCATCCTTCTTTCTCACAATTACCACAGGAGAACTCCAAGGACTATTCGATGGTTCAATGATATCCTCCTCCAACATACGGTCCACCTCCGCATTCACAATTTCTTGCATTTTCGGGTTCATTGGTCTGTGTCGTTGCTTTATAGGTGTCGTCTTCTTTAGCTTGATACGATGCATTGTCAGCGTCGTCGTACCCTTGACCTTCTCCAAAGCTTTAAGTTCAACATCCAGAAACTTTTTCATCTGTTTCTGCTCTACCGACGTCAAACCTGACTGCTCGGACGGTTCACACAATTCTTGGGTACACGCTACCTGACTCGTACATTTCGCTCGGTCTACATGGGTTATGGTATCCAAATTCTTAATTTTAATCGTGCCACTTCTCAGATCGAGAACCAGGTCGTGTACTCCCAACACGTCCATCCCTAGCACCATGTCTACTGGAAGAGTCGGCAAAACCAGGCACATTGCCCAAACAAAACCAGAGTCAAAACCCAGACTCAACCGGAACCCCTCCACAATCGGTGTGGATGTTCCATCCGCCATTCTAGTAGACAATCCCGTCTCTCTACAGGGTACCAATCCCATTTCTCTGCACCAATCGGTCACAGAGCTACCAATAAATGTCCTTGTCGAACCAGTATCTATTAGCGCACGGAAGGCTCTCCCTTCTATCTGGACCAACAGAAAGGGCCTTGGATCAGAATGTGCTGCCTCTTCACTCTGCACCATGCGGTCACAGAGTCCGGCACTCTGCACCTTGCGGTCACAGAGTTCTTCCGAGTTATTTGCTTTCGGGGCCGCCAATAGGTTTGAGCCTACACGGCCCCTCTGAAGTTTTCCGGCCAGGAACAGGTGCAATCTCTCGTAAGCACCCCCAATTTTCCACACCTGGCACATCGTGTCTGGGAAACAGCTGGACATTGGCTACGGTAATGCCCTCTTTCCCCACACTTCCAGCATTCTGCTTTGCCATTTGGTTTTTCCGGGGTAGTAAATGCAACCCTCTTCTTCGGTCTGACCTCTGACGAAGACTCCGTCCTACTTCTCGGGGACGCCATTCTCGGGTCGACCTCGGTCACACGCTTGGAACTCTCGGCGTTCCCCAACGTCGCTTGACCTGTCATCTTTCGTTTACTATCCAGCTCGTTCAAGACTTCTTCTACCGTCGTAGCTGATTCCACAAACGCTTCCACCGTTGTAAAGTCTTTCTGCCACAACATCTGCTTGAATTCTGGCAACAGATTTCTGTATAGCCACGACAGCTCTTGCTCTGCGTTCATCTTGCCGTGTCGGCGAATGAGAGTACGGATGTCGGTTACGTACTGTAAAACACCCTCATGCTTATGTTGTAATCGGCTGCCCACCTTTGCTTCCAGATTGACGTAATAGTCCCTGGGAAAATAGAATTTGCGAAAACTTCTTACAAAGTCTTCCCAAGTTGCCCATGACGTTTTGTTGTTTCGATACCACAACAGGCATCTGCCTTCTAGGAGCAGTGGTAGCGCACGCAGCAAGTTTCCCGCCGTCACGTTATACAGTGATCTCATTTCTTCCAACCGTTCCATAAAAGTCTCGGGATCAGACCTCCCATCGAAGCGAATATTCCAACTAGCCACATTCGGCACTTCAGCAACCGGTTTAGTCGTTGTGCTATCCATTGGTTTTGGAAACACAGGCGGGTTCTGAAACATTACTGGATTCGGAGACGACCTGCCTTCCTTTATAAATTGAACCAGCAGTCTCTTCTTATCCTCAACCGTACCAGCGCATACCAGCCTAAACTTTGCTAGCTCAGCGTCAACCTCGGTTTTCTTCAGTTTATAAACCCAGCTCGTACGACTGTCAAACCCATCAGGTTCTAATGAAAATTCCTCGGAATTCATTTCCTCCTTTTCTGCTTTACTTTCGATCTCCATATTGGACAAGGTCGGAGATTTCCAACCTCCAGGGTACAAACCAGACCCAAACCTACAGGACACTTTCGTTCCCTGACAAACGCAGGATAATCTATTCTAGCAAATAATATTCCTTAATCTAAATAGATTCCAGGGCACGCACCAACCCCGACCTATAGGGTGTTTTCGTTCCCTACAACACAGAATATATTATTCTATACAATATGTATCCTTAATCTAACTAAACTGTACACCTTAGTAAGTAAAAACCAAGACACCTTTGTCTTGCACCGCAGGACCCAACAATCCACCAGGACAAAAAATTGCCTTATATTACAGGAAATATTTACCCTACTTATACTAGATATACCAAAAAAAATCAGGTCCCTGCTCGGGCGCCAGTTTTTGTAACAGGTTACCCTTGACTCTTTACCCTTTTACCTTTCATATTACTATGACTTACTTTCCTCGGGCGCCATCTTTGTTCCCTAGATTTAGGACGGGGTACGATCCCCGTGAAGACATCCGCTAGAGCCTTCGTAACACGCTACAATTTACTGTTTAATAACAGCCTTGTCCCGTGGTAGCTTAAGTGGAGAAAATAAACACCAGGAGTTCAGTTTTCGGTGACTCCAGTATATGTAAGAAAGCTAAGTAGGCTTTAATTACTTACTTTCCCTTACCTTGGGTTATTTTCCTAACTAACAAGATGTGAGCAGATAAATAGAAACATACTATACTAACAAGTACTCATATAGTTACTTAAAAGCACTATAAACATGCAAAATGCAAAGGCGTTACTAAGGTGCAGTCAATAAGGCGAACGTTAACTAAAATAGTATAATAAATAACTTATTTACAAATAAACGCAAATATGAAACGTGGGTGCGAATACCATAGCAAAATAAAATCATTTACACCATGCGCAAAACAATAGCAGTAACAATTAAAAGACACCAATAAACAAGTATGTTACGTCATTAAATGGGTCAAATTAATGAAGCAGGCGGTGCATTATAAGGACGCATGAATATTAGCGTGTTAAAAGAATGCAGAGACAAGCGAGCGAGATATCCAGGTTATTCGGGCGCACAAAATCGACAAGCACAAGCAATGCGCTTCCACAGAAATGCAGCCAGGCGCCCCTTTACCTAATGCAGCTAACTAACTCCCCTATTCCCCTAGCCGACGTCCAGAGTGTTTAACTGACAATACTTCGCACCATTCTACAGTCGTATTGCAGCAACCACCCTGTATATACTTCTTCCCGAGAATAATGCACGCGAAGCTACCTGTTCCCTACTTCAGTTAATTCACGACCGGCCAGAGTGTTTGACTAACGACACTTCGCACCATTCTACAGTCGTGTCTTAGCAACCACCCTGTTCATAAATAAAACCAACGCACGCGACAGAAATTATTCCCCAATTCCTAACTCGTCCCGAACGTCCAGGATGTTCAACTGACAACGCTTCGCATCGTACTACAGTCGCGTTACAGCGACCACCCTGTATATACCCGCGACAACATAGTTCGACACCGCGAAACTAAAACCAGGATGCACCCAGCTGCATCCTACAGTCGCAGAAGAGGCCTACCTGACAAACGGCACAGCACCTCTCCTACACGGTATACACAATACACGATCCGCGAAGCGAAATAAACAATCCTGTCCAGAAGCCGTGACTTGCCACTCCTAGCTCTGGTGCAAGACTGGAAGGTCTCCGACTAGTATGCGACCACTCCAATATCGCACGCAGCCAGCTCGCGGCATCACGCGCCCCTCCCTTTACCGTTGTCGATCAAACAACCTCGCCGAGATTATTGGATCGGCTTGCGAGAGTACAGCAAACGGCTTTTCCTCAGCCTCTCCGCTGTCGCTCTCTCCTGGTCCGGCCTGTGTCCGCTCTATTTATAGCCCGGGCAACGACCCTCGACCAGCACCGCCGCAGTCCGGCCCTATGCGCCGGCCAGAAACTCGCTCGTGTCTCGACGCTCGCTGTGAACTTTTATATCAATATTATTTCAGCGCGGTTTCATTTAATACAAAAATGATTTAATGTAAACAAACACATTCGACGTGCCTGTTTACTATTTAATAGCCTTTTGATGCTATTTTCTTTAGCATGATTTATATACAAATAAATCCAGTAAACATGCCTGCTTCATTACACTCCCTCCACTTACCAAAAAGACGCAGTCTTTTGGTCTAAATCAAATTAGATACCCAGAGAGGAATGTAAAAAAAACTTAAAATTAACACAAGTAAACCCTAAAATTAAAATACGTAAACCTTTAAATTAAAAATAAGTAAACCCTTAAATACTACCTAATTGTTATCCTACTTGCTAAATTGTTCTCAGTCTATTTCTTAAATGCTACTTAATCACTAACCTAATCACTAGATTGTTTTCAGTCTCTGTCTTTTTGTCCATCACTGTCACTAGTTTTCACTTGCACACATGCACGCATTTCACTTCATTTCCTAGGATAGGAGATGCGATGCGGGGAGAGTATACGAAGACTGCACGGGCCTCGCTGTTGAAGACCTGGACGGTGCCTCCTTGTCTTCTTAACTCCTTCCCTGGGTACAAGTGATTTACACTGGATTCCAACGGACCGTACAGGTGGAAGCGACGACACGACCGGTACAGCAGTAGGTATAGATAGGCGGTTCTAACTCCGCCACCCGCCACCGCCACCGGGCGGAGTGGCGGAACTGACCGGACCCGACGGTCTCCGAGCTAACCCGAGCACAGGGTGGTGGACCCGACGGCCCCCGACCTAACCCGAACACAAGGTGGCGGAGCCACTGACTAGACCCGAATATCTCCGCCACCTGACTTCGTATTTAACCCGAACAAGTAGCGAACTAACCTGAGATGATGTAATCAAAAGCCAACTAACCTGTATTAGGCAAACGAGGAACCGCCATTAAAAATAACATGCGTAATAAGAAAGTAATTATTAATAATAAACCACACGCCAAAGACCTGCTTCATTACAAGAGATACGATAAAACTTATAACTACCTTTTTGATGGAAAATTTAATTTTCTCTAAATAAGTATTCTCACAATTTATTCACATCTTCAATATTTTACTCAGAATTTGGATTTAAAAACCTTCGCAAATGACTTTTAAATAATGAAACACTGTGGGCTGCGTAACTTTCACGCCTTAGGTGTTTAAAATTTTCACATCAAATCATTTATACACCGCACCGGACACAAGTAGTTTTTCACAATGTATGTCCAGGATTCATTTTGTAATACAAAATGTTATCTGTTATAATAATGTATATTCTCTGAATTAAAAAGTTGATGTGAGATTTTCATTGACTCCCCCTCCCTTTGCAAATGAGATTTGGTGAGATATTGTCAGACCCCTTACCTGCCTCCCGCCCCATTTTTAGCCCTTTGGGCTCCTCTGAATGCGATAGACCACGTGATTGATCCGTTTCATCACCTTGTACGGACCTTTCAATCACATAGATGTTTAAACATATTGCCATAGAAAAGCCATTGGTACAGTAAAGTAACATCCTGATATTAATTTTTTATGTTTCATCAAATTTAGGAAATAAAATAAAAACTGAACTTTAATTAACCTTTTTAAAGGTTAACTGCAAGAGAAGAGGTTTTTGGAAATGAGCTTATATACAACACCCCTTTTATTTTTTGGCAAAGAATTGCTTCTTGAAGTGTTTTACAACATTGAAGAATAAACATATAATAATAATAAAATATATAAATAGAAAATTTAAACTTACCTTGGATATGAGTTCTAGGGGGCCTAATTGGCATTTTATTTTGAAAAAAATTTAATGCCCAAAGTCACGACCTCCCATTTAGCGATATTGTGTACAAAAAAAAATAATTCTGAAACCAGCAAGCAAATAAAAACTTTTATGTTTTGTGATACTCCATATCTAAGATAAATTGAATTCTTTTTTTTTTTCGGTCACTGTGTGCTGTAAAATCTGGAGTTACATGTTATTGTGATTATGCATTTTTAGGTTTCTTATACGCATCTGGCCTGAGTGTAAATGTCAGTCAGTCCAAAGCTCTCGTACTTTATATGATGGGCGCATTAGGTGGCAATACTTGGGCACAAATGGCTTTAGGTTATAGATATTGGTCTGGCATCACTGTATCCCCTAGCTGTGAGAAAGCATTGGACTTCTATAGACAGGTCGCCGATAAAGGTTAGCATATCTTACTTTCGCATTAGTTATTTATTTATTTAAAAAAACATGATACCGTAAAAGATAAATACAACTATATGTTTATTTACTGCTTTGATATAAATCCTTTTATTTGGTTGCAATATGTTTTGTTCAATATTTAATGAGAGATTAGGTAACATTAGTTAATCATTTGTTCAAACAACCAATTACAGACTGATTCAGTTTTGTTGTCATGGCAACTAAATATATTGCAGCTGTCATTGATTGTTTTGATCAATGAAAAACTAACAGGTTAGCATATCTTACTTTCGCATTAGTTATTTATTTATTTAAAAAAAAAACATGAAACCGTAAAAGATAAATACAACTATATGTTTATTTACTGCTTTGATATAAATCCTTTTATTTGGTTGCAGAAAGTCTTGTTCAATATTTAATGCGAGATTAGGCAACATTAGTTAATAATTTGTTCAGACAACCAATCAGAGACTGATTCGGTTTTCTTGTCATGGCAACTAAATATATTGCAGCTGTTATTGATTGTTTTGATCAATGAATAACTAACATCATGTTAAATATTTGGGAAGGCTTTCTGCAACTGTGGATTGATTAATGTTTTTTTTTTTGACTTAATTAATTGAATTTTTATTCCACAGTCAGTCAAGGCATATCATTTAGAGGGGGTGCCGCAATTCAGAGGGTCCGTCTTCTGGATGAATTAGAAAATGGTTACACATCTGGAATTTTAGATAACGACCTTATAGAATATTATCAGTTGTTAGCTGAAAAAGGCGATATTCAAGCACAGGTTTGGTTTTTATTTTAAATTTTTATTATTCATGTTTTGTGATGATAATTAAACTTGACTTATAGGTTGGACTGGGCCAGCTACATTATCAAGGTGGTAGAGGCGTCCATTTGGATTACAAGAAGGCACTTCATTATTTTACACAAGCTGCGAACTCAGGAAATGCTATTGCTATGGCATATTTGGGAAAGGTAGACCAAATTTTTTGTTTAAATTTATTTTAATCATTTAAAATTCTCTCACTATCTAAAAATATCTGCCTATAACTCTTGTGTTATACATTTGCCACCATATTAACCAATTTTCAGGAAAAAAAAATTGCATATCGAGAGGTCGTTATGAAAATTTTCGGGACACAGCAAGTGCGTTATAGTAGTGAATTTTCATTAGAATTGTACACTATTATTATATGGCATATTACTAAAATTAATATTTTACACTTACACAGACCTTGAAGATCGATTTTCGAGGCCCTAGTACCCGCACATATGAAGAATTCCTTCGAAAGTGTTATATATCTCTCTATTATCAAACAAATCTTGTGTTCTAACACCTTTTAAGAAAAATTCCCAAAAGTCAATTTTCTATAAAGCTAAAAAATTAACTTTTGCTATATCTATAGATAGTGTGTCTCTTTAAAAGAAACTTTTATTACAAATTTCATTAATGCTACAAAAGATTTCCAGAAGAAAACTTAATTCATAGTTAGAAAAGTAAAGTATCTGCCAAATAATAAATGTAGTAGTTATTTTTCCTTATTAATCGCCAGAATGATTCTGATTTAGTCAACCTAATCAAACCAGTTTCTTCGATATCAACAATAACAAAATGTCTACTGAAAATTACAATTTCAGACTCAAGGGTGACAAAGTTATTCATACGTTTTAAGCAAAAATGAGATCTTGTTCCAAATATGAAATCTGTGCACTATTGTTTCTCCAAATGTCAAAATAAAACAAAAAAAATATACAGTCATCGAGCTGGAATCGATCACGCAACCTTCTGCATAGAAGATAAGCACGCTACCACTGCCCTCTCTAAGGATACGTTAACTAACATCGATACTTGACACCAGCTTCATGCGCAGGATATATTATACTAAGAAGTATACGTAACAGTTATAGAATTAGTAGAATTGCCATTGAAACACATTCAACGACTGTTTCGGTCTTATATGATGTCTTATGTTTTAGTTTAAAAATAAAAAAACTATTTTAAAATCATTTTTATAGAGACTTGACTTGACTTTGTTTACTTTTCTACTATATTATACTACACTTTCAGTCTAAAACCACATGATAATATATCTAGCCTGTGCTAAAACTGTAGAAGATTGAAAAACATTCTTGATGCTTTTCAAACAGTCAATAAAGTGAGAGGGGATAAGGAATCAGAGGTCTGTTATAAATATCTGAAGAATGTCTACAGTATTAAACTTGAGGAAATAAAAAGAAGAACATATGAAGAACTTATAATTAGGTCGGAAAAGAAATCCAAGGCTACGTGGATAATTATACATCAAGAGACAAACTTAAAACATAGAACTAACAAAGCTAGTAACTCTCGTTTATCTGCGGAAGACTTTAGCGAATATTTTTCAGGTAATGACGACAGCTCAACAGATGCTTCAAACAGCACACTGAACCCATCAGTGTTAATTCAGAAAGCCAGATCTAGTGGAAGTTTACTATTCCTAGGCCCAGTAACTAAAGAAGAGGTGATGCAAATAGTCAGAGACATCAAAAGTAAAGAATCCCGAGACGTGTATGGTTTTTCAACTAAACTGCTAAAGGCTGTTATCAAAGTAATTGTAGAGCCGTTAACGGAAGTCATAAATAAATGTTTCAGTGTGGGTGTGTTCCCAGACCTTTTGAAACTGGCAAGGGCAATTCCACTTTTTAAAAAGGGTAATCCAGATTTGTGTAGCAATTATAGACCCATTTGTATTCTGCCTGCAATATCAAAAATTCTTGAAAGACTACTAAGAAACAGAATTGTGGTTTTTCTTTGAAAAAAATGAGTTGTTTAATCAAAACCAGTATGCATATAGAAAGACTAGATCCACAGTATCTGCTTTCGTTAGTGTAGTGAAAGGCATACTGGAAGGTTTTGAAACCAAAAATAAAATGCAAATGGCTTTCTTGGACCTGAGCAGAGCATTTGATACTGTCAATCACCAGATATTGCTTGGTAAACTATACTACTATGGTGTGAGAGGTGTTGCCCTGGACATCTTGCAATCATATCTGACAAACAGGAGACAAATAGTAGATTGGAACAATAAAACATCTAGCAGTGTTCAACTGAAAGTAGGAGTACCACAGGGTTCAGTTTTTGGTCCAATACTATTATATATATATATATATATATATATATATATATATATATATATATATATATGTATATATATATATATATATATATATATATATATATATATATATATATATATATATATATATATATATATATATATATATATATATATATATATATATATATATATATATATATATATATATATATGACCTAACACATAGTGTTAATGCATATGGTTCGTATTTATATGCAGATGATACGAGTTTTATGACCATGGCAAGCAGTACTCAGGAAGCAGGGTTAATTATGCAAAATTATATATGGCATGCTAGGAGCTGGTTCGAGGCTAATGAACTGAAGCTAAACAAAAGTAAAACTCAGATAATGAAGTTTGATGTAAAACCTAATGGTAATCCTGAAACAGCTAAGTTTCTTGACATTGTTCTGGATACCTCTCTTAAGTGGTACATCGACTGTTTGTGTGGACGGCTGTCGGGTATGGTCTATGTTGTGAGGATACTGATGAGGGTTGCAACTTACTGGGCAGCGAGGATAACGTACTTTGCAAGCTTTCACTCTCTGGCAACGTATGGAATCCTCATATGGGGCTCTTCACCTCAGTTAGCAAAGGTCCTACTGGAACAAAAGAAGCTATTCGAGCGCTAAGTAATGTGGGACCACTGGAGAGTTGCAGAGAGCTGTTTAGGCAACATGGTATTTTCTCCGGAAATAACAAAGTAAGGGCAACCACATTTGGTACATCGTTTTATATCGCTATGGGTAAATTACCTACCAAAATTTAGCGCTGTAGGTCAAAAGACAAAAAAGTTATGGGCATTTAAAGAAAAATAAATTGGGGTTTTCCTCAAAACATCAAAGTGACAATTTAAAACGTCAAAATTCGCAACATTTAGGCAAAGAACTTTATCTAATATGGGCTATGGAAAGAAAATGTGTCAAGAAAATGTTTTACAAACCCTGAAGTCTTAGTTTCAACCGTCATTGTCCTTCATTTCACTAAAATGTTTCCGGAAAATTCAATTCAAATAGATCCTTTCTCTGATGCTTCGCAGTAGACTTAGCTATAGAGTTTATCGTTTAATGGTATATAACTTTTGTTGAATTTTCGTAAAAAATCAATAAATATCAATATATCCGTTATTCTACAAGATATGAAAAAAAATTGTATACATTAATTATAGGGTGTCTTGAGCTACATCTTAAAAAAATATTTACACAATCACAGGGTGGCCAATAAGTCGTTGGTGATACAAATATATTTTTTTTAGTTGAAAACGCCTTATGTTTTTGCATTTTCGATCGAATTATAATGCATGTTTGTAAGTAAAGAAATTCTGGGCGCAGCAAGTGCGTTATGGTAGCGAATTTTGATTAAAGGCTTCATATGTGAAAGCTCAATTTGCTATTAACCTATAAGGTTGACCAAGAAACGGATTTTTTCGGTTACACTTTAAGTTTACTTTCGGAAATTTTTGTACGTTTTCAAACAATAAAGTTATTTTGATGAAACATGGCACATTGTTTTTACTATATATGTTATACTGGTAATCAAATTTGATGCCTGCTTTCTAAAAAAAAACACATATTTGCTATTAAAAACATTTTAATGAAAATTCACTACCATAACGCACTTGCTGCGTCCAGAAATTTTTAAAATATGAGGAAGACTATTGTATTTGAAGACACACCTTAACAGGTAAAAATGGGTACGGATGATATATATATATATATATATATATATATATATATATATATATATATATATATATATATATATATATATATATATATATATATATATATATATATATATATATATATATATATATATATATATATATATATATATATATATATATATATATATATATATATATTTAAAGAAAATTATAAAAATTCACTACTATAACATAATTGTTGCATCAGAGCTTTTGCTGCTTAAATATTTTCATCTATAAATGTTTCTGGCTTCCATTATATTTGTGTTTGTGTTTCAGATTTACCTTGATGGTAGCGATGAAATAAAAGCAAATAACGACACTGCGTTCAAGTACTTTAAGAAAGCTTCTGACTTGAATAATCCTGTTGGTCTGAGTGGACTTGGACTTATGTATTTGTATGGCAGAGGAGTAGAAAAAGACTACACTAAGGCCCACAAGTACTTTCAGGCAGCTGCAGATCAGGGCTGGGTTGACGGACAACTGCAGCTTGGAAACATGTATTTCAGTAAGTTTTTAAAATGTAAAGACAAATGTTTTGTGGAAGCCTTTTAAATTTCCAATATTATACTGTGTCGGCATAAATATATAGGTAAAGTTAACCTATGGTTTCAACTGTCATCACACTAACCAAGCAAACATAGTTACATCATATCAATACAATACAGATATTATAAATCTCTCACTGTTGTACTTTTAGCGCCATTAAAAACTGAAAGTCTGCAACGTCGCAGATATTTACAGTACTTCACATGCCTATACAGGTGTCCATTGTAAAAGCTTGCACCAGGGGTTATCCTGAGAACTGCTGAGAATTTCGAAAAACGCTAGTACACGTCGAATTTGCTTGCGGTGGACACTTTTTTGAACCTTAACAAAATCTGTAGCATTCAATCTCCAACGGGGGTGACTCATACCCCTTAATTTAAATAGGGAAAGTAGGTTGAGAGACACCTTTTTGTAAAGCCGTTTTGATTCCCTATTCAAAGCTAAAATTTTAAAATCTACCGATTCGTTTTATAAAAAAATATTCACTAATAGAGGTATCGATGGTGAGACTTTGCACAAATGAGCGCGAACTAGGACCCCTAGAACCCATATCTGGGGTCAGTTTCAATTTTTATATGTATGTATATATATATATGTATGTATGTATGTATGTATGTATGTATGTATGTATGTATGTATGTATGTATGTATGTATGTATGTATGTATGTATGTATGTATGTATGTATGTATGTATGTATGTATGTATGTATGTATGTATGTATGTATGTATGTATGTATGTATGTATGTATGTATGTATGTATGTATGTATGTATGTATGTATGTATGTATGTATGTATGTATGTATGTATGTATGTATGTATGTATGTATGTATGTATGTATGTATGTATGTATGTATGTATGTATGTATGTATGTATGTATGTATGTATGTATGTATGTATGTATGTATGTATGTATGTATGTATGTATGTATGTATGTATGTATGTATGTATGTATGTATGTATGTATGTATGTATGTATGTATGTATGTATGTATGTATGTATGTATGTATGTATGTATGTATGTATGTATGTATGTATGTATGTATGTATGTATGTATGTATGTATGTATGTATGTATGTATGTATGTATGTATGTATGTATGTATGTATGTATGTATGTATGTATGTATGTATGTATGTATGTATGTATGTATGTATGTATGTATGTATGTATGTATGTATGTATGTATGTATGTATGTATGTATGTATGTATGTATGTATGTATGTATGTATGTATGTATGTATGTATGTATGTATGTATGTATGTATGTATGTATGTATGTATGTATGTATGTATGTATGTATGTATGTATGTATGTATGTATGTATGTATGTATGTATGTATGTATGTATGTATGTATGTATGTATGTATGTATGTATGTATGTATGTATGTATGTATGTATGTATGTATGTATGTATGTATGTATGTATGTATGTATGTATGTATGTATGTATGTATGTATGTATGTATGTATGTATGTATGTATGTATGTATGTATGTATGTATGTATGTATGTATGTATGTATGTATGTATGTATGTATGTATGTATGTATGTATGTATGTATGTATGTATGTATGTATGTATGTATGTATGTATGTATGTATGTATGTATGTATGTATGTATGTATGTATGTATGTATGTATGTATGTATGTATGTATGTATGTATGTATGTATGTATGTATGTATGTATGTATGTATGTATGTATGTATGTATGTATGTATGTATGTATGTATGTATGTATGTATGTATGTATGTATGTATGTATGTATGTATGTATGTATGTATGTATGTATGTATGTATGTATGTATGTATGTATGTATGTATGTATGTATGTATGTATGTATGTATGTATGTATGTATGTATGTATGTATGTATGTATGTATGTATGTATGTATGTATGTATGTATGTATGTATGTATGTATGTATGTATGTATGTATGTATGTATGTATGTATGTATGTATGTATGTATGTATGTATGTATGTATGTATGTATGTATGTATGTATGTATGTATGTATGTATGTATGTATGTATGTATGTATGTATGTATGTATGTATGTATGTATGTATGTATGTATGTATGTATGTATGTATGTATGTATGTATGTATGTATGTATGTATGTATGTATGTATGTATGTATGTATGTATGTATGTATGTATGTATGTATGTATGTATGTATGTATGTATGTATGTATGTATGTATGTATGTATGTATGTATGTATGTATGTATGTATGTATGTATGTATGTATGTATGTATGTATGTATGTATGTATGTATGTATGTATGTATGTATGTATGTATGTATGTATGTATGTATGTATGTATGTATGTATGTATGTATGTATGTATGTATGTATGTATGTATGTATGTATGTATGTATGTATGTATGTATGTATGTATGTATGTATGTATGTATGTATGTATGTATGTATGTATGTATGTATGTATGTATGTATGTATGTATGTATGTATGTATGTATGTATGTATGTATGTATGTATGTATGTATGTATGTATGTATGTATGTATGTATGTATGTATGTATGTATGTATGTATGTATGTATGTATGTATGTATGTATGTATGTATGTATGTATGTATGTATGTATGTATGTATGTATGTATGTATGTATGTATGTATGTATGTATGTATGTATGTATATGTATGTATATGTATGTATATGTATGTATATGTATGTATATATATATATATATATATATATATATATATATATATATATATATATATATATATATATATATATATATATATATATATATATAACCAATAACTCAAAAAATAATTAACCGATTTCTATGAAACGCAGCACGTGCCTTTCTTTTATTAATGGATTGGATGAGTTTGTTAGCCAGGAAAATCGGACAAGGTTTTCTGGGAAAATTTTGAGTTTTCTTTCGAATTTTTTTTTTGAAAGTTGCAAAGTTATTTTAATGAAATTTGATGGATAAGTTGCCTTGGCAAAGGCCTAACTACTTACTTAAATTAAACTTTCTAAGTTTATAGAAAATTGAGTTATTCAATTTTGAGTTTTCTTTCGAAACAAATTTTGTTTTCTAAAAATTACAGTTATTTTAATGAAATTTGGTGGATATGTTGCCTTGGGAAAGACCTTACCACATACCAAAATTCAACTGTCCAAGTTTATATAAAATTGAGTTATTCAAATTTTAAGCATTTAATAAAAATTCACTACCATAACGCACTTGCAGCATCCCGAACTTTTTTTAGATATTTGTTTTCAAAACTTAAGCGGGAATTTTATAATCTACCGATTTATTTTTTTAGTATTTGCTTTGAAAACTTCATAATAAAATGTCTAAAATAATATTATCAATTTTGTGTTTAAGGCTGTAATTATAATTTGATCATTTTAAACTGCAACTACAGCTCTTTTTTAGGTTGTGTGCCACTAATATTGAATTCCAGTTGTTGCTATGAAAAGAGATTTGGGTGTTTTAGAAAAGGAAATCAGCAATTGTATTTTTAATTTAATAATAGCTTAAAATGACCGTTTTGACTTCCATACAATAATACTGTGATCAAAATTATTTTCTGACATTTTCCAACACCTCCGCGGTTATTCTGTGACATTCAGTAGTAACTCTCTCCCACAATTCCTGTAGATCATGTGGTTGAGTATGAGAGAACTTGCTGGTTGAGTATGAAAGACCTTGCTTTTTAAATATCCCCATAGAAACACGACTAGGCGATTCTGGTCTGGAGATGTAACTGGCTATCCAATAGGACCTCTTCTTCCTATCCACCGACCTGAAACAAAAAATTAGACAAACCTGAATTACACCTGAAACAAAAAATTAGACAAACCTGAATTACAAATTAGCTTCAATCTCGTATTATACTTCGTAAATTTTCAATCTTGCATCCCCATCAATTGAGCTATTACTTGGGTAACGATCTCCTTACCATAGCTGCATAATTAGGAGGAGCACCATATTGCTGAAAATGTAGCTGATTGATGTTATGATTCTCATCATTTTTAGTAAAAAAAATTATTGGAACAATCCAGATTGGCGTTCAACGTAAAAGAAAAGAGGACAAAAAATTATCAAAAATTCAATGTTTTGACTCTGCAGTATGTTCAAAAACAATAGCTGGCCAAAATGACTATCCTAATATTATTTATAAAAGCATTCAATTACAACATAAATGACCTACTATTTAATAGTCTATATCAAAGTTAAATTAAGACAAAGTCGTCTCAAAATGTCAGCATTTGTTTTGTAATGAATTTGCTAAATCTTGCAAGTTGCAAATAATTATAGTTATTTACATGTTTACATTTAATACTTTTAATCTTAAGCAATATTGCAATGAATTGTATTATTTATATATATATATATATATATATATATATATATATATATATATATATATATATATATATATATATATATATATATATATGTGTGTGTGTGTGTCTGACCTAAAAAGGTTTAGATATACGACTTAAAAATTGGTACACAATTACGTCTGTCTATGTTCTTTTAAGTTGTAACTATGCGTTTCAATTACTTTGACAAGTTGAGAGATATTGCGTTTTAAAAAATATTTTTTAATTTTTTACTAAGAAAAATTGGCCGTTAAGATTTGATGAACGAACTCATCCAAGCCATTAGCAAAATAAGGGTTATTTCCAAATTTGGTGCAAATCAGTGAAGTATTTTTTGAGTTATCGGTTGGATACATATATACATATGCATACATATATATACATACATATACATATATATATATATATATATATATATATATATATATATATATATATATATATATATATATATATATTTATATATATATATATATATATATATATATATATATATATATATATATATATATATATATATATATATATATATATATATATATAAATATATATAAATATATATATATATATTATATATATATATATATATATATATATATATATATATATACAGGGTCATTGATGGTCGATGGTAGGTTAGACGTTTATGGAAAACGGGACATAGGATTAATCTGAAAATTTGGATACTGCAATAAATAGGCACGACCTGTCTTTCTAAAATATTTTTATTTTGGCGGTGTTGCCGCTTCTACTAAAAAGTACTAACAACTTTCTTATTTTTAATGAGACACCCTGTATATTATTTTGTTTTTAGAATTGAAATTTCTTTATGATAATTTTTTATTAATAGTTTTCTATACATATCTAGATCGATTTTCGAGATAATACTTATTCAATTAATTTTTTCTCAGAAAAATGGTCCCACTAAAATTTTAATTTAGCTGCTATTTGAATCCATAGAAGGCTGAAATTTTGCCCACAGTTTGGAAAGCCTGGTATTTAATAGTTACCTGAATAAATTCATTTTATGTTATACAGGCGGTTTAAAATTGATTATTTTAACGTGACACACAAAAAGGGCCGAAACCTTATTTTTCCAAATAGGACAGCCTATATATTATTTAAAATTCTGAAAGGCAATTAAATTTCCTCCAAATTGATGTATCATAGTGGTATACCTAGCTCGTCAAGTTTTGGAAATAATCGCAATAATTAATGAAAAACACATGATCTTTACATAATTTGCATTAGTTGGTCATGCAACGCCATCTGATTTAACAATTGCTTAATGGTTTACTGTGTTTGACAGACGCCGAAGTTTTAAGATTCACTTGCGATTTTCCACTTAATATTTATTTGAAAACAAGTTAAGATGGAGCGAAATAATTACTCAAATGAAGTTTTCATGACACTATTTATTCTTCATGGACAATGTGACAAAATTGTAGCAAGAACATGTAAGAAATTCAATGAAATGTATCATGAATTGCAACCAATGAGCGAAAGATAGGTTATGCGAATACAAGATATTTTTTTCAATTATAATTTATTATTAGATTCTAAACATTTTACAACAAATTCTCAAAATATCCCCCATTGACTTCTAAGCACTTCAAAATCCGGCGATGTACACCATCAGTTGTCGCTTTATGTATTTCATTAGCATCTAGTTGGTCGATGAAATTCATCACACGTTGACGTAGCTCCTCTTTACTGTCCACGGGTGTCTGGTATACCTTTTGTTTTAAAGTACCCCAAAGGCAGAAATCGAGGGGTGTAAGGTCGGGGGACCTTGCAGGCCAATCCCATGGGCCCAAACGCCTAAACCAGTGGTCATCAAATATCTGAAACAGCTCACGTGTTACCTCGTGCGTGCAATGTGCGGGTGCTCCGTCCAACTGTAACCAAGAAGTACGGAAATCTTCTAATGTTAAATTTTCCAAAAAATTTGATACTACTGTCCTTAAAATGTGGAGATATTGATTGCTATTTAATGGCTCATTGTAAATGAAAAATCTTATTTGGTTGTCTTTTAAGAGGCAAAAAACATTAAAACTATTTTTTTCTTGAAAGCCCCTCTGCTTGACCATGTGTGGATTTTGATCGGCCCAAAAATGTAGATTCTTTCTATTGATAATGCCTTCTCTCGAAAACTTGGCTTCGTCTGTCCATATTATTTTTCTCAAAAAGTTAGGATCCTCTTCAATGCGTATTAGGAGGGTCTCACAATGTTGAATGCGACATTGTTAATCATCTGGTTTCAGGTGTTGAAGTGTTATAAATTTAAAAGGATGCATATTGTGATTGGCCAGAATCTTTTGCACCGCATAATAAGTTACGCCTAAATTATATGCTGCACTTTGGATGGAAGTTTGTGGATATGCGTGGAAATAGGCTAAAACGTTCACTATATTTTCTTCATTCGACGTTACAGGCCTTGGCAAACTTCGAGTTGCCCTCAGTTTTGAACCATAATTGATAAAATTATCTTGTATTCGCATAAACTTTCTTTCGTTCATTGGTTGCAATTCAGGATACATTTCATTGAATTTTCTACATGTTCTTGCTACAATTTTGTCACATTGTCCATGAAGAATAAATAGTGTCATTAAAACTTCATTTGAGTAACTATTTCGCTCCATCTTAACTTGTTTTGAAATAAATATTAAGTGGAAAATAGCAAATGAATCTTAAAACTTCGGCGTCTGTCAAACACAGTAAACAATTAAGCAATTGTCAAATCACCTGGCGTTCCATGACCAACTAATTCAACTTATGTGAAGATCATGTGTTTTTTTAGTAATTATTGCGATTATTTCCAAAACTTGACGAGCTAGGTATACCACGATGCTACATCAATTTGGAGGAAATTTAATTGCCTTTCAGAATTTCAACTAATATACAGGCTGTCCTATTTGAAAAAAATATAGTTTTGGCCTTTTTTGTGTGTCACGTTAAAATCATCAATTTTAAACCGCTCTGTATAACATAAAATGTATTTATTCAGGTAACTAGTAAATACCAGACTTTCCAAACTGTGGGCAAAATTTCAGCCTTCCATGGATTCAAATAGCAGCTAAATTAAAATTTTAGTGGGACCATTTTTGTGAGAAAAAAATAATTGAATAAGTATTATCTCGAAAACCGATCTAGATAGGTATAGAAAACTATTTATAAAAATTATCATAAAGAAATTTCAATTCTAAAAACAAAATAATATACAGGGTGTCTCATTAAAAATAAGAAAGTTGTTACTACTTTTGAGTAAAAGCGGCAACACCGCCAAAATAAAAATATTTTAGAAAGACAGGTCGTGCCTATTTATGGCAGTATCCAAATTTTCAGATTAGTCCTATGTCCCGTTTTCAATAAACGTCTAACCTACCATCGACCATCAATGACCCTGTATATATATATATATATATATATATATATATATATATATATATATATATATATATATATATATATATATATATATATATAATGTTATTTGTTAGAAATTATAATTATCAAGCAATGTCTTAAAGTATGTAGTTCTTCAGTGTTATTATTATTAGTTCTTTTCAAAGTAAGTTTATTAGTAACATGCCGCCCAGTCACTAATATACAGTGGGTTACATTACAATATTCTCCAGCTTTACCTACATTTCTCCTAGTTCCTTAAACACTGTTAGAAGACTAAATTTTTATGTTTTTTCAGATGGACTTGGTGTTAGGAGAGACTACAAATTGGCTAATAAGTATTTCACCTTGGCATCACAATCTGGCCATGTAATGGCATATTATAATTTAGGTCAGATGCATGCTCAGGGAACAGGCATGATGAGATCTTGTCCAACAGCTGTGGAGCTATTCAAAAATGTTGCGGAAAGGGGCAGATGGGGTGAGATTTTAATGCAGGTAATGTTTTCATGGGTTAACCATGTTTAAGCTTTACAGTGTAAAATTTAAAAGCTTACACGATGTCTCGGCCTTCAAAAGACCCTGAAAAAAACCAGAAACTATGAAAAGAGCAAGTTTTTCCGCTTTTTTCCCGCAAGGAGAAACATGTTGTATTTGGGAAAGGTTAGAGCAACAAGGGAGTCATAAGATTGAAACATGAATATCCAATAAAACACTATTCATTACTGCATAAATTAAAAACCAAGAAGGAAACATATCCTTACCGTTTTCTGTATGTTTGCATTCAACCTTACATCAACTTAATCAGAATAATTTATCGGCCCCAACTTCACTCTTAAGTTTTTTTATTGTTTCTCAAAATCATATAAATTGGTGATGGCAACTACACTATTTAAACATGTAACTTTATGTTAGGGGAATGGTATTTGCTAGAGGTGTGTAAACCCATCTTTTTCTTGAACCGAACTATGCACAGACCCAAGCAAATATGTTGCTTTGCACTTCGAACCTCTAAAATAGTATGTTCAGTGTTCACACTCGAACTTTGAACCACTTAAAAATTCAAAATCGAACTTTGAACTAACCAAAATTCTTCAATGTTATCAATTCAATTATAGATACTTTTTGTCGTTGGGTATTGTTTAGGAAGTTTTAACAAAGCTTTAGATTGAGGGGGTTAAAGTTGAGCAAGATAATAATAATATTGTTACGTTCTACGGGGTTCTGGATTTGTTGATTAACAAAACACAGCTTTCCAAACTACTAATTTATTATTACCAACTATTTTCCAACACCAGTGTCAACTAAAATATTTCTCTTCTCTATTATTAAATGTCCATAGAACTATATTCCACTATCGCCTACTATGATCGCTCCTTATACACCAACACTTACTGTTGACTCGCTCAATACTCTGTGATCACTTCTTTTACACCACACTACTCAATACTGAACTAACTTACTCTGCACACCATTCGTCTATTTATATCTGTCTATAGAGATTCTAGACGTTCTACACTATTCTACACTACTCTACACCTGTCACTTTTGGTCTATTTTAGAAATGTCATTCCGGAGTGTTCGCTGTGACACTGCCCCCCCTCTTATATTCGATCATCCCGGTCGAATTCTGACATTTCGTGGTATGGCGTAAGTCTGTGCATATGGACCACCTTCATCTTGCTCTTCGGGCTCCTCTGAATACGATAGACAACGTCATTGATCCTTTTGACCACCTTATTATTATTATATATTATATATATTATATTATATTTCTGTAGTTGCGGTGATCATCACTTCCGTCGTACTGGATTGTAGAACCACACACGATCTCCTTTAAAACCAGCTGAATTAGCTCGCACGTCATAACGGGTCTTCATGCGGTTGCTTTCTATTCATATATGCATTCCGGCCGCAGAGTGGATGTTTTTTTTTTCGTCAATATGCCGGAGCTTTCTTCAAGCGAAGTCAGGTGGTACTGGTTCTTCCGTGTAGTTGCTGTTGTTCTGATGTTTCTTCTTGCACAAGTATCTCGGCAGGCCCTATTCATCCTGTCGACATCGGCTCTGTTCCAACAAATGTGTTTACTGACCTTTTTCTGGGTTAGCTTCACATTTAGGTGGTCTTTGCATCCTTCGTCTTGTACTTCTCTCATACTTTCTTCTCCACTTGCTTCTGGCTGAGTAACTGGGTCGTCTCTTCCTCTCACAGCTCTGGTCACTGGAATGACACTTTCACGGCAGACGTTGCTTTTTGCCTCTATGGTGATTTTCCGCACTATCAGGTTACCGCCAGGCGACATTATTATTTCTTCACCGCTGATAGTCAGGATGTTAGTGCCAAGATCAAATTTAGTGCACTGACCCTGAAGTATGTTCAAACCAATTATAATCGGGTCTGATATGGCGGCGACTATGGCTCTCTGCTTTGCCTTCCATGTCCCAATTTGCAGCTTGACGTCAGTTTCGTCAAATACCTGGATTCGATCACCACCGGCTGCATTTACTCTGTACACTCTGTCTGGCTCTCTTACTCGCCATCTTGGAACCATGTCGTGGCGAATAATCGTCCTAGGTGCGCCTGTGTCGACGACCATCTGAGCCTTATTACTGCTTACATATCCGTCTCTGACGAGAGCGCTGCCAGAATCGCTAACCCGAGAAATGGTTATCGGCCTTAGCTTCACTTTTTCCCTTAGGCGTGATCTTAGAGCCCAACATTCGCCCCTTATATGTCCCACCTTGCCGCAGTTCCAGCAGCGCAAGGCATTTGCTTGGTGAGCTCTTATTGGGTGTTCATGAGACGTCGGCCTTATTTGTTCTGCTATTTTCTCTAGTAGCTGCATGATCTTGGATGACTCTGTTTTATTTTCTTCTTGGACTTGGAGACTGTGAACTTTCACATGACTTTCCGACGCTTGCTTTACCACTTCAAACTCCAAGGCATGTGCCAAAGCATCGTTCAAGTTTTTGTGTCTTGCCATCCTCAGCGCCTGCTGCGTGTCGGTATCTCTGATGGCATCAATGAAGGTTTGCACCGACAGCTGGTTTAAAAACTCCATCGGAGCTATAGGGTAGGCTAATCGCGTCAGTTTGACAACATCAGCGTGGAGATGTTGGAGACTTTCGCCCGGTTTCTGACAACGATGTTTCAACTGCAATCGGTACAACTGTTGTAAATGCTGATCGTCAAACCTCATTTCTAATTGATGTCTAATCCTGTCAAAACTCAGCGGTTCTTCCCTGGGAATACCTTGAAGCACATCTAGAGCATCTCATCTGAGAGCCACAATTAGCGAAGACGCTTTCTCTCTCTCGCCCCAACCATTTGCTGTAGCAGCACCTTCGAACTGACATAGATAAATACCCCATGGGACTGAGCCATCAAATGTGGGAACCTTAATTCTTGCGACCGGGCTATCTTCGAGCCTGATGTTTCCTTTGGCTAGGGTTTCACACTTCTTTTATAGTGAATGCACTTTCTGTTGTACTTCCGTCAGCTTGTCATGTACATCGTCGTTGATACCCCTTGCTCTGCTTTCGACTTGTTGAAAGATGTCGTCTTTTACCTGCTTCATACGTTCGTCGACACATAAAGTAATATTCTCAATTCTGCTGTCCTGTTCTTGCAGAATTTTCTTTGTTTCTTCATCTCCTTTTCTCATTTCTTCTTTAGCTTCTTCGTCTCTTCTTCTGGCATCTTCATCTCTTCTTCTGGCATCTTCATCTGTTTTTCTCATTTCTTGTTTGGCCTCTTCATCTCCTTTTCTCATTTCTTCTTTCCTTCTTCGTCTCTTTTTCTTGCTTCTTCATCTCTTTTTCTGGCTTCTTTTCGTGCTAATTTAGCTTCTTCATCCATTTTTCTCATTTCCTCTCTTGCCTCTTCGTCTCTTTTTCTCATTTCATCTTTGGCTTCTTCGTATCTTTTTCTGGCCTCTTCGTCTCTTTTTCTCATTTCTTCTTTGGCTTCATCATCTCCTTTTCTGGCCTCGTCTTTCATTTCTTTAATCAATTCCAATAGCTGGGCGTCCATTTTGGCTGTTGCGCTACGGGTCTTAGGCATAGCTGTACTTAAAGCTGGTAAACAGTTTATTCTGTTTCAAGAACACACCCAGTTACGACTTACCGCTGACACTGATCTTCCAGAGATTCTAGAAATTTTCACGTTGTTCAATGAATATTCTGGAAATTTTTTCTGCTAGCAGCTTGAAAATCCCAGTTCTGACACCAGTTGTTATGTTCTACGGGGTTCTGGATTTGTTGATTAACAAAACACAGCTTTCCAAACTACTAATTTATTATTACCAACTATTTTTCAACATCAGTGTCAACTAAAATATTTCTCTTCTCTATTATTAAATGTCCATAGAACTATATTCCACTATCGCCTTCTATGATCGCTCCTTATACAGCAACACTTACTGTTGACTCGCTTAATACTCTGTGATCACTTCTTTTACACCACACTACTCAATATTGAACCAACTTACTCTGTGCACCACTCGTCTATTTATATTTGTCTATAGAGATTCTAGACGTTCTACACTATTCTACACTACTCTACACCTGTCACTTCTGGTCTATTCTAGAAATGTCATTCCGGAGTGTTCGCTGTGACAATATATTCACTTGGTAATGAATACAGTGCCACAAGAGGGTAGAGCAAGTCACAAACTGATGCCACAACTAACTGCATAGAAAAATTTATAGTTATACAATATACTCTCGATTATTCATGTGTGGATTATCCGTGCTGAGAAATTGATCAAAAATCAAATCAAGAATAATTCAAAATTTGATTTTTTTTTCGTTTCCTCTTGCACAAATATAATAATCATCCTTAATAAAAACCAACGACCATCTAAGTACGGCTCTGTCTATTATAATTACTACGTTGCAAAAATCATAAATGTAGTGTAGTAGTTTGTATGTAGGAGCAGAATTAACTGCTACAGATTGCTTATTATGTTGTCATGAACTCTTATTTATCTGCGAACGTGATACTACAATAATAGGAATGCTGAGAGCGATCCATATCCGGGGATGTTTGTGTTAAGGCCATACATTTTAATTGCCCCTACCTTTTCACACTTGATCTCATTCGAGATTGCATGGGTGGCACGGAAGAAAGGACCAAGATAAACATTTTCTGAGAAAGACAGCTGTTAAACATTCTGTATGTAAAGGTATGTATATATATATATATATATATATATATATATATATATATATATATATATATATATATATATATATATATATATATATATATATATATATATATATATATATATATATATATATACTTTATTATGTTTGTATTATTCGTGTTTTTGAATTATGCGTGTTGCTGATCCCCCCATTAGCCCGGATAATCGAGAGTATACTGTATATAATAACCATTTGAAATTTTAACTGTGTATTGATTGAGAATATTTAATTTCGTTTTGGCTCATTGTGGGATAGAGCGTGTTTAACCTAGTATTTCCGGAATGCAACCTGCAATTATCTTCATAAATTCTAAAAAGTACATTATCGATCGCTTTTGAATATTGCCATGATCATGTTGTAACCAAAGAAGGTGCTGGGATGTTAGGATATGTAAAAAAGATAAATCTGTGATTAGTGAATGGCTGTGTCAGGTCTCAATGTGTCCCAACAATTGTCCAAAATACGCATTAGTGAAATCTCAAATTACGCTACCGACTCAATGGGGCTGATACAGAGGTAAATCGCCACTACCGAGTCAACGGAGCTGCATTACAACTTCGCTACCTTTGGCAACTTTTAATGCAATTAATGTTCAATTTTGAAGTATTTTTGAACAACGAACTTCGATCTGTTTTGGAGAATTACGTATTTTGAACTTGGAATTACTTTAACATCGCTGGCACATACTATTTTTCAAACCAAACGTTCGGTTCGAGTTCAGGTTCAGTCCGAAATTTCGAAACTTCGCACACCTCTAGTATTTGCCGTTTGTATGTGGCATATGATTTTGTATCAGTTTTTTTTTTACAAAATGGTATACTAAATATGCTTAATTTTGTTTGGACACTTAACATAAGATCAGAATTTTGTAAATTTGAGGACAGACGTTTTTGCAAAAAATATTTTTCAGATGTTTCGGAAAAACGAAAGTTTTTTCAAAGTTCTCAATTTATTTAGAAATTTTAAATCACTACTGTCAGCTAAGTACTTTGTAGACTCTTAATTCTGCTTTATAATTTATTTTGTAGGCTCATTCCGACTACAGGGAAGGAAGATACGACCAGTCATTTGTTCAGTATGCTCTTCTGGCAGAACTAGGCTATGAAGTTGCTCAGAGTAATGCAGCATTTTTGTTAGACAGAGCTGAAGTACCATTGCTGAATACGCAGGAAGCACTTGTTAGGGCTCTCCTCTATTGGGGAAGAGCTGCAGCTCAAGGATACTCAGCAGCACAGGTAATGAAACAGTACATTGGAAAGACTACCACCCTCTTTGCGTTTTGTACTTTTTTTAACTGTCACTTAATCATCAAACTATATCTGCAATTTAAAAAAAATATTGTATAGGAATTTAAACAGACAGAGAATGGTGCCCACCATTACATAACCAGCACATCCAACACATGTTTTAAGTACAATTTGGAGAACCCAATTCATGACAATACAGTTTTCACACCTGACGATCATCTCGCTAAGAAAGTTAGCTTCAACAGATGAATGAATAGACTCGTTTATTCATTTATTCATCCCCCTGATGACGCTAACTTTGTTATCGAAATTGGCAGAATTGGCAATATTTTGAATTATATAAGGCATTCTACAACCAAAGTGCAAGGACAGTAAAAAAGGCAGGTAGTAACTTTCGTGATACTGACTCCAGGGGAAAGATGTGCTTTACAGAACAGTTTTGAGTAAGAGTATTGCCGTCCCCTGTGGGTCCGGGGACTAACTAAAAGAATAGGCCCAAGGTAACTCCTGCCTGTCGTAAAAGGCGACTAATTTGAATCAAACACTGGCGGGGGTCTTGTCCATGTGTACACCTGGATTTTGAGGCCTCCACTCTGGGCTTAGAAATGGACGGTTGCCCGCGCTTGGTTATTACTCAGGAGCGGGGTTCCGGATGGGTGCCGCCTTGGGTTGAGTGCTGGCGGGTGTCGTGTGTCTAGACGACCCGGAGGGGGTTGCCAACTGTGAGTTTGGGGCCCCCACTGTGTTGTTCGGAACGGACGGAGGCCTCGCTTGTGCGATGCTCGGGAGTGGGGCTCGATGGGATGTCGCTTTGAGTCTAGCACTGGTGGGTGTAGGGTCTAGACGAACCCGGAGAAGAGCCGAGATCTTTAGGGGTGGAATAAAACTAAGGGTTGAGGCCTCTTCTGTGAGCTTCGAAACGGATAAACGACCTCACTTGGATGCTGCTCGGATGCGGGACTTCATGATACTGCCCCGAGTCAAACACTGACGGATGTCTGGTCCAGACGAACTCAGAGAGAGGTTATCTCTCTTTGAGATGGGCAAGCGACTTCGCTCAGATGGCAGTACATCTGTCAAACAAAGTTTCACCTCGCAGGTGTCGTCTCCTGTCGGAAGCTCGATTTGTTGAGTGAAATTTAAGCTAACGTTGGCAGGTGGTGGGCCTGGACGAACCCGGAGGTGGCTGGGGTCTCTAGGAGTGGATTACACTTGGAGACTTGGGCCTACTCTGTGAGCATTGATACAGCCTAACGACCCCGCCTGGATGCTGCTCGAGGACGGGACTTCATGATACCGCCTCGAGTCAATGAAACACTGGCGGGGTCTGGTGCAGGTGAGGCGGGGGGGGGGTATCTCTGGGGAGTAATATGCACCCGGAGTTTGTCGCCTCCACTCTGGCCTCAGAGACTGACAATTGGCCTCGCTTGGTTGTTACTCGGGAGCGAAGTTCCAGATGATACCGCCCTGGATTGAGACGTCCCGTGGGGGCTCTGATTTCTGATGAGTGGTAAACACCCGGAGTTTAGAGCCCATACTGTGTGCTACGAAACGGACGGACGGCCTCGCTGGGGTGATGCTCGGGAGCGGGACTTGATGGGATGTTGCCTTGAGTCTAACACTGTTAGGTGTCAGGTTTAGACGAGGCTGAGGGGAGCTGAAATCTCTAGGGGTGGATTACAACTGGAGATTAGATCCTGCTCGAGAGCGGGACTTCATGATACCGCCTTGAGGCAAACACTGACAGATGTCGGGTCCAGACGAACTCGGAGAGAGGTTATCTCTCTTTGAGCTGCTAAACGGGCAAGCGACTTCACTCAGATGGCAGTACACCTGCCAAACAAACTTTCACCCTCAAGAAAAAATCGACTCCCTCAGGGAGCTGGATTTGATGGGTGAAATTTAAATAATTAGACGTGAGCCACAATAGACCTAAGGTCGCGGTGGAGGGACTGGAATAGCCCATTCACAATAAAATCTAATCTAATCTAAGAGCATTTCCAATGGAGTCTTGAGAAATCTGAAAAGTAGAAATAAAAATTAAGGCAACAGTAGTAACAAGAAAGCTAAAACACCATGATTAAATAAATAGTCAAATGATGTTATTTATATTGGGGACACTCACAATATACATACATTCATCTAAATTACATAATCTAACATTCAAAAGTAATGTAAAAGTAAAAATAATGTAAAACATCTTACTGAACATGTAGACGATCTGGTATCCAGTAGAATTTCTAAGTTTTGTGCTATAACTACACAAGTTCCAGTATTTGTTTCCAATCCACAAGGATGGAGAGCTGAGAACACAATGAAAAAAAAAATAATTAAAAACAATGTATAAGAGAAATGAAGCCTGAAAAAGGAAATATTAAGTAAAATGCTGAGTGCAGCTTGATACTAAAATAATTTAACGTTCAAATGTATGAAAATAATGAAAATAATAATGATCAATTTGTTTGTAATCTTAATATAAGCAAGTTATTAAACTTTTAATCTAATATGAACACTAACGTGAAGTGCAAAGAACTAGGTCAAGGTCACATATATAAACTTTCAGAGTTCAAAGGTGAAGACCTGGCACAAGTTTTATGACAAATAAAGTGTAAATTAAATAGACAGTGTTTTGAAATGCACAAATAATCAAAATTTTTGCCTAGTTAAATTGTATTTTAAGTTCTATAGATAATTTTTTGTGATGGTTAAATGTAAACAAAAATTGTGATGTGAGACAAATCTATCACACAAAGCTTATAAAAGGGGTGATAGCTATAAAACCACTAATAAAAACAAGTTAAATTAATGTTCTATGTAATTTCAGGCATTTAAAACCAGTGGGTTCAATCATTTCTTTTAAAATTTATAAAATGTAATAAGTTTTCAAAGCTTCCAAGTGCATTGAAGTTTTTAAAACAGTCAGATTAAACTTAATCCAACTGAAATAAATATGCAATACCGCTCATCAAGAGTTAGATTTTTTGATAACAACTATAGTTCAAAGGTCTAATGAGATAAAGGCTTAAAAATTTGCTTACAAAGTTGATATTTGTTAAATATTTCTAAATTTGGCATGAACATCAGAATATATTAAGATCAGACCAGCGTGAACGCCCGAGCAAAGATTCGAAGTGATCTTTGACAGTTAAAAAAAACAAGGAATTAAACGTAAAGAGAATGCTTTGAAAATAACATTTGGAGGTATTAGGTGAAAATAGTTGACAAATTCTCTTGTATTCTAGCTTTGAAAAAGGCTGGACGCTATAAGGTGTTAGTCCCCCGAAAACAGTAAAAAATTTCAATAAATTGAAGTAAATAATATGCAAATGTAGTATTGAAGCCTAGAGCCCATTACAAACTATCGTTTAAGTGAAATATTAGGTGAAAAGTGTTAAAACAACTTTGTAATTAGATATAAAAATTTAGGCACGCTATACGGCGTCAGTTCCCCGAAAATAGTATTATACCAGGTAATTTATGAAAATTAATGGACGGAAAGTGTATCATGAGGTTAAGGACCATTGATAAACACGTGTGAGTGAAGTTTAAAGTGCAAACAACATACATAAAAGTGTAATTAGCAAAGAAGAAGGTACATACCTGATTGTTGCCATAGAGACCAGAACTGCTAAGATACGAACGATTTGTTGCCAGGTAGAAGATTGATGCGATGTTGCCTACAAACTATAATTGAAATTGGTGGAGAAAACCTGAAGTACAGCTCATTGTCGAGAATGAGGTCTGTGAATGATCAACTTTTTTTTTTGAAAGAAAACTAAAAATTTTTGCCAAAAAACCTTGTCCGATAATCCTGGCTAACGAACCTATCCAAGCCACTTACTAAAGGAAGGCACATGCCAAATTTTGTCAAAATCGGCCTATTATTTTTTTAGTTATCGGTATGACACACACACACACACAGATATATATATATATATATATATATATATATATATATATATATATATATATATATATATATATATATATATATATATATATATATTGAAACTGACCCCGGATATGGGTTCTAGGGGTCCTAGTTCTCGTTCATTTGCAAAAAATGTTTCAAAATTCAAGTCAGGATCTCCCCATTAGTGAATTTTTTCTATGAAAATTCACTAAAAGGCAAAAGTTAATAAAATAGGAAAGAACCCTTCAAAATCTTGGAGAATGAGAGTCAATGGCCGGTAAGATTTGAATAAAGGCAGTTGATGACATGAAAACTGTAATCCTATTTTGAAGTAGTATTATATAGAACTAGAAATACACATATATGCAAGGCGAGTAACAGCAATAAAACACAGTCATACACAGAAATAAAAAAAATATTTATTTAAAATCACATTATATAGATACAATTTAACATACAGAGTGTTTCAAAAAGTCCCAATATACCAAATATACCATGATACATATTCCATACACCTGACCTAATTAAAATAACATATTATACATAATTGACATAAATATTATACAAGGTGTTTGTAGAATAATAAATAACAACATAAATAATATTATATATTAGCATTATATCAATTTTATCGAAATTAACCATGTTGCAGATCCCCCAATTAGCCAGGATAATCAACAATATACCGCACATGAGAAAATGTCAGGTCCGTTGTAATATTTGAATTTGTTTTTTAAAAAATGTCATGGAACAATATAGAAGCGTGGATTTTGGCTACGGGTAGACTGAGTGGCTGAGGTGATAGTGTGATAGATTAGTTGTTCAAAATCAATAAACAGACATACCGAATTACATTGCTTCAAAAACTCACCTAGATTTTTTATAATTGAGCTCAGTCCTCAAAATTTAACAGTTGCAAAGATATGATGTGCAGAACACTCATGCTTCTTCATTTTGTAGTCATGTTTTTAAACTCTCCTCCCCAGGCCCTAACTTGCAACACTTGCTGTCGTTTGATGAAAACAGTAAACAATAACAGCAAAACACTTTGTTAACTGCTAGCCACTTATAATTTCTGTACCACAAACTTGAAACTGCCGCGTATATTTCCCCCGGTCGATGCATCCTTCTCATTACCTTTTAGGGTTTGTTTATTAGAAAACTTTCAATTTCGTCAAACATCTGATATTCTGTGCTGAAATTAAATTAGGGGTTGAATGTGGGAGTGGAATATCGGTGACAGAAATTTCGAATTTTTGCTAAAATGGCGTAAAAGTCTCAAAAGATACAGAATGGAACGAATTTTTCAGTCATTTGTCGGTCAGTTGGTTTGTCAGCCTGTACGTATGTCTGTTAGTAGGCGCAATTACTTTTGAGCGAATTGAGATATCATTTTCATATTTGGTATCCGGTTAGCACTCGACAAAGGAACACTTCAAATTGTTTTTTTGGGTTTGATCGCGTGAGGGGTAGGGGATAAATGAAGAGCATTGCATTATGGTTAATGATATTAATGTAAGGTATTGATAATCACGATATGAGTAAATATGTTCTAAAAGTGAGTAAACAAACAATTCAGAATAAGTAAGTTATATTGAATATTTTAAATGGTATACATTTATTTTTTTACTTAATTATAAGAAAGACCTATTCCAGAAACACCCCTAAGAGGGAATCTCATGCTAAATTTGAAAATAATGATATTTTAATTTCTTATAAAGCAAAATTTCCTAAATAAAATATATTCAAGCTGGTCAGGGAAATAAAAGTTTTAAAATCAGGGCATTACATGCCCAAGCAACATTTAAAGTCAATTTGACGTAAAATAATAGCCCTAACAATAGGTCTGCGACCAAATCATCATACGTCGTTTTTAAGTAAAATTTAAGTGTATATTACCAATGTGGGGAATAAACTAAAAGTAATAGGGAAGGCGATAATAGGTCCAGCAGGGCATTTAGACCAACGCATTTTAGTTATATTTAGGGCATTTTCGTTCTATATTGGACCAATGGACGTAATTTATTGGTAAATACGTCCAATGTTTTACTTGAATCCGACATCTGGGCGCAAGTGCCGTGAAATTCTTAACAACGAACTGCGCCTGTGACATTATTCTGTAGGATCTGTGGTTATGTATAATGTATTAACAAACAGTAGATACTAGCAACTAGGTCTGTCCAACTCTGTTTACAAATGACATGTTGAATGATCAAAGAAGATACTTTAAATATTTGAATCAATGATAAAGATTCACACTGTATAAAAGAAAAAACCACTGCGGTTATGTTTTTTTCTGTTAACATGATTATGATACTTTGATATAATTCTAGCGCCTCTGTAAAAAGTAAAATTAGTTAAATTTAAAATCTATTCAAAATTCTGGAAATTCTGATTTTGAGGATTGGTGATGTAAGCCAGAGAAAACTATCCTACCCTTATTGTATACAAGTATTATTTTATGTTTTTGTTGAGTTAAAATTTAATTACACTAGATTCAACAAAAAATTGTTTTTAGTTTTTCAATACAATCAAGATAGATGCGGCAAGCATAGTTTAATATGGATATCGTTGTAACATTATTGACCCATAAGTTAATTTTGCCCTATTTTTTTACCTATAAGTCACAATTCCCGATGACGAGGCAAACTAACCAAACTTTCAAGGCATTTTGTTCTATTATGGGAATTTCAACTATATGGTAAACAAATTTAGTTGAAATTTATTAGCAATCATACATTTTCATGTATCGAAATATATATACGTGCACACCGGAGAGACATATAGGAATGATTATATAGGGTTTTTGATCTTTGATTTCATAGTATGTTATAGATATCAATAGAACAAAAATAAGTAAATAAACTAGAGGTGTGCGAACCCATGTTTTGTTCGAACCGAACTATGAACGAACCCAAGCAAATATGTTGCCTCGAACTTCGAACCTCTGAAATAGTATGTCTAAGGTTCACAGTCGAACTTCGAACTTCTTAGAAATTTAAAACCGAACATCGAACTACCCAAAATTCTTCAGTGTTCATATATCATTTCCTTAAACACAAAATTTAGGAATATTGTAACATACAATATTTGATATGTGAAAGATTCCCATTCTTTTAACAAAAAGGAAGAGTTCGGCAAATTTGCAGGTTGATTGGGTGAAAATGCCTTCTGGTGCTCATGGTTTTGGCTCATGGTGAAATAAATCATGTTAAAACCAGTGTTTTCCAAAGTCAATCTGCAATTATCCTCATAAATTCTGAAAATTTACGTTACCGATCGCTTTCGAACACCGCCATCATAATGTTGTTACTGAAAAGGGCGTTGGGAGGCTAGGATATATAAGAAAAATAATTCTGTTATTGCTAAATGGCTCCGTCGTGTCTCAATGTGTCCACCAACTGTCAAAAATATGCATGAGTGAAATCTCATAAAATTACGCTATCCACTCAATGAGACCGATAACGAGTTTAAAACGCCGCTACCAAGTTAACGGGGCCGCAACTTCGCTATCTTTGGCAGCATTCAATGCCTGTAAAGTTAAATTTCGAAGCATTTTTGAGCAATGAACTTCGAACTATTTTGGAGAATTACATATTTCGAACTTCGAACAACTTCAACATCGCTAGTGCGAACATATTTTTGAACCGAAGGTTCGGTTCGAGTTCGGGTTCGGTTCGAAATTTCGAAGCTTCGCACACCTCTAAAATAAACATAAACATATGACAGCTGACCTTGTTGCCAATGCTTCATTTAATGGGCATAAAAAGGGATGTATTATGTTGAAGGGGTACACGTGCTCATTTTAAATCAGCAGCTTTTCTTCCATATAGTAGTAGCTGGTGAAGTTCTCATAGGTTTTTAGAATTTCCACAGAGACTGTGACTGAAGATTCAAACTTTTATTAATTAAGTTCATTAACTAAAATACCTTCAACATTCACAAATTGATTTCACTGCTGTACACTTTGAACTTTGAGGACATTTTTATTTGAAGTCAGATTTTATGGGTATTTTCAGCTTTGATGTAGGCAATTTGACTTGGAAGACCACTTCTGCAGTAATTATGACTATACGGCCAATCCGAAAGCCATTTTAGTTTATCTTAGTGCCTAAAATATTTCCTGTGTTGTATTGCAGTTAGATTGGTAATATATATGCAATCTGGACTTCATAAGAAGACCTCCAATTTACTATACCATAGAGACGTATTGCAAGTTAATATTAGGTAATAAATTACCTTAAAATATGTATTTTAGGTACTTGGACTTAGTAGTCAGATTTCAGTCCAATCTAAGGCACACTTCAACCTAAAAATTACCAATTGTGGAATTGAAACTGAAAGTTATATTTAAGGATATTAATAGGTAAAATTGAACCAAATTTTTACCAATTTAGTTACTTGTAAGTTACTGACTTTCGAGTAATTTTAATAGTCAAAAATATGCTAATTGGGTGCTGTATTCTCAAATTTATAGTGATTATGACAATCAAGCCAACATTTTGGTCAATTATTACTAAATTACAACTTGGTTAGTTTATTTGGACTCGAGTGCTGGATAATAAGCTTTAATTTGTTGCTTGGGTCTAGGAACATTAGCAGAAGTGACTGGAAGAATGGATGGCGCTCATATAGGAAACATGAAATAAGTCAGTAAGTGAAAAAGGGTAGCTAAATTATAATCCTTTTACAAAAAAAATCCATTCCTATGTGAACAGTTACTTAATTTATCAATATATACACTTAATACAATGTTGAATACAAATTAATGCTCAATTTAAAATACATTTCGAAGCTTTATTCAAAAAAATAAAATATATATTCAATATATAACAAAAAAGTATATACCTATATTCCATTGGCTCCTAACGTTAGGGCTTCGTAAACCTCAATTATATACAAGTGGGGATAACTAGTATATACTGTTAGAAATTTGAACACAAA
Source organism: Tillus elongatus (assembly GCA_964006375.1). Taxonomy (NCBI): domain Eukaryota; kingdom Metazoa; phylum Arthropoda; class Insecta; order Coleoptera; family Cleridae; genus Tillus; species Tillus elongatus. Next base: position 61,524,912 of record OZ023264.1, read on the forward strand.
TGTTTCCATGAATAGAGTAGGTCTGGTTCTATGTAGTCCATTGTTCGAACTGTTATCTTAATAATCAGTGTGTCCTTAGAAGGAATATTTGATAACACACAGTATTACAAGTATTACAGTATTACAGTATTACAAGTCTTACAGGTATGCAGTTTTAATTACAGGGATTTAAGACACAACCGTGGTGGCCGGTCTGTCTGTATACCTTCGTAGGGGACGCTGTTCACAACTGCTTAGCAACTAACATATAAATAGTAGTTGTAGTTTTTATTCGCTTAGTTTATTCATCCCTCTGATGACGCTAACTTTGAAACGACCGCCAGGTCTAAAAACTGTATTGTGATGAATTGGGTTCTCCAAATTGTACTTATCAGTGCTCATTACAGGTTACAATTTTCACTCAACATAGAGAAAGTTTTTTTAACTGTTTTTATTTTCACAGGTCAAGTTAGGAGATTACCATTATTATGGTCTAGGTACTCCAGTAGACTATGAAACAGCTGCCACACACTATCGTCTGGCATCTGAACAGCAACACAATGCCCAAGCCATGTTCAACTTGGGTTATATGCATGAACAGGGGTTGGGTATGGCAAGGGACTGGCATTTGGCCAAACGTTGTTATGATTTAGCCGCTGAGACTAGCCCAGATGCTAAGGTACCTGCTGCTCTTGCCCTATTGAAGCTCAATTTCATGTTCAGTTTGGAGAGTTTGAAAGAGGTAAGCTACTTATTGTTTTACAAGAGCCACAATATACGACTATTAATCAATGTTAATGCAAAAGAAAGTGATAGCAGTGACTCTTTCAATTCGTCATAAGAATTCTGCATAGTTAATTTAAATGTATTTATTAGGTAATCGTGTTTTGAATAAGTTAGATTACGATCGTGTAAATAAGTTAGATTTGTTCGTTTATATAAATTGTATATAATCCGCATCATGTGGCCGTCTTCTATGTTGGCTACTTCCTACTCTTATAAATTACACAATGTATGAGTACATTGTTTGTTGTCGTTGTGCCGATTGCGTCACAGTGATTTGTACTAATAAAACTTATTTAATCTTAAGACAATTTCTTAAAGTGATATCAAGTACTACAAGACCTAGAGCATTCATTGCATCTTCCTTCCTCAGACAACATTCTCACCAAAGAAGTGCCACCCGAAATACTTTGTAACATATCGTGTGATTTATCTCACTTAATTCATTTACAGCACTAACTAATCCAATTAAAATTAATTGCCAGATACTCGAAGGTTTGCCATTGCCTTTCGAGGGCATTTAACAGCAGACAGTGTTGCCAGGTGGTCACCCATCCAAGTACTGACCATGCCAGATGTTGCTTAACTTCAGTGACCGCACCAATGTGTCTAATGTGGTGTGGTCATTGATCATTATTATTATATATTTCTCAATAATTAGTCATAATCGTAATTATTCCCACAATTATCATCAATCTCAATGTTATTAATGACAGAGATAATTTTAGATTGATCGTTTAACTAAAGTCAAAGTGGAAAATGATTGTTCAAATTCTGCAAATCAGTCTGCTAACTTCACGAAACAGAGCCCACTCATTTGTCAAAACTTCTAATTTCGCTGGTTTATTTTGTCTTGCTACAAGATTAACTTTGACAAACTACATCGAAATATCGAAATGTATCTTCTTAGCTAGAACGGCAGCATTCACAGATGCGAATGGTTACGGGCAGTAGCCTGAAGGTGGATGAAAGAGACAGATAATAGTAGATATTTCCATTGTTTTTTCTCTTGTTAGTTCTTATGGTGGTGGGTGTTTTTTAATTATTTGTAAAAAATTTTTACCAGAAAACTTATAAATTCAAAAACTTTAGGTTAGGTGCATTGTGTTGCCAGGTACAATAATATTCACGATAAACGTCATAAAATTCAGCCTTACAGGTAAAATTTGAAACAGGAGATGATTTATTGACATCGCTAATGTAATTTATAAAAATTGTTTGTTACTGGGAAAAGTAGTTCAAATGATTATTTAAAATTTTAATGTATAATAAGTAGATATAAAACAGATAGCAGTTAAGCCGGATACCGGATATTCGGCCAACTTTGTATCCGGATAGCTGGATATTCCGCCGCCGAATATCCGGCGGAACGCTGCCGTTTGGTGCATCGCACGCAGCACGTTTTCGTAGGCGGCGCGTGAACAATCAGGTGGACTCAGTCCAATTCAAGTCTTTTCGTTGATAAGCGAAGTTAACAATTGTTTCTTTCATTGACTTATTCTATTGATTGCAGTGCAGACACGTGGGTGATCGTTTGAGGTTATTATTTTATTTGTGCTCTTGTTATCTGTAGTATTTTTATAATTCTAAAAAGATTTAACGACGAGAAGTGAAGAAAAAATCGCCTTTATGGCAATATTTTGATATAAACAGTGATAATATTATTATTATATTTGCTGTTTGTTTATTATGCAATGTTGAAATTTCTCATGGCGGCGAAGGGAAAAAAGCAGGTAAGTATCTAATTGCAATTCTTTTTTTTTATCGAGTGAAGTACCTTGCAAGTTTCGTAACATAATTAATTTGTTTCGGAGTTTTTAGGTTTTTTTTATGATATGTATTGATTGATTGACTGAAAGCCAGTCACTTTCGTTTTTTTTTTTTAAATTGTAACTTGTTGTTTATCTATCTATTCGTTAGGCACATTTACATTTATTTAAAGTTTAAAGTTTATTTATAGCAGCGTTTTTTTGATAGTATCTTATTTATAATCTAATTTTTTCTAGGTACTTCTGCCATGAAAAATCACATAAAATCAAAACATCCAGATGAATTTCGTGCACTGAATAAAGATAATGCCGCTGTCGTGCCTACTACAATTCCTTTAGCCATTCCGGGGACAAGTTCGTCTTCAGTAGCAAAAAAGCAATTGACTATGACAGAAAGGAAATTGCTCTGAGACGTAAATGACGCTAAAGCCAGAAAGTACCATTATTTAGTAGCCGAAATGATTGCACTAGACAACAAGCCATTATCCATAGTAGAAAGAACTGTATTCACTAGACTCTTAGAACAAGCTTTACCCCGCTATAAATTGCCAAGCCGGACTTATATTACCCAAAAAAACATTCCTGACATATATGACAGAATTTACGAGAAAATCAAACATAACATTTAGAGTGCTTTCGCTATTTCAGTGACTTCTGACATATGGACTTGCTTACACAACAATGCTAGCTTTATGAGCTTCACAGCTCATTGGATATCACCTGAATTTAAACTAGAACACAGAGTTATGGTAATGAAACCTTTCGCAGGTTCACACATAGGAGAAAATATAGCAAAGGAGCTTAACATTGTCACGAACCGCTGGGATATTGAGCACACTAAAATACATTTACTCATTCATGACAGTGGTGCTAACATGGTGAAAGCTGTTCGTTTGGCTCAGTACGATTCTGCTGGATATTTCATACATATGCTTCAGAGCTATAAATGAGTCGCTCAAAGTCCAGGCTAAAGTGACAACAATGACTGCTACTGGAAGGTGACTTGTGACACACTTCAATCACTCAGGTTTACTTTAAGAAAAACTGCTGATGATTCAAAAAGAGCTAAATTTACCCGAGTATCACTTGATGCAAGATATTAGCACTAGGTGGAATTCCACTTTTTATATGATTGAACGTTTGTTAGTTCTAAAGCTGGTCAGCTCGTTAATAGTTGGCTGGTGTGGTATACTTGCAATATGGTAGGTGGTAGTGGAATTTTCCTTTACGTGATAGTAAAGGATTTTTTCACGCCCGAGGAGGTACCACCCCTTGCATCAAGTGAAGTCCCAACGGATGTTTCCGGTTCTGGTGTATGAGTCAATTTCCCTTATAAACAAAAATGATGATGGCTCCTTGTACAAAAGATTCCGGAGGCAAAATACCCCTCCATTCGGATCTCCGGGAGAGGGGTGTACAGGGGGCGCCAGCATCGAGATTTACAATATCCTTCTCGAATATATGTCGCCTAAATTCTAACCTGAACTCCGTCCACCATTTCCTTCAGGCTAATAGGCCCCAACTCCTCTTTCTGACCGAAACTCAAATCAGTGCCAAAACAGCCACTAATCACCTTAATTTCCCTGGGTATGAGCTCCTTACTTCTTTTAGATTGCATGGAGGCATGTGCGCGTACGTCCGTAGCAATCTACCCTGAACCAGACTCCCTACTTTAGAAGATGGAAGAAAAGACTATGGATTAAACTCTCTCTCAGGGCTGCAACTAAATTCATCTGTTGCATTTACCGGTCACTTCTGACAACAACTTTGTCCAGCTCTTTGACTACCTTTCTAAAAAAACCGACCATCTGATTTCTGAATATCCTTCCTCCGAGGTCGCTATTCTTGGTGACTTCAATGTCCATAATAAGGAATGGCTAGGATCTTCAAAAACCGATCCACAAGGAAGAGCTGCAGAGGCCTTTGCAGTGAGCAATTCTTTAGCCAATATGGTTCAGCAACCTACTTACTTTCCTCACATCCCAACACACAGCTCAAATCTCTTGGATCTCCTTCTTACTACAAATCCTGACTGCTATAAGATATCAGTCACCACCCCCCTGGGTCGCTCAGACCACGGCATGGTCACTGCTTCCTGCGCAATGCAACCCGAGGTCACACAGTCATCACACCCACGTATTGTTTGGCACTACAACTCCGCGAACTGGGACGAAATGCGACATTACTTTTCCTCATATCCATGGGTCTGCTTCTCTCATCCTGACCCCTCTTATATCTCACAAAATGTCACCGAAATTATCCAAGCTGGCATGGAATTATTTATTCCACGTACACAGAAAACCTCTGCAGCCACTTAAAAGCCCTGGTTCTCTAAATCCTGTGACAAGGCCATACTTAAAAAGGTCAAAGCTCATAAAAAGCTTCTACACAATCTCAGTCAAGAAAACCGTCAAGCAGTTAACGACGCAAGAAACCGCTATGTCCGCATTCTTTCTGGGGCAAAAAACTCGTTAAACAACCACATCAAAAACAAAGTCCTCTTAAGCTCCAGGGGCAGCGAACCCTTCTGGACTCTTGCTAAATCTATTGGGAATAATTTCTGCAAGAGCACGTTCCCACCTCTTGTCTCAGGGGATGAAATTGTTTCTACCGCCCTGGGCAAGGCTGAACTTTTTGCCTCGTTGTTCGCCGGCAATTCTACTCTCAACCCACCTCCAAATGTTCAACCACCAACAGTCCCCAATGTGGCGCATAAAATGACGGATGTAATTTTCAAAACTAAAAAGGTACGAAAGATGCTCTCTTCTCTAAATACCAGGAAAGCCTCTGGCCTTGACGAGATCCCAGCAATTGTTCTCAAAAAATGCGCACCAGAACTTGCTCCTGTCCTGACTCGTCTGTTTCAGACACTTTACAATAGAGGCATATTCCCTAGTAATTGGAAAACTGATCGAGTACAACCCATCCCCAAGAAAGGATCGAGAGCGCTTCCTAGCAACTACAGGCCTATTTCTCTCCTTTCAGTCATCTCTAAAGTGATGGAAAAGTATATAAACACCGAATTACTAAAATTTCTTGAAAAACACAGTCTAATCCACGACAGGCAGTATGGATTCCGTCAGCGCAGATCAACTGCCGACCTCCTTTCCTTTGTCACCCATTCTTGGAACAAGTCCATGGAACTACACGGTGAATCCCAGATTGTCGCTCTAGACATATCCAAAGCATTCGACCAGGTCTGGCACGCAGCGCTGCTTAATAAACTACCGGCCTATGGCCTACCACCAAAACTCTGTACGTGGACAGCAAATTTCCTCTCTAACCGGAGCATTTCTGTTGTCGTGGATGGACATTCCTGTAATCTGTATCCAATTAATGCAGGAGTTCCTCAAGGTTCAGCTTTAGCCCCTACTTTGTTTCTTCTCTACATCAATGACCTCCTCTCTAGCACATCCAACCCAGTCCACAGTTACGCGGACGACAGCACCCTCCACTCCAATATACAATATTCTAAGCCTGTCTCTTTAGCCCAACTAGATGAGGATCGCAGACTCATGGAGGGTTCTATCTCTGTTGATCTCCAAAAAATATTAGACTGGGGAAGTAGAAATCTTGTACAATTCAACCCCACCAAATCACAGTCTTGCTTTCTTTCTAATAAGAGATACACTAGCCCTAGACCTATCACAATAAACAACCAAGTTATTCAAAGTAATGAGTCCTTTTCACTTGTGGGCATCTCTGTGGATCGAAATCTCAATTGGCACCAACATGTCACATCAATTGCAGAAGCGGCTGCTAAGAAATTAGGTTTCCTCTTCCGGGCTTGCAAATACTTTTCACCAGCTAATATTTATACTTTATATACTTCACAAATAAGACCAAACCTCGAATACTGCTCCCACATCTGGGGTGCTGCTGCCGCTTATACACTCGCTATCCTGGACTCCATTCAAAAGAGAGCTATACGTCTCATCGGTGACCCTACCCTCACCCAAAGGCTGCCATCCCTTGCCCACCGACGTGCCGTTGGTGACCTCTCTCTTTTATAGATATCTGCACTGGCACTGCTAAGAGGAGCTTTCTTCCATAGTTCCTCCACCTGCTGTCTCCAGCAGATCTACCAGGGGAACAGAGCGAATGCACCCTTTTACTGTCCAGGTCACCTGACATAGAACATCTTGTTATGCCCGCTCTTTTGTCCCGAGGACTTCCAAGTTGTGGAACTCCTTGCCGGCACATGTTTTTCCTTCTCCCCCGAACCTCCAAACCTTCAAGTCCGGAATTAACAAGTTGCCTCTTTCCTCTTTATCGACACCCACGGTACGATAGTATTTAGGCTGTAAGCCCTCGTGGTGTGTTGTAGAAAAAAAAGAACAAAAGCGGGCCATATCATTGTATGTTGCTGATCACGATACACTCATCAATTTAACAGATCAACAATGGAGTTTAATGGAGCAATGTATCAATTTATTAAAGCCCTTCGAAAAAATAACCAAAATGACAAGTTCTGGTCTAACCTGCGTATCAGGAGTAATACCACACGTTGCTGCTTTAAAAAAATACTTAGATAAAGATGAAACTGAGCAAAGAACTCCTGATTTATCGCATATGCGGGCCTCGTAAAAGCTGAATTAGAAACTTGTTTCATTCCATAAGTGAAGACTCAAACTACTTGATTGCAACTTTTGTAGACCCAAGATTCAAAACAAACTATTTGGGGGTGCTTGATCCTGAAAGAGCGCGCCAGGAGATTCTATTGGAATATTTAAAAATGTCTTGTGAAGAGTCCTCCAGTAGCAGTTCATCTTCAACACCAGCTAAAAAAAAGTAGAGGAGAAGAGACAGAGTCAGCTGTATCTTCGAAAGCTCATGACACGTTTTGGGATTGCTTTAATGAGGTAACCAATGAAAACAATACTAGTCAGGTTCAATGTGAAGAAAGAAACACGTACCATGTGAGCTTGATTTTTATCTTGTCAGTGCAAATTGATCGCAATTGTGACCCTTATTCTTGGTGGGCAGCTAATGCTAAACAATACCCAAATTTAACAAAGTTTGCCAAAATCTATCTTTCAGCACCTTGCAGCAGTGTGTACCGCAAATAAGTTTTAATAACTTTTTTCTGAAGCTGGGCTTATTTACGAAGACAAGCGAAACCGCTTGCTACCTCTTAATGCGGAGAAATTAGTATTCATTCACCATAATTTGCCCTTAGTGCAGTATGAGTACTAATTAATTTTCTAAGTTGTAGAATTATCTTGTGATTACTGATTGTATTTCTTAAGTGACTAACTAAATAAAGCAATTAATTACGTAAAAATATATTTCTTTAAATTCACTATTCAGCCGGATAGGCGCTAGTTATCCGGTATAGTATTTAGCTCGCTGGATACCCGATAGTTACCGGATATCCGTCTCAACCCTGAATAATAAGAAACCCAAACAAATAATGCTGTTCAACATTTTCTGGACAATTGCATGGAATTTAACTAATAGAATCAGTTGTAAATGATTATCTGACTTGTATGTTGCACTATTGTACTAAACAAAAACAAAACTGAATTGTTGATAGGAAAAAGAGCTAGCATACGACAAAATTCAATAGTGCTGCAAATTGAATCATAACTTCCACATAACTGTGATAATCTACTCTCATTAGAGAGACATTCCCTTGAAATGAATTTGGGGTCCATGACTTGACAACAAAGAAAATATTCGTATTCCTGTACGCATAAACTTCTGAAATATATTGGTCAAGTTTTAATGCAAAAATGTCAATTTTCATTAAATCACCTCTTATTTATTCCCTACCCCCTAAAGCGATCTTTTTTTTTTCCTCCGGGCTTGTCCGTGGCCTTGCCGCCCCGATAGCACTGCAACCTTTGGTTTATTGTGCATGCACTTAGTTATACTTCACTCATTCCAAAATCACTGTGCCTTGAACTAGTCTGCACAGCGATTGGTAGGGTGGAGTTTTATATTGCTCTGTCTCCGGTCTAGACTGACCGTAGATCAGTTGTCTTTTGCGGTCCAGAGCTTTACACTCGCACAAGATGTGCTGGGCTGATTCCTCCCCCTCGCCGCAGAGTCTGCATGCGAGGTTCCCCTCGAACCGCCCCATTTTATGCAGGTGTTTCTTGACGGCCATGTGTCCCGTCAAGAGACCTGTTATGTTTCTGAGCTGTCCTCTGCTAAGATTTAGCAGCTCCACAGCTCTGTTTGAACTGGGTTCGTCAATTATTGACTTCCTATGTCTGAGCCCTGGACAATCTGCCCAGTACCCCTTGTGTTGGTTTCTGACCGAGGACTTAATGGCTCCCCTGGCAGTGCTCTTTGTCACGCCCAGAGCCAGTTCTGGTCTCATAAATGGTTCTGCTGATCCTCTCTTTGCGAGACTGTCAGCTTCTTCATTGCCTTTGATTTCCGAGTGACCCGGCACCCAGATGAGGGTGACCTCATTCTACCCAGCCAGGTCGCCCGTCTCGTCTCGGCACTCACTCACCAGCCAGGAATTTACCTGTGGGCTGCTTAGGGCCTTACCCAAAAATAATTCGACGTGTTCCCTTATCGGGGGCTAACTGGATACCAAATTTGAAGATATCTCAATTCGTTCGAAAGTTATTACGCCTACTAACAGACAGATGTACAGGCCGACAGACAAAAAAATGTTGTTTCAGAATCAAGTTTTCTATGTTTTGAGACTTTTTACTCCGTTTTAGGAAAAAAAAAGTTTTGAAATTTCTGTCACCAATAATCTACCCCCCACACAGTCAACCTCTAATTTAATTTCAACACAGAATACCAAATGTTTTCTAAAATTAAAACTTTTTTAATAAAAAACCCTAAAACGTTATATTACTTGAATTTTTACGAAAAAATGTCAATTTTCACCAAATCACCTTCCATTCATCCCCTACCTGCTGAAGTGATTTTATCCAAAAACAATCTGAACCGTTCATTTGTCGGGTGCTAACTGTATACCAAATTTCAAGACGATATCTCAATTTGTTCTAAAGTTATTGTGGCTACAAACAGACAAAAAAAATTCATTTTCTATATGTTTTGACACTTTTTACAACATTTAAGCGAAAAAATTTTTTGAAATTTTTGTCACCGATGCCATACTTTCACGCGTATTGACGATGTGGTAGTAATAACTTGTGTTAAAAATCTTTAAAAATTAATTTTTTAAATAATAATCAAAAATTTGTCACCAAACTGTTTCTTTATTATTAAATGAGCGTGTACCTAAATAAATAACTAACAGATAGATGTGTTTGTTAGTTAGAAATAATTAAAAATTATAGAAATATGATCTTGCACATGCAAAAAATTGTGTGTGTGTGTTTTTATTTCTTTAACGTCGGCCTATTCCCGCGACTATGGCCAATCACCGGCGCCAGGGAGCAGTCTCACCTCACTATCCTGGAAATTTTGCTGAACCCCTGCCTTTCTGTAAGGAGGATAGGGATCTTTAACATGCCCAACATCGCACGGACACGGAACCGACGGCTATACACCCCTTCCGAAGGGCGGAACGTGCAGGCATGCAACTTGCTCAAATACAATCCCACAACCTCGGTTGATGTTAATTGTACAGTGTATACTGAAAAAGTGAAAGGAGTACCCTGTGACCGAACCCAGTACCCTTCGGTTCAGAGGCACACGTTCTTATCATTGAACCACCGAGGCTCTAAATGCAAAAAATTATGATCATTTTGAAGTTGTTATATACCTTGAAATAGAGGGAATTTATACTTTTATCTACTTTCCTAGGTAATTCACTTATTTTCAATATAATTTGCAAAAAAAAAAATACATATTTGAGAAAAAGCATGATACGAAATGTTTACAAAAATCTCTTAATATTTGGTGCAACCACCTTGGCATCAATTATAGCTTGCACCCTTTTTGGCTGGCTTTGAATGCAATTTAAAATTATTTTTTTTTCAATTCTTCAGGGTGATGCAAAACTAGAAGTGATGCCTCTATAAGATTTTGCTTATTTGCGGCGCCTTCTTTCGATATTTTCTGTTCCATAAGCTTCCAGGAATTCTCTATGGGGTTTAGGCCTGACGAATTGCCTGGCTAAGGCAAAACTTGGACTTGTTTCATGTCTAAGAATGATGTTACTGATTTATCTTTGTGGTAAGCAAGGGAATCATGCATAAAATTGCGAAGAAGGATCAGCAAATTAACTCATCTGAGGAATCGGTTGTTTCTCCAATACTTTTTTGTACTGATCCTGCTTTATCATGCCATTTATTTGACTATGCGAAGGTAACCTGTGTCCCTCCTACTGGTAACTGACCATACCATTACCTTCGTAGGATGCTTAACAGTCTCTACCACACAGTTAGGGTTATATGTCTCGTAGTGTATTTACTGAAGAAATGAAGATTCTCCAACATTTCGATGTGAGGTTAATCTGAGAAGCAAACGCAACAAAATGAAAACACTGAAGATAATAAATTTAATGGAACACAGGATATAAAAACATTAACTAAGTCCGAAATAACCAAAATTTAATATAAGGAACTTAATATTTAACCTTTTCCCAGGTGTGTCACGTGTCAGTGTTGTTTGACTTATGCCAAATGTTTTAACTTGTAAACTTTTAACTTGTAAATAAAGCAATGTATCTTTAGTAATGATTTAAATGCTTCAGTAATATAAAAATTTCTGAAATATTTTCTGGTGGAGTGTCCTTGATTTCTCATTTTTCACAAGTATCTGCAAAATATTGAGTATTATTGTTTATTGGCACAAATTATACATTATGTTATTTATACAATAAGTCTTAGAGTTGTGCTGTATTAAAGTACTATTTAAAACGTTGCATTCCAAATAGTTTGACAGTCCTACACCAGATTTAGTAAAACCTCAAATATTGACGTACTAAATGTAAATTCTTTTTGCTTTTGTATTTCTTGCTTTTTAATACTTATTACCTTTAATTACCATAAATTACTACTATTTTATCATCTTGTTTTAACTCTAATTCTTTCTAAACAACCCATATTTTTGCCAAAATGTTAAAATCTATAGGACTCAAAAATTATTTTACTTTTTTTTCCATAAAACATAACTAATATTTGTATGCACTGCATTAACATTATTTTAAGAGTCCTAGGTCCAAAAAGTACCTAAAATCAATATTATTTAACAACTTAAATTCAAAATACAATGTTTGACGTTTCACAGCAAAATGACAGATGCTGAATTGTGTAAATGTTTTTGTGTTTGTTGTGTAGCTAATACACTACCCGGTAATTTGAATTTGTTACTTTGGGTTTATGAAATGAAACCAGTACCGTTTTTGTATGTAAAGTTTTTATTTCAGAATCCGCAAGGTTCACTGGATTTGCAAGAATTATTGGGCTCCAACTGGGATTTATACCTGATAACTACACTCACAGCAGTGTTGGCTGCTATAATATATTTCAGGAGACCTCAGGCACCACCCATTCCATAGATAACCACACAAATCATACATACTGTAATTTATAAAATAAAAAAAACATTAGTGTATATGAGTTTTTTTTTCTTTTTTTTTTTTAGTATGTTGCTTTCTTTGCTGGCTTCACTGTCGGTTTTCGTTTCTGTACATGAAGGATGTAGCCAGCGCCTAAACTAACTGGAGCAAGTAGCCCTTCTGAATTCTAGATGTTCCAGGATGGTCTTCAACGTTTCGGTAACCAGTTTCACTGCTTGACCGCGTCCTGAGACAGAAAAAAATTGAATTAATACGAAATCATGACAACTACAAATAAATATCTGTTGCTATGTTGTGATGTTTTGATCAAAAAATTTAAAGATTTTTTTGACCAAAACATAACATAACAACAGATCTTTATTTGTAGTTTTCATGGTTTCGTTTTAATTCAATTTTATTCTGTCAGAGGATTCTGTCAAACGGCAAAATCGGTTACAGAAACGTTGAAGAACATCCTAGAACATCTAGAATTCAGAAGGGCCGTATGCTCCAGTTAGCTTACATGCTGACTACATCCTTAATTTACAGAAACTAAAATCAACAGTTAAGCTAGAGAAGAAGTCTCAAAGTCTGTATTTAGTACGGACCAATTTCACCAAGTAAGGACAACAACAATCAATGAACAGGAAATTAGCTTTATCCCACTTACATATAACCCACAGAAGAGCTAATAATCATACTATAAACTCACCAATATCATTTGTCACTAGTCAGACAAGTGTTACAACGGCCATTTTAAGAGCATACAAATACTAAAAACAATTATCCAAACACTGAGGTGTTAAGTTCCTCCACTGTTTTATAGAATGGTAATAACCATAAGGAAACAGAAAAAATCCCAGAATCAACTGGATCCTACTGAATATATGCAGATAAATGGCCCCTGAGGTGCACCATTAGGATGTCCATACTGAGTCTGACAAGCCAAGTGTATATTCTGATAGCCAGCTCTTCAGTGATGTGAATTTCACAGATTAAAATACCTAGGTTAGGTTGTAGGTTTGTATGTGAGTGGGCCATATCGGTCCCTCCACCGCGACCATAAGGTCTATTGTGGCTCACTCCCAATGTCTATATTTCGCCCAACAAATCCAGCTTCCTACAGAGGTAGATCATCTTTGTGGGCGAAAGTTGATCCAGATCCTCTGGAGCAAGCTTTACCTTGCCAAAGAACAGGTATCTAGTCCTGTCCGCTGCCGGACAGGAACACAGCACATGTTCTGCTGTCTCGTCACTCTCCATACACAGCCTGCACTCGGTCTCCTGACCGACCTCAATACTGTGCATGTGGTGCCGCGAGCGACAGTGTCCCGTATACAGGCCGACTAGAGTACTCAGTTGTTGTCTGTTCATCTCTAGAAGTTTTTTAGCCCTTGACTCTGACAGGCCATTTATGAAGGCCTTAGAGTGAGCCAATCCTGGAAGATTTTGCCAATACTGGATTGTCATTCTTTCTGTCCAGGTCTTTAAGGTGCGTTTTGCTGTGCATGATGTTATCCCCAGCACCGGTTCTGGTCCGACAAAGTCTCTCTGGGCACCACTCCTGGCAAGCGCGTCGGCCGCAACGTTGCCATCATGGGCAGATTTACAACTCCATACCGTCTTTGAATTACACCGGTATGAACCAAGAGCCTTTATTGCAGCTTGGCTATCTGCATATATATTTATCGATTTGTGTGTGCACATTTTTTTTATACTTTCCCTTGCACACATCTCGATGGCATACACTTCTGCCTGGTGTATGGTTGCGTGCTTACCGAGGCTATCTGATAATCTAGCATCGGTGCTGCCCCCATATGCGCCGGCTCCTACTCCCAAATTGGTTTTGGAGCCGTCAGAGTACCAGCAGAGGTCCGCTCTCAACAGGGTCGTTTGATTTCGGTCCCAGTCCTCCCTATCTGGGAGGACGATCTTGAAAGACAGATCTCTGCTGATCTTTGTAGGCATCAAGTCTGAGACCATTCTCAGAATCCTGTGACCATCAATGTTATCAAGGAGACCGGACCCCCCAGACTGACTTCCTTTGGCATGCTGTCTGCCGTTTGCTTTAGTCTGTACGTTGTCCACCTCGCCACCCTCTCCAACCATATGTGAAGAGGGGGAATATTAAGGAGGACCTCCAGAGCGGCTGATGGTGCGGTGCTTATCGCTCCCGTTATCATCAGACAAGCTTGTCTGTAGATGAACCAGTTTGGCCCTCGCGATACCACGAAGTGCCTTAGGCCACCAATCTATGGCTCCATATGTTATCATTGGTCTGGTAACCACTACATAGAGCCAGTACATCTGTTGGGGGTTTGTTCCCCAGTTGTTACCACAGATTCTCCGGCAGGTCCACAGGGACAGTTTAACCCTGCGGATAACATTTTCTAACTGTATGTCCCAGTTGAGCTTCTTATCTAGGGTAACTCCCAGATATTTTGCTTGGTCCGAAAATGGAATGGTTTCCCCCATAAGAATAGGTGGTTTTAATTTGTCCAATCTTCTTCTTCTGGTAAATGGAACAATGATCGTTTTGCACCAATCATTCACTACATTTAGTGTCTCCTGAAGAGTACTTGCTAGTTCCTCCTCATATTTGCCCCTAACCATTATGACTAGATCATCAGCATACGCCTGGACCTTAACCTCCCACAGTCCGAGGATAGCCAGCAAATCGTCCACAAAGAGAGACCACAGCAGGGGGGATAGAATACTTAACTAACCTAACTATACCTAACTTTTATGCATTTAGATACCAAATCCTGTATCACATTGTCCTTATCTAACACAGCAGGCAACATTCAACAACCATGTGTTAGATAGCTGCCGACTTTCCTCTAATTGTATGTCGATGGTTTAAAGTTCCGCAGGGTTCTATTTTGGGCCGACTGTTTACCTATTGTATGCAAAAGACCTTTTGCTTAGCTGCATTAATAATATAACTACTACTTGTTATGCGGATGATACTAGTATTCTAATTAACCCAAAAACCTTTGACCAAATGATTGCTACCGTTGATTTGGTGCATAAGAGGGTGATTTTGTATGGGCTGCTAAAAATAAACTAGATTCAAATACGGACAAAACCGTGAGACTACCCTGAGTCAGGACGCTCAGCAAGTGTACATAATTTGTAATTTACCAGATCGTTTTTCCGTGAATGTAAAGATGCTGGATGTGGTCCTTAATTGTGATATGCAATGGTTTTCACATATCAAGTTTTTGTGTGGCAAACTGAAAAAGTGCTGTAATGGGGGGGTGTTACATGCCTTTTTCTTCTCTTTAAAACAAAGGTTTTTCAATGACTGTAAATTCTAATCATTATTATTAAAATTTGAGTAATTATTCATTTAAGTATATTTTAGGGTCGGCAACGTTCGAGCGGCAGCACGTGTATCCATTTTTCCACCCCTTGTTACCTTGAAACTAATATTTAAGTTTTACGACCTTCAAGGGAGGTCTTGCCTAAATTTATTTGGACCACTAAAACCGAGCATCTGGGTCAAATTCCCAGAATTTTACTATATATTCAGTCTTAGCGTGTACCCAGTGACCCCAGTACATCAGAGTCACCCTATGAGAAACTGTTAATATGAACTCTAGGGCTTCCTAATAATAATGAAACCCGGCATCTAGTTTTTAAAATTACTTTAATACAAAAAATAAAATTTATACCGATAACATTTTAAACAGCTCAATAAATTTTAATACACCTTTTGATTTCTAAGGTTTTGGTATGATTAAAATTAAACAAAAGAAAACTTTCAATAATTTTTTAATAAAGTTCCTTAATTCCAAAGGTTTTGATCGGATTGAAATTATACTAAAAACTCGAAATTATAATAGTATAAATTCTAAAGGTTATTTAAACAGTAGGGTGTAGGAGGTTTCTCCAAACATTAGAATGGGTTAAATGTTATACAAAGTTGATACCGGTGAAACTACATTGTTCTTGACCCCGATATAATTTTCCTAGTCTAATAATTGACTCTTTCTTAGCTTAATTATAGCTCTCACTTATCTACCCCTTATTTGTCCCAGCTAAACTCTCATGACTCAAAGTCCTATCTCCCCTTGTATTATAAAATTTCACAATTATTTCCCCATCCATTAAAATTCCTATCATAAAACAACATCTGAATTTTAATCTGATTTCATTCTCTCTGATTATAAGTCCAGTGCCCTACGGCTCAATTATCTATACTAATTTAGCTTACAGCCCAAGATTCAAAATATACATACAATCTTAGTTTTAAGAATTAATTCGGTACTCGAGACAGCTGACCCATTCTTAATAAAAAGAATTAGGGAACACTTAACAAAATTATCAACTGGAACGAACTCACCCAGAAAAATCCTACGTAATACACCAGCTCTGTACTCTGCCTTATCAGTCCCTATGGCCGTTGAACCACGATCTTTCGCGATAACCGCCCTTTCAAATCAAAAACTAATTCTCTCACTGAAATCTCACCTACTTAATTTACTTAACAGAAACCCTTGACGATTATCGCGCGGCGGCAAACTGCCTAGCCCGGAGGCCGGCTGCTTGAATACTGCCCCATAGTATAATTTTTCACGCTCGCGAGTCCCAAAAACCACTTAGTTTGCGGAAATTTTCTATTGCAACTCAAGTGGCCTATTTAGCGGTTACTTACCCGTCCTATAGTTGCCGGTGCCGTTTAGAATTACCCTTCCTTTCATTTTTGCACTCAATTGACCATTGTGCCTCACGCTTCGCTGGCTCAGCTGGTTTTTTATTGATCAAACTAGATACTACACAATTTCAACACTGCTCGCGGTCTATATATTTTTGTGCATATTATGCTGGCTATATTTACGCCTAAAATACTTAGCTCTATGGCGACTTTTCATAAACTTTTCTGAGATCAAATCAAACATTTTTTATATGTAGAAATATCATAAATCTAGATACTCAACTGTAAGCACCCCGCTTACATCTGACCCCAACTTGAAGACAAAATTTATCCGTAGGAAAATTTTGTCTCAATATAAATAAATACTTAAACCGGCCGGCATCCCGCCTACAGTGCTGTTATGCTTTAAAATTTGCGAGCAGTGTCTATAGTGCAGTAGTTGCTTTAAATATGTATAATGCATGGTGTCATTCCAATATGCGTTATGGCATTCTATTTTGTTCCGGAGACGGAGTGTGTTTTTGCATACAAAAATTTGTTGTTAGAATTATTGCTGGTGCTGCATTTCGGGGTTCTTGTAAACCTTTATTAAGGCGCCTCAATATTCTAACTATTTACGATATATATATATATATATATATATATATATATATATATATATATATATATATATATATATATATATATATATATATATATATATATATATATATATATATATATATATATATATATATATATGAGTTGTGTTGCTTTGTTTATAAGAATCACGCCACCTTTTCTCGAAACAGAGTGATACATGCTTATGATACAAGATCTAGGTTTTGCTACCTCATGCTCACGCAATGGCCTTTTACCAGAAAAATGTTTTTTTTATAATGGTTGTCGTTTTTTTAATGCCCTGCCTAGTGAAATTAGAGGATCGAACACATTTAGTTTTTTTTTTAATCTTCGAAAGATTACCTTCTTTAGAAGGGACGTTATTTCCTCGATGAGTTCTTCTCGTAACTTATTTAATGATATATTTTTTATCTATCTTGATTTTAGTATGTATATAGTTTTTATATCTTACTTGTTTTTATTTATACCTTGTGTGCCGTAGTTTACAACATATGTGTTATTAATTGATAGAGATGTACATTTTTTGACAATATCACGAACTAGGAATATAGTAATTGTGTGACTGGTACCTGTGAAATAAAGGTATCTATCTATATGTCTATCTAAGCTAATAACTGAATAGAGGGTTATCCCTCAAAAAAAATAATCTATGAAATTGATAACAAATGTGTCTGTGAAAAGCCAAAACTGTTCCTTGCTCACTTATTTTTCATATGGAAGAAGGTATTTACCCTGAGATAAAAGCAAAAATGAAATATAAATATTGTTCCTGATTTCTAATTATGCTGACTCCATGTCGCAGTGCACTCTGTGCGCCATTTTGTGAACGCCTCCATAATAAAATTGTGCTGAAGGGCTAGGTTAGGTTAGGTCAGGTCAGGTCAGGTCAGGTCAGGTTAGGTTAGTAGTAGTAGCAGTGGTGGTGAGGCCAACGCCAAGCAAGTAGGCCACCATGGGCGCTTTTTGCCAACCCCAGCAACCATGCTCTACTCCTTCTCGGTTCCGTCGCCAAACCGCCTCGACCTCCAGATGAAGGCCGTGACGGTCTTCAATTGGACGGTACTTACCTGATTCCTCTGCAGAGTCCTCGATCCGAACAATTCTGCTCGAAGACTCCCAAAAGCCTCGCATTCGCACAGGTAGTGGTAGGACGTTTCATCATCCTCGCCGCATTCCTGGCAAATGGGATCCCTCTCTACACCAATCAATGTGAGGTGTCTTCTAAGGGTGCAGTGGCCTGTCAGCACCACAAGGATGGGGCGAAGCGTAGGTCGACTCCTACCGAGTAGCCAGACAGCTTTATCTCTGTCTGGCCCCTCCACGAAGTCCCTCGCCTGCCTACAGCCACCAACCGACCCCCAGTGCCTCTCCATTGCTTCCTCTGTCCACCTGTCTAAGGCGACAGATACCGTCTTCCTACTTATACCTATCGCCGGATCCTGGCCACAGAACGGCCGCCGGGAACCGAGCCTTGCGAGATTATTCGCCACCTCATTCGCCGCCACGCCACAGTGTCCCGGAACCCACACTAGTTGTACCGTCAACTGGGGTGACTTCGGACAGGCGGGGTGACTTCGGACAACACGTGGTAATTTCGCGCACATCCTTCTAGCGGCAAACCGATGCGCGAAATCTCGATTGTTCTCGATCAAATCTGTCCCTCTTAGTTCCGTCTAGACGTCCGTGGCGCGTGTTTGCTTGTTCGGGAGAGTTTTGCCGATTTAACCGCATTTTTCTGCATATAGGATTTTCTCGCTAATACAGTATGTGGAAAGATACTTTTCTCCACTTTATATTGGTCACTTTAGGTCTATTTCATTATTATTATGTGATAGTTCAATGTTTTAAGAACATTTTCATCAATATGTGGTTTTTCTATTTTCAATAGTTTTTATTATACAGGGTGATAATGAAAATATCTCCATTATAGGGGGTGACTTCGGACATGGTACGAACCTACAAAAAGTCTTAGGCGGTCGCCGATATCAATATTATCATGCAGAGCAGTTGGAGTAAGCAGTCCAAGATGTCCAAAGTAAGAAAAAAAGTGTGCGACAGGCGGCAGAATATTATGGTGTGCCCAAATCCACCATAAGTGACAGAATGAAGGGGATTCATGGTAAATCTGTTGGGGGCCAAACAAAAATACCGGAAGAAGAAGAGGAAAGGCTGGTTGCAACAATAAATATCGCGGCGCATTGGGGATTTCCCCTAACTCAATATGATATTCGAACTATTGTTAAGAGTTATTTAGACAAAAAAGGGGTAAATATACCACAGTTTAAACATAACTTACCTGGCTCTGACTGGATGAAATTGTTTTTGAATCGCCACAAAGGGCTGACAACAAGATGCTGTCAGAATATTAAAAGATATAGGGCTCAAGTCAATAAACAAACTTTGACAAGTTATTTCGAAGAGTTAAGGGTTTCTTTAGAAGGTGTTAGCCCCGAGAAAATCGTCAACTATGACGAAACAAACTTTTCAGACGATCCCGGTAAAGATAAGGTGGTGTGTAAGAGGGGATCAAAACACTGTGACAGAGTTATGGATACATCAAAAAGCAGCATCAGCGTTATGATGGCGGCTTCAGCAAGTGGGGAATTATTACCGCCGTTCGTAGTTTACAAGGCAAAACACTGATACGAGGATTGGGAAGAAAATGGTCCGGATGATTGCCGCTATAGTGTAAGCAAGTCAGGATGGTTCGAGACCGTCACATTTCGCGAATGGTTTCGATAAATAGCTATCCCATATTTCAAGAAAAAAGATGGAGCAAAAGTGCTCATTGTTGACAATTTGTCAAGCCACATTACTGTTGATGTTATCGAAGAATGTGAACGCCTAAATATCAAATTTATCTTGCTCCCGCCAAATTCAACACATCTTTGCCAACCGCTAGACATTGCCTATTTTGGCCCTTTGAAAAAAGCCTGGAGAAAAATTCTCACAGAATGGAAGACAAAGAGAAGAGGGCCATTCCAAAAATGCGATTTTCCAAACCTCCTTAAACGGACATTAGCGTCAATAGAAGCTAGCTCAAAAAAAATAATATCTTGTCTGGTTTTAGAGCTGGGGGTCTTTTCCGCTCTGTCCTCAACAGGTTATAAAACGCCTACCCGAAGAAATATCTGAGACTGACCAAACTAATTTACCTCATAAGATAGACGAGAGCTTACTACAATTTTTGAAGGAAAATAGAACGCCCGAACAAACAAAACCCAAACGAAGGAGGCGTGTCAATATTCCACCTGGACGTGAGATCACACTTTTAGATATCCCAGATAATCGACAAAGTGAACCGAGTGCAGAAAACACTCCATCTGTATCTGGGATTAAAAGAAAAATGGGTAAAAAACCGAGTAAAAAACCCATAGATATTGCATGCGACGGCGATTCCGATGATGTCGAGGATGATCTTCCATTATCTCTTCTAGCAAAGCAAATCAAAAAAATAAATAAGATGCTTCCTTCTCAATCATCCTTTGATTTACGCTTAGATATGGAAGTACAAAATACAGAAGGGGCTGATGAAAGCTCTGAAAATATCACTCAGCAAGACATCTCAGAAGAACTAGCTGTAAATGACTTTGTCGTCGTTGAATTGCCTGTTAACAATTCCTCCAAAAATAAATATTACGTGGGAAAACTTCTTGCGAAAGAAGGGCAAAGCTACTCAGTTAGTTTTCTTCGAAAGAAAACATTTGGTGACGAAATTTACTTCCATTTTCCAAATGTTTCTGACAACAGCATCATTAGAGAGTCTGAAATTTATCAGAGACTGTTATTTAAAGAATTTAGAAGAGATCGCTATAAGTTTGTGAATTTACCAAAGAATATTATTTTAGAGTGACTGTGACTGTACCTGCCAAATATTTCATAAGAATGATTTTTTTGTTTTTTTCCCAAATATTTCATAAGAATGATTTTTTTTTTTTGAGAATAAAGTGTTTATTTTTATGCATATTTTGACTTTCAATTCCTTCCAATTACTTCCTATTTCCTTAAAAATTAAAAAATTTTTTTGTTGTCCGAAGTCACCCCTAAATCACTAAGACATCGATTTCCTGTTGTTTTAAATACGTGTCCGAAGTCACCCCACCCTATGGGGTGACTTCAGACACTTTACAAAATTTTTTAAAAAATGTTTTTGATTAAAAAATCAACAATCTCAGTTGATCACCGTGTAGGTGAATGTTGGAGCTATATTGAGTTAAAATTTCAGAACGATTGCTTCGTTAGAAAAAAAGTTATTGATAAAAAAGTCCAAAATCTGTCCGAAGTCACCCCAGTTGACGGTAACTCCTTTGTCCTGGCTTGTCCTCTGAGAGCGTCAGCGCACTCATGAACCAGTGTAGACCTGATTCTGGCCGCACAGACTTCCCGGAGGACTGCCTGGCTATCCGAGCAGATGTACACACATTTCTCGGGACTCCTCTTCACATCCTGTTTATTGGCCATAGACAGGATAGCGTACACCTCTGTTTGGAATGCCGTGGTATATGCGCCCAGAGCATAGCTCTCGCGCACCCCCAGGCCCTCGATGTATATTCCTGCCCCGGAGGATTGTTGGTCCTCCAGCCGCGATCCGTCGGTGAAACAGACCAGGCTTGCAGGCTGGAATTCAACCTCATTTTCCCTCCACTGATCCCTACTGGGGATCCTGAGGGTGTATAGTCTAGTCAACCTAATATCATTCTCGGCATCCCACACCTTTATGGCGGAAATCGGAATTTGCTTTTCCACCTACTTGGCAACTCTTTCATGCCCTATTACTGCTCCCTCTCCGCACCAGTTTCCTGCATTTCGCATTCTGACATGTGATGCCATCGCTTCCTCCTGACACAGATGGAAAGCGGTGACAGCATCAACAGGACCTCTAGCGCGGTTGAGGGTGTCGTCCTCATAGCGTCTGTGATACCCAGGATTGCCAGCCGTTGGAGTTTGGCCAGCTTCCTGCTGGTAGTTTGGTTCACACCGTACCACCAGACCAACGCCCCATAGAGGATTCTCTGCCTGACGATCGCAGTGTAGATCCAGTGAAGGATCCGAGAATTAACTCCCCAGGTCCTCCCTATCACTCGACTCAGCTGCCAGAGGGTCGCTACTCCCTTCCTTACAACCCGTTCAATTTGCGACCTCCATGTTAGTTTGGAGTTCAGGATCGCCCCCAGATATTTGACCTCCCGCCCTAAAGCTAAAGGTTTTCCAAACATCACGGGCGCCCTAAACCCCCTTACCTTCCTCTTCTTGGTAAATAGGATCATCTCCGTCTTCGCCGGGTTTACGGAGAGTCCCAGTTTACCACACCACCTTTCGATTATGCTACAGGCAGCTTGCATGCGCTCACAGACGACGCCGAGGAATTTGCCGGTAAATTTTAGGTTAGGTTAAGTTGTGAGTAGGCCATAATGATCCCTTCACTGCAACCTTAAGGTCTATTGTTGTGGCTCACGCCTAATTGTCTTATATATTGCCCAACAAATCCAGCCTCCTACAGAGGGCGACAATTTTTGTTAGTGAAAGTTGACCTACATCTTCTGGTGCAAGCTGTGTTTTGCCAAATAGCAGATGTCTTGTCCTGTCACGGTTGGGCAGGGACATAGCACGTGCTCTGCTGTTTCGTCACTCTGCATACACAGCCGGCACTCAGTCTCTTGACCGAGACACATTCGATGCATGTGGTGATGCAAGCGGGAGTTTCTTGTATACAGGCCAACCAGAGTTCTTAGTTGTCTGTTTAGCTCTAGATTTTTTAGCCCTTGACTCTGAAAGGCCATTTATGAAGGATTTAGAGTATGCTAATCCTGGAAGATTTTGCCATTGCTGGATTGTCCTTCTATCTCTCTAGGTCTTTAAGGTGCGTTTTGTTGTGCATGATGATATCCCCAACACAGGTTCTGGTCCGATATATTCCTCCTGGCCACTACCTCAGGCAAGCGTGTCTGCCGCTACATTGCCATCAAGGTCCGAGTGACCTAGTATCCAGACCAGCGACACCTCATTGCAGCTGACTAGTTTGTTGAGAGCAGATTTACAGCTCCATACCGTTTTTGAATTGCAACAGTGGGAACTAAGTGCCTTTATTGCAGCTTGGCTATCTCAATATATTTTTATCGATTTGTGTCTGAAATGGTTTTGTATAATTTCCTTTACACACATCTCGATGGCATACACTTTTGCCTGGTGTATGGTTGCATAATTTCCTCAGCTAGATGACATTCTTGTATCAGTGATGCTGCCATATGCGCCAGCGCATGCTTCCCGATCAGTTTTGGAGCCGTCAGTGTACCAGCAGAGATCTGCCCCCAATAGGGTCGTTTGGTATCGTTCCCAGTCCTCCCTTTTCGGAAGGACAGTCCTAAAAGACAGATCTCTACTGATCTGCTTCATAATCTCATGGCTCTCAATGTCATCAAGGAGTCCGGTTCTTCCCAAACTGATTGCCTTGGGCATGCTGTCAGCCGTTTGTTTCAATCTGTACATTGTCCAGCTAGCCTCCCTCTCCAGCCGAATGTGAAAAGGTGGAATGTTTAGGACTGCCAAAGCGGATGATGGAGCGGTGCTTATCGTGCCCGTTATTATCAGACAAGCTTGTCCACGAAGTTGCTTAGGCGACCAAACTATAGCTCCATGGGTTATCATCAGTCTGATAGCCACTACATCTGTTGTGGGCTTGTTCCCCAGTTATTTCCACAGATTCTTCAGCATGCCCAGAGGGACAATTTGGCCCTGCGCATCACCTTCTCTAACTGTACGTTCCAGTTGAGCTTCTTATCTAGATTAACCCCCAGATACTTCTCCTGTTTCATAAATGGAATTGTTTTCCCCATAAGAATAGGTGGTTTCAATTTGTCCACCTTCTTCTTCTGGTAAATGTAACAATGATGATTTTGCGGGGGTTCACAGACATCTGCTCCCTCTGGCACCAATCATTCACTACATTTAGTGCCCCTTGAAGAGAATGTGAAAGTTCCTCTTTAGATTTAGCTCTAAGCATTATGACAAGATCATCCGCATATGCCTGGACCTCAACCTTCCACAGTTCTACGATAGCCAGCAAATCGTCCACAAAAAAGGGACCAAAGCAGAGGGAATAATTCTCCTCCCTGCGGTCACCCCCTCGCAGACCCGAAGGTGACCGCACCTTCCCCTGCAAAGAGGTAATAATGGTCCGATTGTGCAGCATGCTACCGATACAGCCACAAATGCCTCTAGCGATGGTAGCTTCGTAGAGGGCGTTAGGTAGTGCATTGTTAAATGCTCCTTCAATGTCGAGAAACGCAGCCACGGCCACCTCCCTGTCATCTAGGGATTATGTGATTTTCGCAACAAGGTTATTGAGTGCTAACTCAGTAGATTTGCCAGTTTGGTAGGCATACTGATGGGTATTGAGAGGGTTATTGTTTAAGATATTCCCGCTAATGTGTCCGTCCAGTATTTTTGCGCTAAAGGGCAGTCAGTAATTTTTGGGATGAAAATAAAACAGTTTTTCAAACTAAAGAGAACTCGTTTATTAAAAAATAAATAAAAACTTCTCTTACACCTAATAAAATGATTGTAATTCTTTTAATGTGATTAAAAAAATACCTCAACAATTAAAAACCAATACACTTTCATAACTCAAACAGAAATGCTTGAATATCCATAGGACACATAAATATCTTGTTATGGACAGTTTCATACGAATGGGAAAATGTTAATGATGATCGATGAAGTCTGGCAGAATTAAATATCCCTGTTGAGTTTAACAAGTCCATTAGCCAAACCTGGAAAGAATATATATTAAGTTAACTGATGGTTCCTGCTCTTATTTAGTCAATATGTTTCATATTAAACCTATAAAGGGTTTCACATTGGTTTTATTATCTCGTGTTGAGATAGAGATTATTATAAGTATTCTTTAGAGACCCGATTCACTACAGGACATTTTTCAGACGATGATTGTTTTGCTAACAAAGCGTCATCAGAAGAATAAACTATTTACATGTTAGATGACAAGCAACGGCGAACAGAGTCCTCTACGAAAGTATATAGACCTGTGATGTTGATGTTTTGATAGTGTTTGAAATATGTAGAACTAAGATATTAGTTTTCTGTGTCACGTTGTTTGTGCATACTTGTGTATTTGTGTTTTATTGACAGTATTGTTAGTTTGTAAAATGCTGTTTCATGTTTTGATTTGCCTTATGTACATTTTTATATGTATCAAAAGATTAACCCTTTTGGCAAAGACTATTTCTATTGTTATTATTGCGGGTTTATTGCCGTCTGACAAGTAAATATAGTATGCAAGGCCCTATTGAGGGCAACTTGTGCTCCTGTCTATTGCCTTCGATTTAGAAACGCACGGGTCAGGCTGCCCGTATCAAACAGACTGCCTTTTGCATGGTGATGTAGGGGTTCTCTTTTATATCTCGAGCGAGAAGAGCCGTCTTGAGTGTGACTGGTATCTCTCCTGTGACGCCAATCACTATTGGTATCACGGTAACTTACCTCTGTCGCTACAAATCCTTTACCTCTCTATATTTTCAGGGGATGGAATTGTGATATCCATATGGCATATTTATTTCTCGCACTTTATAATTATGTATATTTAGTTTCTTTAACATCGACAATGGCAAATCACCAATGCCAGAAAACAAACATCACCAACTTGGAAAATTTTCAGAATCTTAGTGTTCAGAGAACAATAAGGTTTGCAGAAGGGCAGTCGTAGGTGTGGAAATATAATTGTTAAGATCATTCAATTTATAATTAAAAGTTAGTTATAGGAAAATTTTCTACAACAAGTAATGCAAATATTGCATATAGTTGTAGGTCACAAATGTATCAATAACATTGGCATTGAAATTATTATACATTTATCTAAATAACAAACAAGGTGAAATTGCAGCGTACATGGAATGCTGACTGCTGAGGTCTGCAATTATGTAGGATGTAAACCAATTAAAAACTATAAGTAGTATTTGTTGATAAACATTCAGAGAGACTTCTAGTTTAGATTCTTAAGATGTAAAGACGCGACACTTGTGATTTAATTATGTAAAAACATTAGGGAGACTTTTCAATTAAAATTCAGTATGTAAAGAGTTCGGTTTTAAAATTCATTCAGTTAATTTAGTTTGTAAGCATTGTTAAGTTTAGTGATTTTATTAAAGTTTTATTACATCGTTACTGTGTCTGCAAACGCCTAGTTCGACAAAGTTTATTCCCCAATTATACTCCGCTCCTTAAACATGGTCCTTTGAAGCCAACAGTAGTTGAAGAACATGGTCCTTCGAAGCCAACAGTAGTTGAAGAACATGGTCCTTCGGCGAAAAAGTAACCAGTGCCATTGGAAATACAGTGCTCACTAAAAATCAATTATCCTTATCAAACATCCTTTAACCCAAGTCTCCAAATACCTTTTTATTTTAGGTAAAAGTAATCAAGGACACAAGCGTCCAAATTAAAAGCAATCAAGGACACAAGCGTCCAAATTAAAAGCAATCAAGGACTCAAGCGTCCAAATTAAAAGCAATCAGGACAGAAGCGTCCAGGGCAGTACCAAATAAGGTCAGTTCCAATAAAGCACCTACACAGGGTCAAATAAGGTCAGTGCCAATAAAGCACCTACACAGGGTCAAATCAGGACAGAAGCGTCCAGGGCAGTACCAAAATAAGGTCAGTTCCAATAAAGCACCACACGGGGTCAAATCAGGACAGAAGCTTCCAGGGCAGTACCAAAATAAGGTCAGTTCCAATAAAGCACCTATACAGGGTCAAATTTAAAAGAATCAAGGACACAAGCGTCCAGGAAAAGCATCAATACAGGGTTAAACGCAAAATATAGGTCACAGGCGACCAATACACCAAATCAAAAAAGAACTAGGCATCAGACAAGGTAACAAAGACTACGAATATTTATTAAATCAATTAAAATTAAGGAAGCAATGGAGGAACTAAAAATAGAAATCACAAGACATTCGAGTGAACTAAAATTACGGGTAAACCAATTTATCCAAAAATTAGAAGAAGCAGAAAAAATCGACGATGACGATATACTTATCAGGTACAAAATCATAATAGGAAACTTAGATAGGCAATGGGATAAAATTGAAGACAACATAATGGATATAAATATAATAACAGAATCAGAAAGTCTAGATGAAGCTCATTTGACGCTAAGCCAATGATACAATAATGCCATGGTCAAGCTGAAAAGAGCAATTAACAAACAAACACACCGCTATTCATCACAGTTTTCAGCATTCAAATTACCAAAAATAAAAATACCAATCTTCATATGCAAGTACAAGGAACGGGCAGCAATCCAAGAACGAGTCCAGAAGGCAATAGATTCAACACTTGAGGAATTCTACGTACGCAAAAATAGCGTCAAGAAGCAAAGATCAAAAAATTAATTTAAAAGTTGAAGTTCCATTCGAAAACAAAGTACCAGAGGTAGAAGAAGCCACAGAGAAGCAAGAAATATTTAAGTTAAATTTAAGTAAAGAGGTACCAGGGATAGAAGAAGCCAAAGACGAGCAGGAAAGAGTTAATCTAAAAAATTATCCAGATAATCTTATATCTGGAGCTGAATCAGCGGTGGAGAAAACAAATATAAGTAGACAGAGCAATCTATTAATTTTTGAGACATCAATGATAAAAGTGAAGAAAGAGGTATAAGAAGTAGAACAAGCAGTAGTACAAATAGAAAAACATCCAACAGAAACGAAGATATGACATAAAGATTTTTATATGGAGAATGTTCAATCTAGAACGGAACCAAAGCAACAAAGAAAAGTAGTACAAACAGAACTCAACAAAATGTTCAAATTGGGTGGGTTCAATTTATGAAAATGGTCCAGCAACAAATCTCAGATTATTGCCAAACTGAAAATTCCCAAATTATGGATGAATCAACAAAGGGGGGAAGAAACAGCGACCACATCAAAAGTAAGAGTTAATGGTTTGACCGATGCTTCCAAGGAAGAAACCACAAAACAGTTGATGGGTAAATTGAGAACAGTAAGGAGTACAACCACCCAGGTATTTACACATACTGGGGTGGAGTATGCAGGTGAGATGCAGGGATGAGCTAAAATGGGCAGAGGCCACAAATTATACAAGCGCCATCCAGTAAAAATGGAAGGGTCACGAACAGAACAAATCCAGCAATATTATTGGGACGTTGGGTATAAGGTACATGTTTGCCAATGGAAGCACAGGTTTAGATGGAAGTTTAAGAAGGAGAGAGTACACGCAGGGCACTTTGAATGATCTTAACAATTATATTTCCACGCCTATGACTGCCCTTCTGCAAACCTTATTGTTCTCTGAACACTTGGTCTTGTACGTGGGATAGGATTGTTTTACGTATCCAAATCACATGGTACACTTTGAGGACGTTCAGCACGTCCTAAGTGGTTGTTTTATTTTAAAATTTACACTAAAAAAAAACGTGTTTTAACGTTGAAAAATCACTCCCTTATTTTTGCTGTCAATGCAGCCACCCGCATCTGGGCGATATGCGGTCCATTAGTGTGACGTCATAGTAAGTCAAATACGCTGGAGCGAGCGTGAACTGTATTTTGCCACATGAGTTTTCTTGTGTAGTTTGTACTTAAATTCAAGTTATATTGAAATTTTAGCAAAGATGCCTTGTAAGCCTATTTTTTAGTCATTTGTACACATTCTCACGCGGAAAAGCCTTACTTTGGTTGAGAATTTCAAGGAAGGCATAAACAATAATTTAGCCCATATAGTGATGGTTGTTTGGATTCAGTAACCACAGCTTCTCACGCTGGTCTGACGTCACAATTAATGTACTGCATTATGACCAATTTTTTGAGTAATCTTGAGTGAGCCAGGATCATTTTAAATTTAAAAAGTCCATAGGCTGAAATCGATTCTCTTCTCAGGAAGAGCTTTTGTGTTGGTTACCAGAGTTTTTCATGTAAATTGAATAAAGTGGTGTTAAATAGAGATGTGGTCTTTTTCTTTGGCTTCATAATAGCTTATTGTCTTCTTTGCAATAGGTTTTAACACAAGGGCATTTTCAGGCAAAATTACTTTTCTTTACTTAATTTTACTAGTAATCAGGATGTGTACAATGTGCTGATACAAATAAGTTTAGACTTGTGTTTGTATCTGTTACACAATTTAGTTGAAATATGCCCAGTTAATAACCGCAAACACAGACACACCAAGTAATTTTGCCTAGTTCGGAATATAATTATTGTTATTATTATTTATTATTAATTCAAATTGTACAATATGCTGTACAAAAAAGCTTTGCTTGTACTTGCAGTGGGACACGATTTTGCTGAACGTCCTCTTTCTTACAATCTGAACGTCAAATTATTTTGCTGTGTCCCGTTTTAATTTTTAATTATATGTTGTTTCTGCTGCGGTTCTAATTTCCATCAACGTTCCTGCTACAACTATTAATATTTATAATTGATTTAATATAAATATTATTCCTTGTTTACAACCAAAACTTAAAAAAAAACATTATTCACAATAATCATATTATATATCTTTACTCCAGGTAATATTCGTAAACCAATCCATTGCTAATTCAATAATCAATCTTCATATTTGATCCAATGCACTGCAGTTTTATAATTCATTTCCTTAATATGTAATTTCCTTAATATAATATATAATTAATGTATGCCCATACATCTCCCAAAATCAGCATGGCTTTTGTGCAGGAACATAAATTTGAGGTAGAAATTTATGTTGCTTTACCCAGTATGTTGTTAAAGGTCTGGATCGTGGTGGACAGGTGGACGCTGTATACTTGGACATGAAAAAAGCTTTTGATTGTGTATCACATAGATTATCACTGGTGTAACTTTCACACTTTGGATTTTCTGATAAAACAGTGATTTTTTTTCACCATACCTTACATATCGGTTTAATTATGTCTAGTATGCTGGACAGTCTTCATACTATTAGCATGTTTTATCTGGGGTTCCTTAATGTTCGATTTTGGGTCCATTATTTTTCAACATGTTCATCAATGATCTTAGCACTGTGATCAGCATACCAAACTTTTTATATGCGGATTACATAAAAATCTTCTTGTCAAATTAATCAAAACGCGACTGTGCTTTGTTACAAAAAGGCCTAGACAAGATCACAGAATGGTGCCTCACCTTTTCAAATAAGAAGTTCCCGTTTCTCATCCTTACAATATTGGTAATCAGTCTCTTGGAAAAGTGTCTAAAATTACCGACTCAGGTGTGAGCTTTGATAGTAATCTGCCTTGGCTTTCTAGTGCGGAACTCCAGATGCTTTAGATACACCGATACAATATGTACACTCTACAATGCATTTGTGCTACTTAAATTAGACTATGCGAGTATATGCTGGTCTTCCTTGTATGGTTGTTATGAGCATATATTCCTCAAATACGTAAGCTTTTGTGAGAGTGGAAGCTACACTGAACAAGATTATCGCCAGGCTATTTTGTTGGCAGATCTCTGTATGAGTTCACTAGTTGACCGA
The DNA here is from genome assembly GCA_964006375.1 of Tillus elongatus. NCBI lineage: Eukaryota > Metazoa > Arthropoda > Insecta > Coleoptera > Cleridae > Tillus > Tillus elongatus. The sequence continues at coordinate 61,555,663 of OZ023264.1, forward strand.
AGATATCTTGCAGAAATAACATTTATTTATAAATTAATTGATGGCTAGATCAATTTACCTAAACAGTTAACTCTTTATATCCCATATTCTGGTCTTAGTTTATGATCTTATCCTACATTCCACCTGCCTATTCCTAAAGCAAATGTTCTAATAAGGTTACCTTTAGACACAAGTATGGAACAGTGCAATAGAATGATTGCTGATATCCTCATGCCTGGTAACGTAAAGACTTTTATAATTGCTGTTTACGACAATCTAGAATGTGGCTCTATTAATACGATTCTTGTTTTCTTTTTTTATAGCTGTTAGAATAAGGTGTTTTTGTTTTGTTTTATGATATCATATGTCATATGCAGATGCTCTCTCTGTTTCAATAAATAAATAAATATCCGATTAATATGGTTTAATGTAACAGAGTGCTTAAAGTACATTTTATAGTTTGCATTTTATACGTTGACTGGTTTTATTTGTGTTGATTAACTTCGTAACTTGTTGACATTACCATGAACTAATTGCATAATAATTATTATGTGGCTGGTATCTATGACATAAATATCTATTGTATTTTACTAATAAGTTTCCTGCATCATTTAAAATAACCAAGAAATATAAAATAAGATCTAGTTATTAAACTTACCGAACCATTACTAAGTTGGTAATGCTGTGATACATATTTATCAGTAAAGCACTGCTCTACAGACTGGCGATGTAGTACAAGACCCATATAACTTGTTTCATTAATCAAAAGACCCATTCTTAGCGATACTAGAGATATGTCAGCGTCAAGTTGGTTATTTCTCGAATTATAAAAGGGGCGTAAGCCGAGATCGTTAACAAGTGAATTTGAAACCATCCTCACCAATGGATTCAACAGTGTCTGTAGACTTACATGAGCTATAAGTGAAGTAAATCCAGAAGGATGATCGCCGACAGTTTTCTAGAAAGAAAAAAAACACTGTTTAGAAACAATTCTTGCCAAAATGGCCCCCATAATATTAGATAAGTATAATATTATTTAAAAAAAGCATTTAATTTTAATATAAGTTGACTTAGTAAGAATATTAATCCTCTGTGTCACTATAGGGCTTATCGTTGCAGTGTATTAAAACTGCAGACATTATACTAAATAACATTTATTCAAGTTGAGGTTGCACATTTCTTGGAAGCAATTAAACTTTTGTTTATCTTGATCAGGCGCGTGCGGTGACATTTGAAATAAGGGAAGCAATTCCCAGAAGCTTACCTATAGTGTAACTCAATTCTTCTGTTGTTTTTGGAAAATTCGTTAATAATGTCGTCATGTAACTGTGGATTGTGGGACATTTCCTGGACGAGTTTTCAACCGACAAAATTGAAATTTGGGAAAGTCTTTCCTGTCCTGTTGAATTTCTAACAAAACTCTTGATACGTTTCAATGTATAAAAATGTCGTTCTACAGACGCACTAGTAGCAGGACTTGTTAATACTAATTCACATAATTTGAACACTTCAGAATATGCATTTTCCAATTTTGATTGTTTTAAGAAAGTTAAACGTTCACTAGCGTAAGTTTTTGTGTCAATAACATCGGGTTCATAAATGACTGTAAGTTCTGATCGTAATAAGGCTTTGTCAAAATAATGTCCATAGTGGTTAAATAATGATTTGAATGAATCTTCTGGGAAAGGTATCCCTTTAAATCCTCCAAAATTACACAATTCGAGAAATTTCAGGTCACTGAGATGATCAAATCTGCAGTTAATTTGCTGCTGAATTTGATCTATAATTTCGTAGAAAAGGCGGCGGTAAGAAGTTTGAAGGTCTGTCACATTATCATTGCGCAGACGCTTTCTTCGTGGCTCCACTTCTCCTAATTCAATTGTTTTTTCCCAGAACTTATCAAATTCATGCCTTTTTTAAATTATAATGGATTTAAATTCACTAATTTTTTTCAGGCAAAAACCAATGTCATTTATTTTACATTGCAATATGTTAAATACATTATCTGAAAACGGAAATATTTCCGAAAATATATTAAGTAAAAACTTAAAATTAAAGTCTCCTTTCAAAACATTCAAAAATCCTCTAGAACTAATTATTGTTTCTGTGTCCCAATTTTTGCTATTTTCCATGATGTTTCAAAAAGTTCAATTAACGATTCACGGTGTTCAAATACAGTTAACACAACCCTGTCGTTGTAGTTCCATCGGGTTGCAGCTACTCTCGGTAAACGTTTTTTAACAATTGGGTCTAAGGCTTGTGTGCGCTTCGTAGATTTGGAAAAAAACAGCCATTTAACACTTTACATTCTTTAATATGATTTATAGATTGGGATAAAATTAAATTTAATTTATGAGCAAAACAGTGTACAAATAAAGCACTGGAGAACGTTTCCCGCACTTTAGCTTGAAGACCTCCTAAATGTCCGGCCATAACAGCAGCCCCATCATAGATTTGGGCAATTAATTTATTATCAGCCTCCTCAATATATTTCATAATATTAAGCACAATTTTATATAGAGCGTTTTCGGTACGATCTTCTGTCAGATTTTTAAAAATCATTCTTGTACACTCCCATCCGTTTTTACGTAGCGTATTACTACAGATAGTTGACTTAAATTAGTTACATCAATTGTTTCATCTAGAACAATAGCAATGAAACGAGTCTGTTTAATTTCAGATTTAATTCTGTTCAAAATAATAGTGGCAGCAGCCGAAATTAAATCATTCTGAATGCGATTATATGTCCCGCGAAAAACGTTAGACTGTTCCAAGTGATTTTTTAAACAAATGTCGTATTTGGCTATTAAAGAAACTAGGTCTTGAAAGTTTCCTCTATTTGCAGATGTAGTTGTTTCGTCATGACCCCTGAAGCCCAATTCATGCTGCGACCAAGAAAACACACAGCATCAATAAGTCTTTTTAATATGTTTCTGTTTTTATCAACCAGTTCATTGTGTTGGCGATGAATTTCAATCTGCTTGTCAACGGCGTATTCAATTCGCGTTTTTCCAAAGAGACTTAATTTTAAAATGGTCTGTAAATGCGCTTTAGACATAACATGTCTTTGTACTAGTTTATGTAGATTATTCAAGTCGGAAAACCCACTTTTATTCCACACTCCCTTTTCAGTCACAAATAGACTACAAGACCAACAAAAGTTTATTCCTGTTTTCACAACCCGTTAACCATTCATATTGTTTATGAGTTTTTTACGCGTTGAAATGTCGAATATTTGTATCCTCCTACTATGTCGAAAATCATAACTACTGGACAATTGATAGTCCCTTTATTAATCTTATTTTTAAAGGGGTAGACATTGATCCAATCCAATCCATAGCAGGTGGTAGTGGAATTTTCCTTTATGTAACAGTAAAGGATTTTTTCACGCCCGAGGAGGTACCACCCCATACATCAAGGGGCCGGTGAAGTCCCAACGGACGTTTCCGGTTCTGGTGTATGAGTCGGTTTCCCTTATAAGCAAAAATGATGATGGCTCCTCCTTGTATAAAATATTCCGGAGGCAAAATACCCCTCCATTCGGATCTCCGGGAGAGGGGTGTACAGGGGGCGCCAACATCAAGATTTAACATATCCTTTTCGAATATATGTGGCCTAAATTCTAACCTGAACTCCGTCCACCATTTCCTCCAGACTAACAGGCCCCAACTCCTCTTCCTCACCGAAACCCAAATCAGTGCCAAAACAGCCACTAATCACCTTAATTTCCCGGGGTATGAGCTCCTTACTGCCTTTAGATTGCATGGAGGCGTGTGCGCATACGTCCGTAGCAATCTACCCTGCACCAGACTTCCCAATTTAGAAGCTGGAAGAAAAGACATACTATGGATAAAACTCTCTCTCAGGGCTGCAACTAAATTCATCTGTTGCATTTACCGGTCACCTTCTGACAACAACTTTGTCCAGCTCTTTGACTACCTTTCTGAAAAAACCGACTATCTGATTTCTGAATATCCTTCCTCCGAGGTCACTATTCTTGGCGACTTCAATGTCCATAATAAGGAATGGCTAGGATCTTCAAAAACCGATCCACAAGGGAGAGCAGCGGAGGCCTTTGCAGTCAGCAATTCTTTGGCCAATATGGTTCAGCAACCTACTTACTTTCCTCGTATCCCAACACACAGCTCAAATCCCTTGGATCTCCTTCTTACTACAAATCCTGAATGCTATAATATATCAGTCACCGCCCCCCTTGGTCGCTCAGACCACGGCATGGTCACTGCTTCCTGTGCAATGCAACCCGAGGTCACACAGTCATCACACCCACGTATCGTTTGGCACTACAACTCCGCAAACTGGGACGAAATGCGGGATTACTTTTCCTCATTTCCATGGGCGTCTGTCTGCTTCTCTCATCCTGACCCCTCTGATATCTCAGAAAACGTCACCGAAATGGCATGGAATTATTTATTCCACGTACACAGAAAACCTCTTCAGCCACTCAAAAGCCCTGGTTCTCTAAATCCTGTGACAAGGCCAGACTTGAAAAGGTCAAAGCTCACAAAACGCTTCTACACAATCCCAGTCAAGAAAATCGTCAAGCATTCAACGACGCAAGAAACCGCTATGTCCGCATTCTTTCTGAGGCAAAAAACTCGTTTAATAACCACATCAAAAACAAAGTCCTCTCAAGCTCCAACGGCGGCAAACCCTTCTGGACTCTTGCTAAGTCTATTGGGAATAATTTCTGCAAGAGCACGTTCCCACCTCTCGTCTCAGGTGATGAAATTGTTTCTACCGCCCTGGGCAAGGCTGAACTTTTTGCTTCGTTGTTCGCCGGAAATTCTACTCTCAACCCACCTCCAAATGTTCAACCACCAACAGTCCCCAACGTCGCGCATAAAATGACTGATATCATTTTCAAAACTAAAAAGGTACGAAAGATGCTCTCTTCTCTTAATACCAGGAAAGCCTCTGGCCTTGACGAGATCCCAGCAATTGTTCTCAAAAAATGCGCACCAGAACTTGCTCCTGTCCTGACTCGTCTGTTTCAGATATCTTACAATAAAGGCATATTCCCTAGTAACTGGAAAACTGCTCGAGTACAACCCATCCCCAAGAAAGGATCCAAAGCGCTTCCTAGCAACTACAGGCCTATTTCTCTCCTTTCAATCATCTCTAAAGTGATGGAAAAGTATATAAACACCGAACTACTAAAATTCCTTGAAAAACACAGTCTAATCCACGACAGGCAGTATGGATTCCGTCAGCGCAGATCGACTGCCGACCTCCTTTCCTTTGTCACCCATTCTTGGAACAAGTCTATGGAACAACACGGTGAATCCCAGATTGTTGCTCTAGACATATCCAAAGCATTCGACCAGGTCTGGCACGCAGCGCTGCTTAATAAACTTCCGGCCTATGGCCTACCACCAAAACTTTGTACCTGGACAGCAAATTTCCTCTCCAACAGGAGCATATCTGTTATTGTGGATGGCCATTCCTCTAAACTGTATCCAATTAATGCAGGAGTTCCTCAAGGTTCAGCTTTAGCCCCTACTTTGTTTCTTCTCCACATCAATGACCTCCTCTCTAGCACTTCGAACCCAGTTCACAGTTACGCGGACGACAGCACCCTCCACTCAAACATACAATATTCTAAGCCTGTCTCTTTAGCCCAATTAGATGAGGATCGCAGACTCATGGAGGGTTCTGTCTCCGTAGACCTCGAAAAAATATTAGACTGGGGAAGTAGAAATCTTGTACAATTCAACCCCACCAAAACTAAGTCTTGCTTTCTTTCTCACAAGAGATACAGCAGGCCTAGACCCATCACAATGAACAACCAAGTTATTCAAAGTAATGAGTCCTTTTCTCTTGTTGGCATTTCTGTGGATCGAAATCTTAATTGGCACCAACATGTTACATCAATTGCAGAAGCGGCTGCTAAGAAATTGGGTTTCCTCTTCCGGGCTCGCAAATACTTTTCACCAACTAATCTCTATACCTTATACACTTCACAAATAAGGCCAAACCTCGAATACTGCTCCCACATCTGGGGTGCAGCAGCCGCTTCTACACTCGCTATCCTGGACTCCATTCAAAAGAGAGCTATACGTCTCATCGGTGACCCTACCCTCACCCAAAGGCTTCCATCCCTTGCCCACCGACGTGCCGTTGGTGACCTCTCTCTTTTATAGATATCTGCACGGGCACTGCTCAGAGGAGCTTTCCTCCATAATTCCCCCACCTGCTGCCCCCAGCAGATCTACCAGGGGAACAGAGCGAATGCACCCTTTTACTGTCCAGGTCACCAGACATAGAACATCTTGTTATGCCCGCTCTTTTGTCCCGAGGACTTCCAAGTTGTGGAATTCCTTGCCGGCACATGTTTTTCCTTCTCCTCCGAACCTCCAAACCTTCAAGTCCAGAATTAACAAGTTGCCTCTTTCCTCCTTGTCAACACCCACGGTACGATAGTATTTAGGCTGTAAGCCCTCGTGGTGTGTTGTTGACATTAAAAAAAAAAATGTTTTAATTCTTGTATTTAAGTTTTTTATAGTAGGTTTCGGCCTACCTATATTAATAATGCCAAGTTTTTCAGCAAACAGTAAAGCCGAAAATCCTTTAGTTATCAAAAAACATACAATACAATCACAGTTATTATTACCACTTGTTTGTTAAGTTTGTAAATCCCCACCCCCACTGTCACCGCTGTTAAAAGCTGATCTACTTGCAGCCATATTAATAATCATAAAATGCCAATGTATTTAACTTACTCGACTGCTTATATATACGAAATAATCACATTCGCTTTGAACGCGCACCCGGTCTTCGTAGTACAACACGTTCTAAAAACATGCGTACATCGCGCCGAGCCGAGGTTTCTTTTATAAAGTTGCCTGCTGACTACGTGTATTTAACTAAAGTCATTGCATGCATCCACTCGTAGTATCAGATCAGGTTCATGCTGTCCGCAATCGGTCGCATTCACCTTGCTAGGAGCGTATATACAAATACAGTATGCTGCATAATAAATTATTATGTGTGTGAGCTTGCGAAATAAAAAATTTTATCATTAAATTAGTTTCAGAATTTCAGAAATTTAATATTTAAAATACAAAAGGGATTTTAAATAATGCGGTTTAGGTATGCAGTCGTTATTTTAAGGGAAGCAATGCTTCCATGGACCGCACGCCACTAATCTTGATGTTGAAACTTAAGCAATACCGCAACAACTGTATTTTTTATGTGCGTAATGATTGACCTAAGAGATTTTGTATATATTGTATAGTTGCCAAATTTATCGAGTTCTTTTCATTAAGATAAGTTTGTTAGTAAACATGTCTTCTACTACTTAATATACAGAGTGTTTACCATCCAAATCAGCTGTACCCATGCACATCTCCTTATTCCTTAAACACACATTGAATTTAGTTAAAAATTTAATCATAATGCCTGCCTGTCTGAAAAATGTTAATAAGCTTACTATCATTAAATACAGATGTAAAGACGATTTCTCTGGCTTCCTGAAAGAGTTTGTTTTCTACTCTCCAACCGGTTTCACAGTTTTATGGCATCATCAGACAAGAGAAAATTGCATTTATATGCATTCATAACAACTATAACTAAAATTCGATGTAATGTCATGGTGTTTTCATTTAAAAACTTCTTAAAATAAATGAAATAAAAATTGCATATAAATCGTTTATGTGATGTATGTCAATATTTAACATGAAAATAGAATAAGTTTATAACAATAATAACCATGACTACAATCATAACAATAAAATAACTAATTACTACATACAGTCTTGGAGACTACTTCTCTGGCTTCTGTTGGTTTTGGTTTTTGTAAATAAAGGACGTAGCCATCGCGTAGGCTAACGGGCGCAAGTGGTCCTTGTGAATTCTAGATGTTCTAGAATGTTCTTCAACATTTCTGTAACCAGTTTCGCTACTTGACAGTATCCGCAGACAGAAGAAACTTGAAATAATACGAAATCATGACAACTACAAATAAAGATCTAACCTGATCTGACCGGCTACCTCCTTCATTTATAAAAATGAAAACCAACAGTGGAGCCAGAGAAGTAGTCTCCAAGTCTGTATGTAGTATGGACCAGTTTTGTTAAGTAAGGGCAACAACAATCAGTGAAAATCACTAATTAAAAACAACAGCAATATAGCAGTTTCTATATAATGAAAATATCAACATACATCAGCTTATTACATTATTACAACTATCTCTAATATAGTTAGACGTAATTTGTTTGATAATTTAATTAGAAAGAAGAGTTTCTAAGAAAGGGGAATCCATCGACACATTTTGATAATTTAAAACAACGTAGTTATTGTCGGGTATGTGCCTTTTTACTGCCAAAGCTTAAAAAAGTCAAATTTGCGCTTGTTATTAGAAAAACGTAGTGGCTCTGCGGTTATTCATTATAGGTCTATGTTAAGTATCAATACTATGTTTTGCAGATGTAGATTTGTCAGCGTGGTTATTTCTAAATGCAGAAATATGGCTCTTGTATCTGGTATTAAAGCTTCTAGAGGTTTGGCCGATGTAGATTATGTTGTAATTTACTTGTACGCTAATTTATCAATGACAGTTTTTGTTGAGAAACATGATTTTTTGAATCATGTAAAATGGAAGTATATTTATACTGTTTGTTCGACAATGAAAAGATCTTTCAAACTTAAGAAAAAAATAGGTGGTTGCCATTTAAAAAAAGTTGATGACGTTATTACTCTAAAACAAATGATGGTAGAAAACGAATTTTCATACTAAAATGTGTATTTTTATCAAACCAACATGTACGAGGATTTAAAAAAAAATTCACATCATTCGTTCTATACCTAGGCGCGCACCGTATAAGGAACAAATTGTTAAAGTGAAACCTTTTACAACATATTTTGGCAGTTTAGTGTGATAAAATGTGTTTACTACAAGTAGGCTTGCCATGCGAATTATTTTCCCCGAACACTGTCCTTTTTCGAAGGACGTTTGGGGACATCTAAGGGATTTTTCAGTTTTGGCTGATGTTTTGAAGAAATTGTAATTTTATTACTATATTATATTTATTATTTACTAAATATGAAATTGTCGCGTGTGGCACGCAGGTCGTAACGCATGTGAGTCAGAAAGCAATTGATGGCCCTCTCTTTCATTTTAATTTATTTATTTGGTTTATTCCGCCTGGGCGCTTTTGAACGCCTCCACGCTTCGTTCCCGCAACGCTCCAAACAGTGTGTATGAATCACTATGTATTATTTTCCATAGAGACTATGCTGTATCCGGGGTTATGGACGGAATGTTCCTAGTTTTTTGTTCATTGCTTTTAGTTTCTTTAGATTTCTGATGGAATCCCTAACTTTGAGCACAAGATTATACTTATTTGTGGAACACACTGTAAAATATCATCCAATAAAATATAGCATATTATAATATAATAGCAAAATACTAAATTACCTGGCATTTTGGTTGTCTAGGCTCAACAATTAGTTTAAAAGTATGTCTTATTGGGTTATTGTCATGAAACGTGGCAAAACCTGAGCTGTTATATTCCTTACTTCTCTGATCTAGCATAATTTCCAGTTGACCCTCTTTCAAGGATGTACATCCAACTGGACTGTTGGTCAAAACACTGAATCTGCTCTTCTCATCTTCTATATATGCCATTGTCGGCATCGGATAAAAGTTGCCTTGTATGGGCAACTTCTTCAGCGTTTTTCTTCTTAGGAACTGAAAACAATAAATATTAAACATATACAGTATACGAGCGTTTCCTTTTATATTTCGGAATTGGGCAAACCTAGTGCTGCCACCTGGCAACTAACATCGTTATCGTAAAGATATACATTTATGACGTTGTATTTACTTAGAACGTTTTGACATAAGAGTGCTATTTGTGTTGTTTGCAGTAACTTGAAAAGTTCATATCGGCCCACAAATGGAATTATATCCTGCGATTATTTTTTACAACTTTCAACGTGGATTAACTCAACAATACATCAATGAATCTAATTCGACCTCTGTGGATAAAGCACCATCAAGGACCAGTGTTTATCGATGGTTTACCGAATTCAATCCGTGGCCGTATTTCGCTCAAGGACGAATTTCGTGAAGGTCTTCCAAAATCGGTTGTTCAGGAAAAACACTGATGCGGCGAGTGAACTGATACTGACAAGATCGTCCCGTGACTAATCGTGAGAATGAGGTAAACAAAATTGTTTGCGTTGGTTCCCACATAATTTGACAATCGCTCAAACACAGGCTCGTGTCAATTGGTCGCAAGAAAGGCTCAAAAAATTCGGTGCTTCAAAACACGTGTATATGACATGGTGACAGGCGACTAATCATAGATCTATGCGTATGAGCCAGACAGTAAGCAGCAGTCTATCCTATTGGCAAACCAAACATAACAAAAGTTGTTCGTGCTCGAAGTTTTTCGAAGCAAATATTCGCCTGTTTTTTGGAAAAACTTGACATGTCTCAACAGTACCATTGGTGCAACGTAGAACGTTCAGTTATGACCATTTGTTTGCCGTAAGTCTTCGGAGAAATGAGGAAAACCAACCGCCGAAGACAGATTATTATCCACCACGATAACCATGATAATGCTCTTACACATCTGCTCGAACTAGTGACTTTTTGAACACTAAAAATGTTGATTTGATAAGTTATCCGCCATAGAGTCCTGACTTTGCACCCAATGACTTCTTTTTTATTCCCGAACATCAAAAATAAATTACGAGGTCAACGTTTTTCAACACCGGAAGAAGCGGTTGATGCGTTCAAAATGCATGTTATGGAGACACCTTAATCTGGAAAAAGTGCTTCGAAAACTGGTTCACACGCATGCAAAGGGGTATCACTGATCTCCATGGAGAATATTAAAAAAACCAAATAGAGCCATTTTCGATGAGAGACATTTGTTTTCGTTCTCTAATCCCAAAATATAAAAGGCCAGCCTCGTACAGTTGTACCCATCACAGTCTAGATTAATTAAAGAGGTAAACGATTTTTGGGTTGCAGTTTTGTAGGTCTTATTTCGGATTAAAAAAAAAACCTTTGCATTTATCGGATGCAGCTACTCTTTATTTTCACCCATGGCTTCCACTATACCTTACACATGAGAAGCTGTTTTGCGATATGTTATCAGCCAATATGGGTTGCAGCTTTTTTTGAAAATCGATTTTTTTGTACAAAAAAAAATTGTAGATGTTACAAAGCACTTCAATAGATGTAGGTGTGGTGTTGCCACATCTCCAAACTCCCCCCAACATCTAGGAATTCTTGCACAATCCGGCAACACCCCCTCCCTAACCCCTGGGGGTGCCTGGATTGACTCCCCACAGGCGAAGTCTCAACCCTCTAGGACCAAAAATAACGAAGTTACCAAGTTGTACCCCGTCGAAACGGATAACTGAGATCTGCGCATCCCGAACAGCCTGCGTATACAGGGTGTATATACAGGCTGTTCGGAATGCACAGATCTCAGTAATCCATTCCGATAGGGTACAAGTTGGTAACTTCTTTATTTTTGGTCCTAGAGGATTGAGACTTCGTCGGGGGGGGGGGGGGTCCACCCCAGGCACCCTGGGGGGTTACCAGATTGTGCAAGAATTCCCAGATGTTGGGGAAGTTTTTGGAGATGTGGCAACACCGCACCTACATCTATTGAAGTGCTTTGTAACACTGCCCCCCGCCTTAAGACTGTTCGTCCCGAACAGTATTTACCGGCCGCCAACTTGGGCGTTCGTTGCCTCGATAGGGACTCAACCTCACTATGTGAACAACTTTGGGTTTAGTTCTTGGAGACAGCTGGATTCTGTAGACTAGGTCGTTAATTTTCTTAGTCACCAAGTATGTCCCTTCCCATGGTTTCTGAAGTTTGGGACTGAGGCCCTTTTTCCTTGTTGGTTAGTATAGCCACACTGCATCACCGTCCTTGAATGTATGGGGTGTTGCTCTGCGATCCAAGCGCATCTTCATCCGGTCACTGCTTAAGAGGAGCCTATCTCTGATACATCTGTGTATAGTGCGCAGTTGCCCTTCTAGGTCAGCTACATACTCAGGTAACGTAGCTAGGTCCGCTATGTCCTCATTTGGTGGTTGTCTCGTCATGTAGATTGGTAACTGCATCTCTCTGCCGGTCAACATCATGGATGGGGTGTAGCCGGTAGATTCATGCTGAGAGCTTCTGTAAGCTAGGAGGAGCAGGGGCATCAGCTTGTCACAGTTTCTCTGATTCTCATCGACAAACATAGCAAGATACTGGTTGATGGTTCTGTTATGCCGTTATACCATGCCGTCTGATTGAGGGTGGAGTGGCGATGTTAGTGTTTTCTTTATGCCTAGCAAGTCCATTAGGCTCTTCCAGACTTCTGATTCGAAATTCTGGCCCTGGTCGGTGTGAATCTCCAAGGGTACGCCATGCCGCGATATGACATTTTCCAACAGGGCTTCTGTTACAGTCGTTGTCTCTCGGTTGGGGATCGGTGTAACTTCAGGCCATTTTGAGAAGTAGTCCATCGCCACCATTATATATCTGTTCCCAGATTCGGTGATTGGAAAAGATCCTGCGATGTCTACGGTAACTCTCTTCCACGGTGTACCTGAGATTTACTGCATCATTTTTCCTCTGGATCGGGTCTTTGGTCCTTTCTTTGAAGCACATTGGTCACACCTTTTGCACCATTCTTCGACGCTTCTTCGGAAGTTTATCCAATAGAAGCGGTCTCTGACTCTGGCGAGGGTCCTGTTGACCCCAAAGTGGCAACCACTCCTACCATTGTGTAACTCATGAAGAACACTGTCTATGCACACTTGGCACAACGGTCTGGTATATACAGTCTCTACCATGGGCAGTTTCCAATTTTCGAGTGATCAAGTCATTCTTTAGACACAAGGAGTCCCATTGTAGCCAGTAGCCTTTAACCTCCGCCCCAAACCCGGACACATCGTGCCACTCAGGTCTTTTTCCCTTTTCTAACCATTCTCTAATATTTTTCAGGTCTGGATCTGTCCTCTGTGCATCTCTGATGCATTCACGATTTACGTCTAGATCCGTATCATTCTCATGTTCCGTCACCATGAGTTGTTTGATCTGATGAGTTACTTGTCGATCTCTTTGTTCTTTTGTCGCCGTTTTTCGTCTTCTTCGCGTTGCTTCTTGAGGTCTTCTTTATCTTCTTGTCGTCGTTGTTCGTCTTCTTCGCGTTGTCTTTTTAGTAAGTCCATCAATTTTTTGATTTCAGCCAACTCGCCGTAGTCAGTCGATCTGGTGTTAAAAGACTTCGTTTATTTGGCCTTACAATCACTAATCTGGACAAAAGTCACTACAGATTAGTGATTGTAAGGCCAAATAAACGAAGTGCTTTGTGAGAGAGACATTCTAGAACTTTTATTGTATTCGTAGTTAAAGAGTAAATAAAGTTGTTTTGTTAAAATTTAAAGTCTCACTTATCCAGAACCCGGAGAGAACGCAACAGTACACTTGGAGAACCCAAATCACAACACACAGACCTGACGATCGTTTCACTAATTACGTTAGCGTCATCGGAAGATGAAAAATTCTAAACTCTTAACTACTAAAGATTGTGTTTATAGTACGTGTCAGGTCAGGTCAGGTCACACAGATAGCGCATTTTGCAAATATTCTTCATATGAGCGCGAAGTAGCTCTCCCTGAAACCCATATCCAATGTCACTTTGAGACTTATTTATATGTTTAAATATATTTCATATACATATTCCATTACTACATTTTGGATTATTATATAAATTTGAAACACCTGCACAATATTTTATTAAAATGCATTTTTTTTGGGTAAAAGCTCATGTATATGTACGTACACTTCAGTTCTAAGGATTAACATTGACTATTAATAAAACTAACCTGATATCCATTTGCATCAGTAAAAAAGTCTCCTTTATTATTTAAATTTGTTGATAATCTCATGACCAATTCAAAATTTGATGTTTTGGATATATCCACAATATTTTGTATTTCAATTCCCAATCCGTCTGCACCTATAAGGATTTAAACAAAGTTTAAATTCAATTTAAAAGGTTTGAATATCAAAAGATTATATTATTGTTTTGCTAGAAATTATGAGTTGTACCAGGAAAACTATGAAATGGAGTTATCCAAATATCATAAAAGGCAGTACATTGGTACATCTAATTGAAACATACTATATCTGGTAACAGAGGTACATAGTTGGGAGGCAACAAAATTACTGGATTTCGCACAAAATGGTATAATATTAACTCCTTATTTACATTTGGTTATAAATAATACATTTTGAATTAAGACGGGTTTTTTTTTTCTTGAAGGAGTGAAGAATTTCACTACCTGAACCAGACGCCGTAGTGTGTGGGAATTTGAGGTAGTGTGGGTTTAGCGCCAACTAAACTTCCCTACCTAGAGTACCGGACCTTGGTCGATACCTTTGTCGAAATGACTTCACAAATGATGTTGGGATTTTGAATTCTATTTGCCGCAGGGGCTTTATCGAGTCAGGACAAGATTTGGACGCTTATGCCTTAGTGGAAGTTGTTCATCTTAGTCAGCCACACTACAGAGAAGAGCATTTGGATGGTAAGCGGCTTTTGCAAACTGAGTGGTGAATAGTTGAGTTGTAAACTTAAGTATTGAGGGGATTTTCAGATTAGAGTGAATCTGACTGTTTCTGACAAACCACGGAGCTCTGGTAACCATTCATACAATTTTATTCGGGATGATTTGAAGGGTCTAGATGTGTGTGTCAACCGCAGCGGCGCATGCAGAAGATGCATCAAGGTTGACCGGATAATGACTTTGTACTTGCCAAAGGAACCTGATTGTTGTCTAGTGATATGTTATCGTGAGGTGTGTGTCTCCTCTTAGAGAATAGGACACTGCTGAGCAGTTGTCGGGGTTTATGGCTAGACATGATTTCTTATACCATTCTTGCAGCACGTCTACGGCAGTTTGTAAAGGTTGGATTATTATCCTCGACTGCGCGGAGCTGCTCCTATGGTTTGTACCAATCTCCCGATACCGCGTGAGTACTCTGATTGTGAGACTGCAAATTGTAAGGCCACCTGAGCCTGTGACAACCCTACTTCCACAAATGCTATGGCATTTGGGGCATTTTCGCTTCATTTAATCTTACTAAAGATGGATAAGGGGGTAGCAGTGGTGGGGAGGCCAACGCCAAGCAAGTAGGCCACCATGGGCCCTTTTTGCTCTACTCCTCCTCGGTTCCGTCGCCAAACCGCCTCGACCTCGAGATGAAGGCCGTGACGGTCTTCAATTGGACGGTACTTACCGGATTCCTCTGCAGAGTCCTCGATCAGAACAATTCTGCTCGAAGACTCCCAAAAGCCTCGCATTCGTACACGTAGTGGTAGGACGTTTCCTCATCTCGCCGCATTCCTGGCGAATGGGATCCCTCTCTGCGCCTATCAATGTGAGGTGTCTTCTAAGGGCGCAGTGGCCTGTGAGCACCCCAAGGATGCGGCGAAGCGTAGGTCGACTCATTCCGAGTAGTCAGACAGCTTTATCTCTGTCCGGCCCCTCCACGAAGTCCCTCGCCTGCCTGCAGCCACCAACCGACCCCCAGTTCATTGCTTCCTCTGTCCACCTGTCTAAGGCGACGGAGACCGACTTCCCACTTATAGCTATGGCCGGCTCCGGGCCACAGAACGGCCGCCGGGATCGAAGCCTGGCGAGATTATTCGCGACCTCATTCCCCGCCACGCCACAGTGTCCCGGAACCCATACTAGTTGTACCTCCTTTGTCCTGGCTAACCCTCTGAGGGCGTCAGCGCACTCCTGAACCAGTGTAGACCTGATTCTGGCCGCGCAGACTGCCCGAAGTCCTGCCTGGCTGTCCGAGCAGATGTACACACATTTCTCGGGACTCCTCTTCACATCTTGTCTGTTGGCCACAGACAGGATAGCGTACACCTCTGTTTCGAATGCCGTGGTATATGCGCCAAGGGCATAGCTCTCCCGCACCCCCAGGCCCTCGATGCATATTCTGCCCCGGAGGATTGCTGGTCCTCCAGCCGCGATCCGTCGGTGAAACAGACCAGGCTTGCGGGCTGGAATTCAACCTCATTTTCCCTCCACTGCTCCCTACTGGGGATCCTGAGGGTATATAGCCTAGTCAACCTAATATCATCCTCGGCATCCCGCACCTTTATGGCGGAAATCAGAATTTCCTTTTCCACCTACTTGGCGACTCTTGCATGCCCTATTACTGCTCCCTCTCCGCACCAGTTTCCTACGTTTCGCATTCTGAGATGCGACGCCATTGCCTCCCTCCTGACACAGATGGGAATCGGTGGCAGCATCAACAGGACCTCTAGTGCGGCTGAGGGTGTCGTCCTCATAGCGCCTGTGATACCCAGGATTGCCAGCCTTTGGAGTTTGGCCAGCTTCCTGCTGGTAGTTTGGTTCACACCGCACCACCAAACCAACGCCCCATAGAGGATTCTCGGCCTGGCGATCGCAGTGTAGATCCAGTGAAGGATCCGATGATTAACTCTCCAGGTCCTCCCTATCACTCGACTCAGCTGCCAGAGGGTCGCTACTCCCTTCCTTACAACCTGTTCTATTTGCGACCCCCATGTTAGTTTGGAGTCCAGGATCACCCCCAGATATTTGACCTCCCGCCTTAAAGCTAAAGGTTTTCCCAACATCACGGGCGCCCTAAACCCCTCTACCTTCCTCTTCTTGGTATGTAGGATCATCTCCGTCTTCGCCGGGTTTACGGAGAGTCCCAGCTCACCACACCACGTTTCGATTATGCTACAGGCAGCTTGCACGCACTCACAGACGATGCCAAGGAATTTGCCGGTGACTAAGACCAGCCCAACTAAAGATGGATATCTACAACTTTTAATTCAACCGACATAAACAAAATAAAGAGCTGTCAACTTGTAATTCATTCGTTTGCACGCCATTCTTTATAATTCCATGGAGAAAAATGCAAAATGTTTACAAAATTGAATATCTCTGGAGCGGTCCAAAATAAACAGACGAATAAAAAAACGAAGTAAACAGAAAACATGAGGCTATAGCACTGTACAATCTGCCTAGGTACCCTGATATTGCCCGCAGAAAGTGTTAAACATTGATGAGAAAACATGGCGGTATTTAATGCCCTGTACAACATGATTACTTTATTTTTTGGGCATCTCTTGACTATTAAAAATCTGCATTAATAGAGCTACTATGATAGATTTGTACTTGTGGTAAAAAGATCTAATTGGCTCACGAGATGGAAAAATATTCAGTCATAATATGGGGAATATTCAGGTTGTGCGTTAATTTTGCAGTGCAGTGTTTTTCTTTTCTTCATATGACACTTGTTTCAAAATATTTTCGGATTTGGACATGGCTCATCATCCTCCATACCACAAACCACCACAGTTCTTGATGCAGCCTTATTAAATAATAGGTAATGATTTATAAGATATAATTTAATACTAAACGTTTGTGATGAAACCTGTTTAGCCTGGCGACAAATTACAAGCTTTTATAAAGTGTATAAATATTATTTTTATACCACTAGATCAGCTCGCTAAAACATTAATATTACATAATGACTTGTAACATGGCCAACGGTATACTATATTTCACTTTGACAATTAAAGTAATACTTAATACCGTCGTAGAGACTATTTCTTTACCTAAAGCTACCACAATAGGGAAGATAATAAGCATTTGTAAAGCCAGAGAAAAAGTATGTACTTACGTCTATATTTAGTATGATTTCACCAAGTTAGGACAACAACAAATTAATAAATTTAGTAACAATATTTTTTTCACTTTGTTTTATATATTTAAATAAGACATACCTGTTGTATTATGTATGACTGTATTGTGAAAGACGTATGGTATTTTAGTGCTAATGCTGGAAATAATAGGACCCTGTACAATGGTTACCACTGCATTTGATTTGTTAACCGATTCTGCCTCACCTTTGGGTAAAAACAAATGTGCTCCACTAACGTTGTTTGTGTACCTATTAAAATAATAAATGTTATTGTCTTAATAATAGTAATATACAATAGAATAGTAACAATTATGTATTGTATACAGGTGTCACATTTATGCTTCAAACAATCCGTTTGAGTGTACCTACCGGGCGCTAAAATTATGTGAGTTTGTCGTATCACATTTTTTCCTAGATGCTTCTTAACTGAAATACAGGGTGTTGAAGTTCTATAAAAAAATAATAAATGAAACCAAATATTTTTTTTGGAAAAAAATGTTACCCAGATTTATAAGACAACAATTTTGTAAATACGATATTAATGACCGGCGAGGCATGTTTTACGAAAAACAGTGCAATAAACCTACACTATCCCATGAATGGAGTGACAAAAATCCACGTGCTGTCATTGTTAAAAATTCACAATACCAGTTTAAAATCAAAGTCTGGGCTGGAGTTGCTGATAACTGTCTCTTAGGACCGATTGAGCTACTTTAGCGTCTGCATGGGCCTCATTATTTGGATTTTTATTAAAATACGCTTCCACAATTACTGGAGGATGTTGATTTGGCTACGCGAAGCGAAATGTGGGTTATGTACGATGGTGCGCCATCACATTATATTTTGTAGGTGCGGCAATTTTTAAATAATCAGTTTCCAAGACGCTGGATTGGAAGTGGTGAAGAGACACCAGTAAAATGGCCACCAAAATCACCTGATCTTAATATCCTTGACATTCATTTCTGGGGATTTATGAAAGGCAAGATTTATGCTACATATCTATAGAAACTCGACAGGAACTATGGAAACTCATTTTGCATTTGAATACATCGGATCTTATTCGCCAAGATGTCTCAGTTCTGTTTGGGGCAAGGCAGTCTCTTACTCGTAGCGTCAACTTATGTGTAGAAGTTAACTCCCAACAATTTGAGCATCTTTTGTAATTAAGATTTATATTTTTATTACTATTGCGATTTTTGTTACTGTGTTATTTTTATTTCGGCGTTTTAATTTTCACTTATCGTAATTTATCTTAGGCTGTTTTTTGTTAACAATTTCAGAATAATGTATTTTTGATTTCAGGCCCGATATTGAATCAAATTGGAAATAATGCACAACTGATAATGTTTCCTTTAGCTCGAATAAAAAATCATTATTAGTATGCAGTCATTCTCCGATATTATGTGTTTTTTGGACTCAACGATAGCTGAATTTATATTTCTTTTGTAGAAATTCAACAGCCTGTATTTCAGTCAACAAGCGTCTAAGAGAAGAATAATATACGAAAAACTAACATTATTTTAGCGCAAGGTACTCGCACAAGGATTGTTTTGAAACTTTGATTGTATTGAAAAAAACACCTTTACCCAAACACACAAAGCGTTAAATGAAAATGACGCAAATAAACGACTGATCTCTGCATGCATTTATGTATTTCGTTTCATTAACGACGACTTATTTCCACGACTATAGCCAATCATCGACACTAGGAAGCAGTTTTACTGCACAATCCTGGAAATTTTACTGAAACCTTTATTTTCTGCAAGGAGACTAGCAGTATTTCACTATGACATACTGGATAGGCGCGCGGCCGTAAAGTTTGGATTCTTGCTTGGAAAAACTGGCACAAAAACTCTTGAAATGTTAAAAGTCTGGACGCAGCAAGTGCGTTATGGTAGTGAATTTTTATTTAAATGTTTTAAATAGCAAATATGTGTTTTTTAAAGAAAGCAGGCATCAAATTTGGTTACCAGTATGATCTATATAGTAGAAACAATGCATCATATATCATCAAAATAACTTTATATTTGATGATGTACGAAAATGTTTCGAAAATAAACTAAAATGTTCCCTAAAAAACTAGTTTCCTGGCCAACGAACCTTATAGATTAATAGCAAATTGAGCTATTCAAATTTGAAGCATTTAATAAAAATTCGCTACCATAACGCCCTTGCTGCGTCCCGAATTTATTTTCTTACAAACATGCATTATAATTACGTGGTCGAAATTAGATACATTAAAAGTCAGCTCAGAACTAGCACGGACCGGGGAATCCGACTATCTAATTAAAACAAAGCATTGTTTAGTCTGTTTGGACTGAGCAGATTTTAATAAAAATTTGCTACCATAACGCACTTGCTGCGTCCCGAATTTATTTTCTTACAAACAGATTAAAATTACGTGGTCGAAATTCGATACATTAAAGGTCAGCTCAGAGCTGGCTCGGACTAGCGGAATCCGAATGTCTAATTAAAACAAAGCATTGTTTAATCTATTTGGGCTGAGCAGATTTTAATACAAATTCGCTACCATAACCCGTTTGCTGCGTCTCGAATTTCTTTTCTTACAAACATGCATTATAATTAACGTGGTCGAAATTAAATACATTAAAAGTCAGCTCAGAACTGGCACGGACGGGGGAATCCGACTGTCTAATTAAAGCAAAGCAATGTTTAATCTATTTGTACGGGGCAGATTTTCCTGGTTAACGAACTTATCCAAGCCACTTGCAAAAGGAAGGTATTCACCAAATTTAATCAAAATTGGCTCATTATTTTTTGAGTTATCAATGTGATACATATATATATATATATATATATATATATATATATATATATATATATATATATATATATATATATATATATATATTATATATAGTGTCACATTTGTCTATGAGAATTAAGTTTATGGACTTTGTTACTTCTATGATCAGTTGTAGTATGTTGGTAACAGCGAACACTCTGGAATGATATTTCTAGAAAGGACCAGAAGTAGCAGGTGTAGAACAATGTAGAAGGTCTAGAATCACTATTGACAGTATAAATAGGCGAGGGGTAAGTTAGAGTATTAAGCAAGTCAGCAGTAAGTGTTGGTGTATAAGAAGCGATCATAGAAGGCGGATAGTGGAATATAGTTCTATGGACATTTAGTAATAGAGATAAATATTTTAGTTGATGTGCTTATGGTGTTGAAAAATAGTTGGTTATAATAAACAATAGTTTAAAAAACTTTGTTTTGTTAGTCAACAAACCCAGAACCCCGTAGAACGTAACAACTGGTGGTGGGATTTTCAAGCTGTTAGCGGAAATATTTTCCAGAATATTCGTTAAAAAACGTGGAAATTTCCAGAATCTCTGGAAGATCAGTGTCACCAGTAATTCATAACTGGGTGTTTGCAACAGAATAAACTGTTTACCGGCTTTAAGTACGTCTATATGCCTAAGACACGTAGCGCAACAGCCAATATGGACACCCAGCTATTGGAATTGATTAAAGAAATGAAAGAAGAAGCCAGAAAAAGACATGAAGAAGCCAGAAAAAGAGACGAAGAAGCCAAAGAAGAAATGAGAAAAAAAGACGAACAGACAAGAGGAACTGAGAAAAAGAGATGAAGAAGCCAGAAAAAGAGACGAAGAAGCCAAAGAAGAAATGAGAAAAAGGCGAAGAGACGAGAGAGGAACTGAAAAAAAGAGATGAAGAAACAAAGAAAATTCTGCAAGAACAAGCAAGCAGAATTGAGAATATTACTTTATGTGGGGACGAACGTATGAAGCAGGTAAAAGACGACATCTTCCAGCAAGTAGAAAGCCGAGTAAGGGATATCAGCGACAATGTACATGACAAACTGACTGGTATACAAGAAGAAGTTCAGCAGAAAATGCAATCACTAGAAAGGAGGTGTGATACCCTAGCCAAGGGAAACATCTGACTCGAAGATAGCCCGGTCGTAAGAATTAAGGTCCCACATTTGATTGCTCAGTCCCATGAGGTAATTATCTACGCCAGTCGAAACCGCTGCTACAGCAAATGGTTGGAGAGAGAGAGAGAGAGAGAGAGAGAAAGCGACCTCGTTGATAGAAGCTCTCAGAGGAGATGCTCTAGATGTGCTTCAAGGTATTCCCAGGGAAGAACCACTGAGTTTTAACAGCGTTAGACATCAATTAGAGAAGAGGTTTGGCGACCAGTATTTACAACAATTGTATCGATTGCAGTTGAAAAATCGTTGTCAGAAATCGGGCGAGTCTCCAACATGTCCACGCTGACGTCACACTGACGCGATTAGCCTACCCCATAGCTCCGATGGAGTTTTTAAACCAGCTGTCAGTCGCTGTAAACCTCCATTGACACCATCAGAGATACCGACACGCAACAGGCGCTGAGGATAGCAAGACACAAAAACTTGAACGACGCTTTGGCACATTCCTTGGAGTTTGAAGCGGTAAAGCAAGCGTCAGAAAGTCATGTGAATGTTCGCAGTCTTCAAGCCCAAGAATAAAATAAAACAGATTCGTCCAAGGTCATGTAGCTACTATAGAAAGTAGCAGAACAAGTAAGGCCTACGTCTCATGGACACCCAATAAGAGCTCACCGTGCAAATGCTTTTCGCTGCTGGAACTGCGGAAATCATAAACTAGCTACCTAAACAGATAAGCACTTTGCTTACATCTGACCCCAACTTGAAGACAAAATTTATCCGTAGGAAAATTCTGTCTCAATATAAATAGATACTTAAACAGGCAGCATCCTGCTTACACTATACTCGGGACAGCAGCAATGTCTTCCGACAGATTGTTCCAAGCATGAAAAGACAAGATTGTCAAAAAAGCTCTGCCTATAGGAGGTACGGAACGGTTCATTCCTCAGCTTTAACCGGTGTCCTCGAAGTCTTGAATCACTAGCGAGTCGGGCTAATTTGAAAAAAAGTCGGGATATCCCCATTAGTGAGTTTTTTCTAAGAAAATTAAATAAAAACAGCATCGTTCCTAGTACCGAATCCTGAGGCACTCCACTAGCAACAGAAATCCATCCAGAATAACTCCCCCCCACTCTAACAGAGAATCTGCGTCCAGTCAGAGATGCCCCCATCCAGTCAAGCAGTCGGCCACGAATTCCACTGTGTTCTAGTTTGTATAACAGTAAGTTGTGCCATACTCTGTCGAAAGCCTTACTGAAGTCCAGGTAGACAATATCAAGAGGAAGCTTAGAGTCAAGGTAGTCGAATTTACTCGTTGATGGCGGCTAGCAGATTAGTGATGACAGATCCACCCGGGGTAAAGCCATGCTGTGTTGTAGGTATGATTTCGTGCTGGATGAGGAAAGGGAGTAAGTAATGTAAAGATCTAGGCACCCACAGTTGCTTAAAGATACGTAAATAAATAATTTTCTTTACCTTGCAAAACTCAGCTGCACTGGGACCGTGTGGCCATTCACGTTTACTGATTCCAGAAAACCATTTTTATTAAACAAAGCAATCAATATTCTATTTTTAAGCATTATTTCCCAAGGATGGGGGTACGTATCTACATCAAATATTTCCGGTATTTTCATGTGTCCTTGGAAGTTGTAGATTTGGACGGATGAAAAGGTGGTCATGCTGAAACAGACAATTTTAAACCTGACGTTTCGTCTACAGCAGCATTTTAAAGATAATGTGGTAGCGGTAGACGTTTAAGACTGTTGAAGACTGAAGAATTATGGTAGCAAATTTTCATGAAAATATTTTAGAATGTGAAAAATAACAAAATGATTAGGTTCAGAAATATAAAATTGTTTTGATTGGATTGACTAGCGGGTAAACTCGTCCAAGCGATTAACAAACGTGAAATTATAAATTTGGGAGGTACGTTCCTTTTTTAAATAACTTAGATAAGTTCGTTAGTCAGCCTGATCAAATCAATTTTTATACAAAAGTTTTACATTTTTTCCGGAAAATTTTTGCATCTTAGAAAATAACAAAGTTATTTTATTAGCATTCTCAACACAAGTTTATAATATACAATTTCATGTTTCTAGCTTTATAGAGAATCGAGTTACGTGCATTTATGTTTTTCCTCTGGAAGGCCAAAAGAGAGGACAAGGTTCAACGTTTTTGTATGATGAGAACAATGTATTCCACTCCACTGACCATATAAATTCTGCGACGAATTTTCGCTAAAACATATTCTACGAAAAATAGCTCGAAGTTTGTTTCCTCAAAGATTACCAAGAACGTTTTTTGCAAAGAACAATTCTACGATAGTATGCTAAAACAATTTGCTATAAGAGTTTATTGAAATTCTCTTTAAAAAAACTGTAGCCACGAAAATGCGCTAGGACAGTGATTCCCAACGTGTTCCACGGCTCTCCGGGAACCGCGAAATATTCCAAATGCTTCATAATTAATTAAACTATTAGACAATAGACCAAGACATTTAGCCTAATGTCTAATTAAGTAAATAACAAAATTTCCTTTTATCCACTAATCCCTAACTCATATAGGACAAACGAATAGACGCGTCCACAATAAAACTTACGAACATACCCTCGCAGTTCGATAGGGTGAAAACCATAGCCCCAGTCTGCAACTTCAAAACTAAACTTATCTGTCAAGCGATCGAGATCGAAAAATGTCCCTATTCTATAAATAAAAGAGATGATGGTATTCGACTTTGGATTACCTGGAAACGTCCGTCTAGGCAGGAAACACTGCAACTTGTCCATAATGATGGAAAAAGTATTCTCTACAAAAAGCACCAATACAGTTTCTTTCTAAAATTTGTCGATTAATTGTTATTAAGAATTTTCTTTAGATCCATTGACTGCTGAATTTATTTTATCGGCAATTTTACAGTTTCCTATATGAATAGGAAACATTTCTGCTAGTCTATTATGATAGAAAAGAATTCTCTACAGGAAAGGTTTATGCACTTTTCTTTTAAAATGCACTGATTCATTATTTGCAATCTTTTATTGTTCTTCCATAAGCGCAATGTTAAATTTGGAAGAAACATGGCGGCCGAATTACCTATGGCCACACTGTCTCTATCAAGTCACTGTAGTTAAATGTGCATGCTAGCACCAACTATTATTGGCGGGAAAAAGTTCGCCAACTGGTGGAAAATCCGCCATTTTGGTTTACGTGCACCGCGGGCAAATTGTGAAATGGAAATATGAGCGGCTGTTCGGCAGCGCAGTTCGGATACATGTCGACGTTGCTTAATTGGAGTTAAGCAACGTCAAGGCACGGTGAATTCCTGGATGGGTGACCGATTTGGGATCTCATCCGGGTCTGGTGTTTTTAGAATTTTTTTTAGTGAATTTTCGTACTAACACTTTTTTAGGCAAAGTTTCGTAAACCGTTTTATGTAAATCTATGTAAAAATAATATTTAGCAAATTTTCGTAAATACAAAATTGTTCCTTTTGACAAAGAAAAAATTTAATGACCTTTTGTAAACAATTTTTTATAGCAAATTTTCGAGGCAACAATTCTTTTTAGCGTATTTCAATAAGTTCTCACAGCAAACGGATGCAGTAAATTTTCGTAGACTTTTTTGTGTATTTTCAGGTAAGAACGTTTTTGCGAATTTACTAGGATAAATTTTCAGCGAATTTTTGTATAACAATTTTTGATCCATGAAGTTGAATAAATTGTTTTTATCGTACAAAAACTTTTAATATTGTGATCTGTTTTGATCTCCTAACGGAAAAAACTCAATTTGCTATTTTTAGCAAATTGAGTTTTATCTTTAGCTAGAAACTTAAAATTTGGTTTTTACTAGTCTCTATAAAGGCAACTTGTGTTTAAAATTTTACTAAAATAATTTTGTTATTTTAGAAAATTACAAAAATTTTCCGGAAAATCATAAAATTTTCCCAAAAAACAATGGTTTCTTCGAGCTGGATAACGAACTTGTCTAAGCAATTTAGATAATGGAAAGTACCTGCTAAATTTATAGGTTTTGCTTCGTTAATCGCTTGAATGAGTTCGTTAGCCAACCCAATCAAATCGGGTTTCCGGAAGAAAGTTTACTCGAACAAATTTGTATTTTATTATTTTCCGTGATTTGAAACATTTTAATGAGAAATCGCTACCATATGCACTTGCTGCGTCAACACTTTTTTACTACCATCTAATATATTTGACAAAATACTTACGGTAATATATTGTTTCCTGTTAAACCAACAATAAAATATGAAACTAATCCAAATGCTGCAACATCGGCAACGAAATGTAAATGATACTTATTCAGAAACAGTGTGCCATCATTTTCAAATGCAGGAGATATCTGACATGGTATTCTTTTACGATTATAATCTAGCACCTGTATAAAATAATTCAAAATTAAAGTTACGAAAAAATTCCAGAAAACATTCCCGCCACTACGACATCAAAAAGTGGAGAATATGTCGTTTAAAACATTATTGCACACAAATCAGTTTCAAAAAGTTCTCTGATGTGGTTGATTTATAACCACAAAATGAAGTAATTAGCTTAAGAATGTCGAAAAATACCGTGTTTACAAAATTGTCTCGTATGTTGACCCAGTGAACTCTAATATAATTCACTGGTTAAACCCGCCGCTTCGAGGTCCAGTCACTTTGTTTTAGAAAAGATGCCACTAATTAAGATATTTGTTGATATCTTCACACTAGTCATAAACTTATCTAATTAATAAATAATAATAATAATACTTAATAATAAACAAATTAAAAAATAATTTAAATAATTAAATGATTATAATAATAGTAAAAAATAATTAAAAGTTATTGCCTTTTAATGAATTTTTAAAAAAACATTCACAACTTTTGAATTATCAAAAAATTTCTTCAAATGAGCGCGAACTAGGCCCCCTAGATCCCCCTAGAACCCTATATATATATATATATATATATATATATATATATATATATATATATATATATATATATATATATATATATATATATATATATATATATATATATATATATGTATGTATCACACCGATAACTCAAATTTTCTGAGTTCCTTCGTTTTGCAAGTGGCTTGGACAAGTTCGTTAGCCAGGAAAATCGGTCTACGCTTTCCAGAGAAATGTTGTGTTTTTGTGTTTTCTTTCGGAAAAACTTATATCTCCGGAAATGACAAAGTAAGGGCAACCCAATTTGGTACGCGCATTTGTATTACCTAGAGCGAACCATGTACAAAAATTTAAGTCTGTAGGTTTAAAGACAAAAATGTATGGGCATTTAAAGGAAAAAAGAGTCAAAGTCGCGATTTGAAACGTCAAAATTCGCAACATTCAGGCAAAGAATCTTAAACAAATGCGGATTATGTAAAGAAAATGTCGCAAGAAGAGTGTTCTGCAAACCCTCAAGTTTCAGCTTCAACCGTCATTGTCCTTCATTTTACTAAAATATTTCCAGACATTTCAACTCAAATAGACCCTTTCTTTGATGCTTTGGCGGTAGTTTTAGTTAAGTTTATGGTTTAACGGTCTATATTTGTTAGCTAATTTTCGTAGAAAAAATTCGTTAATAGGGAGATCGCGACTTTTGAGTTTTAGAAAGATTTTTTCAAATGAGATCAAACTTGGCTCTCTAGAATCCTCATCCGGGTTTAGTTTCAGTTTGTATCTGTTTACATATCGAGTGTGACGCATTTCTACGGTAAAGCTCAATATAATTGTTATTATACAAGATACGAGAAAAAGTAGAATACGTTAATTAAGGGTGTCTTGAGCTGCATCTAAAAAATTATTTTGACAATCACAGGCTAGCCCTTAAGTCGTTGCTGATACCTAGAATTGTTTTTCGAACACCCTTATATTATTGCATTTTTTACCGAAATATGATGCATGTTTGTAAGAAAAAAATCTAGACGCAAAAGTGCGTTTTGGTAGCTAATTTTTATTAAATGCTTTAAATTTTAATAACTCAATTTGCTGAACCCAAGGTTTGTTGGGTAGGTAACCAGTTTTCTTAGAAATATTTTAAGTTAATTTTCGGAAAATGTTGGTACATTTTCAACCAATAAGTTATTTTGATAAAATATGGTACATTCTTTCTACTATATAGGTTATACCGGTAACCAGATTGATGCCTGCTTACGTTAGAGAAACATATTTGCTATTTAAAACATTTTTTCATAGTTCACTTGCTGCGTCCAGACTTTTTATATTTCGGGATTGGGCAAACCTAGTGACTACCAACTACGCTATGGGAAAGATTGACATTTTTGATAATTTTGGACGTTATATTTACTCAAAAAGTTTGACGTACGAGCGCTATTTGTGTTGTTTACAATAACTTGAAAAGTTCATGTCGGCAAAAAAATGGAATTAAATCGTGAACATTTTCGTGCAATTATTTTAAAACTTTCGACGTGGATTCACTCAACAACAATGCATTGATTAACTTAATTCGACTTTTGCTGATGAAGCACTATCAAGGACCAGTGTTTAACGATGATTTACTCAATTCAATCGTGCCCCTATTTCGCTTAAGGACGAATAGCGTGAAGGTCTTCAAAATCGGTTGTTGTTCAGAAAAACATTGCTGAGGGCGTGAACCGATACTGCAAGATCGTCACGTGACTTATCGTGGGATTGAGGTAACCTTGGACATTAATGGAACCAGCATACATTCAATATTGTGTGAACATTTGGCCGTAAAAAACTGTTCGCGCTGGGCCTGACATAATTTGACAATCGCACAAAAAGAAGCTCATTTAAATTGGTCCTCAGAAATGCTCAAAGAATTCGACTGCGGTGCTTCACAACATGTGCATGATATCGTGACAGGTGATGAATCGTGGATCTATGTGTATGAGCCAAAAAGTAAGCAGCTGTCTACTGAGTGGGTCTTCCAAGGCGAGCCAAACCCAACATAAGTCATTCTTGTTCAAACCAAATGGTCGCCTGCTTTTTGGGAAAAACCATTGGTGCAATGTAGAACGGTCAATTATGAATGGTACACAACCATTTGTTTTCCACAAGTCTTATGAGAAATAAGGAAAACCAACCGCCGAAGACGAATCATTCTCCACCACGATAATGCGAGCTCTTACACATCGGCTAGAAAAATAACTTTTTAAGCACCTAGTACGTCGATTTGATAAGTTATCCACCGTGTAGTCCGGACTTGGCACCCAATAACTTCTTTTTATTCCCGAACATCAAAAATAAATTGCGAGGTCAACGTTTTTCGACGCCCGGAAAAGCATTGCGTTTAAAACGCCTGTTTTGAGTCACCCCAACCGGAGTGAAAAAAAGTGCTTCGAAAATTGGTTCACATGCATGCAAAAGTGTATTGATTTTCATCGAGAATATTTTTAAAACAGTAAAGCCATTTTCGATTATAAATATTTGTTTTTGTTCTCTAATCTCAAAATATAAAAGGCAACACTCGTATGTTATGTGCTTATGTATTCACATGTAACAAATGTTTATAGCCATTATACCTGTGACTAAATTAACTAAATAGTAAAACATAGTAAAACGTTTTGAATATTTATATTTTGTGGCAAATAGGCAATAAGTCTGAAGCCAAGAGCTACTACTACACACACACACAAAATTGTCTTATATAAAAACAAGATTTCTGGATTTTGTTATTTTTGGATTAAGAATGTTCTGAAACGTATTTCTCGCTTCTCGGTTTAGATCCCATATTTATCGCTCATGGTTAGATTCCTCACGAAAAAATAAGACTTTTTTTCATATCAACATAGCTCCGATTTTGCTTCGTTTCATAACTATGGGGAGGTACATATTTTTTTCTGGTTTATTCTAAATTTCTCTAAAACGACTCTAACAATCCGAATGAAATTTTTGGATGAAGTTATTTAAACTGGTACATATTTTACTGCTAAAAAGTGTGCTTCAAGGCCGTGCATATGTTTTATCAATGCAATAATTTTCATAAAAAACCTCTATACCACTGACTGTGTTTTCTTTTATTAGCATAGTTATGTTGGTCGTTTAATGTCTCTTAAAGTTAGTTCTTGATATTTTGTCGATTTCGATCGATTTTATTAGATAAATGAAATTATGTGGTGTTATGTAGTGTATTGATTTTTTTTAACATTTTTAAGGTCCTTAACTTAAACTATTTACTAGTAAAAGTTCCTGAATGGAATCATAGCAAGTATTGAAAATTGCTACCTGCAGCTTCATTACAAACCCCTCGCAATTCTCGGTGAGTCGGTGCATCTTACCCTGGCACAAATGCTGGTTGTCTGCGTTGTAAACGTTTTTTCTTTAAATGTTTGTCCTGGTGTCTTATAAACAAGCTCCCTTATGTGACCCCCATGGATGAAAATCTAAAGGATTCAAATTAGGAGAACCTGGTGGCCACGCTACTGGACCACCACGACCAATACATCTATGACTGTATGTTTTCGAGAGGTACTTCCTAACATCAACCGCAAAATGTGCCGGTGCAGCATCGTGTTGGACCTACATTCTATTCCTTACTAACACAGGTAATAGTTCGGGCAGATCATTCATCAGAAAAATTAAATAGGACACATAATTCAGTATATGTAGCAGAATAATTGGACGAATAAGATCATTTCCAATAATACCAGCCCAAATATTTACAGAAAACTGATACTGCGAATTTGCTACTCTTAGTAAATAGGAACAGTTATGCAAGTTATGGAAATTAATCATTCCCTTCGTTGTAAATGATGCTTCGTCTATAAAGAGAACACGAGAGAAATGTTGCTCGTTTTACAGCTTATTTAAAAACCACTGACAAATTTCTTGTCCTCGCCCATAATCTCTTGGTAAAAGTTCTTGAACACGTGTGTAGTGGTATATTTTTGATTGCTGTTCTTACCAGAATCTGTGTACGATGCGTAAATAACTCTTATTTCGTTAAAGACGATTCTGGTACTTGTAGTGAGGTTACGTTCTACTGCATTGAGAACTGACTCTTCAACTTGAATAGTTCGTCGGTATCTTCTGCGTCCAGAATTATATTTTGAAGGTTTTAAGACATCGGTTTCCCTTAAAGGTCTGCGGATATGTTCAAAAATATTTTTGCTGGGTGCTATCCGTCCGGGAAACCTGCCGTGATAAATTCTCGCAGCTTCCCCCTCATTTTGCCTCGCTTCTCTATAAACTAATAACATATCAGTTAATTCAGCCAAGGTATAATTGAAAAGGGGCATTTTAAAGCAA
Source organism: Tillus elongatus (assembly GCA_964006375.1). Classification (NCBI taxonomy): domain Eukaryota; kingdom Metazoa; phylum Arthropoda; class Insecta; order Coleoptera; family Cleridae; genus Tillus; species Tillus elongatus. Next base: position 61,586,534 of record OZ023264.1, read on the forward strand.
TAAACAGCATATATCACTTTGTCAAGTAAATCACAATAACAATTTGATTTCTTGAATCAGGCCAGGGCATATTCCATAATTCTACATAACAACATAATTGCATTTATCTCATAAAATAGATTGAAATTGACAAAACATCAAGAGACAACTTTTAACAGGTACTAAACAACCTATATTAATGTGCTAAAAAAAGAAAACAACGTCAGTGGCGCAAAGGTTTTTTTTTTTAGAAAATTCAAAGCTGAAGCTGTCCACACTTTTTTAGCAGTAAATATGTACTAGCCTTAATAGCTTCCACCCTTCAAATTGCATTTGGATTGCTACAGTCGTTTTGGAGAAATTTGGAATTAAAAGAAAAAGATTTAGCAACCTGTAGCTACGCAACGGAGCAAAATCGGGCCTATGTTGATATGAACAAAAAAAGTCTTATTTTCACGTGGAAAATATAAACACGAGTGATGTCACATGTTTTTTTATAACACACTGTATAACAGATACGGATTTTCTTTTTGGTACATTTGACTTACTTACAACCATTAATTTTTTTGAGTTGTTTAAAAGTCATTTTTTTAAACCTATATGTAATGGGAATTACATGCAAGGACACAATTGGACCAAGGGGTCTATGTCATGGCCAGTTCTACACACAATACAGACCACGGATTCACAGGTCTAACTACGGTGGGGGGTACACAGGAGGAGTTATCGAATAGTTATAAAAATAGTGCTGCATATTCAATCATAACTTCTACATAGCTGTGATAATTTACTCTCTTTAGAAAGACATTCTCATGAAATGAATTTAGGGTCCATGACTTGATATCTCAATTCGTTCAAAAGTTATTACCCCTATTAACAGACAGACGTACATGCCGACAGGCCGACAGACCGACCGACCGACAGAAAAAAAAATTTCGATCCAAAATCAAGTTTTTTTATATGTTTTGAGACTTTTACTTCGTTTTAGCAAAAACAAATTTGAAATTTTTGTCAATAATATTCCACCCCCACACATTCAACCCCTAATTTAATTTCAGCATAGAATACTAGTTGTTTTTGATGAAATTAAAAGTTTTGTAATAAATAAACCCTAAAACTTTATATTACTCGAGTTTTAACGAAAAAAAGTTAATTTTCACTAAATCACCCCCCCATTCATCCTCTACCCCATAAAGCGATTTTACCCAAAAACAATCCGAACCATTTGTTTCTCGAGTGCTTACTGTATACCAAATTTGAAGACGATATCTCAATTCGTTCTAAAGTTATCGTGGCTACAAACAGGCAGACGCACAGACCGACAGAAAAAAAAATTTCGATCCCAAGTCCTGTTTTCTATATGTTTTGATACTTTTTACGATGTCTTAGCAAAAAAAAATAATTGAAATTGTTGTCGCCGATGCGATACTTCCACACGTTGTGACGATGTGGAAGTAAAAATATTCGTTCCCAAATCATGTTTCCTAATAAGTACACTTGGAGAGCCCAAGTCACCACAACACATATTTCAGAGACCTTACGATAGTTTCGTTGACCATGTCAACATCTTCAGAGGAAGAAAAATTCTAAAATTAAACTACTAACTGCCGTGTATTTATATCGCGTCTAGGTAAACGAACTAGTCCGAAGTAAGATTGTCGTCGAAGACCGATCGTTTGTTAATTGTGTAGTGAAACTACGAGGTCGAAGACATACTTTAATCTTCTGGTCGACAAATTTATGAGCCCTTATCTAATATAAGGATAATAGGCTTAAAGGAAAGGTACCGAGTTATTTAAGGAAACTGCATGTTCCCTTTCGATCTAGAAATTTACTATGTGGATATTGGAGCATGCCGACAAGCACATCTGGCGAGATAAACACCATCACCTCCGCTCATCTTTTTTATATAGGAAACTAAACCCGGGTGTTTGGCTCACAATGTTAACTCTAACAAAGTATAAATAATTCAACTAATACTACTTAAAAACTATATTTATATTGATTTTAATTCTTCGTGACAGTATTTATATTGTCTTCATAGATACAAAGAAAACGAAAGGGTCTTTAAATCGAGACAAGCGTAGAGATTAGTATATGTATAGACCGACCGAGTTATTGACAGTAATTTATTATTCCATCAGACAAATTAGGAGTATTTAAATGCAAAGTGAAAATAAAGGGCTTGAAATTAAAGGTTCCTCACGATTCAATGAAGTTTTGTTTTTAATCGACCTTGATATAAAAATACTTTCTAATGAATCAAGCATAGTTTGATGTCTAACATTTTTGACAAGTTTCAAAATTTTTTGTCAATGTGATGAGTATTATCCCATATATGTTGTGCCACACACGATTTGTCCACCGTACCATATCGTAAATGTGCGAGATGTTCACGAAATCTGGTGGCTATGTTTCTCCTAGTTTGACCCACGTATTTAAGATTGCAATCTTTGCAACTAATCTCATAAATACCGGACATTTCAGTGACTTTGTCTTTCGTATTACCCAACAAATTATTTAAATTACTTTTCGTCGAAAAAGTCAAATGTAAATCGGCTTTCTTAAAAATACTTTACAAACCCTTTGTGATTCGTGGTTCATAAGGTAAACACACAATTTTTTTCTCTATTTTTTTCTTAAAAGTCGTATCACATAATGTTTCCTATATGTTTTGACATCTTTTTCGACGTTTAAGCGAAATTTTTATTGCAATTCTTGTCATCGATGCCATACTTCCACATGCATTGACGAAAAATCTAACTATTCCATATGTTAAGCAAAAAACATTTATTTATTTTAATTCCTTACCTCGACATAGGGGCTTGTTACAATAAATGAGACTACTTCATGTCTGCTGGCAGTAAGGGAATTAAATATAACTATTCTTTTCTGAGATGTATCCCCATCAAATTGAATTTCATAATGGTTTGCAATATTGTTGTAGTTGTGCCTCAGATCATCCATGTTAAAATATGTAATGTTATGATAAATGTGATTTGAATTTTTAGATAGAAGGATCTGTGTAGCAATCTGAATAACTGCATGACAATTGCGAATAGCTATAAGCATCCTGAAACAAAAAGTTTCACATAAAATTCTACTATGTTTACTATTAATTTTTTTATATACAATGTGTTATAGGGTAACTTTATAACAGAAAAAATCCGGGTATAATAGCTTGCCAAAGATTAAAAGTGGAGTTTCCCAAATTAACGTTTTATATTACATCAGTTATTGTAACATTAAACGCATCTACAAAAGGAGCTGAAAAAACTTCAGGAAAAGTGTGCTTGTTACGTTAGGCACTAGGCTGATGAAATTTTGTATTTGTCATTAAACTGTTGGTAAAATGAGCCATAGAGCGTCTATATCAACAAGCCACCAAGTGCGTGTTCTTAAGGGGATCCAGGTAACCGAGAGTCGAAAACAATTATTTAAACACTCGGAACGTTTTGCAAATTCGATGGCTTCACGGAATTTTATGGTCCTGTGGTTCTGAGGCAATAGCACACCATAATCTATGCTCTGGCTATAGTATCAAAATTTCATAAATTTCATGGAGTAAGTTAATAATCGTGTTCTTATGAGTTTTTATGAAGGTGGGTAGTTTTTGTTTAGCTATGAAAATGATTTTGGTGATTTAAGCTTTAAGAACTTGTCTTGTTTTTTTTATTTCAACAACACACCACGAGGGCTCACAGCCTAAATACTATCGTACCCTGGGTGTCGACAAGAAGGAAAGAGGCGACTTGTTAATTCTGGACTTGAAGGTTTGGGGGTTCGGAGGAGAAGGAAAAACATGTGCCGCCAAGGAATTCCACAACTTGGAAGTCCTCGGAACAACAGAGCAGATATTCTATGTCTGGTGACCTGGACAGTAAAAGGGTGCATTCGCTGTGTTCCCCTGATAGATCTGTTGGGGGCAGCAGGTGGAGGAACTATGGAAGCAAGCTCCTCTGAGCAGTTCCCGTGCAGAATTATATATAAAAGAGAGAGAGAGAGAGGTTACCAACGGCACGTCGGTGGGCAAGGGATGGCAGCCTTTGGGTGAGGATAGGGTCAACGATGAGACGTATAGCTCTCTTCTGAATGGAGTCCAGGATAGCGGCAGCGGCACCCCAGATGTGCGAGCAGTATTCGAGGTTTGGCCTTATTTGTAAAGTATACAAGGTATATAGATTAGCTGGTGAAAAGTATTTGCGAGCTCGGTAGAGGAAACCTAATTTTTTAGCAGCCGATTCTGCAATTGATGTGACATGTTGGTGCCAATTGAGATTTAGATCTACACAAATGCCAATAAGTGAAAAGGACTCATTACTTTGAATAACTTGGTTGCATTGTGATGCGTCTAGGGCTGCTGTACCTCTAATGAGAAAGAAAGCAAGACTGAGATTTGGTGGGGTTGAATTGTACAAGATTTATACTTCCCCAGTCTAATATTTTTGAGAGATCCACAGAGACACGATCCTCCATGAGTCTGCAATCCTCAACTAATTGGGATAAAGAAACAGGCTTATAATATTGTATATTTGAGCGCAGGGTGCTGTCATCCGCGTAACTGTGAACAGGGTTGGATGTGCTAGAGAGGAGGTCATTGATGTGGAGAAGAAACAAAGTAGGGGCTAAAGCTAAACCTTGAGGGACTTCTGCATTAATAGGATACAGTTTAGAGAATGGCCATCCACGACAACAGAAATGCTCCGGTTAGAGAGGAGGTCGGCAGTTGATCTGCGCTGACGGAATCCATACTGCCTGTCGTGGATTAGACTGTGTTTTTCAAGAAATTTTAGTAATTCGGTGTTTATATATTTTTCCATCACTTTAGAGACGACTGAAAGGAGAGAAATAGGCCTGTAGTTGCTAGGAAGCGCTTTGGATCCTTTGTTGGGGACGGGTTGTACTCGAGGAATTTTCCAGTTACTAGGGAATATGCCTCTATTGTAAGATGTTTGAAACAGACGAGTCAGGACAGGAGCAAGTTCTGGTGCCCATTTTTTGAGAATAATTGCTGGAATCTCGTCAAGGTCAGGGGCTTTCCTGGTATTAAAAGAAGAGAGCATCATTCGTACTTTTTTAGTTTAGAAAATAATATCCGTCATTTTTAGCGTTGGTGGTTGAACATTTGGAGGTGGGTTGAGAGTAGAATAGCCGGCGAACAACGAGGCAAAATGTTCAGCCTTGCCCAGGGCGGTAGAAACAATTTCATCCCCTGGAACAAGAGGTGGGAACGTGCTCTTGCAGAAATTATTTTCACTAGATTTAGCAAGAGTCCAGAAGGTTTTGCTGCCGTTGGAGATTGAGAAGACTTTGTTTTTTATGTGGTTGTTAAACGAGTTTTTTGCCTCAGAAAGAATGCGGATATGGCGGTTTCTTGCGTCGTTAAATGCTTGATGGTTTTCTTGACTGGGATTGTGTAGAAGCATTTTGTGAGCTTTGATCTTTTCAAGTCTGGCCTTGTCACATGATTTAGAGAACCAGCGCTTTTGAGTGGCTGAAGAAGTTTTCTGTGTACGTGGAATAAATAATTCTATGCCAACTTGTATGATTTCGGTGACGTTTTGTCAGATATCAGAGGGGTCAGGATGAGAGAAGCAGACAGACGCGCATGGAAATGAGGAAAAGTAATCCCGCATTTCGTACCAGTTCGCGGAGTTGTAGTGCCAAACGATACGTGAGTGTGAGACTGTGTGACCTCGGGTTGCATTGCACAGGAAGCAGTGACTATGCCGTGGTCTGAGCTACCAAGAGGGGCGATGACTGATATCTTATAGCGTTCAGGTTTTGTGGTAAGAAGGAGATCCAAGAGATTTGAGCTGTGTGTTGGGATGTGAGGAAAGTAAGTAGGTTGCTGAACTATATTGGCTAAAGAATTGCTGACTACGAAGGCCTCCGCTGCTCTCCCTTGTGGATCGGTTTTTGAAGATCCTAGTCATTCCGTATTATGGACATTGAAGTCACCAAGGATAGTGACGTCGGAGGAAAGATATTCAGAAATGAGATGGTCGGTTTTTTCAGAAAGGTGGTCGAACAGCTGGAGAAAGTTGTTGTCAAAAGGTGACCGGTAAATGCAACAGATGAACTTAGTTGGACCCCTAAGAGAGAGTTTCATCCAAAGTATGTCTTTTCTTTCAGCTTCCAAATTGGGGAGTCTGGTGCATGGTAGATTGCTACGGACGTATGCGCTCACAACTCCATGCAATCTAAAGGAAGTAAGGAGCTCATACCCCGGGAAATTAATGTGATTAGTGGCTGTTTTGGCACCGATTTGGGTTTCGGTGAAGAAGAGGAGTTGGGGCCTATAGCCTGGATGAAATGGTGGACGGAGTTCAGGTTAGAATTTAGGCCACATATATTCGGGAAGGATATGTTGAATCTTGATTCCGGCGCCCCCTGCACACCCCTCTCCCGGAGATCCGATTGGAGGAGTATATTATCTCCAGAATCTTTTTACAAGGAGGAACATTTTTGTTTATAAGGGAAACGGACTCATACACCAGAACGCGAAACGTTCGTTAGGACTTCACCGGCCCCTTGCTGTAAGGGGTGGTACCTCCTCGGGCGTGAAAAAATCCTTTACTATCACGTAAAGGATAAGTCCACTACCACCTACCAAACCAGCCTGTTGTGCCAATGGCACCTTTAAAACGTGCCAAGAACGCATTTAGTTATTGACAGGGCTCTGTTCTTTTTGTTGTAGTACAGTGGCTGGTTTTTGGTCGACTCTAATATTTCTTAATTAGTGATTTTTGTCGGATCCGTTTTTCAATATATATTTTAGAAGGTCACGTTTTATTGGTTCATAACTGAAAAAACAATAAATCCATTTCTGTAGTGCTCTATAAAAGATGGATTATGCGTGGTAATACAGAGCTTTCTCAAATACAAAAAGAAAACATATATGAAACAGTAATGCATGTTTTCTTATTTTGTTGTTGTTGTTTTGTTTCTTTAACGTCGGCCTATTTCCGCGACTATGGCTAATCACCGACGTCAGGGAGCAGTTTCACCTCACTATCCTGAAAATTTTGTCGAACCCCTGCCTTTCTGTAAGGAGGGTATGGTGCTCAACATCGCATGGGGCTTTACGCTCCCTCCGAAGGGCGGAACGTGCAGACATTCAACTTGCTCAAATACAATGCCAGAACCTCGGTTGATGTTAATTTTACAGTATGTACTGAAAAAGTGAAAGGAGTACCCTGAGAGAGAACCCAGTACCCTTCGGTTCAGAGGCACACGTTCTTACCCCTGAACCACCGAGGTTCTCATGTTTTCTTATAAAAGCGTAATGATTAGTATAATTAAAGGTGCGATTACAAACATGCCTAATTGTAATATAAAAATATTGGATATAGTTCACCAAACTGTATATATTGACTTGTTTTGTTATAACACAAATGTCGCTAGATTTTAAACGTCTAAATCAACTACATCAAATTTGCAGATAATTTAATTGTGTCTCAAAATATTTCACTTATAACAAACTCACTTCTCACCATAATCATTTAACACATGGTTGTCAGCTGTACCAGAAAGTCCATCATGATGTTGAAATAACGCCAACGCTTTTCTGGCTTGAGATACCAACTCATTTAATTCTCTTACATCACTTTTATTTTTTACGGATTTTGTGGACGTTAAAAATAAAATGACATCTGATGCCCTGTAATCAAAATTAAATTAGATTAGTGGAAAATTTAAACGATATTATTTTAAAAGTCTGGACGCAGCAAGTGTGTTATGGTGGTGAATTTTCATTAAAATATTTTTAATAGCAAATATGTCTTTTTTAAATATAAGGAATGGAATTTGGTATAACCCACGTATAGTAGAAACAATGTACCTTATTTCATCAAAATAACTTTATTGTTTGAAAAAGTCGAATAATTTTTCGCAAATAAACTTAAAATGTTCCCGAAAAAACTGGTCCGATTTTCCTGGGCAACGAACCTCTTCAAGCTATTTACACACCTGCTAAAATATAATTTTCCACAAAAAGGATTTTGACAAAAATTTAAAAAAAATGTATGCATGAAAATTTGCAAACAATTTCTTCAACGAAAATTGCCATTTTCTTTATAAAAATTAGTTAAAGCATTACACGAAAATTATGTTTATGAAACGACATGGTTAATATTCAAACGTTAAAAAAAATAGAAAATGAAAGATTTCACTAAAAATCTCTTAACATGACCTGATATAGGGCCTCAGCTATGCTATAGACCGAATTAGTTAGTCTAAAAGTATTACTGTAGGAGTGAACATATATTTTAAAAAAGTCATTTTGTTTCACTTTGCCCCATCTGCGGGGTAAAGTGAAAACAAGTAGAGGGAAAAATTGAAACAAGTATATAACTCTAAAATAAACTGTATTAACATAATAAAAAATAACAAATTAAAATACATTCTTTATAAATTGACAAAAAAATTAATTCTTGGCTCGTTTTAAGATAGTTACCGCGTAACCAATGGACAATTGGAATTAACTTCGTTAAAGAAACCACATTTTTCCATGGCGGAGCCAAAATGGATTAATCAATACTCCTTTATTTTCTTCTTTGTAGACGATGCTGATGTCATCTATTTGAGGGAATATGAATATATCTGTGTGTTGCCTGTAATTCCTCATGAACTTTGCCTTATAGGTAGTTTGTTTTGTTTTTGATTCACTGCAGAGTTTCTGGACTTGTGCGACAAATGCCTTCTTTGTTTTGTTACTTTGGATTGATAACTCAACCATAACAAAATCTCCTTTATTAATAATTGTGTTATTCTTGTCTAACGACATAATTTCTTTGTTACTACTACCGGAACATTCTGACAAATTTTAATCCGCAGAATCACCAACCAAATCATTAGAGTCGTATGAGGATGAGTCTTTTTCTTCTACTGTTTTAACTTTCTTTTTGTTTTTTTTTAGCACCAATGTTTCCTTCAGAATCAGGTATTATTTTTCTTTTGACAGTATCTATTTTTTAGCAGTTTCTGAAGACTTCTGTTTTAATTCCTCCAAATATGGAGATAAACTTATAATATATGTTTAACCACTTCTACCCTTATTAACACTGCTTTTGGTATCGGAATTATGTCAGTCGGAGAAACATGGACTCTATTCATTATCTTTAGTGGTGTTATATTATTTGAAGACGTAGAAGGAAGGCATTCCTTGGATGTTTCTGTAGTCACTTTGATATATGACTGATGTAAAGGAAATGCATTCTTTGAGTGTTTCTGTAGATTGCTGCATTATATGACTTGATGACGTGGAGGGAATGAATTCCATGTTTTTTCTGCAGACGACTCAACATCAGTCTCTGAGTTTAATGCTTCGGGTCTGTTTGAGTCAGTAATCTTCTCATATATTTCCTGTGGTTCTTCTCGATTTGTAGTCTGTGATGACTCAAAAAGGTCCTCCGGGAAAATACGGGGCTTGAAAGGACAAATGCCCGTTTTCGCAAAACCGCTTACAGCATTTTGGGATGTAGCGGCTCCCCCGTACGCTTGGCAAATTAAAAGTTCCACATCCTGGACAGTCACTACTTTACCTGGATTGTTTCTCAACTAGCTTTTTACAGCCTGCTCATAATAAGTGCTCAATGGATACATGAACGACACATTTAACGGCTGCCTTCTATGTGATGTGTGAGGTGATAGAACCAAAATGTGAATGTGATTGTGCGGTGCTATTTCAATGAGCTCCAGATATTTCACATGGGTTGCATGTCCGTCAAGGACGAGCAAAATAAGTTGTCCTTCTAAAGGTTTAGAATACTGTATAAAATGTTCGATCCACATAGGGTCAAATATTTCTGTTTGCATCCACCCAGAAGGATCTTAGGTGGCTTTGGTCTCTGGAGGCAATTCGACTTCAAATAATGGGTTTCTTCTCACCCGCGGGAATATTATTAGGGGAGGAATAAATTGTCCTAGTGCGTTGCAGCATATTTCAACTGCAACTGTCGTCCCTCTCTCCCCTGAAGGCAGTGACCCTACTTGCTTCTTCCCTTTTAGAGACAATATCTTACTTGGTTTATTAGGAACTGTCGTTATGCCTGTTTCATCGCAGTTGTAAATGCAACTTGCAGTAAACTGGTATTTATCCATCAATTCTCCCAGTAATTTAAAGAAACTGTTAATATTTGGTTTGTTGAATGCAGCCGCTCTAGCTGCCGAAGTGGTTTCTGGTGTTCTGAGACTTATTTCTCTGTTGCGTTTGATGAATCTAGTTACCCGGATTCTTCCTGCGATTTTAGTTGTTTCAGAAAAGTTGTGAGGAATGTTGTTTCGTTGGGCCTATTGATACGCCACCGAATTGACGTGTTGTACACTTAGCCCAAAAATACGTTTTTCCATACTCAGCACGTATTCTTTTGATTGACGTTCACGTTCTGGTTTGAATATAGCCACAAATCTACCCAGTTTTTTTATTACAAATTTTATCTAAATCTCCTTCTTTTTTAATTCTCCTGAATAAAGCACATACTGGCACATTGTTTCTGGCGGCAGCTCTCCTTAGTGAGTATTAGCGGCGTTTATACTCTGTAATAGCGGTTTTCATCGAGTCTTCGCTCCAAAAATGTTGATTTGGTTTTCGCTGGTAATTCCTTACTATGATGCACGATAAGAAGTATACAAAATTAAAGTTTTGTCTCAGTACCTACTTACCATTCAGCAAACAAAGCAATATATTTTTTTTGTGATTCATGGTTCATAAGGTAAACACACACAAATGTCTCTCTATTTTATCATTCTTAAATGTGGTACATTCAGATATCACCTTCTGTGTTCTGTGTTTGTTAACTAATTTGTCTATTAAACCATCCGAGTAACCGTTATATCTCGCCACATTTTTTATGTATTTTAATTCTGTATTAAATATATTTTTACTCAACGAAAATTTGATCAATATATTTACTAAGAAATTTAAACTAGCCGTGTAATACGAAAGACAAAGAGAAAGTCACTGAAATGTCCGTCATTTATGAGATTAGTTGCAAAGATGATGTGATCTTAAATACGTGGACCAAACTAGGAGAAACATAGCCACCAGATTTCTTGAACATCTCGCACAGTTACGATATGGTACGGTGGACAAATCATGTGTGGACAACATATATGGGATAATAATCACCACATTGACAAAGAAAATTTGAAACTTGTCAAAAATATTAGATATCAAACTATGCTTGATTCATTAGAAAGTATGTTTATATTAAGGTCTATTAAGAACAAAACTTCATTAAATCGTGCGGCACCTGTAATATCAAGCCCTTTATTTTCTCTTTGCATTTGACCACTTAAACACTCCTAATTTGTCTGGTAGAATAATAAATTATTGTCAATAACTCGGCCGGTTTATACATATACTAATATCTATGTTTGTCTCGACTTAAAGACCTGTTCGGTTTGTTGTATCTATGTAGTCAATATAAATACTTTCACGTAGAATTAAAATCAATAGAAATATAGTTTTTATGCAGTATTTTAGTTGAATTATTTATCCTTTGTTAGAGTTAACATGGTGAGACAGACCTGGGTTTTTAGTTTTCTGTTTAAAAAAGATGAGTTAAGTTGATGTTGTTTAACTTACTAGATGTCTTTGTCGGCATGATCCAATATCCACATAGTAAATTTCTAGATCGAAAGGAAACGTGCTGATTCTTTAAATAACTCGGGTCCTTTTAAACCTATATTAGATAAGGGTCATAAATTTGTCTACCAGAAGATTAAAGCAGGTTTCCGACCTCGTAGTTTCACTGCGCAATAAAGAAACAATCGTTCTTGGACGACAACTTTACTTCGGACTAGTTCGTTTACCTTGACGCGATATAAATACACGGGATCTAGTTTTTATGTTAGAATTTTCTTCCTCTGAAGATGTTGACATTGTCAACGAAACGATCGTAAGGTCTCTGAAATATGTGTTGTGGTGATTTGGGTGTTCTCCAAGTGTACTTATTAGTGCTCAAAACAGGTTCCAGTTTTCACATAATCAACTTTTTTTTAACTACTCGAGTTGTTGCGCGAGGCCACTGCAAGAGCGAGGCACCGGGCGATTGCCCTGCTCCGCACCCCGTAAGACAGTCACTGAACATAAGGACGTTATAAAAAACTGCAGCATAATATTATCGTTCGACAATAAAATTTATATTGCATTAAATGTTTCAGCTTAACAAATATTTATTTGGCTATAACATACATACCTAATATAGGATAACAAAACCCTATCAATCCTTTTGTAAAATGGTTTAGATGTGTAGGTACCACTCCAATAATGATCATCTTTATCAGCATACGTGAAAAAATCACCTGTCAAAACTGGAAATCCAGACAAAGAGCTTTCCTGTTTCAGTTCGTCAAAATAATCACTTAAAGTTCCAAATCGAGCCTTGAATATTTAACAAATTAACAAATTGATCATGTTTTAAAGAACAACTTACCTCTACATGAAGATGTGAATTAGAATTCAAGTAATCGAATATTTTTTGATAATTTTCATATTGTAAATCCCATTCAGATGGTGTATCGAATCGGAAATCGTCGCCAAGAGTAACCAACAAAACATTGGTTTTAAAGAGTTCCGATTTTTTACGATATTGATCTAAAAGTAATTCTGCTCTATAAATAAATGAGACCATCATTTTTGTGTTAATTAAGAAAATACTTAAGTTAAAAATTTAAAATGTAGCAGAGTTGGAGAGCGGTCTTATTGGCTACTCCTGCAAAACCACTTCTATTAAGTTAGTACAAAGTCTCTTAAACCACGAATCAAAGGAACTAACAAACTTCATGTTATAAAACAAAAATTATGTGAACTTTAAGGTAGACTTGCAATGTTGTCATATTAGTGCAAGAGATCATGACGGATTTTACTCCAAAATGCTAAATGTATCGCCTCAGCATTGGGAACTTGTATAAGTGACGTGATTGCTTTAGGAGCCAGTCATGGCGCGTCGAGAATTTTTTTATTTGATAGGTGAGTGAAGAATCTCCGACACACGCCTCAATTACACACCGTAGTGTGCGGGAATTTGAGGTAGTGTGGGTTTCACGCCTCCCCTCCCTGGAGTTCCAGACCTTGGCGCATACCTCCGTCGAAATGATTCCACACATAAAGTTAAATCCGAATGTTTCCATACTGTTTGCCGCGGGGGCGTTATCGGGCCAAGATAAGCTTTGCGTTAGGAGACGTTGCTCATCGTTGTGGGTGGCACTACGGAGAAGAGCATTTGGATGAGAAGCGACTTTGGCCAACTGAGTGGTGGGTAGTTAAGTTGTGAACTCAAATATTGATGGAATTTTCAGATCATAGTGAATTTGACTGTTTCTGACAAACCATGGCTCTCGAGTAACCATTCTCGGAATTTTATTTTGGCCGATTTGAAAGGTCTTTATGTGTGTGTCGGCCGAAGTAGCCCATGCGGGAGATACATAGGTCAAGTCTGGCCAGATAGTGACTTTGTACATCAGCAGTTTATGGTTCATGGACAATGTGGAATTTCTGTTAAGAAGTGATAAGTGGTTCGAGATGAACGTTGAATCTTTCCGTCGGATATGTTGGACATGTGGGCGCTATCTTAAGCGTTTGTCGGTGAAAACCCCGAGGTATTTGACGGAGTCTTGCCAGTGAATTAGACTTTTCTAATGATATGTTATTGTGAGGTGCATATATCCTCTTAGAGAATATGATTGCTGAGTATTTGTCGGGGTTTATGGCTAGACATGCTTTCTTATACCAGTATTGTAGCTCGCCTACGGCAGTTTGTAGACCTTGGTTTATTATCCCTGGCTGCGTGGACCTGCTGAGGATGATAGTGCCGTCTGCCTATAATGCGTATGTCACGTTTAGGATCGGTGTCGGTATGTCTGCGACAAACATATTGTACGGCAGAGGGGAGGTAGCAGAAAAATATGGGCGGCCAGCCGTGGCTGAGTAGATTCTAGATCTGGTTCCCAGGTGTTTTACCTTGAGCTTCCTCTGTTTCAGATGTAACCTGATGAGGAGTATCAGAGGGAGCGTATAATTAAGTGATAGAAGTTTGTTAACGAGGCCTGCATACCAAACATTGTCTAAGGCTTGAGCAATGTGGAGAAATATTTCATCAATTGACTTATTTTTGTTGAATCCTTTGGTGATGTTATCCACCACTCGAAGCACTTGATTTGTGGTGGCGTGTTGATGTCAGAATCCGAATTGTGCTTCCGGAAGGATATGCTTGTCCGAGGTGAATGAGGTTAGCCTTTTCTTAATTAACCTTACGACGATTTTGCTGATGACGGGGAGTAGGCTAATTGGCCTGTAGTTTTGGGGGAACAGCCGGTTTTTGCTAGGTTTTTGGGATATTGATGATATCGGCAAGATTCCACATGTATCGAAAATTTTGAAATCTTAGCGTGGCATTCATAATCGTATTTATACTACAGCTTTGCGGGAGAGATTTTTCAGGGCTACGTTGGAGCTTCCATCACATCCCGGAACTCTTCGATTTTTTGGGGACTTGATTATTTGAGAAACTTGTTCGTAAGTATCAAACTCGATGTTTGTGTCTGTTGTGGCGAGAAGCGCGTAGCGACCAAGGGCACCGGCAAGTGACGATAAGCGTTCTCACTCACTCTCAGGCATACACATAACGCCTTTCAGTTGCACTCAGGTGCAATTTAATTTAAAATCTGGCACTTATAACCGTTACTGTCATTTAGCTTTTTGCAAGTATGCTTAAATATATCCAATAAATACGCTATAGAAATTTCAGCGCGCCCAAAATATATTTTCTGCACACTCTTGAAATTCAAGTTCGGCGTAGTCTCGCCATAATATAGCATCACTTAAAAACGTCTTGCATTATTTATATTTCATCGTGCCTAAAATATATTTTTTGAAAAGAATTTTGCATAAAATTTGATTAACGTGCGCAAACGCCCAGCAATAATTTTTATCCTACTGGGCATAGTATTATAAAGGTTAATTATCTAAGTGCTTAAAACATTTACTCAAAATTCGTTATGGGCTCATGCGCTACATTACTAAAACAAAATTCTGTTGTTTATTTTCCGATAACCCAGGCTCAACAAACTGGCGGTTTAAGAAAGTCTGTACTGACTGAAGTTTAACTAAGACAACTTTTTTCTCTATTAGGTGGTAATGTCTAACGTCTAATTTAGAAAGCAAGTGGTAAGTTATAAGCGATTGTGACTATTTTGGCCGTTTAACTATTATTTTTTTACCTCTCAGCAACGTTTTGATCTGTTACAAGTTGTGGCGTTACTTTCCATGGGCAGTCTACTCCATTTCCTGATATCCTTTTGAAGTCAAATTGGCAACAAATCTTTGGATCAGGTCCACATGTGTAAGGAATATCGTAAAACGAAAATGGCATTATGTGGGCGAATACTTCAGTTTTACCATTGCTGTCTAAAAACAAAAAAATATCAAAATTGAAATGTTTTTTGTTAAAACTCAAAAACTTGAAAACCGAAATTAAATTAGGGGTAGAATCTGTGGGGGTGGAATATCGGTCACAGAAATTTCGAATTTTTTTTCTAAAACACCGTAAAGGCTCAAAACGTACAGAGAACTTGAATCTGGAATGATTTTTTTTTGTATCTGTCGGTCTATTGGCCTGTACGTCTGTTAGTAGGCGCAATAATTTTCGAACGAATTGAGATATCATCTTCAAATTTGATACAAAATTATATTTATGGGTAAAGGAATACGAATATTTTCTTTGTGGTCGTCATGGACCCTAAATTCATTTTATGAGAATGCATTTCTGAGGATAGTAAATTAACACAGCTATGTAGAAGTTATGGTTCAATTTGCAGCACTATTTACTAGGTAATTTTATAAGTATAATTTTCTCTGTAGAAAATTTGTAAGCTTATTGCACGGGGAAATTATGAAATACTTTAATGTTTCAGAAATTAAAGCTAATGTTTAAGCACAATATTGAATCTTGTTCGTCCATTTATGCATTGTGAAATTAATGTCAATTGTGAAATTAATGTCAATTGTGAAATTAATGTCAATTGTGATGTTAATGTCAATGGCAAATTTTATGGTTCATCATTATTAGCTACCTTAATTATTTTACGTTGTCGAAAGCTTATGGTTATCGGAGTATTCAATTTCAAGAGTATTTTATAACACTGCCAACAGTGCTTATGTCCGAAGTAGTCAGTTTTGCATCCTATGCTGTCCCCATCTGTTATACAATTGCTTAAGTTTTTATCGCTCAGAGCAGTGACAACACAGTTATACTTCCATTGAAGTTACCTCGGGCAGAGCTGGCAAACTTAGTGGAGGTTACGGCGTTGCTGCCGTCGAATATGATGTTCTTGGCTGGTTCTCGATCGACTTAGTGGACTGTATCGAATTAAAGCTATGTGGATTTCTGCAGAATATTGTATTAACTATTTACACTAATTACAATAACTTATAACTAAAGAATAAATAAATATACAAGACGGAGCGGCGTGCTGAACGAAGCACTCGTATCGGTGTCTTTAAAACGAATAGAATGATTGATTGTCTTCATTCACCTTCCTTCTTCATTGCGGTCGTCGGGCTTGCGCACAACCAATGTCCAAGACAGCCGACATCTGAGCCGTCAATGGCGGCGCACTGCGTGATTCAAAAAATCGCGGGAAATGTTCACAATGTTAACCATGCCGGCCGCCTTGAAGTAACAACTTCAAATAATGATGATATTTATCTTAACATTAATATATAAAAAAACATAAAATAACACTCAATGTGAATAATATAAAATAAAAAAAAAACCTTAAATAATAACACTTATGAATGAGAGTCAAAAAAATTCAAAATACATCGGTGATCATTAATGCTCGTTGCAGGGTAAAATAGCAAGTCTGTTCACTGCACGTCGAAAAATACCGTTCGTGGTCCGCAGTATAGCAACTCGAGACACTTCATCACTGCCGGTGTGCAGCTCGACAACTCGAGCTAGAGTCCACTGACACTGAGCGAGATTGGACTCGCGGATTAACACTAAATCTCCCACTTGGATGTCGCAGTGAGAGTTCCTTTTCCACTTCCTTCGCTGTTGCAAACTATTAAAGTATTCCTGGAACCAGCGTTTCCAAAACTGCTGGCTCACCTGCTGAACCCTCTGGAAGCGAGGAAGTCGATTTGTGGGCAGCTCTATTACGACTCTTTGTGGTGGCGCCTTCAGTGAATCACCAATGAGAAAATGGGCTGGAGTTAATGGGGTCAGATCATTGGGATCACTGGATATATGGGTGAGGGGTCGCGAATTCAAACAAGATTCCACCTGCACCATGATTGTGTAGAGCTTCTCATATGTAAATTTATTATTATTGATGGTACGAATTAGCAGACGTTTCGCGCTTTTTATGTTACCTTCCCATAAGCCGCCAAACGTGGCTGATCTACTTGGAATAAAGTGCCACCTTATTCCATTATTTGCCGCGAAATTTTGAACCGATTGTGAATTCTCTGTTTCTCCCGCTATAGACACTAGCTCTCGGGATGCTCCCACGAAATTTTTTGCATTGTCTGAATATATATCCGCAGGCAACCCACGCCTTGATATGAAACGATTCAAAGCTGCCAAAAATGAAACTGTAGTTAAGTCACCCACTAATTCTAAATGAACAGCCTTGGTTAAAAAGCAGATGAAAATACATAAATAACATTTTTTTGTGGCTGTTCTGCGCAGACCTTCTTTAATAAAAAAAGGGCCTGCGCAGTCAATTCCACAAGCAATAAATGCACGATCTTTATTAGCAGTGACACGTAATGTAGGGAGGTTACCCATCAGTGGCTGAGCCATTTGAGGGTTCGATTTAAAACAAACTATGCACTTGCGTATCATTGCCCTAACACAACTTCTCCCTGAAATTGGCCAATACTCGTTTCCAACAGCTGCTAAAACAGCCTCAGCACCAGAGTGTAAAAGTCGCTCATGTACATGCCTTATAATTAATTTTGTAAGTGCATGACCGCGGGGTAATATGATGGGATACTTTTGATTGTACGAAATATTTGCATGTCTCAACCTTCCTCCAACTCTAAGAATACCTTCAGTATCTAAAAAGGGATTTAATGATAAGATTTTGCTAGACGATTTTAAAGAATTTTTATTTATTAATGATTTAATTTCATCGTGAAATTCTGTATCCTGAGCAAGTTTTACAAGTGACCTTGTTGCTCGGTCGAGTTCGCTAGAGCTCAATGAACCGAGGCTCCTTTTGCATCGAGTAGTTTTTGCGTTTTCGTAAAATCTGAATGCGTAAGCAATTACTCTGCGTAATTTGCTCAACGTAGAATATTTTTGCAATATTTCAGTGTAAAACTCATTGTTTCTGAGTACGAGCGATTTAATAACCTTACGTTTTTCAGGAACGTCTACAGGCAAACTAGCTATTTGTTGAGATGGCCATTCATCGATATTTTTTGTCAACCACTCTGGACCATTAAACCAATTATCGTTATTCAATAAAATATCAGTTTGTTGTCCTCTCGAAATTATATCTGCGGGATTGACATTTCCAGGTACGTGGCGCCAATCATTTATTGAGCTGGCTCTTTGAATTTCGGCTACTCGATGCCCAACGAATACGCTTAAATTTCCCGGTTCATGGCGAAGCCAGGCTAAAACAATTGTCGAGTCGCACCAGTAGAAAACGTGATCGGCCTCTAGTGGTAATGATTCGATTACCTTTTTCATTAGCTGTGCTAACAATAAGGCGCCTGATAACTCTAATCGTGGTGTTGTTATTGTTTTTAGTGGTGCCACTCTTGATTTGGAACATAATAACCGGACTGTTTTGGTCCCCGAGGTATCGGTAGAACGCACGTAAATAACACAGCCATAGGCGGAGACAGAGGCATCGCAAAACCCATGTAGTTGGATGTTAATCGCGTCCTTGCACTTCACATGTCTAGGTATGCGCAAATCATTTAAAAGACAGATTTTTTCCCTGAACTGTACCCAATTACTTTCTAGACGCGGAGGAATGTGTTCATCCCAGTCAATTTTTAATTTCCATAAATTTTGGATAATAATTTTTGCCAGTAAGGTTACTGGACCAACAAGTCCAACCGGATCGAATATTTGAGCCACAGTCGATAATACATGACGCTTTGTAATAGGCCCTTTATCTCGAATTGCAATTTTGAACGTTAAAACATCCTCATTGGCGTTCCAATAAAGACCTAATGTTTTTGAGTTTGAGGATTCTCCAAACTGGAAGTTATTATCCCGATTTTCTACATTATCCTTATTTAATATCCGCGGATCGTTCGCAACCCATTTTCTCAATGTAAAACCCGATGACGACAGTAAGAATGAAATGCCCTCCTTTAACCTAATTGCTTGCTCTAAGGAATCGTCACCAGTAAGCAGATCATCGACGTAAAAGTCTCGTTTAATGACTTGACTAGCCAATGGGTGCGTTTTTTCGTTACGATTGGCTATTTCCTGTATACAGCGGGTGGATAAGAAGCAAGATGGACCCAACCCATAAGTAACTGTGTTGAGAACGAAACATTTTAAATCATCGTCAGGAGAATCTCGCCAAAATATTCTTTGCAAGTGTTGGTCAGCTTGTCGCACACGAATTTGTCGATACATTTTCTCTATGTCGGCAGTAAAGGCAAATGCGCGCATTCTAAAACGAGTTATTATGGAGAAAATATCTGACTGTATATTTGGGCCAACCATTAATACGTCATTCAAGGAGCGGCCGTTGTCTGAAGGACAACTGCCGTCGAAAACGACTCTAATGCGTGATGTTTCACTGTCTGCCTTTACAACTGGATGGTGAGGAAGATAATATACCGGACTAACAGTTTCATTTGATTCCTCAATTTGCCTCATGTGATTTAAGTTCAGATAATCATGCATAAACTTGACATATTCGGAACGTAATTCCGGTTGGTTGGCCAATCTCTTTTCTAGCCAATGATATCGCTTGAGAGCTGTTGCACGAGAATATCCCAATGAATTAGAATTTTGTTTAAAAGGTAATGCTACGGTGAATCTACCGTCCTCGAATAAATAATTGTTTTTGAAATGAACCTCGCATGCATTAAATTTATTAAGATCTATTTCCTTTGGTACCTCTTCTATTTCAAAAAATCGTTTTATGTCTGGCTGCTGGGTTTCAAGAGAAGCGAATAAACATGTTGATTCATCGCTAGAGCGTGGCCGATTATTAAAAGAGACGGGCCCTGAGATCACCCAACCAAAGTGAGTCAGCTGAATAACAGGTAGCTGTTTGGGATTAAATCTTCCCTTCAACAATAGTGAATAAAACAATTCGGCGCCGATCAGCATGTCTATATCTCCAGGTATATAAAACCCGGGGTCTGCCAGGTATGACGGGTTTGGTAATTTGAGACCCTCCTTACTAACAGATAGCGAGGGAAGTTTATCAGTAATCTTGTTAATAACCAAACAATTTATGGAAGTTTGAAAATCTGAAACTCGCGACATTATTTTAAGTAAAGTTTTTTCAGTTACCCTTGTGTTGGTTTGGCCAATACCAATAACAGGCATGTTTATTGGTGTCGTTTCAAGTTTCAATTTTTTAATTAATTCGTGAGTTACGAATGACGATTCTGAGGCCGAATCCAGGAGGCAGCGACATAATTGTCTTTCGCCATCCTTATTCAAGACATATATAACAGCAGTTGACAATAGAACACGCGTGTTTTGAGCTTGGCAGCAATTTGTAGACGTATGTGCAATCATTTCTGGGGCCTGGTCATTATTTGAATTATTCGAAATTTGAACATCATTCTCAGAAACACCAGAATGTTGTATATTGTTACGATTGTTAAAATTATGGTTTCTATTACGAATGAAACTTGATTGGTGGTATGAAGCATGTAATAGGGTATTATGCTTCGCTCCACATTTTTTACAACCGCCAAAAGTGCAAGATTCAACCGTATGGTGGCCTTGCCGTAAACAATTTATGCATAAATGCAATTTTTTAATTTCATTCAGGCGAAAATTGGGCGATAAACTATTAAACTTATCACATTGGTACAATTGATGTGAATGTTTACACAATGGGCATCTAGCATCGCTAACATTCACGCACGATGTTATCTTAGTTCGAAAATTAGTCTCCGGCTTACGGTATTGATTTGAATAGGGCGTTTTATTCTGTAGATTTAGTTTTTCTAAAAGGTGACACCTATTGTTTATAATGAATAAAAGGTCATCCAATTTGTAAGTTTTATTGGCGATTTTATAATTTTCCCATTCTCTGCGAGTCGCGCCATCTACCTTTGTATACAAAAGATAAATAATTAACGTATCCCAATAGGTTGTAGGTTCTCCAAGCGCTTGAAGAGCTCTAAGGTTCATTTTTGTTTCATTTATCAAATTTCTTAGACTGCTGTGAGATTCCCTGCTAACAGGGGTCAAATTAAACAAATTACTGACATGCTTGTGAATTATTACGTCTTTATTCGCGAACTGTTCTACGAGTATATCCCATGCGATTTAAATATAAAAATTTTTGTACATCTTGCAGGTTACTGTTCGAACCTACAAGAGACACGAAATTGTCTTTAAAACTCAACCATTCTTGAAACTCCCCTGAAAAGGCTTTTAACGAAATAGTAGGCAACCTAACGGTTTCGACTGGGGTATTAACAATAGGTATTGCATTAGAATTATTAGTTTGGAAATTGTTCGGCGATGTAGATGTTTGCGGCGTGGCTGCATTGGTGTCGACGGTTGCGTTAATCGCTAAATTTCCCGACGATAAAGGAACCAATTGAAAATTTGTCAACATTCTCTCCGCGCGAGCACATGCAGTATAAAATTCCGTTTCAAATTATTCGATTTCCGATTCTGAAATATCATCGCCGTCGTTTATTAAATCGATTTGATGCTGAATATCTTGAAATTGACTTAGCAATGTTTCGCAATCAGATAATCTACGTTTTAATACTTCAACACCTTGACTTTCAGTAAATTTATCTAGAAATGTGTTAAATCGCGTTAGTGTTCCCCGTAATAAACCTCTTTTCTTAATCAATGCACCTAATTCTACTGCCGTTTCGTCTGCCATGATTGCAAGATATGTTAAATTCAACAAACGGTTTTTCTTAGTGTTAAATTTTGAAAATAATATGAGAAACTCAAACAATGCAGTACAGATAAAATTTCGCTAAAATAAGCGCTGGATAAAAATAAAACAAAGAAATAGATGGGATAATGGAATGTGACTCACCAGAGAATAACGTGGTCGTCCACGTCCTTCTTTCTTCTTTCTTGTAACGAATTTTATTGCTGCTTGTTTATTGCTTCGTATTGACGAATACACTCCGATCGCGTAACTACAGAATCCACTAGACTTTATACAAACACGTGTTTTAACCAAGTAATTGTCCGGCTCGAAGGACCAAAAAATGGAGGTTACGGCGTTGCTGCCGTCGAATATGATGTTCTTGGCTGGTTCTCGATCGACTTAGTGGACTGTATCGAATTAAAGCTATGTGGATTTCTGCAGAATATTGTATTAACTATTTACACTAATTACAATAACTTATAACTAAAGAATAAATAAATATACAAGACGGAGCGGCGTGCTGAACGAAGCACTCGTATCGGTGTCTTTAAAACGAATAGAATGATTGATTGTCTTCATTCACCTTCCTTCTTCATTGCGGTCGTCGGGCTTGCGCACAACCAATGTCCAAGACAGCCGACATCTGAGCCGTCAATGGCGGCGCACTGCGTGATTCAAAAAATCGCGGGAAATGTTCACAATGTTAACCACTTAGTGATTGCACATTTAATAAAACATAGTTAAAAAAACTAGAAGAGTTACATACTTAGATACGAGGGCAGGTCAATAAGTCCGTGACTTTTTTAATTTCCTGTCCCTTCACAAGAAGGGAAACACTGTTCCTGTCAACAAGCATCTGTCAGTTGACTCATGTCAAATTTTGAACAAGCTGCGTCATTTAGTTCGTGTTAGATAGCCATTGAAAGCAGACAACCTCTTAAGTTATAACAAAAATTGAAAAAAGTGAATTTAGTGTGCTCATCAAACATTATTTTTTGCGGAAAAAAACATCAGTCAAACCAAGGCTAAGCTTGATAAATACTATGGGAACTCTGCACCATCAATTTCCATGGTAAAAAAAATGGTTTACTGAATTTTGTTGCGGCCGTACAAGCACATATGACGCCGAACATTCTGGACGCCCAGTTAAGGTCGCTACACCCCAAACAATTGAAAAAAATCACGGTATGGTGTTGGCCGATCGGAGATTGAAAGTGCGGGAGATTGTGGAAGCCATAGGCATATCACATGGCCCAGTGTTTCGATTTTGCATGATCACTTGGATATGAGAAAGCTATCCGCAAGATGGGTGCTGCGTTTGCTTACAATCGACCACAAACGCAATCGTATGACAACTTCGAAAGAGTGTTTGGCGTTGTTCAACCGCAATAGGGACGAGTTTTTGCGCCGTTTCGTATATGTGGACGAAACATGGATTCACCACAACACACCAGATACCAAGCAGCAGACAAAACAGTGGGTTTCTTCATGCGAATCGGCGCCGAAGAAGGCCAACTTGGGTTTGTCAGCCAATAAAGTCATGGCGACTGTTTTTTGGGATGCACGCGGTATATCTACATTGATTACCTTCAAAAGGGAAGAACAATCAATGGCTAATATTATACCAACTTACTGGACCGATTCAATGACGATTTGAAGAAAAAACGATCGCATTTGGCCAAGAAAAAGTTCTTTCCCACCAAGGCAATGCAAGGGTGCACACATTTGTAGTCTTAATGCCGAAATTGCATAAATTGGGCTACGAATTGCTCCCTCATCCGCCCTATTCTCCGGATTTAGCCCCGAGTGACTATTTCTTGTTTCGAAACTTAAATAAATGGCTCGGCGGAAAGAGATTTGACTCCAATGATAAAATCATCTCACAAACAAATACGTATTTTGAGGACCTCGACAAATCTGATTTTTTGGTAAGGATAAAAAAATTGGAGAAATGTTGGACGAAGTGTGTATAGAGCTCAAAGGAGACTATGTTGAGGAATGATATGATTTTTTGTCAAAAAACCTGTGTTTCATTCAAAAAGTCACAGACTTATTGAGCCGCCCTCGTATTATTGAAATCAAATCTGTATATGTTCCTACAGGTATTGAATAGTCAAAGTCATCTCTTTTGGAAAATTTTGGTATATATAATCTTATCAAAATCATTGCAATATTCAATTTTAATTAATTATAACTAATAACACAAAACATTTTTTTTAATTTGTGAACATCCAGTACCATTTGTGGTTTCTCAAGATTATGCAGCTTTTTAAATTGTTTCCGTAGACCTACTATTTTTGAGATAAAATTTAAATTGGCTGCGTTTTCCTATGCTAAAGTGATAATGCCATCCTTAAGGCACGATACTTGGTGATATTTATGACGGCGTATGGAACGATAAACAAGCAATGAAATATATTAATGGGCAACTTAGTAATTTGTATCTTTTTTTGCTAGAGACCTCTTATACTTTTGAATGCACGATTGTGTGTTTTTTTTTAATTTTTTATTTTTATTTCAACAACACACCACAAGGGCTTACAGCCTAAATACTATCGTACCGTGGGTGTCGACAAGGAGGAAAGAGGCAACTTGTTAATCCTGGACTTGAAGGTTTGGAGGTTCGGGGAGAAGGAAAAACATGTGCCGGCAAGGAATTCCACAACTTGGAAGTCCTCGGGACAAAAGAGCGGGCATAACAAGATGTTCTATGTCTGGTGACCTGGACAGTAAAAGGGTGGATTGGCTCTATTCCCCTGGTAGATCTGTAGGGGGTAGCAGGTGGAGGAACTATGGAAGAAAGCTCCTCTGAGCAGTGCCCGTGCAGATATCTATAAAAGAGAGAGAGAGAGAGAGGTCACCAACGGCACGTCGGTGGGCAAGGGATGGCAGCCTTTGGGTGAGGGTAGGGTCACCGATGAGACGTATAGCTCTCTTCTGAATGGAGTCCAGGATAGCGAGTGTAGAAGCGGCAGCAGCACCCCAGATGTGGAAGCAGTATTCGAGATTTGGTCTTATTTGTGAAGTATATAAAGTATAGAGATTAGCTGGTGAAAAGTATTTGCGAGCCCGGAAGAGGAAACCTAATTTCTTAGGAGCCGCTTCTGCAATTGATGTGACATGCTGGTGCTAATTGAGATTTCGATCCACAGAGATGCCAACAAGTGAAAAGGACTCATTACTTTGAATAACTTGGTTGTTTATTGTGATGGGTCTAGGGCTGGTGTATCTCTTATGAGAAAAAAAGCAAGACTGTGATTTGGTGGGGTTGAATTGTACAAGATTTCTACTTCTCCAGTCTAATATTTTTTGGAGATCCACGGAGATAGAACCCTCCATGAGTCTGCGATCCTCATCTAATTGGGCTAAAGAGACAGGCTTAGAATATTGTATATTTGAGTGGAGGGTGCTGTCGTCCGCGTAACTGTGAACTGGGTTGGATGTGGTAGAGAGGAGGTCATTGATGCGGAGAAGAAACAAAGTAGGGGCTAAAGCTGAACCTTGAGGAACTCCTGCATTAATTGGATACAGTTTAGAGGAATGGCCATCCACGACAACAGAAATGCTCCGGTTGGAGAGGAAATTTGCTGTCCACGTACAGAGTTTTGGTGGTAGGCCATAGGCCGGTAGTTTATTAAGCAGCGCTGCGTGCCAGACCTGGTCGAATGCTTTGGATATGTCTAGAGCGACAATCTGGGATTCGCCGTGTAGTTCCATAGACTTGTTCCAAGAATGGGTGACAAAGGAAAGGAGGTCGGCAGTTGATCTGCGCTGACGGAATCCATACTGCCTGTCGTGGAGTAGAGTGTGTTTTTCAAGAAATTTTAGTTATTCGGTGTTTATATACTTTTTCATCACTTTATAGATGACTGAAAGGAGATAAATAGGCATGTAGTTGCTAGGAAGCCCTTTCGATCCTTTCTTGGGGACGGGTTGTACTCGAGCAGTTTTCCAGTTACTAGGGAATATGCCTCTATTGTAAGAGTCAGGACAGGAGCAAGTTCTGATGCGCATTTTTTGAGAACAATTGCTGGGATCTCGTCAAAGCCAGAGGCTTTCCTGTTATTAAGAGAAGAGACCATCTTTCGTACCTTTTTAGTTTTGAAAATGATATCCGTCATTTTATGCGCGACATTGGGGACTGTTGGTGGTTGAACATTTGGAGGTGGGTTGAGAGTAGAATTGCCGGCGACAACGAGGCAAAAAGTTCAGCCTTGCCCAGGGCGGTAGAAACAATTTCATCCTCTGAGACAAGAGGTGGGAACGTGCTCTTGCAGAAATTATTCCCAATAGATTTAGCAAGTCGAGAAGGGTTTGCTGCCGCTGGAGCTTAAGAGGACTTTGTTTTTGCCTCAGAAAGAATGTGGACATAGCGGTTTCTTGCGTCGTTAAATGCTTGGCGGTTTTCTTGACTGGGATTGTGTAGAAACATTTTGTGAGCTTTGACCTTTTCAAGTCTGGCCTTGTCACAGGATTTAGAGAACCAGGGCTTTTGAGTGGCTGAAGAGGTTTTCTGTGTACGTGGAATAAATAATTCCATGCCAACTTGTATGATTTCGGTGACGTTTTGTCAGATATCAGAGGGGTCAGGAACAGATAAGCAGAAAGACGCCCATGGAAATGAGGAAAAGTAATCCCGCACGTCGTCCCAGTTCGCGGAGTTGTAGTGCCAAACGAAACGTGGGTGTGATGACTGTGTGACCTCGAGTTGCATTGCACAGGAAGCAGTGACCATGCCGTGGTCTGAGCGACCAAGAGAGGCGGTGACTGAGGTCTTATAGCATTCAGGTTTTGTAGTAAGAAGGAGATCCAAGAGATTTGCGCTGTGCGTTGGGATGCGAGGAAAGTAAGTAGGTTGCTGAACCATATTGGCTAAAGAATTGCTGACTGCAAAGGCCTCCGCTGCTCTTCCCTGTGGATCGGTTTTTGAAGATCCTAGCCATTCCTTATTATGGACATTGAAGTCACCAAGAATAGCGACTTCGGAGGAAGGATATTCAGAAATCAGATGGTCGGTTTTTTCAGAAAGGTAGTCAAAGAGCTGGACAAAGTTGTTGTCAGAAGGTGACCGGTAAATGCAACAAATGAATTTAGGTGCAGCCCTGAGAGAGAGAGAGAGTTTTATCCATGGTATGTCTTTTCTTCCAGCTTCTAAATTGGGGAGTCTGGTGCAGGGTAGATTGCTACGGACGTACGCGCACACGCCTCCATGCAATCTAAAAGAAGTAAGGAGCTCATACCCCGGGAAAAAATACTATAAAATGCCGAAAAAAAATTGTACAATTCTATCCCAAAAAATTAAGTTTCAGGGATGAGGTGGTTATGTCATCTGAGAAAGCATATTTATATTTAGTTACTACTACTACTACTAGTTATTGAATGATAACGTGTAGAATGATAAACGGTACAACGAAATATATTGATGGATAACTTGATATTCTATACATTTTTTGTCGGAAACGTCTAGTAGCCAAAATAAACCAAACTTTTTTTTATTTGTTTGTTTAATTTTTAAACAAGATTTTTTAATCCCCTGCAAAGTACTCCCCACTGTTACCAGTACACTTACTTGTCTAATCTTGTATTCCATTGTTCAAAACATTTTCGAAACTCGTTTTCTGTGATCCCCGACAGCGCCCACGTTGTTTTTTCTTCACCTTAGCAACCTCGGCAAAACGCTTTTCTTTCATGTTTCTTTTCATTCGGGAAAATAAAAAAGTCGTAGGGGCAAGGTCGGGTGAAGACGAGGGATGAATTGTGCAGCCAGCCTTTTCATTTCTAAATCTCGTTAAAATTTGCTAAACTGAACTCCAAGTTACCCCAAATAGTTCTACAACTTCGTCAATGGTTCGTCGTCGATCTTCCAGGATGATTTCGCGAATTTTTTCAACACTTTCATCGGTTCGAGTCGTGGAAGGACGACCAAAGCGAGATTATCATCAATCGACATTTCACCTCTTTTGAAACGGAAAAACCACTCAATCACATGAGTTTTCCCAATAGCATCATCCTTGTAGGCCGTTTTAAACATTTCAAGAGTTTCTGTGCCAGTTTTTCGAACAAAAAGCAAAACTTTACGACCGCGTGCTGTTCACAAGAATCAGCCATTGCAAAAATGACGCTCACACAAAAAAATTTTTACTAAAAAAAGTCACACAAGCTTAACGAAACCTTCTTTAGCGACAATACTTTGCTTGCTGACTGAGGAATGGTAGCTCTACGCTCGTATCAACAGAACGCGGTACTACAACACTCCGGCCACCACGACATCTGCTCGGTTTCTTTTGGCTACCCCCTTGTACTTGTTGAAATTGTATATTCTATCAAATCCATTAATTATTTTTAAGTGCCCTCCTCTTCTGGGAGTTGCGGGGGAGGGGTTATGCCATTTGAGGCAACATATTTTGTTGGATCTTTCCACAAAATTTTCTTTTTCTTTATTTTGCAACAAAATATTTTCATGGACAACTTTATAATTTCTATCTTTTTTGCTTAGAGCATAAACTAATTATATAAGACAAAATATAAGCACCGTATCTAAGTGATATGTTTAAACGTAGCAAATCGATTTCCTACTTGCCACTTGTCTATACCGTATCATACATAAAACATCAAATTCTCATCGTGTAATTTATAAAAGTCTGTGGCTAGTGGAGGATCATTCTGTTGCCATCCTTGCATTTGAACACACACACACATCTTTTTTGCTATAGACGTCTTATATTTTTAAAAGCACATTTAACATGCCCAACATCGCATGCACACGGAACCGACAACTTTACTCCCCCTCCGAAGGGCCGAACGTGCAGACGTTCAACTGCTCAAATACAATGCCACAACCTCGGTTGATGTTAATATTACAGTATATACTGAAAAAGTGCAAGGAGCACCCTAGGATCGAACCCGGTACCCTAAACCACCGAGGATCTGAAAATCCACTGCAAACGTAATTAAAATAAGTTTTTAAGACAAGATAGTTATTGGCAACGTTTATAATAGAAGTTCAGCCATATTAAAAATATCATATTTGAAAGAACAGAGTCGCCTTTGTATAAGGTCAAATTTGGGAAAGATAATTTTGACTACAAAGTAGGGTACGTAAACTTCTTTTGTTACGTGGGAAAGGTTGTATACAATTTGTTGGTGCAAAGCATAAGATAAATAAATTAAACCTAAATAAATTGTGATAAAAGAAAGTCTTCATACCCCCAATTTGCCTCCATCGAAACTCAAGCTGCCTATTTATTGCTAAATGTTTCTTAACTGAATAATGTACACGCTGTATCACCATATTTTCAAAACCCATTTTATTTAGCAAAGCAGTTTGCGTAGCGCTTAATCCAAAAGGATCGATTGACCAGCTAGTTTTTGGTGTATATTTCAAATTCTGCCATAACCACAAGTGACCTTCTGTATATTGTTCTAAAGTAGATATCCAGTATGAACTAGCTTCATCATTCATTACCCAACCACCAGAAACAAATTCTAATTGTCCATTATGTACCAACCTAAAAAAAGGAGAATTTATCAACATACCTATAACACAACATATTTTTTTTATTTTACCAGAGCGTTTCCTATCAAATCAATCATTAAATTATTCATTGAGCGGGACTAACTTCCAAGTGTTTGAGACTTAAAAAAATAAGACCAACGCGTACCAATAATTTTTTCTCGTCACAACAATTCGGATTCTGATTTGGGGGATAACTACTCAGCACGCAATAATTTAACTCTACAAAAATTTAGTAAATACTTTTGATCAGGACAGACGGGTGAGATTCCTTCCATTTGACTTGCAGATAAAATTAGACATGATAACTTAGGCCCTTTTAGCAAAGAAACTCTACATGTATGGAGTGAAAGTAATGCACTGCATTGGCTTGAAACTTTTCTGCTGAATCGTAGTTAGTATGTCTGCTGCTAATAGGCCACTGTAGTTTCAAAATACACCTTACATTGGTAGGTGTCGAGAGGGATTCCCTTTGCCAGGAATGCAGTGAGACTGAAGAAACGTCTTACCACTACCTGTGTGAATGTGAGGCTTTTGGAAGTCTTCGAACAGAAATGTTTGGATCAAGGACTCTACAGAGGAGTCAAGTAAGTTCCGTCTAATGGAAGATTGTCATCACCTTTATTTTTGTGTCGAGGAGGTTTGGTGACGAAACGGAGGACGAGTAGGGCATGGTTGCTGGATGCCGGGGTTGGCAAAAAGGGCCCGATATGGCCTACTTGCCTGGCGCTACCCTCCCCACCATTACTACTACTACAAGTATGTCTGCCTGTTCGGTGAACATGGGGAGTCATATAATTCCCATGTATTAATTATAAAATTGCCAGTGGCGTCGCTAAAGGAAGCTTACTGGGGGCCCTCTTGTTCATAATTTCTGCCAATTATATTTTTATTATTTTTAGTTTAAATAAATATTAAATATCGTTATATGGGGATGACACTGTAATCACCTGTATTAGCGTTACCAACTTTGAAGAATTAAGCTGCGTTACCTCTGGTAGTGCCGTTGACGAATAGTGCTTTAAATTATGCTCTACCTTTATGAACTTATAAACTTCTTGTGTTCTTTACCAAATATCTCAACAAGATTATGCTGGTTAAGCTTAACCAGGGATCTCCGGCACAAACAGACAGTCATTGTTTTTTGGGGGTACAACCGGATTCACAGCTGACTGGGTCAAATCAAATAGATTACCTCTTGTCTTTTGCTTGGCACTGTTTTGTCATTTGGTAGGTGAGAACTAAAGTGGGTTTTGTATGTGTTGATGGCCTCGGAAGCTAGGTCGAATGCCCACAAACTATTAGACAGACTAGAGGTAATTAAAGGTTTATGAATAACAATACTAGCAACAAAATTGAGGATTGAACTATACAAATCGCTTAGTATTTTGAACTACTTAAAATGTACTACGTTGCGTATCACTCTTGTTTTAGCTGTAACAGTGTGTCCTGGGCAGGTTGCTCTTGTTGATCAGAAATCTTTAAAATGCAAAAAGGATTTTTAGAACAATGGTATTCAAACCTCTAACCTTTTCTTGTAGGTAGTTATTTAAAAATCTTAATGTTCTAACTCACCCATTATTATTTTATAAGAAACCGAGGTTTAACACTGTGTTTGAAAACAGAAACAAAAAGCAGAATCACCCCAAAAACCACAAAATAATAACATAGAGTTATGCGCTCGATACATATTTCGACAACGAAGCTGTTTTCATCAGTAGCTATCGCTAAACCAACTGCATGAACAAGAAGTATCCGATTTATATGCCTAAACTGTCTACACTACAGACGATGTAATACCGGTAGTGCAATACCGGGTGATACAATACCGTGTTATGCAATACCGGGTGATGCAATACCTGATGCTGCAATACCTGACGATGCAATACCTGATGCTTCAGTACCGGATGATGTAATACCGAGTGACGCAATCACTCAACTATTGTTCTGTCAATAGATACGCCCAACCGGTTGTTGTGTCGATGTTGAAAATTACCATGGATCATTTCGTGATATTTCAAAAAGTATTGAATTGACAGAACCCATTTCTGCATTCATTAAATTTTGTGGATCGACATGTCTATAAGTACCAGACATTGAAGCTGGAATCAAACGAGCCACCCGAAAAGTTCGCTGTGCTTCCTTTCTATCCTTTTCCTACAAAGGGGTTAGATGAAATATTCCAAAATAATGACTATAGAGTCGTTTGTAAACTTGATAATATTAATAGTCTTGTGGGTAGACTAAATGATACCGTTGGCTTCCGACAAAAATCGGGCATTTACAAAATATCTTGTAATATTTGCAAGAAAATCTATATTAGACAAACGCTGAGATCAATAACAACAAGATTAAAAGAGCACATAGCTGATTTCAGATTAAATAGAGCAGAAACATGTTGCGTTTTCCAACAACTTTCTCAATTTGTTAAAAGTAACCCCGGATTATTGCCAGTTAGATATTTTGGAAACTTTAGAAATCCGCAAATGAATCCACAAAATTTAATAAATTCAGACATGGGTCCAGTCAATTCAACTCTTTATGAAATAGCACGAAACAATCCATGGTTGCTTTCAACATCGGCACAACAACCTATTTTACACGTTTGGCACAACAATAGTTCTTGTTACTATGTGGAAGCTGGAACCTGTGATGAGCACTGATAAGTACACATGGAGAACCCAAATCACCACAACACATATTTTAAAGACCTTATATATACATCCTCTGATGACGCTGACGTGGTCAGTGAAATGATCGTAAGGTCTTTAAAATATGTGTTGTGGTGATTTGGGTTCTCCAACTGTACTTAATAGTCCTTGTATTGCATCACCCGATATTGCATTACCGGTATTGCATCACCGGTACTACATCATTTGTAATCTATGGTATATGGTCTTGTCTTAATGATGGAGCCGGTATAATATATTCTGTTGATTAAATTATTGTATGTTGGTCATGAAGGCTTTGTTATTGATTGAAATTTTGTTTAGGCCTCTGGTTTTTGGATTGTCTAAGTCATAATCGAGGGCTTCAGTTAAGGTTTTGTTCGTGTGTGTTGGCATTTAAAAGTGTGTTGGTTGTCAGTTTGTTTATTTTGTCATCTATTTTTGTCATTTTGGTGTCTTCGAAGATTTGTTTGTTTCTGAAGTAGCAGGGTATGTCAAGTGCGTGTCGTAAGTGTTTGTTCTGTATTTTTGCTATTTTTGGTCATCATTTGTAGTGTATATAATTTAAGTATATAAATAGGATAATTTCTTCTCATACAGTTAGTCTAGCGACGGCTACTGATTAAGAAAATTTCGTTGTCGAAATACGTATCTAGAACATTACTCTCTGTTATTATTTTGTAGTTTTTGAAGTGATTCTGATTTTCGTTTCATTATTATTTGTTTTAAATTCCGTAACTTTTAAAAAACGTAGTTCAAAAACCTATGAATTATAATGATCTTATGGTCTGCAACCGAGTTTAGTCAAAGCTTTTCAACACACATTTTCGGTGATGGCGGGCTAGCAGGCCTAGTGTTATACCACTCAAGTCATATAATCAGTTACCAAAAAAGTTAAAAAATTGATAACAGAATAAATTTTTTGAGATGTCGGGATTCATGACCCAGCATCGTTTTTATTTGGTTTCATTATGCAGGGTGGTCCAGATTTTACCTTCGATAATTTAAGAATCATAGAAACTCTGAAAATAATTTGAGTTTTCTTCATAAACTCATAACGAAATCTCAACCGTTTCAGATATACAAAGTTTTGAAGTTTCATATTTTTATTTTTTTAAATTCAATAGCTTCTGAACCAAATAAAATATTTTAGTGGCATTTTCTGCAAGCTTTTGTCTCAATAACTTACATGTTGAATAAACATTTTTATTTCTCTACTTCAAGCAGTGGCGTAACCACGAGGGTGTAATATCCCCTTTTGGAATAAAAAAGGTACACCAATGAGTGCGTATCGTTTGACCGACAGCGCCTACATGTATGCAACCCCTGCATACACCAATTCAGTTAGGCGGACGTTCAATAATTTATTGGTTGAGTGTATTTCTTCACTGAAGTCTTGAAAGTTTATGCAATAGGCAATTTGCTTAACACCTTTGCGTGTTGAAATAATATACATATGATTAAGTTAAAATAACCCTTGTCTTAGATTTATAAGACCATTTTAAAGCAAACCTAAATCGCCAAACAAATTTTTTCTGCTATTTGAAAAAAAAAAAGGCACCTAATAAGAGTTACCCATTTGCAATAACAAAAAAGTGTTGACGCAGCAAGTGCGTTTTGGCAGCGAGTTGTAATAAAAAAATTGGTAATCAAATAGTAAATAAAAGTATTAAAAAACGTTTTTCATTCATTTCAAATCTAAAATCCTTCGCATTCAGCTAGAATCTTCAAAAATCTTGATATATATAAAGTGAAGCCTTCAGAAAAGCACACATTTATTCCGATACTTGAGAAAAATTAATAAAAGACACTTGATAAGATTTCTCGTTTCGCAATAACAAAAAAGTGTGGGCGCAGCAAATGCGTAATGGTAACAAACTTGCATAAAAAATTCCTGTTGCTAAACAGTAAATATTTGTTAAAAAACTTGTATGCAGCGAGTAACTTGTGGTAGCGAGTTTTATTTAAAAAAATAGTAAATAGTAAATAAAAGTATAAAAAATCTACATACAGCAACTGCTTTGTTGCAAAGAGTTATACAAATATTTCAAATGTTAATAAGCGAGAATCTTGAATAATCTTGATACATATATAGTCACACCTTTACAAAAGCACACATTTATTCTGATATATTTGAAAAAATTAATAAAAGTCGCCTTAATAACGTTTGTCTGTAACAAGAAAAAATGTGGCCGCAGCAAGTGCGTTATGGCAGCGAATTTTCATAAAACATACTTAAACTAAAATAGTAAATATATGTCCAAATTGTAATTAAAATTTTTAAAAGTTTTTGGGACCATTTCAGTTCCAACCTTATTTATCTGTCAGTTTATTATTAATAACCGGACAATTTAATTTGTTATCAATGAATCTTATAAAAAAAGTGCAGATTGAGAAATGTTACATGTCGGGAGAACTGCCCACTGGGTTTATAAAGAATTAAAGTATTACTAAGTATTCCAAAAACAGTGAATGCGCAAAAATGCAACCAGCCTAAGCAAATAAGTGTACAATCATGTGGCGAACATTCTGCTACTCGTAATAAAAAGTCTGGACGCGACAAAGTGCGCTATGGAAGTAAGTGTTCATATAAATGATCTAAAATTTATATATATATATATATATATATATATATATATATATATATATATATATATATATATATACATACATATATATACATATACATATATATATATATATATATATATATATATATATATATATATATATATATATATATATATATATATATATATATATATATATATATAATTATTATTATTATTATTTTATGGCAGTGAAATATTTTTAAAACCTTTCGCCCTCGATAATAAATTTTGAAAAATAAATTTGCCGCCAATAAAGGCATTAAAATATAATGTAAGACGGCTTTTTTGAAACTATTTGGCAATAAAAGAGGAAGATAGAAAGTTTATGAAAATCTGGATTTTCTTTAAATCAAATTGTTTTAATGAAAAAATTGAATAAAACATATTCGATTTTTTACGACAATAAAAGAACTGCCTGTCATTCTCCATAGTTTCTTTGAGTGTGGACAGTGTAATTCAGGCTTAAAACTATTTATATCTTCTTCAAAAACAACGATTTATCCATAAGTATATTTATTTATATCTAACTCAACAATTCTTTTACACAAATAACTTTAAAGGCACGACCATATATTTAATCTCCAATGATTTTTTCTTCATCGCCTATATACATTTATAAAAAAAAAGAAGTATTTAACCTTCTGCCCTCGCAACCATAAATTTTCAAACAATCGTGCAGCTATGCATTATAAAAAGTGAAAAAGTAGATGCCATCAAAGATAACTTTCTTGAAAATAAATGCTTAATAATACGTGGTTTACTTTAAATCACATTTTTGTAATTAAAACATGGAATAAAATCTTATATCAATCGATTTTTTTATTAGTAAATGACCTTTTCATTAAGGTGAGTCAGGATTGAGTTTCATACATATTTACATATATAACAATCAATTGCCCATAAGTATGTTTATTTGTATCTAATAACTCAACATATTTTTTACACAAATAACATTATCATGTAAGCCATTTTAAACATATAAAGAGTGCGTATTGCCCCGCGCGCATATAAATTGAAGCCTAGCCAGTCGGCCAGACAAATACTGAAAAAAGCGGTATTCTCGGTCGAATCGCCCCTCTATTGTAGTGTCGACTTTACGATGTGTCGGCCCAACGAACTGTCGGCCGAACGATACGCCACGACACCAATGATTTGACAATTTTTTTTTTCTTTGTGGTCCTTATTTATTGCCGGCTAGACTAAACACAGATAAGTGTCACGCTTTTATTAGTGGTAATATGGTAGATATACACAAAGACGTGAATATTGATACCCGCAATGCGAGTTGGATACAAGTGGACAGTGCTGCTCACGTTTTGGACGAGTAGTTTGTGAATGGCTCAAGGATAATTACCTGGAGCGTTGAATAGAGCGATTAGGTCCAGTAGCATGACCACCGACATCTCCTGATATTACCCGTCTTGATTTTTAGGTATGATGTTATCTGAAATGCGAGGTATATGTTGAACCAGTTGCAACCAGAGAGAAGCAGATTGCGAGAATTCAATTAGTATATGTGAATAGATGAAGGAAAGTAGAAATCAGATATCTGCCGCTGTGAATTCCTTAATTCGAAGGTGTCAAAAATATATTGAAGTTCGTGGCGAACATTTTGAGCAGCTCGTCAATTGATTTGAGTTTCTGTTAAGAAATAATTTTTACTTTGATTATGTTATTATTTATATTTATTGGAAATGCATAGGTAGAAGATACTACTTGTCTTTTTTCAGAGAATGCAATGAATTCTAATTTTAAAAAATTCCTGTAAAACGATTGTTTTTTCTCCAGTGGGACTTTTCACTTGCATATTGATCGCAGCTTACGAAACATATAAAAAAATTAAATTATTGGCGTAGGCACCTTCTTTTGTTCCAAATTGGGAAATCACACTCTCGTGGTTACGCCACTACTTGAGGTAGAGAAATGAAAATAATGATTAAACATGTACCTTATTAAGACAAAAGCTTTCACAAAATGCCAATAAAATATTTCATTTAGTTCAGTAGCTATTGAATTTATAACACTAAAACTATTAGCCTCCAACACCCTGTATTTCTGTAACGGTTGAGATTTCGATATAAGTTTATTAAAAACCTCTAATTATTTTCTATTGATTCTCAAATTTTTGAAGGTAAAATCTGCACCAACCTGTGTATGGATGTAGCAATTTGTATTGTGTTTATGTCACTTATGTAACAGGTTTTATTTAATAAAATTATCCTGCTCCTGCAGTCTTGCGTACAACTATTATCCACTAAGTTTCTGTTTCATTATTAATTTGTAGTATATTTATTTGTTTTAATGGACAAACCGTAATTAGGTATATAACATTATCTATTGCCTATGAGTATAAGCCGTAAGGAGATATAGATATTACTATTACTATTATTATTATTATTACTATTATTATTATTATTATTATTATTATTATTATTATTTATTTGCTATCAACATCAAATCTGGAATGTCCGGTGACTATTTTTACAGCAGGTGGTAGTGGAATTTTCCTTTATGTAATAGTAAAGGATTTTTTCACGCCCGAGGAGGTACCACCCCATACATCAAGGGGCCGGTGAAGTCCCAACGGACGTTTCCGGTTCTGGTGTATGAGTCGGTTTCCCTTATAAGCAAAAATGATGATGGCTCCTCCTTGTATAAAATATTCCGGAGGCAAAATACCCCTCCATTCGGATCTCCGGGAGAGGGGTGTACAGGGGGCGCCAACATCAAGATTTAACATATCCTTTTCAAATATATGTGGCCTAAATTCTAACCTGAACTCCGTCCACCATTTCCTCCAGGCTAACAGGCCCCAACTCCTCTTCCTCACCGAAACCCAAATCAGTGCCAAAACAGCCACTAATCACCTTAATTTCCCGGGGTATGAGCTCCTTACTGCCTTTAGATTGCATGGAGGCGTGTGCGCATACGTCCGTAGCAATCTACCCTGCACCAGACTTCCCAATTTAGAAGCTGGAAGAAAAGACATACTATGGATAAAACTCTCCCTCAGGGCTGCAACTAAATTCATCTGTTGCATTTACCGGTCACCTTCTGACAACAACTTTGTCCAGCTCTTTGACTACCTTTCTGAAAAAACCGACTATCTGATTTCTGAATATCCTTCCTCCGAGGTCACTATTCTTGGCGACTTCAATGTCCATAATAAGGAATGGCTAGGATCTTCAAAAACCGATCCACAAGGGAGAGCAGCGGAGGCCTTTGCAGTCAGCAATTCTTTGGCCAATATGGTTCAGCAACCTACTTACTTTCCTCGCATCCCAACACACAGCTCAAATCCCTTGGATCTCTTTCTTACTACAAATCCTGACTGCTATAAGATATCAGTCACCGCCCCCCTGGGTCGCTCAGACCACAGCATGGTCACTGCTTCCTGTGCAATGCAACCCGAGGTCACACAGTCATCACACCCACGTATCGTTTGGCACTACAACTCCGCAAACTGGGACGAAATGCGGGATTACTTTTCCTCATTTCCATGGGCGTCTGTCTGCTTCTCTCATCCTGACCCCTCTGATATCTCACAAAACGTCACCGAAATTATCCAAGCTGGCATGGAATTATTTATTCCACATACACAGAAAACCTCTTCAGCCACTCAAAAGCCCTGGTTCTCTAAATCCTGTGACAAGGCCAGACTTGAAAAGGTCAAAGCTCACAAAACGCTTCTACACAATCCCAGTCAAGAAAATCGTCAAGCATTCAACGACGCAAGAAACCGCTATGTCCGCATTCTTTCTGAGGCAAAAAACTCGTTTAATAACCACATCAAAAACAAAGTCCTCTCAAGCTCCAACGGCGGCAAACCCTTCTGGACTCTTGCTAAGTCTATTGGGAATAATTTCTGCAAGAGCACGTTCCCACCTCTTGTCTCAGGGGATGAAATTGTTTCTACCGCCCTGGGCAAGGCTGAACTTTTTGCTTCGTTGTTCGCCGGAAATTCTACTCTCAACCCACCTCCAAATGTTCAACCACCAACAGTCCCCAATGTCGCGCATAAAATGACTGATATCATTTTCAAAACTAAAAAGGTACGAAAGATGCTCTCTTCTCTTAATACCAGGAAAGCCTCTGGCCTTGACGAGATCCCAGCAATTGTTCTCAAAAAATGCGCACCAGAACTTGCTCCTGTCCTGACTCGTCTGTTTCAGATATCTTACAATAAAGGCATATTCCCTAGTAACTGGAAAACTGCTCGAGTACAACCCATCCCCAAGAAAGGATCCAAAGCGCTTCCTAGCAACTACAGGCCTATTTCTCTCCTTTCAGTCATCTCTAAAGTGATGGAAAAGTATATAAACACCGAACTACTAAAATTCCTTGAAAAACACAGTCTAATCCACGACAGGCAGTATGGATTCCGTCAGCGCAGATCGACTGCCGACCTCCTTTCCTTTGTCACCCATTCTTGGAACAAGTCTATGGAACAACACGGTGAATCCCAGATTGTTGCTCTAGACATATCCAAAGCATTCGACCAGGTCTGGCACGCAGCGCTGCTTAATAAACTTCCCGCCTATGGCCTACCACCAAAACTTTGTACCTGGACAGCAAATTTCCTCTCCAACAGGAGCATATCTGTTGTTGTGGATGGCCATTCCTCTAAACTGTATCCAATTAATGCAGGAGTTCCTCAAGGTTCAGCTTTAGCCCCTACTTTGTTTCTTCTCCACATCAATGACCTCCTCTCTAGCACATCCAACCCAGTTCACAGTTACGCGGACGACAGCACCCTCCACTCAAATATACAATATTCTAAGCCTGTCTCTTTAGCCCAGTTAGATGAGGATCGCAGACTCATGGAGGGTTCTGTCTCCGTGGACCTCCAAAAAATATTAGACTGGGGAAGTAGAAATCTTGTACAATTCAACCCCACCAAAACTAAGTCTTGCTTTCTTTCTCACAAGAGATACAGCAGCCCTAGACCCATCACAATGAACAACCAAGTTATTCAAAGTAATGAGTCCTTTTCTCTTGTTGGCATTTCTGTGGATCGAAATCTTAATTGGCACCAACATGTTACATCAATTGCAGAAGCGGCTGCTAAGAAATTGGGTTTCCTCTTCCGGGCTCGCAAATACTTTTCACCAACTAATCTCTATACCTTATACACTTCACAAATAAGGCCAAACCTCGAATACTGCTCCCACATCTGGGGTGCAGCTGCCGCTTCTACACTCGCTATCCTGGACTCCATTCAAAAGAGAGCTATACGTCTCATCGGTGACCCTGCACTCACCCAAAGGCTTCCATCCCTTGCCCACCGACGTGCCGTTGGTGACCTCTCTCTCTTTTATAGATATCTGCACGGGCACTGCTCAGAGGAGCTTTCCTCCATAATTCCCCCACCTGCTGTCCCCAGCAGATTTACCAGGGGAACAGAGCGAATGCACCCTTTTACTGTCCAGGTCACCAGACATAGAACATCTTGTTATGCCCGCTCTTTTGTCCAGAGGACTTCCAAGTTGTGGAATTCCTTGCCGGCACATGTTTTTCCTTCTCCTCCGAACCTCCAAACCTTCAAGTCCAGAATTAACAAGCTGCCTCTTTCCTCCTTGTCAACACCCACGGTACGATAGTATTTAGGCTGTAAGCCCTCGTGGTGTGTTGTTGACATAATAAAAAAAAAAAAAAAAGACTTACCTTCTAACAATGTTACGTTCTTCTTCTATAAGATCTTTCCACCACATAGAAAAATACATCACTTCTGCCCATATAAACTTTCTTGTTGGATAGAAAAGTAATTTTTTTATCATATTATCAAGTATGTGTTTCGTATATAATGCGTAATACTCGTCAGCAGTTTTCATCCATCCAGGATCATTGTGTGAATGAGGAACTACAAATACTTTAAGTTTATTATATTTGGTCCATTCACCTTCATCTATTTCTATTTCCCATCCCTGTTTCCAAACACCACCGTTAGAGTTATCGAAATTTATCTCCTTGTAAATTTTTAACATCTGTATATCTGCACTTGCAACCAAATCAAGTTTAGCTGGACAACTTGAGTTAGTTGCTACCTCAGTCTCTTCATATTCTTCAGAAATGATTTCCTCGTAGGAAAAAAGATCTTCGATAGGGTTGTTAGAAAACTTTGGATAAGCCTTCTAAAAATAAAAGATACCAAGAACTAGTAGATGGCCAAGAATTCAGTATAAATGGTTAATATATACAGGATGTTTCAGCTTGTACCCAACATTCTCGTATAGGTGATTGACCCCATCGAGCTGATTCTGGAAGTGTGCATAAAATGTAATTTGGCCCGTCATGTTCAATATACAGGCTGATTTGTGTTGGGAATATTTACAGGGACATGGGGTCTCAGGTGTTATTCAGCTTACCCGACTAAAAATAAACAGGTATCTAATGACTTGATGGAACACTACATTTTTAACTTTAAATGAAATCTCTATTCCCAGAGCTGGACTAGCAATTGTATTTATTTAGTGCCAGGGCGAAAATAACACTCCGTATATGGAACTTGTAAAATATAAATTCATAAGTGAAAACTGCATGAAAAATGTGACATAATAAAGCCATCAGCATAGTTGCCCCACATCTCGACTTGTTGCTGAACCTGGCTAAATAGTTGACTTATGCAAAAAATGCAATTCTAGGAGAGGACATTTTAGTGAATTTTTATTTTAAAAAATTCACTAATAAAGGGGTATCGATGATGAGACTTTGAATTTTTTTTAAATGAGCACGAACTACGACCGCTAGAACCCATATCCGGGGTTAGTTTCAATTATATATATATATATATATATATATATATATATATATATATATATATATATATATATATATATATATATACATATATACATATGTATCCAACCGATAACTCAAAAAATAATTATAATTAACCGAGTTTAATGAAACTCGGCAAGTGCCTTTTTTTATTAATGGCTTGGATGAGTTTGTTAGCCAGGAAAATCGGACAAGGTTTTCAGGGAAAGTTTGGAGTTTTCTTTCGAAAAAAAATTTTTTCTCCGAAAATTACAAAGTTATTTTAATGAAATTTTGCCTTGAGAAATACCTTACCACATACCAAAATCAACTTTCTAAGTTTATATAAAATTGAGTTATTCAAATTTGAAGCATTTAATAAAAATTCACTACCATAACGCAACTTGCTGCGTCCCGAACTTATTTTCATATTCGCCTTGGGGTATCATTATTCTAATTTTCGTTATAGATAATGATTCTTATATCGTTGTCCATCACCAGAAGCACGTTTTGCTTCACGAAATTCTATTTCAAGGTTTTATCAGTTCCGGCTTTATGAAATTAATCTTCATATTATATCTGAAAAAACACTTTGTATACAGGATGGAGGTATGATTGCACGAATCAAAACCATATAAAAGATGGCTCATAATAAAAATATCAGCTACATTGTTCCACTTCTAAAAACCTCGTAATACTGGGCCAAATTATTCGTTTACGCTGAACTACGCAAATTCATAATACCTACTCGTATTAGGAATTTTAGTCAGTATTGATTTTAGTGAGTTTTTATTAAAAAAAATTCACTAATAGAGAGGTATCGATGGTGAGACTTTGCAAAAATTCTTTCAAATGAGTGCGAACTAGGACCCCTAGAACCTATATCCGGGGTCAGTTTCAATTTTTATATGTTTATATATATATATATATATATATATATATATATATATATATATATATAGACATATATATGGATACATATGTATATATATATATATATATATATATATATATATATATATATATATATATATATATATATATATATATATATATATGTATCCGTCTGATAACTCAAACAATAATTAACCGATTTTGATGAAACTCGGCAAGTGCCTTTCTTTTGTTAATGGCTTGGATGAGTTCGTTAGCCAGAAAAATCTGACAGGGTTTTCCGGAAAAATTTTGAGTTTTCTTTCGAAAAAAAATTTTTTCTCCGAAATTAACAAAGCTGTTTTGATGAAATTTAGTGTATATGTTTCCTCAAGAGAGATCTTACTACGTACCAAAATTCAACTTTCTAAGTTAAGAGACAATGGGGTTATTTAAATTTTAAACTTTCTTTCGAAAAAAATTTTTTTCTCCGAAAATAACAAATTCATTTTAATGAAATTTTGTGGATATCTTGCCTTGGGAAAGAACTTACTACGTATTAAAATTAAACTCTCTAAGTTTATAGAAAAATGAGTTATTTAAATTTGAAGCATTTAATAAAAATTCACTACCATAACGCACTTGCTGCGTAACGCACTTGCTGCGTCCCGAGTTTTTTTTTGCTTAACTCACCAACAATTTAACCTGCTGCAGTAGGAAATCGATAAGTGCGGCAACTCTTCTGCGGGCTTTATTCTGCCACATTTTTCTTGCAGTTTTCATTTGTGAATTTACATTTTACAAATTCTATATACGGATGGTATTATTTTGGCTCTGGCACTAAATGAAATAAAATCGTTAATCGGGAATAGAAATTTCATAAAAATCGAAATTATAGGGTTCCATCAAGTCAGACCAACTGTACCTATGGTAGAAACTAAGTGAGATGTAAGACACGCTTCTTACACGTGTCGCCATCTCGTTGCGGTACCAAGTAGTATGTTGTCACGGCAGCTCCAAATAACACAGAATGATAAAAAAATAGAGACTGTATACAACCAACAATCCAGTAAATTGTTAGCCCTGGCCCATTTCTTCCCCAATATAGGGACAAAGTATGTAAGGCTAGATGTATTCTCACCACAATTAGAACCGTAGACCGGTTTCGCTCTAATTAGAGATAGTCAGTACGGCATACTAATTGCAGCGAAAATACACCTATAAAATAATACGGCTATGGTAGCCAGCCTCCCAAAACTAAGTGAGATGTAAGACACGCTTTTTACACGTGTAGCCATCTCGTTGCGGAACCAAGTTGTCACGGCAGCTCCAAATAACACAGAATGTTAAAAACATAGAGACTGTATATAACCAACTAACAATCCAGTAAATTGTCAGCCCTGGCCCATTTCTTCCGCAATATAGGGACAAAGTATGTAAGGCTAGATATATTCTCACCACAATTAGAACCGTAGACCGGTTTCGCCCTAATTAGAGCTCGTCAGTAAAACGCCGTGACAAGATACTACTTGGTTCCGCAACGAGATGGCGCCACGTGTAAAAAGCGTGTCTAGCTGAAGTCTAGCCGTCTTACATATGTAGGAACAGTAAAAAAAAACAAAAGAGAAGTACCACCTCAATTTCTACCGCAAAAACAAGGAGAAGCAAATACTTCGATTTTTGGATGCACTAAAAAAATAGAGCCGTAATTTTACCATCTTCCATCTGACCAGATTGACCCCGATTTACAAAAACCAGTCATAATTCAGTTCTACAATAAAACAAAGCTATCTTTTACGCTATGACGAATGTTGTAAGAGTGAATTGTTATGTACTGATCAAATCAGCGAAACTTGAATTCAAAATGACTAGAAGAGAACATGATATATCCCTGGGAAAAGCACTTCTCAATAATTATTTAGTCGAAGGAATACAAAATAATCAGATTCCAAAAAATATGAGATTGCTGAAATTATGGAAGTTCCATCCCCATTCCAAGAGAATACGGCAACGATGCAAGACAACGATGTTTCTACTGTCCACGTACTAGAGA
This sequence comes from Tillus elongatus, assembly GCA_964006375.1. NCBI lineage: Eukaryota > Metazoa > Arthropoda > Insecta > Coleoptera > Cleridae > Tillus > Tillus elongatus. Next base: position 61,631,063 of record OZ023264.1, read on the forward strand.
TCACAAGTATTCAACCAGATGTTCAAAGTGCTCTAAGTCTTATTTAAAATCAGCAATGAAGTGAATGTTTAAAAAGACAAAATATATGTATGTTGAGAAAGACAATTTCATTTAGAAAAATAATATGCAAAAATATACAGGCTGGTCCATAAGAAAAAATACAAGTTTGAGTCATAGCTTCAAAACAATTCTTTTTCCAAAAAAGTTGCGACGCCAAAAAAGTACTTTAAGAATGTTTTCACACAAACAAAAAATATTCATAATTAAATAATTTACGGGAGTGGGTCAAAAACGCATTTATTTTGCTATCATTCCAATAAAAATGTTTATTGTAAATTGTAATTATTATCTTTAATTAGTCGATTCCTATTAAATCGTATATTTACAATTTTAAAATGTATTACTAATTTGGTGCATCCACCAACTGTTTAGGTTCTAATTTTTTGTTAAATAGTTCAATCTCGGCCCGCGTCACGATACGAAAATTTCATATTGGCCGATAACGAAAAAAATTGTCCACCCCTGCGTAAGAGTATGTCGGGTACAAGCTGATACACCCTGTATATAACTTTTGATCGAATAGAATTATGAAAGTAGGTAAACATACTTACATCCTCCATCCTCACCTTAATTAAAAAATCTTTTTCATGGGGCAACATTTTTAATTGTTGCTTAAGAGTAATAAATGAAATTAAAATTAACAGAGCTACTGAAAACAATATAAAACATCTTCTTGATCGCATTATAATCAATTGCAGATTTCACCCATTTAAAATTTTGTTTCCTGAAAGAAAAAAACATGTTTGTTAGCTTTGATGCAATAAGACGATAAAAACTACACAGGAAAGTAAATGTGGTTTGCTGTTAAATTTGTTCTAACAGTAAAAGTTTCGCCTTATTTTTTGATAAGAACTTATATGATTTTATGATGTTATGCTTTGGCGACTAGTGTTGCTTAGCATACTAAATGGGTTTAAGTCTTTTTTGCCGTGGTCGAACTGACAGTGGCTTGCTAGAGGTTTCGCCAACCATAGATGCTTCTTTAGTATCTGGACTGAAACTGAGCGGACGTTTTTTTTTTTGATACAGGAGGGGGGAAAGCTCATGCAGACCCCATTCACGGCCCCGTAGGTTCCGTTGGATATCGAGGTACTGTGAGGCTGTACTCACTAAAACCCCCTCCCTGGGAGTACCGGACCTTAGTCCATACCTCCGTCGGAAAGATTCCACACAATGACTTTTTGGGTATGAATGTTTCCTTTCTGTTTTTGTCGCGGGGGCGTTAGCGGGTAAGTATAAGCTTTTGACGCTTATGCTTATGTGGAAGTTGCTCGTCGTAGTCGGTGGCACTACGGAGAAGAGCATTTGGATGAGAAGCGGCTTTTGCGAACTGAGTTGTGGATAGTTGAGTTATAAACTCAAGTATCGAAGGCATTTCTAGATCAGAGTGAATCTGACTGTTTCAGACAAACCATTGTGCTCCGGTAAACATTCTCAGAATTTTGTTCTGAATGATTTGAAGGGTCTTGATATGTGTTGCTGCCGTGGTGGCCCATGCAGGTGATGCATAGGTCAAGGCTGGCCGGATAATGACTTTGTACATAAGCAACTTATTGTTCATGGACAATTTGGAATTTCTATTTAGAAGTGGGAACAGCTTCGAGATGAACATCGAGGCTTTTTTCGGGTGTGATCGACATGGGGACGCCATGTTAAGTGTTTGTCGAGGAAAACCCCGAGGTATTTGTTGGAATCTTGCCAGGGAATTAGACGGTTGTCTAATGAAACGTGTTCGTGAGGTGTGTGTCTCCTCTTGGAAAATAGGACAGCTGAACATTTATCGGGGTTTATGGCTAGAAGGGATTTCCTATACCATGATTGCAGCTCGACTACGGTGGTCTGAAGTCGTTCGGTTATTATCCTCGGCTGAGTGGAGCTGCTGAAGTTGGTAGTGTCGTCTGCGTACAGTGCGTATGTCACGTTTAAGGGGGCTGTCGGAATGTCTGCGACAAATATATTGTACAGCAGAGGGGAGATAGCAGAACCCTGCGGGACACCAGCCGTGGCTGGGTACGTTCTAGATCTGGCTCCCAGATGTTTCACCTGGTACTTCCTCTGTTGCAGGTATGACCTGATTAGCAGAATCAGAGGGAGAGGATAATTAAATGATAGAAGTTTGTTTAGGAGGCTCGCATGCCAAACCCTATCGAAGGCTTGAGCAATGTCAAGAAATATTGCACCAGTTGACTTGTTCTTATTAAATCCTTCGGTGATGTTTTTCACCACACGAAGGACTTGGTCTGTGCGGGAGTGCTGGTGTCTGAAACCGAATTGCTCATCCGGGAGGATATGATTTTCAGAGGTGAATGAAGCTAGCCTTTTCTGAATCAGTTTTTCGGCGATTTTGGCGATGACTGGTAGTAGGCTAATGGGCCTGTAGTTCTGAGGAAACAGCGGATCTTTGCTGGGTTTCGGGATGTTGATAATGTCGGCGAGTTTCCACATGGAAGGAAAATGTTGAAATCGCAGCATGGCATTCATAATCGCAACTAGGAATACCATCGTCCCCAAGCTTTCCTATTTTTTTATGATTTGATTATTTGGGAAACTTCTTCCAAAGTTGTGGGCTCGATAGTTGTGTCTGGGGTGGCACGAAGCGCACTCCTGACGTAGCGGTGCGTTCTTGCTACATGCGACAGATCAACGTTGTTATAATTCGAGCTGAATTGCAACTCCAGATGATCTGCGAATGCAGTAGCTTTCTCCGTATCCGTGTATACGACACCGTTACAGTCGTGAAGTGGGGATATCGGAAGTTTTTGGGAGCGAAGGGCTTTTGCCATTTGCCAGATAGAGTTGTCTTGGGTAGACAGGGTTTGCAGGCGCTGCTCCCAGCGATTGTTGTGGAATTCTTGTAGGGCGGATCGTACTTGTTTGATGAGTCTGTTTGCGTCTCGTTTGTCGGTGGGGTTTTCGGTGCGTTGAGCTAGTCTACGCACGCGGACGTCGCTGTGATAACCCTTTTTATACCTGTGGAGCAAATAACGTCCTCTCTAAGCGATCTCCGCAACAATCGTTAGGAGGAACGCCTAAAAACTCTGTCCGTCTAAGGCAATTCCATCTGGTAAATGACACAAGCTCTTAGATCCCAAAAACCTCGGATATCAGCAGTTCATGGCCAAAGCGACAGTTTATATGGACGCAGACAAAGCATGTGCATTCGCGGATCACTTGGAGTTGCAATTCAGTTCCAATTACAATATAGTTGATTTGTCGCACCTTGCCAGTCAGGAGTTTGCTCCACCCTAGACACTTACGTCGAGCTCACCACTTTCGAGAACGTGTTCCTAATAATCTCCGGGATACGATGTAATCTCCAGCGTAGCCTTGAAAACGTACATCGGAAATCAGTAGCATTCATAGTTACGATTATAAATGCCATGCTAAGATTTCACCATTTTCCATCCATGTGGAAACTTGTCGATGTCATTACTATTCCAAAACCCAGCAAGACTCACTGTTCACCTCTAAGAATCATATCCTTTCGGATGAGCAAATCGGATTCAGCCACCAGCACTCCACAACAGACCAAGTCCTCCGAGTGGTAGAAAACATGTTAACTGATGCAATACTTCTCGACATTGCTCAAGCCTTTGACAGGGTTTGGCATACTGGCCTGCTTAACAAACTTCTATCATTTAATTACCTGCTACCTCTCATACCCCTTATCAGATCAGACCTGAAACATATGACATTCTATGTAAAACACCTGGGAAGAATATCCAGAATTTACTCAGCAACGGCTGGGCTCCCGCAGGGTTCTGCTATTTTCCCCCTGCTGTACAATATATTTGTCGCAGACATTCCGACAATGTCCCCAAACGTACCATACGCACTATACGCAGACGACACTACCATTCTCAGCAGCTCCACGCAGCCCAGGATAAACGCAACGTCTACAAAACTGATGGAGGCGAACTGCAAGACTGGTACAAGAAATCATGTCTAGCCATAAACCCCGACAAATGCGCAGCAGTCATATTTTCCAAGAAGAGATATACACCTCACGATCACATATCCTTTAGACAACAGTCTAATTCCCTGGCAAGACTCCACCAAATATCTCGGGGTCATCCTCAAACGCTGAACATGGCGCCCTTATGTCCAACATATCAACAAGAAAGCTTCGATGTTTATCTCGAAGTTCTTTCCACTTCTTAACAGGAACTCCACATGGTCCATGAACAATAACTGCTCATGTACAAATCATAATGGGCCAGCTTTGATATATTCATCTCCCGCATGGGCCACTGCGGCCGACACAGACATTAATGCTCTTCAAATCGTCCAGAATAAAATTCTGAGAAGGGTTACCAGAACGCAATGATTTGTCAGAAACAGTCAGCTTCACTCTGATCTGAAAATGCCCTCAGTGCAGTTATTGTAAGTAGGTAATGCAGTTATTGTAAGTAGGTCGCTTAGTGCCTGTTAAAAGTTACCTCTTGATAATTGGTCGATTTCGATCTCTTTTATGAGATAAATGCTTTTTAGTTCTATTATGTAGTGTATTGAACCTTTTTACATTTCTAAAATCCTTAATTTAAACTATTTACTGGTTAAAAGTACCTGAATGGAATCACAATACGTGTTAAAAATTACCACCTGCAGCTTCAGTGCAAACCCTCAATCATCGATGGAAATATCTTCTTACTTTGTCACAAATGCGAGGATCTTGCCGAACTCTTGCACATGCTAGTTCTATGCGTTATAAAAGTTAAAAAGTTTGTGCTGGTGTCTTGTAGACAAGCTCCCTAAGCTTTTTTACAAAAATTCGCTTAATAAGTTCTTAAAATGACATGATCTGATGAGCTAAAATTGAATAAAAGACTAAAAAAATGAGAAAAAAGATTCAGTCACCACTAAGATTTGAACTCGCGTTTGAAAACGCTGTTTGCTGATGTACTGGGCGCCTTTGTCATTCGGACACATGTAACAGGTAAAGTGAAGTATTAATGTTAAGTATATTTTCCCACCATAAGTACATATTTTTTTTTATATATTTCAACAACACACCACGAGGGCTTACAGCCTAAATACCATCGTACCATGGGTGTCGACAAGGAGGAAAGAGGTAACTTGTTAATTCTGGACTTGAAGGTTTGGAGGTTCGGAGGAGAAGGAAAAACATGTGCCGGCAAGGAATTCCACAACTTGAAAGTCCTCGGGACAAAAGAGCGGGCATAACAAGATGTTCTATGTCTGGCGACCTGGACAGTAAAAGGGTGCATTCGCTCTGTTCCCCTGGTAGATCTGTTGGGGGCAGCAGGTGGAATAACTATGGAAGAAAGCTCCTTTGAGCAGTGCCCGTGCAGATATCTAAAAACGAGAGAGAGCAACCTTTGGGTAAGGGTAGGGTCACTGATGAGACGTATAGCTCTCTTCTAAATGGAGTCCAGGATAGTGAGTGTAGAAGCGGCAGCGGCACCCCAGATGTGGGAGCAGTATTCAAGGTTTGGCCTTATTTGTAAAGTATATAAGGTATAGAGATTAGCTGGTGAACAGTATTTGCGAGCCCGGAAGAGGAAACCTAATTTCTTAGCAGCCGCTTCTGCAATTGATGTGACAGGTTGGTGCCAATTGAGATTTCGATCCACAGAAATGTTAACAACTGAAAAGGACTCATTACTTTGAATAACTTGGTTGTTCATTGTGATGGGTCTAGGGCTGGGGTATATCTTATGAGAAAGAAAGCAAGACTGAGATTTGGTGGGGTTGAATTGCACAAGATTTCTACTTCCCCAGTCTAATATTTTTTGGAGGTCCACGGAGACAGAACCCTCCATGAGCCTGCGATCCTCATCTAATTGGGCTAAAGAGACAGGCTTAGAATATTGTATCTTTGAGTGGAGGGTGCTGTCGTTCGCGTAACTGTGAACTGAATTGGATGTGCTAGAGAGGAGGTCATTGATGTGGAGAAGAAACAAAGTAGGGACTAAAGCTGAACCTGCATTTATTGGATACAGTTTAGGGGAATCACCATCCACAACAGAAATGCTCCGGTTGGAAAAGAAATTTGCTGTCCAGGTACAGAGTTTTGGTGGTAGGCCATAGGCCGAAAGTTTATTAAGCAGCGCTGCGTGCCAGACTTGGTCGAATTCTCTGGATATGTCTAGAGCGACAATCTGCGATTCACCGTGTAGTTCCATAGACTTGTTCCAAGAATGGGTGACAAAGGAAAGGAGGTCGGCAGTTGATCTGCGCTGACGGAATCCATACTGCTTGTCGTGGATTAGACTGTGTTTCTCAAAAAATTTTAGCAATTCGGTGTTTATATACTTTTTCATCGCTTTAGAGGCGACTAAAAGGAGATAAATAGGCCTGTAGTTGCTAGGAAGCACTTTGGACCCTTTGTTGGGGACGGGTTGTACTCGAGCAGTTTTCCAAGTTTGAAACAAACAAATCAGGACAGGAGCAAATTCTGGTGCGAATTTTTTTTAGAACAATTGCTGTGATCTCGTCAAGGCCAGAGGTTTTCCTGGTATTAAGAGAAGAGAGCATCTTTCGTACCTTTTTAGTTTTGAAAATGATATCCGTCATTTTATGCGCGACATTGGGGACTGTTTGTGGTTGAACATTTGGAGGTGGATTGAGAGTAGAATTGCCGGCGAACAACGAGGCAAAAAGTTCAGCCTTGTCCAGGGCGGTAGAAACAATTTCATTCCCTGAGACAAGAGGTGGGAACGTGCTCTTGCAGAAATTATTCCCAATAGATTTAGCAAGAGTCCAGAAGAGTTTGCTGCCGTTGGGGCTTAAGAGGACTTTGTTTTTGATGTGGTTATTAAACGAGTTTTTTGTCTCAGAAAGAAAGAGGACATAGCGGTTTCTTGCGTCGTTAAATGCTTGACGGTTTTCTTGACTGGGATTGTGTAGAAGCTTTTTGTGAGCTTTGACCTTTTCAAGTCAGGCGTTGTCATAGTATTTAGAGAAGCAGGGCTTTTGAGTGGCTGCAGAGGTTTTCTGTGTACGTGGAATAAAAAATTCCATGCCAGAATTTCATTCTCTGTTGAATTTAATGTTGTGGGCGAAACCTTCTTTTGCTTTAATAAAAAAGAAGCATTTTGTGAGCTTTGACCTTTTTAAATCTGGCCTTGTCACAGGATTTGGAGAACCAGGGTTTTTGAGTGGCTGAAGAGGTTTTCTGTGTACGTGGAATAAATAATTGCATGCCAGCTTGGATAATTTCGGTGACGTTTTGTAAGATATCAGAGGGGTCCGGATGAGAGAAGCAGACAGACGCCCATCTAAATAAGGAAAAGTAATCCCGTATTTCGTCCCAGTTCGCGGAGTTGTAGTGCCAAACGATACGTGGGTGTGATGATTGAGTGATCTCGGGTTGCATTGCGCAGGAAGCAGTGACCATGCCGTGGTCTGAGCGACCAAGGGGGGCGGTGACTGATATCTTATAGCATTCAGGTTTTGTAGTAAGAAGGAGATCCAAGGGATTTGAGCTGTGTGTTGGGACGCGAGGAAAGTAAGTAAGTTGCTGAACCATATTGGCTAAAGAATTACTGACTGCAAAGGCCTCCGCTGCTCTCCCTTGTGGATCGGTTTTTGAAGATCCTAACCATTCCTTATTATGGACATTGAAGTCACCAAGAATAGCGACCTCGGAGGAAGGATATTCAGAAATTAGATGGTCGGTTTTTTCAGAAAGGTAGTCAAAGAGCTGGACAAAGTTGTTGTCAGAAGGTGACCGGTAAATACAACAGATGAATTTAGTTGCAGCCCTGGGAGAGAGTTTAATCCATAGTATGTCTTTTCTTCAATCTTCTAAAGTAGGGAGTCTGGTTCGAGGTAGATTGCTACGGACGTATGCGCACACGCTTCCATGCAATCTAAAGGAAGTAAGGAGCTCATACCCTGGGAAATTAAGGTGATTAGTGGCTGTTTTGGCACTGATTTGGGTTTCGGTGAAGAAGAGGAGTTGGGGCCTATTAACCTGGAGGAAATGGTGGACGGAGTTTAGGTAAGAATTCAGGCCACATATTTTCGAGAAGTATATGTTAAATCATGATGCTGGCGCCCTCTGTACACCCCTCTCCCGGAGATCCGAATGGAGGGGTATTTTACCTCCGGAATCTTTTGTACAAGGAGGAGCCATCATCACTTTTGCTTATAAGGGAAACCGACTCATACACCAGAACCAGAAACCTCGGTTGGGACCTCACCGGCCCCTTGATGTATGGGGTGGTACCTCCTCGGGCGTGAAAAAGTCCTTTACTATCACGTAAAGGAAAATTCCACTACCACCTGCTGACATAAGGTCGTATGTACATTTTTTACGGTCTGGAATTATTTATAACAATTTTTGCAAAATTGGTATGACTCCACTTTGGGAGAAAGTTGTGAGCATATTCGATAAAATAAATTTTTGTGTTTGTTTCTTGTTACTGAGTGTGGCGGTGGTTCCGACCGCAGTGTTTCCGTCAACACTACTCTATGTTTCTGACAGCTAAACGTTGCGTTACGTTATTCGACAGCAAGCTGTCAAGAACTACTATATAAGAGACACCAGGGATCTCTCTCTCTCTCTCTCTCTCCTCGCTACCAACCGACAGTGAAGATACGTCTCTCCACGCTCGGTCAGTTATCTGTTATGTGCTGTCTGTGATTGTTTTATAGTTAAATGTATCATATAGTTTATACAGTTAGTGAAATAATAAAGTATATTAAATGTTTACGTATGGATTTAATATTAACAAGTGCAATTAACATCCATATTGGTGACCCCGTGCCGCAAGCCGAAGATGCCCAGCCTGATGTTCCAGCCGACGTCGCCTAACTTCCACGCACGTGCTCATGCCTACAGAAAACGAATATCTAAACAGGTCAGTCTTTTCTAATTTAAAAATTATCTGATATTTTTCACAATGGCCGAAGATTCTTCAAGCAGCAATATCATGGCAAGGGTTGCAATAAAATTACCTCCTATATGGAGACGTAACGTGAAAATCTGGCAAATGCAGGTTGACGCCCAGTTTGATATATCGCAGATCAGTTCTGAAAAGACAAAATTCAGTCATGTACTCGCTATACTCGATCCTGATGTCGCAGAGTCAATTTCAGATTTTTTAACCCAACCATTATCATCAACCCCCTATTCAGATCTAATGAAACGTCTTTTATTAGAATTTGAAGAGTCCGATAGTCGCAAACTAAATAAACTTTTAACAGAATTAGAATTAGGCGACAGAAAACCATCGCAACTTTTACGCGAAATGAAGTTTTTGGCCGGTAGTCAGATTGGAGAAAATTTCCTTAAAATTTTATTTCTACAACGTTTACCAGTCAACGTTCGTTCAATTTTGGCTTTGAGCAACGATTCTCTAGAAAATTTGTCGGTTACAGCAGACAAAATCGTGGAAATTTCCGGAGATAAATACAACGTGGCTGAAATTCAGTCACGCGAGCCCGACAAGCTAGCCAAGTTAGAAGCGCAATTAGAGAAGCTAACAGCATCAGTCAACGAATTGCGAACGCGTTCCCGATCTACCTCCCGAGAAAGACCCAAGCTTTCTCGAAATTCCATAACCGCAAATTCGTCAACCTCCACGTGTTGGTATCATGAACGATTTGGCAACAAGGCCAAACGTTGCATCCAACCTTGCAATTTTAAAGCAAAACATGTGTCGGAAAACTAATAAGGCACTCCCTCCACGCGGCAGGAGACGAGAGCCACCTAACACGCCGCCTTTTTATTTTTGATAGACGCTCCAATATGAAATTTCTAATCGACTCTGGAGCAGATATTTCAGTTATTCCACCCACTCACGACCAACGGAAATTTCAATCGAAACGTACCTTGTATGCTGCAAACGGGACCCCTATTCATACCTATGGCGAACAACTATTAGATTTAGATCTAGGTTTACGCCGTAGGTTCTGCTGGCCCTTCACACTTGCCGATATCAAGCAACCAATTATAGGCGCTGATTTTCTAGCAGAGTTTGCTTTACTTGTAGATATGAAACATAGACGTTTAATCGATACAAAGACAAACCTCTCTAAGGCCGGTGCTAACCCACCACCAGGATTTAATTCTAAAATTCATCTCGTAGACCCGACACACCAGTACTTCAAATTGCTACAACAATTTCCTGACCTGTTTAAGGAAACTTCTTCTAGCAACCTTCCAGAGGTTGAGTTCTTCCATACTATAAGTACGGAAGGACCACCTGTCACTGCAAAAGCTAGAAGATTGCCCCCGGAAAAGCTAGCTCAAGCAAAGCTAGAATTCCAGCACATGATGGACTTGGGAATTTGTAGACCCTCCAAAAGTCCATGGTCAAGCCCCCTCCACATGGTGCAAAAAAAGGATGGCTCATGGAGACCATGTGGGGATTACCGAGCACTAAACGCTAAAACAATCCCAGACAAATATCCCATTCCAAATTTGCAGGATTTTAATGCCCAGTTAGAAGGCAAACGTATTTTTTCAAAATTAGATATCATTCGCGCTTTCCATCATATCCCAGTAGCACCTCAAGATATTCCCAAAACAGCAGTCATAACTCCATTTGGGTTATTCGAATTTGTTAAAACCCCATTTGGCCTTCGTAATTCAGCACAAACATTTCAAAGATATTTACATTCAATTTTAAGACATCTTGACTTTGCCTACTCCTATCTTGACGATATTCTCGTTGCATCAGCCTCTGAAAAAGAACATCAAGAGCATCTAGCAAAACTTTTTCAGACACTTCAAGACAACGGCATCCGTATCAATTCATCTAAATGTGAATTCGGAGTGGCCGAAATTTCATTTTTAGGTTTTCGTGTAAATAAATCTGGATTATTTCCACTTCCTGAACGCATCAAAGCTATTACCGACCTACCTCTTCCCGATACCATTGAAAAACTCAGAAGATTTCTAGGTCTCATAAATTTCTACCGTCGTTCTCTTCCACGTGCTGCGGAAATTCAGCAACCACTATTCGACCTCTGCCAGAATCCCAAAAAACGCGACAAACGTAAAATCGAGTGGACTCCTCAGACTCGAGAAGCATTCGAACGTTTGAAAGAGGCACTAAAAAACGCTACACTAATAGCTCATCCGTCTTCTTCGCTACCACTGATTCTCCATGTCGATGCTTCTGATTATGCCGTAGGCGCTTCCCTCCAACAACTACGTGATCAAACACTAGAACCCCTAGGTTTCTACTCTAAAAAGCTTACTTCAGCCCAAAAATCTTACAGCACCTACGATCGCGAACTTCTAGCTGCTTATCAGGCAGTTAAATACTTTAGATATACCCTAGAAGGTCGCCATTTCACCATTTATACGGACCACAAACCTTTGACATACGCTTTTGAACAACGCGTCGATAAAGCATCTCCAAGGCAACTACGACATTTAGACTTTCTAGGTCAATTTACCACAGACATTCGCTACATACCAGGTCCTACAAACATTCCCGCAGACTATTGTTCTCGCATTGAAACAATTTCACTTTCTTCCACTGTGTCACTCCAAGAAATTGCGCAAGCTCAGTCATCTTGTGAGGAACTCAAACACCTTCTGCAGTCTAAATCTTCCTCATACAAATTTCAAAACATGCCTCTTGACAACGGATTGAATCTTATTTGCGATTCTTCTTCAAAGAAACTTCGCCCATTCATTCCGCTCAAATTTCGCCGAAAGATTTTCGATTCTATCCACAATTTATCTCACCCAGGCATATCAGCTTCAGTCGATCTGGTCCAGGATAGATTTTGTTGGCCCAAATTGAAACGCGATGTATCTCTTTGGTCTAAAACTTGCATTCCCTGCCAGAAAGTCAAGATATGGAGACACACTTCCAGTGCCATTGGACAATACACCCCAGCCATGAGAAGATTCTCGCATATAAATGTTGACATTGTGGGACCATTACCAGCATCACAAGGTCAACGCTATCTGTTAACAATAATAGACAGATTTTCTCGATGGCCCGAAGCAATTCCATTGTCAGATATTACAGCAGAAACAGTAGCGAACACTATTTTATCATGCTGGATCTCTCGTTTCGGTGTTCCGCAATACATCACCACAGACAGAGGTAAACAATTCGATTGCCACCTTTTCACACACCTCACTAAAACACTAGGTGCAGACCACATCAAGACCACAGCTTACCACCCAGCAGCAAATGGTGTAATCGAGAGATGGCATAGAGTTCTGAAACAGGCCTTGAAAGCCCATATGGACGAAAACTGGGTCGCTAAATTGCCAATTGTGTTACTAGGACTCAGATCGTACATAATTCCAGAATATCGCTCAACACCCGCTGAAATAGTCTACGGAGAATCAATCAAACTTCCCACCGACTTTTTCAACAGCACACAAGCTCAGGATGTTCCATCACTTATATCTCAGCTGAAAGAAGACATAAGGAAACTTCGACCAGTACCTTTTAAACATCATGGTGCAAAAAAGGTATTTGTCCATCCTAAGCTTATGGAAGCTCCTTTTGTTTTTGTTCGCATTGATATTCCGCGAAAAACCCTCGAACCAGTTTATGACGGCCCCTTTGAAGTGTTATCCCGAACTGACAAAGTCTTCAAAATCAAGAAATCACACGGAGAAGAGACAATTTCTGTTGACCGTCTTAAACCCGCATTCATTCTTTGTGATAACGAACAGACAACTTTCCAGCCTCAGAGACATCCTAGTGAAACTGAAAGTGACAGTGAAAGTCCAACACCTAGTGAAAGTGACAGTGAAGTTCCCGTTCCCGTTCAAACTACACGCCATGGACGTAGAGTTCGATTTCCACGAAGATACTTGAACTAATAGCGTTGCCACTGAGAGGGGAGTATGTGGCGGTGGTTCCGACCGCAGTGTTTCCGTCAACACTACTCTATGTTTCTGACAGCTAAACGTTGCGTTACGTTATTCGACAGCAAGCTGTCAAGAACTACTATATAAGAGACACCAGGGATCTCTCTCTCTCTCTCTCCTCGCTACCAACCGACAGTGAAGATACGTCTCTCCACGCTCGGTCAGTTATCTGTTATGTGCTGTCTGTGATTGTTTTATAGTTAAATGTATCATATAGTTTATACAGTTAGTGAAATAATAAAGTATATTAAATGTTTACGTATGGATTTAATATTAACAAGTGCAATTAACATCCATACTGAGTAAGCGTGTCAAATGTATCTTCTGCGAACATTTTAATCAAATGAAGGAAAATAACAAGTGCAACACAAATATAGGACCTTGTTAAAGACATTTGCTGCAGCATTTGCGACTTATAGACCACATAAGTTGCAGAATATTCATTTAAAAATCTGCAAATCTGGCGTTTCAAATCGTCACTTTGGCATTTTTAGAAGAAAAACAATAAAATTTTCATAGAAGTTTTTCTCGTATTTCTTGATCCTTCTACATGAAGAAAAGTTAATTTTTGTCTGTAATAGTTAATATATTTTGTTTGCCACACAAAATATTTTGCTCTTGTGCCCTCCTCTTCCAGTGGCAACCAAAATCTCTTTTCATTAAATGCCAAGTATGGAATTAAAACAAAAACTAAGATGTAATTGAGTAATCTAATAATGAAAGTGCTAGAGTTCATAGGGACAATAGACGTAGCTCGACTTGAGATCTCATTACTTTTTTAAGAGGGGAGGAGTCGCGAGATTTGGATAACATGAAATGTTTTTGATGGGGTTGTATAATTCAGTTCTCTACACGCACCTGCTATGTACCACTTCTTACGCGGAACCCCTATTAAGACATATATCTACTTCAGATACGCCATTCTGACAAAACTGCAACACTTTTAAAAAGGTTATTACACTCTACTATGAAAAACAACAGAAAAGTAATTATTATGTATGCGGACTAATTAAAGAAAATACAATTTTTTTATCTACCTTAACTAATGGCTATGTATGAAATAATAAGATAAGAATTGCGTGTTTCATTTTCTAGCACTTTTGACGTAACAATTAACTTTAATTGGTACACAAATAGCTTCAAACATACGCTTACTTAAATGTATGTAAAAATGTCTGCGCGCTACAATTGACACTCAAAATTATGGTCGTTTTCCAATTTTATAAAAAACAAATCCGCTAGTTGGACTTGAAACACTTGTTGAGACGATTCTAAATTTCATCCACATTAAATACAGACGTACGAGGTAAGCGTCAACACTTCCTGGCCTGACATAGATACAGGGTATCGTAGCGTGTCAAAATTTTGACATTGGTTCAAGTCTTAGTAGCATTGGAAAAAAACAAAAGAGGATTTTATGTCAATTAGTTTTCTTATAACTGACATTTGTTCATAACTATGTCAGAAGTCATGAAATATGAGTAAAACCTGTTATTAAATTCCTTACTTAAGAAGATCTTCCACCTCAAAGGATCAAAGATCGGCTAGATGGGGTGTACGGAAAAAATTATCAGTCTTAATCTCTAGTAAAAGATTGGCCAAGACGGTTTCGAATGAAGCAGAAACCCTTGGAAGATGACACAAGAACAAGTACGACGGTGGAAGTGGTGACGAACAACAATATTGCTATTGTTGAGGATCTCGTATTAAACGGTCGACGCTTGAAAGTGAAGGAATGATCAAAAATGCCGCTTTCAGATACAAGCGTTCGTCGAATCCTCCACGAACATGTGGGCATGAATAAAGTTAGCGCAAAATGGGTCCCCAAACATCTTGCAGCAGTTCAGCGCCAGCGTCATGTTGAATGTGTCCGATTATTTTTGGACCTCTGTGGAGTAAACCCGGTGGACATGTTAAAGACAATTGCCACAGGGAATGAAACTATGGCTCTGTACTATGACCATTTGTGCAAAAGGGGGTCGATGGAATGGAGGCTTAAAGGAGAAGCACCACCAAGAAAAATCAAGGTCTGTCAGTCGACCAAAAAAGTGGTTGCTACATTTTTTGGGATTGTGAGAGTATTATTCTCATAGAATTTAAAGAATGCAATAGCACAGTCAACGGGGAATATTATGCAACACTCCTTCATAAATTACGACAAAATATTCGGCAGGAAAGCCGTGGGAAACTGACCAGAGACGTGCGTTTGCTCCATGACAATGCACCAGTACACAATGCCTCTTCTAATTGGTATCGTGGTGGTTACAATTTTATCACCCTTTTGTATTTAATTGAGTTTTAATTGAGATTTAATGAAAAATCGCTACCAAAACGCACTCACTGCATCCCGATTTTTTTGACAAACATGCATCATATTTCGATAAAAAAATGAAAAATGCAATAATGTAAGGGTGTTCTAAAAAAATGGTAGGTATCACCAACGACTTATGGTCCAGCCTGTGATTGTCAAAGTAATTTTATAAGATGCAGCTCAAGACACCCTAATTAACGTATACATTTTTTCTCGTATCTTGCATAATAACAAGTATATATGTAAACAGATAAAAACTGAATGTAAACGCGGATATGGATTCTAGGGGGCCTAGTTGGCGCTCATTTGAAGAAATCTTAAAATTCAAAAGCCGCGGTCTCCTCCTTAACGAATTTTTTCAACGGAAATTAGCTAATGATCATAGACCGTTAAAAAATAAACAACTAAAACTACCACCAAGGCATCAGAGAAAGGGCCTACAGCAAGTCCCCGCTCAAAGTCCTATTTAGTGATATAACAATCGCGACGTTAAGTCAAACGACGTAAGACGATTCGTTGGGAATGAATATAATGTACATACACAATATGTACATATTCGTGACAGCAAAATTATTTGAAAAACAGTATTCATTTACGCATGTATTATCTACATGCCTACACATTATCTTATGTAGTCCTTTTTTACCTACTATTTTAGATTTTTTTAGAATAACAATGTTACACCAAAACAGTTTTAACGTTAAATGATACATTTGCCTTCAACAAACCACGACGCTCTAATAAAACAACGTTAAATGAGAAGACGTTATGCGAGGACTTACTGTATTTGAAATGAATTTTCTGTAAATATTTTAGCAAAATGAAGGACAATGCCGGTTGAAGCTGAAACTTAAGGGTTTGCATAACACTCTTCTTGCAACATTTTCTTTTCATAATCCGTATTTGCTTCAGGTTCTTTGCCTAAATATTGCCAAGTTTGACGTTTCAAATCGCGACTTTAACGTTTTGAGGAAACCCCAATTTTAACTGTCCATAACTTTTTTGTCTTTTAACTTACCTAAATTTTGGTACATGGTTCACTCTTTATAATACAAACAAACGTACCAAATTTGGTTGCCATTACTTTGTTATTTCCGGAGATATTTTTTTTTTCGAAAGAAAACACAACATTTTCTGGAAAAACCGGGGCCGATTTTCCTGGCTAAAGCAATTATCCAATCCAACCTTTCCAGAGCAGGATAGCCGAGTGATCAGGAATATAGAAGGCACCTTCAAATCAGCAAGATAAACTGAAAGTCAACTCGGGAGAACAATAGTGCCACGCCTAGGTGACATGTTATAAATAGACGGATCGCCTTCAGCGAGTCGTTCATTCTTGTTTCTAACTTAAGACCCTGCACATTGTGTGCTAATATTCATATATTTCACTTATGTTAATATTCGTATTTGTCTTTATTTTTAAATTGTAATTTTGTATCAAGTATTAATTATGTAAATCATTAAATAAATTGTTTAAAAAAATTCAAACGTCTTAACCGTAAAGTTAAGTCGCGTCTCTCCCCTCTCAGAGTTACCCGACAACCTATCTAATCTATGAAGCTTCATCCTTCGGTAAATATTTTTGAACGTATTTTCTGATGGTGTTGAACGATTTGGATACAACACCCTATATGCTCTTTTTCCCGCACGTTTATCTTTGTTACTTTTATGTAAATATTTGCACTTTTTTTTGTTCATTGTAAACCATTTTGATTATTTCATTATCAAAATGTCACTTATTAAACATAATATCTGTCATTTTCAATGTTCAGTTTCATAAAGTTAACTTTTCCATATTTACAGTAACTATTAGTTTTACTAAAATATTCGACGGTTAATAACTCAAGGACAACAATAACGATGGTAAGGGGTGGGTAATTTATAATGACTAACCACGTACCGCAATGTAACTAAATAGGTACTTTGTACTATATTTTATACTTAACAATAATGACATGTATCAAAACTGCAATCATTCACTCAAGCCTTGTAAACGTTATCATGTTTGCAAAATAATATTGATAAAAACGATTGGCAACCATTTTGAATTACTTGACTTAAGGAAACATGACTAAATACTCTACATTTTTTAAGATCATTTTCGAAGATTGCTTTACCTATGGGTTTTGTCAAGCTGTATAATGATAGGAATAAACCTTGTAGAGAAGGGACTCCCATTCTGAAATTATCGAAAAATCACAAAATAGGTATTATATACACTGTGTAACACAACGTCATGCAGATGTTTCGGGGGGTGGTAGTACTCTGCAAAATAAAAATGTTAATATACACATGGTCAAAAACGCACCATTTTTCATATACACGGTGACAAAATTTCAATTTTTTTATCATAATTTGCGTTTATCTCTCGTATGCCTTGAGATACATTTTTGAAATTTGGTACACCCTCTTTAAGAGTTTCTATAATAACATTTCAAAATCGTCGGTCGTCATATACAGGGTCTTATGTTTTCTTGGGCCATGTACTATTTCGTAACATTTTTTTGGTGCAGCCTGTATGAATTCTGATACCAAATTGGCATTTTCTTTTTATTTCTTTAGCTCCTTATTCTTTTGCATTATTCTCGTATCTTTCACCGTGTTCGATTAATCTACAAAAATAGCTATCGATACAATTTAAGAACGTAAAAAAAAACATTAATCAGCCGTCAATAAAAAAGTCCAGACTATACATGTCTGGGTATCTAAGTGGCCATGGCTGAGGTCCCCCTCGACCTATCCAACGGTTATTAAAACGTTGATTCAGGAACTCCCTCATCTCCATACTGAAATGAACTGAAGCACTATCGTGCATGAACCACATTTGGTTTCTGCAAAGAATTAGTACCTTTTCTGAAAGCACTGTACTAAATTCCTCTTCCAGAATGGATAATAATTATAACGTCCGTGCAGCCTTGCCGGCAAAAAAAAATTGGCATCCCAAATAGTCTCCAATAATGCCGGCCCACACATTTACAGAAAACTGCAGTTGGAAATTATTTTTGCGTGCTACATGCGGATTTTCTTCTGCCCAAAAATGTTCGTTAGGGAAATTCCGGATGGCACTTCTCGAAAAGTTTGCTTTATCTCTAAATAGAATTGTGTTTGCAAACAATCGATTAAGCACACTTGGAGAACCCAATTCACCACATCATATTTTTTTTAAACCTGACGATCGTTTCACTAACCAAGTTAGCGTCATTAGAGGATGAATAACTCTAAATATCTTATACCCCCAACTCCATTTAGATTTCTCTGCAGGTAGTCGGTCACTAACGATTTAGGGAGGTTCAACGACACAAAAATTAACAAATTTCGTTTGGCGGAAATATCTGCATTCTCTTATTATCTATCAGAGGTGATTCTGGCGGTATTTATTCTGTAAAGTAACCTATAAGGCAACTACCCATAGGCGGGGGAGTAAGATTCACACACTTTTTATTATTAATATATTTAGCAATATATATATATATATATATATATATATATATATATATATATATATATATATATATATATATATATATATATATATATATATATATATATATATATATATATATATATATATATACATTCGAAGGCGTTTATCTGTCTTGGTTGTCTAACATTTTTTATCAATTTTAGATTTTCCTTATTAACGTGGTGATTATTATCCCAGTCGGGCGACGGAAGATCTATCTATAGTACCCTATCTTAATTGTGCTGAATGTTCTTAGAATCTAATTCCAATAGATCTTTTTGTTTGTCCGACGCATTTAAGATCACAATCTTTACAACTTATTTAATAAATTCCCGACATTTTGGCCGTACTATCCTTGTCTTTGGGTTACCTAGCAAGTTTTTTAAAGTATTTTTTTGCCGAAAACTTTAGTTGCAATTTTTTTTTAATGTTATCTAGACCTCTCGTGATTCAAGTTTCAAATGGTAAGCAAACAAAGCATTTTTCGGCTTACTCTCTTCTAAAAGTCGATAATTCCGCTAATATTTTCTTTGTTTTCTGTTTGTTAATTGATTTCTCCACTAGGCAAGCAGTGTATCCGTTATATTGGGACACCTTCTTAATATACCCTAATTCTTTGATATATCTATTTTTACTTAAAGAAAAATTAATTAACCTGTTTACTAAAAAATTGACACTGGCCATTTTTTGTGCGTACGTATGATGTGAGTCGTTCGGCACGTATCTTAGAGTGATGGTTTCCTTTCTATGGACAACGAATTCTAAAGTGTATTTAGTTTTGATAACTAGTACATCTAGGAAGGGTAATTTATTATTAATTTCTAATTCGTGGATACATTTTATAGAAGTAAAACTAAAAGAAGGGATTAGCTTAAGCCTTTCGGCGGCAGTTATCGTTCATTATTATCCTGTCAACATTTAAACACAACGAGTGCGGTGCTTAGTCCGTTCCTGTCTTCCATGGCAATGTTCAAAAATTATGCTAGTATGAATTTCTTAGTCCATATAGGCTGTTCAACATTACAAAATTTTATGAAAATATACAGGATGCTTAGGTGTGCCTTTGAGGCCTGATATCTTTGTTAGGAAGGACATTAGAAAAAATTATTATGTTAGCTACTAGTATTCTTTGACCTCCCTTTTACGTAGGCGAAATAGGGCTCTAACTTACTGGACAACAATATAATAAAGACACTTGAGAAAAATTCGAAAGCTAGTATCTTTTAATGGAACGCCATACAGAAGTTCTTATTAAATGAAAAGCATGCAATAAAAGTGAAGACATACATAATATTGGTATTACTTACAGAAAAAATGTGCCTTCAAAACAAAAAATAACCTGGCAAATCATTCACCAATTTTTGCAAAAAATAATCACAGCTTCAACATAATGTTGAGTTAAAATAAATTATTTACGTACCTACATACTATGAATGGTGTTATCTATTTAATAAAATAGATAGTATAGTACAAATATTTTGAACTTATCACCGATAATAATCTTTGTTTTCAATTAAAACTGATTTTAAAAGATTAAAAACCGCTAATTACGTAATTTTCAAATTCAGGTTTAATTTCTCGATAAATTTTACAATTATACATAAAAAAATTACCGCAAGCCCCAGGATAAGGCTTGTGTTTAAGACGTGTTAACAACGTCCCTATAAAAATGACGTAAAAACTGCTCCAAGTTTGCTAATAATAATAATGACAACAACAATAATATAATAATAATAATAATAATAATACACATTTATTGAGAAGGTTTCCCTCCATAGAGAAAATACAAGTAAACATACAATAATGAAAAATTCACACACAAAAAAAATATCTCCCCCAATAAATGTGGAGAAAAAAAACTGCCTAAGTCAAAGACTTGTTGGCAGTATAGTTGAATACAATAATGCACACTTTACACAAACAAACAAAAAATCTCACCCAACAAATGGAGAGAAAAAAAACTGCCTAAGTCAAAGACTTGTTGGCAGTATAGCAAAAACAAAACTACACAAAAAACACATTTTTTTATCATTTCTACCATATGCTTCCCTCCAAAGAAGTCATTAATTAAAAACATCGTAACGCATCTGCTACACAAAAACAAAAAAAGCATATATGCACTTTAAAATACCAACATCTAAAAAAAAAAAACTAAGTTTCCAGTCTCCAATCACAGTATACATGCCTCAATACCGATATCCACTCCGACCTGCCCGTCCCCAGTTTAAACACACTGTTCTCTCTCCACTCAAAAAAACAAACAAAGAAGCAGAGAAACACCGACACTCACGCGATCAACCACACACACCTCCAGGCGCACACACGCCCGCACACACACAAAACCACCGACTCATGCTGGAACCAGCGCGTCAATTTCTTCTAAACAAAGAGTGAATGACACTTCTAGGGGTATGAAAAATCCAGCTCTTTAATCGTTTCTTAAATAAATTCAAAGAAGTGTGTTCTCTTATTTCAGGAGGCACCGAATTATAAACCCTTTTTTTTTTTTTTTTTTTGTTCCCTCAGGGCTCGTCCGCGGCCTTGCCGCCCCGATAGCACCGCAACCCTTGGTTGATTGTGCATACCCCTAGTCTTACTCCACCCATTCCAAAATCACTGTGCCTTGAACTAGTCTGCACAGCGATTGGTAGGGTGAAGTTTTATATTGCTCTGTCTCCGGTCTAGAGTGACCGTAGATCAGTTGTCTTTTCCGGTCCAGAGCTATACACTCGCACAAGATGTGCTGGGCTGATTCCTCCCCCTCGCCGCAGAGTCTGCATGCGAGGTCCCCTTCGAACCGCCCCATTTTATGTAGGTGTTTCTTGACGGCCATGTGTCCCGTCAAGAGACCTGTTGTGTTTCTGAGCTGTCCTCTGCTAAGGTTTAGCAGCTCCACAGCTCTCTTTGAACTGGGTCCGTCAATTATTGACTTCCCATGTCTGAGCCCTGGACAGTCCGCCCAGTACACCTTGTGTTGGTTTCTGACCCAGGACTTAATGGCTCCCCTGGCAGTGCTCTTTGACACGCCCAGAGCCGGTTCTGGTCCCATAAATGGTTCTGCTGACCCCCTCTTTGCGAGACTGTCAGCTTCTTCATTGCCTTTGACCCCCGAGTGACCCGGCACCCAGATGAGGGTCACCTCATTCTGCCCAGCCAGGTCGCTCGTCTCGTCTCGACACTCACTCACCAGCCAGGAATTTACCTGTGGGCTACTTAGTGCCTTAAGGGCTGCCTGGCTGTCTGTGGCTATGAGGATCCGCTTGTTGGTGTAGCCCCTCCTCTTGTTCTCCCGCACACAGTGCAGGATGGCGTACATCTCGGCCTGAAACACCGTTGCATGGGCTCCGAGGGAAATACTGTGACTTACCCTCGGTCCTTCCGAGTAAACACCTGCCCCCGTCCCACGCTCCCCGCCAGATCCGTCCGTGAACCAGACGAGCGCGTCCCGTGGTATGCCCGGTGTCTCCTCCCGCCATGCCCCGCGATCAGGGATTTCCACTGTGAAGTTGTTTTCCCTGCACATTCGCGGGCTCGCGAAGTCTGACCTCATTTCAAGCATGGGTTCCTTCACGATCTCCTGAATTTTGCAGTGGCCCCTGAAGCGTGGGTTGATCTTCAGTCTACCATTGCAGGCTAGTCTGTATAGTCCTAGCCTGGCCTCTCCCATAATAACGAAGTGTAGGGGGGGTAGATCCAGCAACACCTCCATGGCGGCTGTTGGGGTTGAAGACATGGCCCCTGTGATGCCTAGGCAAGCCATCCTTTGGATCTTGCCTAGTTTTTGTTTGGCACTGGATTGTGTCACCTTAGGCCACCAGACCAGTGCCGCATATGTTAACGATGGTCTGACCACCCTTGTGTACAGCCAGTGGGCCATACTAGGTCTTAGTCCCCACGTTTTTCCATATAGCCGCCTAGTGACGGCTAAGGTCATGACTGCCTTACGCAGTATTTTTCCAATGTGACCATTCCAGGTTAGCTTAGAGTCCAATACGACCCCAAGATATTTTACCTCCCTGGCCATTGGAACGCTCCTACCGTATAGAGTGAGAGTTCTGTGGCTTTCACACTTCCTCCTCCTCGTAAACGGCACGACGGTTGCTTTCTCGGGGCTCACCCCGAGCCCTTGATCAACCGTCCACCCTTCCACCACTTTCAGTGCAGTCTGCATACGCTCCCACACTGCCTGTGTGACCTTTCCTCGGACTATGATGACAATGTCGTCCGCATAGCCCTGTACCTCATACCCCCCTCCCGAGAGCCTCCCCAGCAGGCCGTCCACGACTAGACACCAGAGCAAGGGAGACAGAACGCTCCCCTGCGGACACCCCGCCGCGACCCCCGCCAGCAGAGTCCCTCCCGCGAGTGAGGTGAACACCGCCCTGTCCCTGAGCATGGAACCGATCCACCTGCAGCAGGTCTCCTCTATTCCACGCTCCCGGGCAGCTGCCAGAACCGATCCGAACGAGGTGTTGCTAAAGGCCCCCTCTATGTCTAGGAAGGCCCCCAGCGCCACCTCCTTGTTCTCCAGCGTATTCTCCAGTTTCAGCACCAGTTGGTGCAGTGCTGTTTCTGTTGAGAATCCTGCTCTGTATGCATATTGTCCGCAGTGTAGAGGATATGCTTCCAGTACACCGCCCCTAAGGTGCCGGTCGAGCAGTTTTTCCACTGTTTTCAGCAAGAAGGACATGAGACTTATTGGCCTCAGGGACTTTGCCTGGTCTGTTGGACGCCCAGGTTTAGGAATAAATACAACCCTGGCCAGTCTCCATGCCCTCGGAATGTACCCCAGAGCCAGGCTGGCCCTCATAATGAGGGTAAGCACCGGCGCCAGTATATCTATCCCCTGTTGGAGCATGATGGGCATTATTCCATCAAATCCCGGCGATTTGTATGGCTTAAAGCTGTTAATGGCCCATCTGATTTTGCTCCAGGTAACCACCTCTTTAGCGACGGTCCAGTCTACTCTAGATGCCCGCCTATAAGGCGCCTCTATTTCTGAGTGTTCCCAGTCCGGAGGTGATTGGTTTATTATGTTACAGCCGGGGAAGTGCGTCTGGAGTAAAATTTCCATAGTTTCCTCCCCCGAGCTTGTAAAGCCTCCCGTGGGTGTTCTAAGGGAGCCTATGTTAGTCTGAGGGCCCTTAGACAGGATCTTGTGTAGTCGAGCACTCTCGGACGTGTTTTCCACTTCTTCGCAGTGCCTCCTCCACGACTCCTTCTTGGCGTCCCTCAGTCTTTTGTTATAGGTCGATAGGGCCTGTCTATATTCATCCCATGCTCCCGACCTTTTGGCCGCGTTAAACAGCTTACGAACCTGCGTCCTCCTTTGCCTGAGGTCCTCGTTCCACCATGGGACGTTCCTGGTGGACACCCTCATTTTCAGGGGGCAGTTGGCGTTATAGGCCGAGGTAATTGCGTCTCGCAATTGGACTGCTGCAATCTCGAGGTCTATTGAATCCCTTATGGCCCTCTCAACCCCCCGCAGTTCCACAGCTAGGTCTGCCCTGTAGGCTTCCCAGTCCGCCTTGCGGGGGTCCCGGTACCATACCGTTTCTCTTTCGACTTTGGCGATTTCAAACCGGATGTATCTGTGGTCTGAGCTACTCACTTCCCCAGACACAGCCCAGCTTTTAACAAAGTCACCCAGAAACTGGGTGGAAACTGTTAGGTCTAAAACTTCCTCACGCCGTGTTGTGACGAATGTCGGTTTATTACCTCTATTCAATATGTCTAAATTAAATTTCATAAAGAATTGTAAAAGTGCCTCACCCCTAGAGTTTGTGTCCGAGCTACCCCACAACTCATGGTGCGCATTCGCATCCATGCCGATGATGGTCTGCCATCCACCTGCTCTGCTACCCACCATCAGCTGCTCCAATTCGTTGGGTGGAGGAGGGTCCGTGCTGTCCCCTGGCAGATAGGCTGACGCGACAGTAATGTCCCTCAGCCCATCCGCTCCTCCACATCGGATTTTGATCGTTGCCAGGTCCCTGGAACAGAAATTCATTAGAGGGAGAAACTCTATCCCTTCCCTGACAAAAATGCAGGCCCTCGGATTCTCGCTGGACCTGCTGTAGATGAGCTTTCCATTAGCTCCGCCGAGTCCCTTGATCTCTCCTTTGTAGGAGTACGGTTCCTGGATGAGGGCCACATCCGTGTTCCTCAGAGCCATTAGTAGTCCGGCCGTGGCTGCCCTACTGTGTTGGAGGTTGACCTGAAGGAACCTAAGTCCCATTAACCCTTAATTGCTTCCCCAGTGGGCGGAAGCTAACCCTTCCCATGCCCCAGAATGCCTTGAAGGAGGTTCCTTCAAGGGCTCTGTAAGATGTCGGGTCGATCGAGAAGGCGAGCGTCTGTCCTTTCTCCTCTGCCTTCCTGCTTAGAACCGACCAGTGTTGCGTCCCCAGTTCAGGGTTCTGGATCTTAAGTCTGCTGATCACCGTCTCCTGCGGGACGGTGTCAGGGATCCGTACGAGGACCTTGCGTCTCTTTGGGAGTTCCTTGGGCTCGACGGCTGTCAAGTCCGCCCCCTCCCAAATCTGACCGAGGCCCCCGATCGTTTTCCGCAGCCAGTCCCGCGACTGCGGGCCGGCACAGGTTATCCAGAGGATGCCCCCCGTCAGGCGCGTCCGGTGGAACTGAGGCGGGCTCTCCCCTTCCTGAAGAGAGTCCACTGCAGCTACCACCGCAGCCTGGATCAGGTCCGCCTTCCCCTGGTCTAGCGTGACCTCAGGATGGCGTCTGTCAATCACCGCCATCCCGAGGCCCTCCGCAGCCTCCCTGTAAGAGCCAGTCTGCGCCGGTGTTCCGGCCTTAGTTCCTTTGGGAGGTCTGTCTGTAGTAGGCGTGCTAGAGCCAGAGCACGGCGTCTTCCGACTCGCACTCTCCTCTTGCGCCTTTACAGGCACCCTGGCCCTTTTGGAACGTCTGTCTGTAGTGGGCGTGCTAGAGTTCGAGCGCGTCCTCTTCTGACCCGCACTCCCCTCTTGCGCCTTTACAGGTTTCTCGACCGTCCAGGTCCCGGCCGCCATTTTTTGCGCCCTCCGGAGCTTCTTTCTTTGCGCCCCGGAAAGACGCTTGGACTGCCGGGGCAGTCCCTCTACTCTAACAGTAGAGTCCTCACTGGTGGGGGGGCCCCCGGAGTCCGCGGAGCTCGCCGCCCTCCGGTGGGACCCAGCCTCCAGCTTGGGTGTCGGGGACAGGTCTCTGGCCGAAGCTACCCCCTGATCCCCCGTATCTACGCCGGTCGTGGGACCTCCAGAGTCCGCTGCCGCACCCTGGCTCGTCTCCGTTTCCGGGATAGACTCAAGGCTCAAGTCTGTAGCCGGAGCCACTCCTCGAGCCTCATTGGTTTTGGTTTTATATGTATTTATAATCTTCATGTTGTTCCCACGAGAATGGGGGAAATACTGTCCACACCATCAGAACCCCCTGTGTGGTGCAAGGCGGGTTACTCTGGAGGGTTGCCTGGTACTCCAGAGGTTCCGTTCACGACACCATCGCCCTGGTGCCATCCATCCATAGGCACGGGTCACGTGACACCGTAGATTGGGGGAGTTTAGTTCGACCTCCTTGTCTAGATCCGTCATGTTTAGTTATTAGCAGGGTCACCTCGTGCAGGATTCGGATTTTTACCGCGCATGACGGTCTTGGGGAAAGCTTCATCGGGAGTTTATGTTGTTATTTCCACTTCCTCAGCTTGCCCCCTGGAGTCCTTTGGCCCGCGACTCCTTAACCCCATTATAAACCCTTACACATAGGTAAGCAAACGATCTCTGCGCAACTGCCTTCCTCACCTTTTGCGTTTTAAAAGAGTGTGTGCTATGTCTAGTAAAATGTGAGTGCTCTATTATTGTAAGACTCTCTCGCTGAGCATGCTGAGTGTTTGCAACCGTAAAGTAAAATAGCTCCCTAATATCCATCAAGCAAGTGTCCTTGTATAGACGATCACTAGGGTAAGCATAATCTTTACCATGTATCACCCTAACAATACGGTTTTGGGTACTTTGGAGAAATCTGAGATGGGACTCACACGCACCGCCCCAGGCTAGTATGCCGTAACGTAGAACACTCTCAACCAATGCATGATATACAATACGCAGATGTTTATTATCCAACATTTTCTTAATAAATCTCAATTTGTACAGCAATACCCTAAGTTTTTTAATCAATCTTTGAATATGGAAATCCCATCTCATATGGCAATCTATATATAGTCCCAGATATGATACTTTGTTCACCTTTCGTATTGCCAAATCACTACCAACACTGATCGCATCATAAGAGGGCAAACCGCGGACGTAAGATGAGAAAGGGACAAACACGGTTTTTGAAACGTTCACGGTCAACCATCTATCAGAAAACCATGCCATAATCACCTCAAGATCCCTCTCAACTAGTTTTTTAGAGAACACCAACTGTCTGCCGTATAGAAAATAGCAGTAGGTATCATCCGCGTACCCCACTACTTTGCCCACACAGCGCAATTTAAAGAGGTCATTAATATATATATATTAAAAAGCAAGGGACCCAAAATTGTTCCCTGAGGAACACCGAACTCCACTCTTTGAGGGCTACTCACTGTCTCTTTTATCTTGACTACTTGAAATCTGTCAGTCATATGGCTCTTAAACAATTTATGTTGTTTACCTCTTACGCCAATACTTTCCAGAACCTCCAGCAGTTTCACATGGCTGACAGTGTCAAAAGCTTTTTTAAATCTATAAAAACGCATAATGACGGATGATTGCCTTTGTCAAGACTATCATATATGTTGGAGGTTAGATCGTTTACAGCATCCTGAGTTGATTTTTTTTCACAAAAACCATATTGCTTATCAGGCAAGAGATTATATTTCCGCAGGTAACTGTTTAGTCGCTCTTTCAGTATCATCTCCAAAACCTTTGCAACATTGGAAATCCAAGAAATCGGCCTATAATTCGTCACATCTAGGCAATCTTCGCCTTTATAAAAAGGTTTCACAACGCCGAATTTGAAAACCCTGGGAAACGTTGCCTCCTCAATACATCTATTATATATAAAGACAAGTGGGGTCAGGATTAGATCCACAACCTCTTTAAGGACCTCTGAACGTATACCATCATGCCCAGGAGCTCTCTTGTTCTTTAGGAGCAGTATCATCCTTTTAACCTTATATTCATCTGTGGGAAACAGAGCCATAGAACGTGAAAACCGTGTGTCTTTAAAATGTTTAGAGCTCTTTATGCTTTCAGCAAGGTTTTTACTTTTAATTCTCTAAAAATATTTCTGGGTTTTCGGCTAACAAAAAGTTCTCCCTAGGTCGGCCATATTAAATACATTGGTTTTTAGATACCGGCACTATTGCCTACAGTCCACAAGTACAAAGAGAAATCTTTTACTGCACTTTTGCAAGATGTGTCTACGAACTAAGCTATTATGCGTGTTAATCAATTACTCAAAAATTACCCTCCCTCCATCTGTGATATACATTTCGTAATGTGACCATTTTTTCAGTGTATCTAGAATTTAAATCTTTACAACTTTGTGGCGGCAACTTTAATGCAATGGCAACGGAAGTCTACTAAAACTGACTCTGCATTACATTGATGTAAACATATTAATAATAATAATAATAATAATAATAATAATAATAATAATAATAATAATAATAATAATAATAATAATAATAATAATAATAATAATAATAATAATAATAATAATAATAATAATAATAATAATAATAATAATAATAATAATAATAATAATAATAATAATCCGCCATCTCCGGTCCCAAGCCCTGGTGAGAAAGGAGGAGGGGGTGGAGTAACAACCACGTTAAAAAACCCGGGTTTGTCTGGCCCGGACGGTAGTACCCTGTCAGGGCCCCTTGCTAGGGTCACAGGTCTGTCTGGCCGGTGGGTGTACTGCTTCCAGCAGTATGCTCACCGCTACTCGTAACGACCGTAGACGATACAGCCAGCGACGCCAGCTGTCCGCTGTCTTATTTACCCTTTTGTCCTTAACCATATTACCTTACTCCTTCCTTCATCGCTACCTGGGCCACCAGGGTTAATTGGTGGCACACCCATGGAAATGGAGCAAAATGAAAGCTTCGGAAAAATGCCGCCGCCTTGGGTTCACCAGGGCATGTCTGTAACCGGCGCTGGATATGACAGCATGCGGGATGTCGGTGGCGGGGTGCTGATGAGGCGGGCCCCTGTCATGCAAGAAATTACAGCCCAGAATCGACAGCAGGGGAGCCTAGTAAGACCAAGAGCTCCACCCACTGAGGATGCTGCGCAGAAAAATCAGCCAACGCTCACCCAGATGGGATTACCAAGACGGCGCATGAAATGGACTAGGGATATGAATGAAACTATTATGCGCATTTACTAGAAAGTAACACAACTCGGACAACAGACTACCGGATATAGGCAACAACTTCACACCGAATTTATCAGAATGTACCCACACATACAGGTGACTTAACAGAGAGTAGCGTATCAGTATCGCGTCATACTTAGGAGTAACCTTATTCCACAAACGAGACTGAATACCATCAGACAAGAAGTTTAATATGAATTTACTAACATAGCTGTTACGGAAAATAACGAGATCCTGTTTGATAGTAGTAATCTGCAATCTGTACATACTAGGCAAGAAGAGCACATCGAGGGTACGCAAAAAAATGAGGAACGCATCCACAAATTGTCCACAGAAATGAGTCGTGCGGTCGCGGAGTATGAAGGAACAAATCCTCTCACTAGACCACCATTACCTAGGCTAAGATCATCTAGAAAGCTACAAATTATATTGAAACTTTTGAACAGAATAATTTTGCCATCGCACCTTCTAGAGATCAACACATTGGAGCACATGCATACACTGATTTATTGTGCAGCAACTGCAGCAATTAAAACCTTAGGCATTAAGATTTCTGATCGAAGGCCCAATCACAGAGACTCGCGTCAAAGACTGCCCCCGTGGAAAAAAAGGTTGATAAGTAGAGTAAAAACACTTCGAAATTGGACAACTGACGCAATACATTGGGGGAGTACAGACAAAAAAATTGCAGAAACAAGTAGAGGAGATAATAAGCCGAGTTCGATAACACTCAGCACAAGATCCAGTCAACCACACTGCACAAAAATGTCTGAACACCTTGAAACATAAGCTTTTTGTATATGCAGAACGGTTGAGGAGATATAAAGCGATCAATAATAGGAAGTGCGACAATACAATGTTTGAATGCTCTGAAAGGACTTTCTACAGTCAGCTGAATTCAGCTAGGAATGCAACCACCGATGCACCGAACACATTGAAGAGTTCTGGCAAAGTCAACTAGCGACAACAGCCTCCTCCAATATTTGCGCTAGCTGGGTTAACGAAGAACATCGAGCTTGTCAAAGTTATGACCAAATGCATCATGAGCCGTTTACCGCAGGTTATTAAAGTGGTTCATAATTGGCAGGCACCCGGGGCTGATGGCGTCCAAAACTTATGGCTGAAAAAATTTGGGTGTACACATCATCTATTTACGGTGTTAATAAATGATGTTATACTTGACTCAAAGAAGATGCCATTGTTTTTCACACAAGGAGATACGTATCTTTTGCCAAAGGACCAGCATTGTTCTGCGGACCCCAGCTGATACCGACCAATAACTTGTCTTCCGACCCTATATAAGTTGATCACATCGTGCCTTGAGAAACGCATATATGCGCACTGTGAATGAAACAACATAATTGCGAGCCAGCAAAAAGGATGCAAAGAACAGCTAATAATTGATTCGGTTGTGTGGAATCAAGCTTACAATGGACGAATAAATCTTTTTGTTCACGTGGATTAGAAAAAGAAATTTGATTCAGTTCCATACGAATGGCTTATAAGTGTGATGAAGATCTATAAGATCGATACATCTATCCTGAGGTTCCTTGAACACACAATGTCTACCTGGAGAACAAAGATTTAGTTATGGGTACAAACGGGTGATAACATTGTAACCAGCACGATACCAATCAGAAGAGGCTTATTTCAAGGCGACTCGCTAAGCCCATTGTGGTTCTGCCTCGCATTAAATCCACTATCAAACCGCCTGAACTCCACCAGATATGGTTTCAGTATAAAAAGCAATGGCAGAGAGCAAATAAGGCTAAATCATTTGCTGTATATGGATGATCTTAAGCTGATGACCTCCACAAAGGACCACCTGGAAGAACTCCTTAAAATCGTGGAAGCGTTTTCCAGATATATTGACTTGATAAATGTCGCACCTTATGTGTAGTCAGAGGGAAAATACAACCAGGTGTATATGAAATGCAGAACGCCCAGCACATTGCCTCAATGGATGCTGAAGAATGTTATAAATACCTGGGAATACAGCAAGCGAGGAAAATAAACCACTCGGTAATGAAGAACGATCTGACAAATGAGTTTAGGAAACGAGTAAAGCAGGTGGTGCGACCATATCTTAACGGCAAGAACATATCTAAAGCTCTTAACACATATGCATGTTCTGCACTTAGCTATTCATTTGGGATTGTAAACTGGAGTAAAACGGACATCGAAAATCTACAACGGAAGGTGCAAACACTCCTAACAAAATCCAAAAAGCACCACCTCCCTACCTAGATCAAAGTGGAAGAGGAGAGTTGGATATTGGTAAACAGTTGGACCAGCAGATATTGAACCTACGTATATATTTCCATCAGCAGGCGGTTACTTCTGAACTACACCGTACCATATGGAGACAGATGATTCAACACCGCTACAATTCAGAGAAAGTGAAGTACAAAGTCACCATCGGACTGATCAGGACAAGCTGCAATCTTGGATGCAGAGCCTCTCCATGGGCGACATCTGAATGAGACCTCCCAGGCACATGTCAACAAATTGGCGTCGTACTACTGGCTGGTGTCTGCACAGATGTTTTCAGAGACAAGGGGGTTTTTGCTGGCAATACAAGACCAGGTAATCTCAACTAGAAACTACTTGAAGTATATAGTTGGATATAATTGGCTCCATAGATGACAAATGCATATTTGCGTGTCAGTCATCAGAGACTATCTAGCACGTCACCGGAGGATGTCGAGCGTTTGCTGCAGCAGAGTACAACGAGAAGATCATTAAGTACTGAGACCTCGAGATGCGAGTAAAGAGACAGTGGAGGACGGAGAGTGTTGGAGTGATTCCAATAGTCATGTCGTCAACTGGTGTGGTTCCTAAGAATCTTCGAGAGAACATTAAATGACTTAGTCTCGCAGAGCACCTTTATAAGATTATGCAGAAACATGTTTGTAATATGTTTATTGGACATTATACATTTATTGGACATTATACATTGCTTTATACAAGAAGTCAGAGAGTTATAAAAACTAACATTTCAAGATCAGCTAACTTTAAATTTGAGAAACCATATTAAAAATCATTTTCATTTCCAATTGCTCCGTCTATTGCTTCAGTCAGGGGCGTCTCCCCAATAAGTGCCAACGTGCGCACGCACTGCCGCCTGTCGTGGAAAAAAAATTAATATTTTTGCTATGCTATATTTTAATACATTTTTATTTGCTTTTTTACCTCCTGCATTCCTGCATTCAACAAACAAAATTAGTATATCGAGGATCATGGATCGCAGAGTCGGCAGCCATTAATACAGCATCAGAATAAGTATAGTGTTAATGGTTGGTTGCAGACGTTATCGTTATATACATCCATATCCAAATATCCATATATACATCAGTCGCCGGCAGTGTGTATTTTTCGGCGCTCTTAAGGAAATGCGATACTTGAATGCGAAATGATCGAGTATGATCGTCGAAAACAACCGAATAAGCAATCTGGTGTGCGCTCTTAAATTCCACACTTGTTGCAGTTTGTAGTGGAATTTTGGCAGAGCGTGTCTGTGTCTAGCATGTGTTTAGTAATTTTCGTGTAGTGCTGCGCGTCGGATTGCTTTTAATTAGATCATTTCGTTGTTGTTTACATGTTCTAACAAGACAATTATTATTATGGCAGCTACTTCGGGTTGCTTAATAAGTGGACAAAATAATTGTGATACTGTGATTAATTCAGTGGATAATATTATAAATTTAAAGGTTAACTTTTTAAGGGACTTTTTAACTACGATAACCTATAACTTACTAGAAGAAAACTTGGTAAGTATAGTTAATAATTATTAAGTTTATAAGCCCTTCATTTTTAGTGAATTTTTATTTTAAAAAATTCACTAATAAAATGTATCGATGGAGAGACTGCAAAAAATTTTTTCAAATGAGCGCGAACTAGGACCTCTAGAACCCATATCTGGGGTCAGTTTCAATTTTTATATGTTTATATATATATATATATATATATATATATATATATATATATATATATATATATATATATATATTGATATAGAAGTTATTCACTGACTTTCGAAGCCCTCACGTTTGGTGCCAATTGTTATTGAATTTCAAAAAAAATGTAATAAGCTATGGATTTTAAATTTAATTTAATATATAGAATTGATATATATATATATATATATATATATATATATATATATATATATATATATATATATATATATATATATATATATATATATATATATATATATATATATTTAGTTTTTTTTTTAGTTATATTTTAGGTATCTTAGCTTTTAACTTTTATTTTCCTGTAAAGTTTAGTGAAATGTGTTGTAAATGTTGTTATTATGAAATATATGTATTTGTGTATGTAACTTACACCTGGATGTACTCAATGTATTTTTATTTTTTTTACCTGTTTAACACACAGAAAACAACCAATCACATATATGAACTGCCTCTCACCTCAGGGAGCTTAGTAAGCAAGTGGGTTCCAGTCCCCTTTGGTTTTTTTTTTTTGTAATTTCGAAATATTCTGCCCTATCTAATTTCAGTTCTTTCCTCCCAAATACTCATATATGTATAAAAGAAGACAAAATAAGGCAAAGGTTTCAAATGATCACAGAATTTAAATATTTAATAAATTAACATATATGACAAAAACCTAAACCTTATGTATTACTTATACCTATTTGAATTTTACACTATAAAAGGGAACGAACGAAAATAAAATAAATTTTAACGGTACCGACACCTATTGGTGTTTATATTAATTCCACTGTATTGTGGCACTTAGTCAATAGACACAGAGTTCCACGCTGTCTGTGACCAGTGACGCCTGTTTTTCCTCAACCTGTTTTCAAACTTTTTTCCAAAGATTTTTTATTTATTTTTCTAATACCAAAAATTTAATCAATCTAAACTTTTAAGCTAAATTTCCCCGTCTGATATTTTAATCCAAATTGTCCCATATAATAATTTAATGACAATTTCAATCTTTTTTTATCTCAAAAATTTTCAATCTGATACTTTTTTTCAAATTTTTCCCCTCTGTTTATTATTTTTCATTGTAACCCGCGTAACTAATCAAAAAACTGCTTTATGCCTGCTTCAAATAAAATATCCTATCAAATTTTAACACAATAATCGTTTTTCATCATCTCCTCGGATACATACATACTTCTGATTGTTGTTAGTCAATGAGAGAATAATTAACCTAACTATAATTTTAGTGTCAGTTTGACGTCTGTCCTAAATAAAAAACAGCTGACTTAAACATAGGTTATGACATGACATTTCTTACAATTTAACACTCAAATTTTGACATCTTACTATTCTTAAAGCTAACAATATCCTTAATTCTAACAAACAATAACATCTTAAATTACATAACAGCTATCAAACAATAATACCTTAAACTATATAATTAAACTTGTCATACATTTACACTTGCCTTGCCTCCTTTCAACACATATATATCTGTAAAATTTAGTTTCTCCCTGCCTTACAGTGCAAAAACATTGCATACACCAAAGGTAAGTTGTTGTTTGTGTATATGTATGTGTATATATGTATATGTGGCCCCCTTTAGTAACCATATCAAATCCCCAATAATAAATTTTTACTGCTTTAGAGGCTTGCCTTCTGAAGCTAGGAAAAATTTTTTATTCACGCTTTTAGTTTATAGCAATATAATCTTTTCCTCCCTTAATACATTTTTTTAGCATTTCAGAAACAGTCACTGCCATTCCTGTAAGAAGTTATGCTGTGTAATCAGAACTATCATCTGAGACCCAAGTGATCTGGCTGCGAACATGAGAAGTTATTATATTTAAGTGTCAGATGCACTTATGCATGAGAGACATTATTGTGCTTATAAGCATGTTTAAAAAGATACTAGCGTGCCTACAATTTAGAGGAACACTAGCGTGCCTTTAATAGTTTTATAAGAACACCGCTGTGCCAATATTTTGTCAATTATGTTTTTGAAGACCACTGCTGTGCCCACAATTATTTTAAGAAAAATACTACTGTGCCTGCTAATTTCTGCTACTGATCCTGTTGTCATTATTGCTGCATGTTTGTTCCAGCTTCATAAGTGTTCAGTTCTTTCCTCCCAAATACTCATATATGTATAAAAGGAAACAAAATAAGGCAAAGGTTTCAAATTATCACCAAACTTAATATTTATTACAATTAAAGAACAAATGAAAAAATTCTATTGCTACTTACTATTTTCAATGTATTTTTTGTTTAATTTAGAGCTCTTTCTTATGATACTCCCCCCTAAAAGTTATAGGCCTGTATTTCTTGCTTAAAATTTTTAAAATTACCTATACATATATAAATACAGATCTTTTCAAACTATGTACTACACGAGAGCGACATCTACTGGCATCTGCTTGGCCTAGCGATTCAATGTATAGTTTATACACGTAGTCAGTAGATGATTTTCGGTTTCGGCGATGATGTGCTAATGGACGTTACGGCTGAGAGATGTCTCTACAGATATTTAGTTTTCCATCCCCTGCAAAGTTGCCCTGCTCTGAAGTTCCACGTTGTCTGTGACCAGTGACGCCTGTTTTTCCTCAACCTGTTTTCAAACTTTTTTCCAAAGATTTTTTATTTATTTTTCTAATACCAAAAATTTAATCAATCTAAACTTTTAAGCTAAATTTCCCCGTCTGATATTTTAATCCAAATTGTCCCATATAATAATTTAATGACAATTTCAATCTTTTTTTATCTCAAAAATTTTCAATCTGATACTTTTTTTCAAATTTTTCCCCTCTGTTTATTATTTTTCATTGTAACCCGCGTAACTAATCAAAAAACTGCTTTATGCCTGCTTCAAATAAAATATCCTATCAAATTTTAACACAATAATCGTTTTTCATCATCTCCTCGGATACATACATACTTCTGATTGTTGTTAGTCAATGAGAGAATAATTAACCTAACTATAATTTTAGTGTCAGTTTGACGTCTGTCCTAAATAAAAAACAGCTGACTTAAACATAGGTTATGACATGACATTTCTTACAATTTAACACTCAAATTTTGACATCTTACTATTCTTAAAGCTAACAATATCCTTAATTCTAACAAACAATAACATCTTAAATTACATAACAGCTATCAAACAATAATACCTTAAACTATATAATTAAACTTGTCATACATTTACACTTGCCTTGCCTCCTTTCAACACATATATATCTGTAAAATTTAGTTTCTCCCTGCCTTACAGTGCAAAAACATTGCATACACCAAAGGTAAGTTGTTGTTTGTGTATATGTATGTGTATATATGTATATGTGGCCCCCTTTAGTAACCATATCAATATATATATATATATATATATATATATATATATATATATATATATATATATATATATATATATATATATATATATATATATATATATATATATATATATGTATGTATATATGTATCCAACCGATAACTCAAAAAATAAGCAACTGATTTCGATGAAACTTGGCAAGTGCTTTTATTTTATTAATGGCTTGGATGAGTTCGTTAGTCAGGAAAATCGGATAAGGTTTTCCGGGAAAATTTTGTGTTTTGTTTCAAAAAAATCTTTTTCTCCGAAAATTACAGCCTTTTTAATGAAATTTGGTGGATATGCTGCCTTGCAAAAGACCTTACTACATACTAAAATTCAACTTTCTACATTTTTATAAAATTGAGTTATTCAAATTTTGAGTTTTCTTTTGAAAAAAATTTCTCCTAAAATTACAAAGTTATTTTGGTGACATTTGGTGGATATGTTGCCCTGGGTAAGACGTTACTATACGCCAAAATTCAACTTTCTAAGTTTGTAGAAACTTGAGTTATTCAAATTTGAAGCATTTAATAAAAAATCACTACCATAGCGCACTTGCTGCATCCCGAACTTTTTTTCTTGCGCACCCCCAATGCATTAAGGCACGAGCCGCTACTGGCTTCAGTCAATACCTTTATATAACCATGAATCTAGAACTTCCCATTACCACTTTCATTTAGAATTTAACTCTAAAACTACAAATGTAACATGGCACCAAATATAATATATGAGTATGTATGATTTGATGAATATTTTTCTCGAATCTAGGTTAAAATGTTTATTAGTGTAGAGAGTATTTTGCCTACTAGATGTTTACTTTGCCGATCCTTCTCCCCAGTACTGTGCTACTTTTAACACCACCCATAATAATATTTCAGGTTGTTAACCGGTCAGCTTTATCTAGTTTCGCAGTCCTATTATATGCAAATTGTTCAGTACTCTATAAATAAGAATAGCAAAATTAAATCATATTTATTTGATCATATTAGTGAATTTTTATTAAAAAAATTCACTAATAGAGAGGTATCGATGGTGAGACTTTGCAAAAATTCTTTCAAATGAGCGCGAATTAGGACCCCTAGAACCCATATCCGGGGTCAGTTTGAATTTTTATATGCTTATATATATATATATATATATATATATATATATATATATATATATATATATATATATATATATATATATATATATATATATATATATATATATATATATATATATATATGTATCCGTCTGATAACTCAAAAAATAATTAACCGATTTAGATGAAACTCGGCAAGTGCCTTTCTTTTATTAATGGCTTGGATGAGTTCGTTGGCCAGGAAAATCGAACGGGGTTTTCCGGGAAAATTTTGAGTTTTCTTTCAAAAAAAATTTTTTTTTCCGAAAATTTCTTGGTCTACATATTGCTTTGGGAAATACCTAACTATGTGCCAAAATTCAGCTTTCTAGGGTTACAGAAAATTGAGCTATTCAAATTTGAAACATGTTTAATTCATAAGTATGTGGTTGCTGTTGGTTAGTCAATGCTTTTCTTATTGACTCATGAGATTCATTCATCAACCTTCCATTGACTTCTGCTTCTGCCGCTGTTACAGTCCTTTTATTTAGATCTAGAGTTGTAAAGTTTTCTGTATCATTTGGGATATAATTCGTTGGGCTTTTGTTACTGACCAACAAAAGATATGATAAAATTGGACAAAGAAAGGGAATATGATATATTAACAAGGCTATTTTTGGCTCAACAGCATTTATTAGTTTTCGTAATTGTTTTTTTATCGGGTTTTGTTACTTTGACTAGACATATTTTTATTATGATTGGTACTACTAAAAGTAATTAAAGTTTGTCTCATTCAATATTAAATTTATTTTAGTGTTAAAATAGAAGACGATGTGATATGGTCCAAAATCTGATTGATATTTTGTTGGTATGTACAACAATAATAACAGAGTTATGCGCTATCTTTTTTGATACGTATTTCGACAACGAAGTTGTCTTCATCAGTAGCTGTAATTAACCGATTTCGATGAAACTTGGCAACTGCCTCTCTTTTATTAATGGCTTGGATGAGTTCGTTATCCAGAAAAATCAGACGGGGTTTTCCGGAAAAATTTTGAGTTTTCTTTCGAAAAATTTTTTTTTCTCCGAAAGTAACAAAGCTGTTTCAATGAAATTTACTATATATGTTGCCTCAACCTTACTACGTACCAAAATTCAACTTTCTAAGTTTAGAGAAAATTGAGTTACTCAAATTTTAAATTTTCTTTCGAAAAAATTTTTTTTCTCCGAAAATTACAAAGTTATTTTAATGAAATTTTGTGGATATCTTGCCTTAGGAAAAACCTTACTACGTATTGAAATTAAACTCTCTAAGTTTATAGAAAATTGAGTTATTTAAATTTGAAGCATTTAATAAAAATTCACTACCATAACGCACTTGCTGCGTCCCGAGTTTTTTATTTATTTCAATACATGTCAATCAGTGAAATCATTTAGTGTCAACCACTCGTATTCCACAAATTTGTTATGTCGCAACTATATTGGTGATGTTACAATTTTTTTTAAAGCATACTCCAAATGTAAAATTTGACAATCAATAAAAAACTGATCGAAGCAGATTAGCCGCAGAAGTTATAAATGCTTTTTGACCTAAACAGATTTGGATTTTCTTTTAATTTTTGCATATTTTTTTTTGATAAAATTTTCACCTTAATTTATATTTTGTTCTTTTTCTTTGCACTACAATATATCTTATTTCTTATTGTTAATATTATTTGCTATAAAATGAATTTTCATATGTTGAAAGGAATTCCAATACGTTATGAAAGTTCAATATCAAAGTGATCAAAGAGGCTCTGTGGACCACGTACAGGGTTATTCGCGACCCGCTGTATCTCGGAACCGTATATCTTAGAATTTTAGGAAAAAAAATTATAACAAAAGTGACCACGAACAAAGCCTGAAAATTATTTACGGCGTTGTAGGTCGACCGCCAGAGGGCGTAATTGAAAATCAAAAAACCTATTTTTTGCAAAATAATCCTTAATTAAGGTCTACTAAGAATCTTTGAAAAAATCTAAATATTTTTTGTGAGAGGAATTTTATGCTATCTTGGCAAATAAGATGTGAGGGAGAGTGGAAACCTTATTTTGGAAAGACGCTTCTAAGTCCGGTTCCACTTAACCGAATTTCTTAAACTTGGTGTTGTTTCAAAGTGATCTTCTAAGCCAATAGGATATTTATAAATTCGAACCATTATAATAGATATTGTAAATGTTAGAGGGCGCTACTTATTTTTTTACCAATCGTGTTTCTTCTTGAAAATACGAAATAGAAACATGTAAGTTTGAACACGCCTTATAAAAATAGACTGAACTAGCAACAAACCAGTGAAAACCTGCCATCAATATATTTTTCTATCCAAAGATATCTTACAAAGTATGTAAATAGTGGGGATTTTTTCTTTACTTATGCATTAGACCCGTTACCGTCAATGGAACAAGTTTTCTCTCGTCAACAATATTTATTAACACAAATTATGATACTGTTAGTCATAAAAGATATTTACAAAAGGATAAAATTGATAAAAGCACCTATTACATAGTTGTTTTATATACTGAAAATGTTTCCCCTCATTCGCTATGCACAAATTAAATCTTTCTATAGTAGAATTGACACTGGCCTCAATTTCATCAACAGAAATACTTCTTACTGCTTCCCGAATCCTTTCTTTCATATCTTCACGTTTAGCAGAACGTGTTTTAAAAACTATATCTTTAATTCGTCCCCACAAGTAAAAATCTAAAACCATAAGGTCGGATGACCTTGCTGGTCATGAAAAAAGACTCCCTTTTCCAATCCACTTATTTGAAAACGTAACACCTAAATCATTTCGGACAGCTCCTGCAAAATGTTCTGGGCAACCGCCTTGTTGATAGTCTGGTCTGTTTTGATTCGGAACATTATCTAGGAGAATGGGTAAAACATTATTTAGAAAGCAACGTTCTCCTATTAATTTTCCTTCAAAGAAAAAAGGTCATATAATCTTCGAGTTAAAAATACCACATCCCACGTTTACACTCCAGCGATTTTGGTAATTGACTTCCCTTTGCCAATGTGGGTTAGTTTCTGACCAGTAGTGACTGGTGCTGTTATCATTGAAAACTCATTATAAACAAAATCTACCACACTTTTAACTTTATGAAGGTCTGTACAACTGATTTAAGGCCATATTCTGTAATAGTTTTGTTAATATGAAGTTGATGTTAAGTCGACTGTTCCCAGTGGCTGTTGTGTAAGTTAACTTTACCACAGCTTGAAAACTTAGCCACATCTGTCCATAATATTCCAGATAGGAAGCCTGGATTATCATTTAATATACCTTCTAACCAGTTGGAATGGTCTAGTCGACGATCAAAATATGTTGTTTTTTTAATTCTTGATGTAAAACAACATGATAAGGATGCATTTATGTTCTTTTAGTAATCTACTTACCAAAGAATAATTTAATCCTAGCTCTCTTACAATTTCCCTAACACTTATTTCTAATTCAGCTCCAACATACGCCAACACGTTAGTAACATTTTCTTCATTTCTACTTCTCCGTACCCTACTGAAACAGATTGAACATTGCCAGATTCTCGTAGTCGTCTTGCCAATCTTTTAAACACTTTTCTTGAATGACTCAGTCTTCCAGGATATCGTGACGCATATTCGCTTTCAGCAATGACTGCATTTTGCAGGCTTTTAAAATACACCCCTAGCATATCATAAACTTCTTCATTTGAAAAATAAGGCATTATGAAAAAGTGACTTTTCAAACTTAAAAATTTATTTTGACGTCAAAAATTGAAAATAAATAATAACAGAACAGAAATTTCATTTCCAATACCACACTTTTGAAACATATCCGAGGAAAATAACTTTACCAGTTTGACGTACCTATTCATAATGTTGCAGCTTATCCACATAAGTATTAGATATATTTTAAGGGATCTGGGATAAAATTCCACTACGAGAAAGACTGCATTTGTGCAAAGTAAATGATGGGAATTATTTTGAGTATCTAAGATAACAGTGTGTGTGCTTTATTTCTTTAACGTCCGCCTATTTTCGCGACTATGACTAATCACCCACGCCAGGGTGCAGTTTCACCTCACTCTCCTAGAAATGTTTCGGATCCCCTGCCTTTCTGTAAGGAGGGTAGGGATTTTTAACGTGCTTGGCATCGCATGGGCACGGTACCGACGGCTTTACGCCCCCTCCGAAGAGCGAAACGCGCAGACACTCAACTTGCTCAAATACAATGCCACAACCTCGGTTGATGTTAATTGTACAGCATGTACTGAAAAAGCGAAAGGAGTACCCTGGGATCGAACCCAGTACCATTCGGTTCAGAGGCACAGGTTCTTACCACTGAACCACCGAGGCTCTTCTAAGATAACTAAGTAAATTTCTGTTATGAGTAACATTATTTTGAGTATATTTCATTATTTATGCTAATAATTATTATTGTCAGTTGTTTTACTAGATATTCTTTTATAAGCGCTTTTTTACGACATAAAATATGTTAAATTTCGTTGGGGGTAACCGGCTTATTACTGGAAAAGTAAAGAAAAAATCGCCACTAGGACATCTTTGGATAGAAAGAAGATATTAAAGTCGGGTTTTCACTGGTGTGTGGCTAATTTAGTCTATTTATATAAGGCATGGTGAAACTTGCATGTTTCCATTTGAAATTTTCAAGAAAAGACACGATTGGTAAAAATTAAGCAGCGCCATCTAGCC
Source organism: Tillus elongatus (assembly GCA_964006375.1). Taxonomy (NCBI): domain Eukaryota; kingdom Metazoa; phylum Arthropoda; class Insecta; order Coleoptera; family Cleridae; genus Tillus; species Tillus elongatus. The sequence continues at coordinate 61,673,196 of OZ023264.1, forward strand.
TCCAGAATATTTATTATAATGATTTGAGTTTAAAAATATAATATTAGCTTAGAAGATGGCTTTGAAACACGACCAAGTTTAAAAAATTCGGTTAAGCAGAACCGGACTTAGCAGCGTTTTTTCAAAATAAGATTCCCACTCTCCCCCATCTCGTATTTGCCAAGATAGAATCACAATTTTTTCACAAAAAATATTCAGATTTTTTCGAAAATTCTTATTTTCACATTTTCAGTGGACTTTAATTGGAAAATTTTTGGAAAAAAGTGGTTTTTTGATTTTTGTTTCCAGTTACGCCCTCTGGCGGTCAAACTACAACCCTGTAAATAATTTTCAGGCTTTTTTCGTGGCCACTTTCGTTATAAAAAAATGTTTCCCAAAATTCAAAGATAGACGGTTGCCGAGATACAGCCGGTCGCCATCCTTAATAAATCAATACATATTACGCATTGATCGATTTTAATCGGGGTAACATTGATCATTGATATAATGTGTACCTAGCACATGATTATAGTGTTAAGATCACCTAATCAAACATACCTCAAATAAGGGGTCCACTTTGATCACATTTTTAGTGAATTTTTATTTTAAAAAATTCACTAATAGAGAGGTATCGATGGTGAGACTTTGCAAAAATTTTTGCAAATGAGCGCGAATTTGGGCCCCTAGAACCCATATCCGGGGTCAGTTTCGATTTTTATATGTATATATATATATATATATATATATATATATATATATATATATATATATATATATATATATATATATATATATATATATATATATATGTCCAACCGCTAACTCAAAGAATAATTAACCGATTTTGATAAAACTCGGCAAGTGCCTTTCTTTTATTAATAGCTTAGATGAGTTCGTTAACCAGAAAAATATGACAAGGTTTTCCGGGAAAATTTTGAGTTTTCTTTCAAAAAAAAAATTTTCTCCGAAAATTTTAAAGATATTTCGATAAAATTTGGTGTACATATTGCTTTGGGAAATACCTAACCATGTGCCAAAATTCATCTTTCTAGGGTTACAGAAAATTAAGCTATTCAAATTTGAAACATTTATGTTTAATTCCACCGCCTACATTGAATAGTTTATATGAGATCTAGTTGTGGTTGTCATGGTAACGTAACATATGATTATTATTGCGCAGGTCTGTTAGACGCTCTAACTGACATTTACCGTATATGATATGAGATCGTTTATATTATGTTTTTAGTGAATTTTCTTAAAAAAAATTCACTAATGAGGAGATCCCGACTTTTGAATTTTGAAAAAATTTCTTCAAATGACCGCGAACTAGGCCCCCTAGAACACATATCCGGGGTCCGTTTCAATTTTTATATGTTTATATATATATATATATATATATATATATATATATATATATATATATATATATATATATATATATATATATATATATATATATATATATATATATATATATATATATATATATATATATATATATATATATATATATATATATATATATATATATATATATATATATATATATATTTATATATTTATATATATATATATATATGTATCACACCGATAACTCAAAAAATAATAAGCCGATTTTGACTAAATTTGGTGGAAAAATTCCTTTTGCAAATGGCTTGGATAAGTTCGTTAGCCAGGAAAATCTGCCCAGGTTTTCCCGGAAAATTTTGTGTTTTCTTTCGAAAAAAAATTATATCTCCGGAATTAACAAAGTATGGGCAACCAAATTTGGTACGATAGTTAATATCCTTATAGGTAAGCCACCTACCAAAATTTAGCTATGTAGGTCAAAAGACAAAAAAGTTACAGGCACTTAAAGAAAAATAAATTTGGGTTTTCCTCAAAACGTCAAAGTCGCGATTTTAAACGTCAAAATTGTTCATATTTAGGCAATGAACCTGAAATTAATATGATCTATGGAAGAAAATTGTCACAAGAATAATGTTTTACAAAGCCTGAACTCTTAGTTTCAATCGTCATTGTCCTTCATTTTACTAAAATATTCCCAGAAAATTCATTTCAAATAGACCCTTTCTCTGATACTTTAGCAGTAGTGTTGGCTATAGAGTTTATCGTTTAATGGTATACCAGTTTTGTCGAATTTTCGTAAAAAATCATTAAAGCGCAATATATCCGTTATTATGCAAGTTACAAAAAAAAGTTGTATACATTAATTGTAGGGTGTCTTAAGCTACATCTTAAAAAATATTTCCACAATTACAGGGTGGCCCATAAGTCGTTGGTGATTCAAATTTTCTTTTTTTTAGTGAATTTTTTTAATCGAACACGCCCTATGTTATTGCATTTTGTATTTTCCATCGAAATATAATACATCTTTGTAAGAAAAGAAATTCGGGACGCAGCAAGTGCGTTATGGTAGCGACTTTTCATTAAATGCTTCAAATTTTGAATCAATTTGCTATTAACCTATAAGGTTGACCAGAAAACCAGTTTTTTCGGGAACAATTTAAGTTTACTTTCGGAAATTTTTGTACATTTTCAAACAATAAAGTTATTTTGATGAAACATGGCACATTGTTTCTAATATATAGATTATACTGGTAACCAAATTTGGTGCTTGCTTTCTTAAAAAAACATATTTGCTATTTAAAAAACATTTTTATGAAAATTCACTACCATAACGCACTTGCTGCGTCCAGAGTTTTTTATTTATTTGTTTGAGTGGACGAATTATTTGTGTCATTTGGGAAATTTTTATATACAAGTGCAAATAATTCCTTTATTAATGTTAGTGGGTGGATTAAACAGTGTTTGTTATATTTTATCAATACATATATACATAAATGGTTTATAAACTGTGTATTTGCATATTGAATAAATAAATAAATATAAATGATCGAAGTTTTACAAAAGGGCTGATATTATACAGGGTGGCGCGTTTCTACGGTAAAGCTGAATTTAATTATTATTATACAAGAGACGAGAAAAATTGTATAAGTTAATTATTTGGTGTCTTGAGCTGCATCTTATAAAATTATTTTGACAATCACCGGCTGGCCCACAAGTCGATCGTTGGTGATCCCTACAATTGTTTTTCGAACAGCCTTATTTTATTGCATTTTTTATCGAAATATGTTTGTAAGAAAAAAAAACAAGACGCAGTAAGTGCGTTTTGGTAGCAAATTTTCATTAAATGCTTCAAATTTCAATAACCCAATTTGCTATTAACCTAAGATTTGTTGGTTAGAAAAACAACGTTTAAGGTATATTGCGGGAAAAGTTTTGTACATTTTCAAACAATAAGTTATTTTGATGAAATATGGCACATTGTTTCTACTATATATTTTGCTCATAACCTTATCTCGTTTCTGTGCTTCTGTGTGCTCTGGAGAATGCATTAACAAGTCGTTATTGTAGTGTAAAATTAAAATTTACTAAAAGTAGTTTTGATAAAGCAGAATGAAAAAAGTGAATTTATTGACTGAGGAGTAATATTGTGTTGTATACTGGGAGAGTGTTGGAAAATGATCATGTTATATTCTATAAATTAATTAATTATCAACATATTATGTAAAATACTTCAACCACTTTATTTAAAACGTTAAAATGGTGTATGTGCTTGTCATAATAAGGTTACTTAAAGCACGGGAGATATACTGTTTGGTTTGTTTTATTAGTGAATTTTTATTTAAAAAAATTCCCTAATAGAGAGGTATCGATGGTGAGACTTTGCAAACATTTTTGCAAAGCAAACTAGGACCCCGAGAACCCATATCCGGGGTTAGTTTCAAGTTTTATATGATTTTATATATATATATATATATATTATATATATATATATATATATATATATATATATATATATATATATATATATATATATATATATATATATATATATATATATATATATATATATATATATTATATATATATATATATATATATATATAATATATAATATATATATATATATAATATAATTATATATATATATATATATATATATATATATATATATATATATATATATATATATATATATTTGTGTGTGTGTGTGTGTGTGTGTGTGTGTGTGTGTATCCGCACGATAACGCAAAAAGTTAACTGGTTTTGATTAAACTCGGCAAGAATCTTTCTTTTAATCATGGCTTAGATAAGTTCGTTAGCCAGGAAAATCGGACAAGGTTTTCCTAGAAAATTTTGAGTTTCCTTTCGAAAAAAATGTTTGTCTCTGAAAATTACATAGCTATTTTGATGAAATTTGGTGAATATGTTGCGTTCTTTTAAGATTTCTCGCATTGTAAACTGACGTCGAAACTGCGACACATTACATAGAGCAACACTTATAAGAAAGAACGCAATGTTTTTATATGTTGTGTATTGTGTGCTGCCTAAGATATCATACTAAGTGCAGCAGGTCCCTTCCAACACTATAGGATTAAAAATGTATTGCCAAAAAAATAAACAAATTGCTTATCCTTTAACCAAAATATTAGTGAATTTTTATTTAAAAAAAAAGTCGGTAATGGAGAGGTATCGATGGTGAGACTTTGCACAAATTTTTTCAAATATCCATCCGATAACTCAAAAATTAATTAACCGATTTCAATGAAACTCGGCAAGTGCCTTCCTTTTATTAATGGCTTGGATGAGTTCGTTAGCCAGGAAAATCGGAAAGGCTTTTCCGGGAAAAAAAATTTCCCCGAAAATTACAAAGCCGTTTTAATAAAATTTAAAGGGTATGTTGCCCTGGGAGAGACCTGACTACGTATCAAAATTCAACTTTCTAAGTTTATAAAAAATTGAGATTCAAATTTTGATTTTTCTTTCGGATTTTTTTTTCCAAAAATTACAAAGGTATTTAAATGAAATTTGGTGTATATGTTGCCTTAGGAAAGACCTTACTACATACCAAAATTGAAGAATTGAAGAAAATTGAGTTATTCAAAATTGAAGCATTTAATAAAAATGCAGTACCATAACGCACTTGCTGCGTCCCGAATTTTTTTCTTGCAGATAGTCTCAGCTTATTGCCATTGAATCCATTGATTCAGAAGCTACACAACCACAGACTGCGATATGAGATTAAACACTTGCATTTAAAAACGTACCCTTAAGAATTTATATGTTGAAAACTTATAAAGCACGCCAAGATATTTTTAAAAGAAGTACTTCTATCATAATGGTACTCAAGGGATAGCCGCAAGATAAGTATTTTAAAATAAAGAGTCTTTACAAGTGGCCCAACTTAACCAGTTGCTGAATTGACTAATCAGCCACCTCAAATCACTAGATAAAGATCTGTTACATGGTTTAAAGTTACGTCACGTGACTCAAGCACAACTTCATAATTTATTTGTTGAACGGTGCATCGTCGAAATAATATTATAAAAATTTATTTTCTTTTGGCTTAAAAAAGAAACAATTAACTTGAATAAAGTTGAATTTAAATTAGCATTGTCTATACAAAAGATCCCACTACAATTGGATATGTAAAAAACATCTATAAAACCCTTGATGTGTTTATTTTACATAATGTGCTTCCGTCATTTAATATTACAAAATAATATTATAACTGGTTCATTTATTCGACATAACTAGATACGAGTGTTTTTTTCGCCAAACACAAATTTTAAGAAACTTGTTAATTGTTTCAAATTAAGATGAGAAAAAAGTTAAGCATAAAAAATTAGGTACATACCTGATTTTTTTTTACTAACTTCACTTTCAAAGCTGCTCTAGGAAGCTTTCTCAAATAACAAAAATAGTTCAACCTGCTTCATAAATGTATTTTTCCGACAGGAAACGATATCCTTTTATTATTTTTCTGTCAAATGGAGTGGAATCAACAGGTAAAAACAAAAAAGTCGACTTTTTAAAATGGTGTCCGCCATATCAGCCTGTTGTTTACAGCTATAGTTTTACTGATATGGAAAGAAAAATGTAGCTTTAATTCAGTCAAAATTAAGTAAATAATATGTGTTTTTCTAAGTAATTTTTACAAAATGCTATATGTACTCAATCAGAGTATTATATTCTTAAGAGAAATATGAATAATTGTTGTTGAGTGTAGTTAGAAATTAAAAGCTCACTGTTTTTCAGACTGTTACCTAGCAATTTTAATAGAAAAAATCTAAAATGGTGAGAATATCGTGTTTGATTTTAGAAATAAAAGAGGTAAGCTAATCTTATTATATAAGTTTTAAATAATTGATCGACCTATTTTTGAATTTGAAGTTGTGACACCATATCCATCAGTTTTTTCAAAACTTTGTTAGGATACTCAAAAATCAGACAAACTACGAACAGTATAAATTTAATTTTTCTGCCAAATATACTAGGTATATTATATGCATTTAAGTTAAACTTATGTTTAATAATAATTAGATATTTAGCAAATTTTCATTTAAAAAAAATCGCGTAAGAAAGGTCACAACTTTCGAACTTTCAGAAATTGTCTTTAAATGGGTGCGAACTAAAGCCACTAGAATCTATATTTAGGGTTCGTTAAAGTTTTTATATGTTTATATACACAGTCTAACCCAGTAAGAATGGAACCACCCCTATAAAATCTATATTTCTCGTCCAATGCAAATCGAACTTATTTCGAAATATTAATCTCTGGACACTCTACCAAGCGACTAAGGATCGAGATGAAATTAATATTTCAAGTAAGTACACTTGGAGAACACCCAAATCACCACAACACATATTTCAGAGACCTTACGATCGTTTCGTTGACAAAGTCAACATCTTCAGAGGAAGAAATTTCTAACATAAAAAAACTAGATCCCGTATATTTATATCGCGTCAAGGTAAATAAACTAGTCCGAAGTAAAGTTGTCGTCCAAGACCGATCGTTTGTTTATTGCGCAGTGAAACAGGTCGGAGACCTGCTTTAATCTTTTGGTCGACAAATTTATGACCCTTATCTAATATAGGTTTAAAAGGACCAGAGTTCTTTAAAGAATCAGCACGTTTCCTCCCGATCTAGAAATTTACTATGTGGATATTGGTTCATGCCGATAAAGACATCTGGTGAGATAAACAACATCAACTCAACTCATCTCTTTTAAAAATAGAAAACTAAAAACCCAGATGTCTGTCTCACCGTGTTAACTTTAACAAAGGAAAAATAGTTCAACTAAAATACTACATAAAAACTATATTTATATTGATGTTAATTCTACGTGAAAATATTTATATTGACTACATAGATACAAAAAACCGAACAGGTATTTAAATCAAGCCAAACATAGTGATTAGTATATCTATAAACCGGTCGAGTTATTGACAATAATTTATTATTTTACCAGACAAATTAGGAGTATTTAAGCGGTCAAATGCAAAGAGAAAACAAAGCGCTAGAAATTACAGGTGCTGCACGATTTAATGAAGTTTTGTTCTTAATAGACCTTAATATAAAAATACTTTCTAATGAATCAAGCCTAGTTTGATGTCTGACATTTTTGACAAGTTTTAAATTTTCTTTGTCAATGTGGTGGTTATTATCCCATATATGTTGTGCCACACATGATTTGTCCACCGTACCATATCGTAACTGTGCGAAATGTTCACGAAATCTGGTGGCTATGTTTCTCCTAGTTTGGCCCACGTATTTAAGATCACAATATTTGCAACTAATCTCATAAATTCCGGACATTTCAGTGACTTTGTCTTTGTCTTTCGTATTACCCAACAAATTTTTTAAATTACTTTTCGTCGAAAACGTCAAATGTAAATCAGCTTTCTTAAAAATACTTTCCAAACCCTTTGTGATTCGTGGTTCATAAGGTAAACACACAAATTTTTTCTCGATTTTATCATTCTTAAATGTCGTGTTGTGGTGATTTGGGTGTTCTCCAAGTGTACTTATTAGTGCTCATCACAGGTTCCAGTTTTCACATAGTGTAATATTTCAAGACCTACTATGATTAATTTTTTTAGTTAAGTATGACCCAATTCTGCTAGCGATAATTGTATCAAAATCTGACGACATTATTGAATTCAGCATCCTCTAAATTATGTTAATTTCAAACTTCGTGTTAATATGTTTATCAATGAATACAGGATGAATGTCATTTAAAACATTCCTAATACAGAGATCGAGACTTTCGAACTTTTGGAAATTGTTTTCAATTGGGAATTGGGCGCAAATTAGAGGGTCTAGAATCCATATTCAGAGCCCGTCAAATTTTTTATATGTTCGTATATGAGCCATTAAAAAGTATGGATGCAGCAGCAAGTGCGTTATGGTAGTGAATTTTCATTAAAATGTTTTATTGCAAATATGTGTTTTCTTTTTAAGAAAGCAGGCATCAATTTTGGTTAGCCGTACAACCTATATAGTAAAAACAATGTGCCATGTTTCATAAAATTAACTTTATTGTGTGAAAATGTACAAAAATTTCCAAAAGTAAACTTAAAGTGTTCCCGGAAAAACTCGTTTCTTGGTCAACCTTATAGGTTAATAGCAAATTGGGCTATTCAAATATAAAGAATTTGATCAAAATTCGCTACCATAACGCACTTGCTGCATCCAGAATTTCTTTTCTTACAAACATGCATTATATTTCGATGGAAAATGCAAAAATGCAATAACATAAGGCGTGTTTGATTAAAAAAAAAAGAAAATTTGTATCACCAACGACTTATGGGCCATCCTGTGATTGTAGAAATATTTTTTTAAGATGTAGCTCAAGACCCTATAATTAATAAATACAAATTTTTTCATATCTTGTATAATAACGGATATGTGGAGCTTTATTGATTTTTTACGAAAATTCGACAAAAATTATATACCATTAAACGATAAACTCTGTAGCTGACTACTGCCAAGCATCAGAGAAAGGGTCTATTTGAAATGAATTTTCTGGAAACATTTTAGTAAAATGAACGACAGTGACGGTTGAAACTAAGACTTCAGGGTTTGTAAAACATCCTTCTTGAGACATTTGATTTCCATAGCCCGTATTAGATTCAAGTTATTTGCCTAAATTTTGCCGATTTTGACTTTTTAAATCGCAACTTTGACATTTTGAGGAAAACCCCAATTTATTTTTCTTTAAATGCCTATAACTTTTTTTCTTTTGACCGGCATTGCTAAATTTTGGTAGGTAACTTACCTATAAGGATGTAAATCCGCGTACCAAATTTTGTTGCCCTTACTTTGTTAATTCCGGAGATATAAATTTTTTTCGAAAGAAAACACAAAATTTTCCGGGAAAACATTGGCAGATCTTCCTGGCTAAGGAACTCATCCAAGCCATTTGCAAAAGAAATTTATTCACCAAATTTAATCAAAATCGGTTCATTATTTTTTGAGTTATCGGTGTGACATGATATATATATATATATATATATATATATATATATATATATATATATATATATATATATATATATATATATATATATATATATATATATAAATTGGAACTGACCCCGGATATGTGTTCTGGGGGGCCTAAGTAGCGCTCATTTGAAGAAATGTTTTCAAAATTCAAAAGTCGGGATCTCCTCATTAGTGAATTTTTTTCAAGAAAATTCACAAAGATGGAACCACCCTTATAAAATCTAAATTTTTCATCCGATCAAAATCGAACTTATTTCTAAGTATTACTCTCTGGACACAACCAAAGATCGAGAAGAAACTAATATTTGAAGGCCTACTGAGAATTATATTCTTACTTAAATATGACCTAATTCTGCTAGCGATAATTTTATCAATAACTTGTGACATATTAAATTAGCATCGCCCAACATGTTAGTTCTAAACTTCGTGTTATGTTCATCAGTGAATGCAGAATGGATTATGTGAGGATATAACCCTTGATATAGAATCTATACATTGCTCCTTCGATCCCAGGGGAGCCTATTTTAACATATTGCTCTTTATAGACTTAACCAAACTCTAAATGGTAGAATAAAAGTAGAATTCTTAAGTGCCTGCTTTGAGTTTTTAGTGAATTTTCATTAAGAAAATTTATAAATAGAGAGGTATCGATGGTGAGACTTTCGGAAAATTTCTTCAAATGAGCGCGTATTAGGGCCTCTGGAACCCATTTCCATGGTCAGCTAAAATGTTATATATATATATATATATATATATATATATATATATATATATATATATATATATATATATATATATATATATATATATATATATATCCAACCGATAATTCAAAAAATACTTCACTGATTTGGACCATATTTGGGAATTACTCTTATTTTGTTAATGGCTTGGATGAGTTCGTTCATCAGATCTTAACGCCCAATTTCTCTAACAAAAAAATTAAAAAATATTTTTTAAAACGCAATATCTCTCAAATTCTTTAAGTGATTGACGCGAAAATTTACAAATTAAAGGAACATAGACAGACATGGTCCTTTGCCAATTTTAAAGTCTTTTGATCATAGAAAAATAATGTTATTCGAAATTAAAATTAAAATAATCCTCGACATCACTTCAAATTCTGTAATGCAATATCTACAATATTGGACAAAGACAGATGATGTTACCTGTACTGCTATGCTATTTAAATAAATGGTCGATAAAAATCTAAACAATGGAAGTTACAAGTATTATTGCAACATGCCAGAACGTAGACAGGGACGCCATCTTGGTGCGGAACCAGATAGTATGTTGTCACAACAGATATATTTAACACAAAATGTTATAGATGGAGATATGTGTAAAATCAACTAACAGTTTTGTAGATTGTCAGACCTGGCCCATTTATTTTATAATACCGGGACAATGTTTGCTTTCAAAAACGCTAAATTTTAGTATGCGACAATGTTCTTTGCAAGTATCAAAACCTGCTCACAAAATGAGAACGAAACAACCCCTAAGAAACTTAAGGGACCAAGAATCAATAGGATTGCTGGGCGGGGAGGAAAGCTGAGCGGAAAATTCTAAAAAAACATTTAGTCGGACTTTGAAAAGAGGCGTTTTTCACATTTTCCAGCAATACTTCCTTTAAACCCTGTCTTCCCCGAAGAACACCCATATTCCCCCAGGTCCAGTAACTTTCTTCGGGGTTGCTCCTAAGAAATTTTTCTTGTGCTTTATGCTTTCAAGGTAGTTTTATGCATGGACAAGGGGAAGAAGAACCCCTCGTGTTTTTGGGCGAGGGGCAGAAACCCTCTTCCTCCTGGGGCTTCTTCTTCCCTTTCTGCATGCATACAATGGCCCTTAATGCATAAAACACATACATCTTTTTATGTTCCGCTTTCTAGTGTATTTTTTTATTGAGTATGTTTCCTATTTATCAACTGTTTTGTTGAGTTTTGTATCCAAATTACTGTATAAATATTTATGTTAGAAGTCATGTTTTCGCTTGCCCTTCTTTACGTAATTTTTTACCGTTCCCAATTAAATAAAGTATAGTTTTTTAACTTTTAATATAAGGCTAAATCACTATGATATATTATTCTTATGAAAATTCACTACAATAACGCACTTGTTGCGTCCCGAACATTTTTTATTGTCAAAATAATCTCTGTCAGCGATATTTTAATCTAACGACGTTATTGAATTCAGCATCCTTTAAATTATTTTGTGTCAAATATGATATAAATATGTTGATTAGTAATCAGTACAGTAGATACAGGCTGGTCATCAACTAAGTTGGTATAGGTATATGGTATATATAATATTCATCTTTAAATATTCTACGAAGAGACGAAATTATAACTTCCAACGCCGACTGCGACATATATTGCACGGATTTGCAAAAATAGGAAATTTTATTAGGGGATGCGAGGTAAGCGCCAAAATTTCCCGGCCTGACAGATCCAGAGTATCGCAGCGTGTCAAAATTTGATAAGACAGTGATTCAAGTTTTATTAGCCTTCGAAAAAACCAAAATTGATTTTATGTCAATTAGTTTCTTATAACTGACACTTGTTCATCACGATGTCGCACAAGTCACTACTAGAGAAGGTCTTCCACCTCAAAGCATCAAAGAATGGCTAGGTGGGGTATACAGGGAAAATTCTCCGTCTTAATCTGTAGTAAACGAATGGTCAAAACGGTTTCGAATGGGACAGGAATCCTTGAAATATGACGCAAGAACAGGAAGGACGGTGGAAATGGTGACAGACAAAAAGATTACCCTTGTTGAGGATCTTGTATTAAGCGATCGACGCTTGAAAGTGAAAGAATTATCAAAAATATCGGGGCTTTCAGATACAAGCATTCTCCGAATCCTCCACGAACATATAGGCATGAATACAATTAGTGCAATGTGGGTCCCCAAACATATTTCGATTGAATGGAGGCTTAAAGGAGAAGCACCGTCAAGAAAGTTCAAGGTCTGTTAGTGGACACAAAAAGGTATGCCTACGATTTGTTGGGATTGTTCGCGTATTCCGTGTAGTGCATATGGCCCCCAATGACCACTACCTATTTGTAATTTTAAAAAAGAACTTTCAGGAGCGCCATTTCAGTGATCACGCAAAGGTGAAAACTGCAGGCACATTTTGGGGACAAACCGAAAGAATATTTTTTAGTGGTATCGAATTGTTGCTGAAACGATGTAATAAGTGCACTGATGTTAGGGGGGGCTATATTGAAAAATAAAATCTAATTGCAAGTCTACGTCATTTCTTTCATAGTCATGTAGGGAAATTTTGGGACTCATTTCTTTTGAAAATCTAAGAAGACTATAAAACTCAAGATGCCCTATAATTAATTGTTTTGAAATTTCATGCTATTATATTGGCTCCCGCCTACCAAAAAATCAGCTTTTTATCTCAAAAGATTTCGGAAATTATTAATAAAAATCACCTCATATCTCAAAAACGAAGCCTTGAACAACCTATCTCTATACAGTGCTTTCATTTCAAAACTAGCCATCCTTAATAATTTCTTTATGAAGGAAATCTGGTTCCAAAAAAACAGGTAAATAGGGATTTCGAGGGGCATGTTCAAAAACAGTATTTTCGGAATTTTACTTTTCATCTCCCAAGCCCCAGTCACCCCAACTTTATAATTTTAAATGACACCCCCTAGCTTGAGATACATAATTTTAAAGGTATTTAAAATCAGAATCCAACGGCGTTAACGAAATTGAAATCCACCGATAACTTAATTTAATAGTTTAAGACAGAAACCTACTTTATTAAGTGCTCAGAGTGCCCTCCGTTGTTAGCTAAACAATAAAATAGTCGAATGTCGAATTTTTTTCTAACATTTGAATTGTTTTTAATGCTGTTGCAAATTTAGCTCCCCAGTGCCATTTGCGGCTATCAATTTTCCTGGTACGAGGTGATATGGGAACGATAATGCCATTTGTCTAATTTAACGATAAATTCCAGATAAAATAAGCCTGTTTTACTTTCTTGATAACTTTGTTACTTATTCGTATTTAGTGTTCGATTTCTTGACGACTGCAACGAGTTAAAACCGAGTCTGTTGTAATGAAATTTTTAAATTTTGAAAACTTCAAACTCATTTAAATCATTTCAATTTAAAAGATTAAATTTAAATAAAACTAACAATCATGGTTTACACTACACAAGAAAGAGTTAAAATAATTTACTTATATGGTGCTCAGAATAGGTGTGCTCGTAATACCGCCCGAGTTTTCAACGAAAGGCATCCTGAAAAAAAGTGTGGGAAGTCTTGCACGAAATTTTAAAGAAACTGGCTCAGTATGTAACAAAACAAATAAGCAACCACGAGTTCTTAACGAAGCTGCACAAATTGAGATTTTAGGATGTTTTGCCGCTGAACCTACGACTGCAATTCCAAAAGTCGCTGCATTCACGAATATTTCCGTCGGTTCCATACATAAAGTTTTAAAACTTTACAAGTTCTTTCCTTATAAATTTACCATTCTCCATTAACTCGGCGAAGATGATTATGATAGAGGGATTTAATTCTGTGAACTAATGACTGCCAGAATTCAGGACGATAGGAATTTGGTAAACAATATTTGCTTTAGTGATGAACCAACGTTCTTTCTGAATGGTTTTGTTAATAAACACAACTGTAGATATTGGAATAATCCAAATCCACGAGTGTTCGAAGAGGATCATACACAGTTTCCACAAAAAATTAATGTCTGGGCGGGAATTCTTGGAAATAAAATAATAGGCCCTTTGTTTATTGAATAAAATTTAACTGGTGATTTGTATTTAAATTTTTTGGAAAATTATATTGACCCACTCATAACAGAGTCCTTAGAAACAAAATTTGCACTATCAACAGGACGGTGCACCACCACACTATGCCTTACGTGTTCGCGAGTGGCTTAATCAAAGATTTCCGACAAATGGATTAGCAGACGAGGCGCCCTGGAATGGCCCGCCAGATCTCCGGACTTATCACTGGACTTCTTCCTTTGGGGTTGTTTGAAATCAGTTGTGTACCATAATCCTCCACCAGAGAATATTCAGGTTCTAAAAGATAGGGTCACCCAAGCTTGCCGAAAAATTACTACAGAAACATTTCAAAACGTTAGACGAGAATTTGTCGATCGGCTATTTTATTGTTTAACTAACAACGCAGGACACTTTGAGCACTTAATAAAATAGGTTTTTGTCTTAAACTATTAAAATTTTTTCTATTCCAAATTTGATGCCGTTTTCTTCTTCTAAATTCAAAAGTTGGCGGTGGATTTAAATTTCGTAAACGCTGTTGGATTAGGAGTTTAAATACCTTTAAAATTATGTATCTCAAGCTATGGGGTGCCATTTAAAATTATAAATTTGGGGTGACTGGGGCTTAGGGGGTGAAAAGTAAAATTCCAAAAATACTGTTTTTGAACGTGCCCCTCGAAATCCCAATTGACCTGGGTTTTTTTAACCAGATTTCCTTGATAAAGAAATTATTAAGGGTGGCTAGTTTTGAAATGAAAGCACTGTATAAAGTTTTCGTCTTAAAATTATGTCTTCTGTCCATTGGTAAATCCCTGCTGCCATAATATAGACTGACTCACCCTGTATATGTTAAATTAGTTTTAATTTAAAGCAGAATTTAATCGCACATTTTGGCAGAAATAATATATAGGTATATTTATATTATAAAAACATCTGACTTAATTATATACTTACTTAGGTACTTATCATTTGAAACTTGAACTGAGACTAAATAACAAAAAAAAATCGCATATAGTTTTCTTCACAAACTAGATTAATATTCGCAAACTGAAAACAAAATAAAACTTTTTGTTAAGGTAACTACAGTTACTTTAACATAATTAAAAATTTCTGCAGTAAGTGGAACTCACAATACTCAAGCACTACTTGTTTAGTAAATTAATGCATACAGCATTTAAAGAAACATGAGTTATAAAAAATATGCTCGCTCATCAATGTATCCAATGTCAGAATATTAAATTGTAGGTAACACAAAACCAAAACAATGTTAAGTAAGTTCATTTACCAATGTATATAACAATATGCATAAACAGTACCTACCTACTTGCAAAGGTACGTGCAAAAGTAATATTTTGAATTATACAGGGAGTCTTTTAGTGAACACAAAGCATTGAGCGAACGGCTTTATACAGGCTCATTCGCCTTCATCATTCCTGGCACAGGAATATACGGCCAGACAGGTGATCTGAAGATTTACGTGGAGGTGTCACAATAGACCTTAAAGGTAGCGGTGTCAAATGCCGTATGGACAACTCTCCCCATTAATGTAATATAATCTAAATCTAATCTAACCCGTACATTAGAAATTTTGCCACCTATATTGAAAACTGTGTGTATAAAACGAGAAGTAAACCGGTTTCATCCTCTTCACTACGCCATACCTATTCTCCAACAAGTCGGCCTTAAGGCAGCCACTGCCATATTATAATAGAGTGGAGAATAGCGCAAAACGCCATCTCTGGTTTTATGACGGTTCTAGGCTTTTTCTGTTATACATCATACCGCAAGTCTCGACAGGACTGAAGTGATCGTGGCTCGCGAGTGATGTGATTTAACGCCAGTCGGGGTATTAGCCAGGGGAGTAGTTGTTTTGGCTCGCTAGGTTCTTCGCACAGCTATCTTCTTGATGCACTGTGTACTGTGTGCACGTGGAAGCTGCTGTAAATGCCAAAACTGTTAAAAAACCATAGATGGCGTTACATTCTACATTGCATACATCCATATACAGGGTATAACAAAATTATTTGAGCAAACTTCGGGAAGTGATAAGTCTCACGAAATTAAGGTGGGTAAGTCCTATCAAAAAAAATATCGAAAAGCGCTTGGCTAACGAGATACAGGTGTTAAAATTATTAAAAAAATTAAGGTTATAATTGATAGATGCTGGACGCAGCAAGTGTGTTGTGGTAGTGAATTTTCATAAAAATGTTTTTAATAGCAAATATGTTTTTTAAGAAAGCAGGCATCAAATTTGGTTACCAGTATAACCTATATAGTAGAAACAATGTGCCATGTTTCATCAAAATAACTTTATTGCTTGAAAATGAACAAAAATTTCTGAAAGTAAACTTAAATTGTTCCAGAAAAAACTGGTTTCCTGGTCAACCTTATGGGTTAATAGCAAATTGACCTATTCAAATTTGAAGCATTTAATGAAAATTTGCTACCATAACTCACTTGCTGCGTCCCGAATTTCTTTTCTTACAAAGATGTATTATATTTCGATGGAAAATGCAAAAATTCAAAAACATAGGGCGTGTTCGATTTAAAAAACTCGGGACGCAGCAAGTGCGTTATGGTAGTGAATTTTCATAAAAATGTTTTTATTGCAAATATGTGTTTTTCTTTTAATTTAAGAAAAGAGGCATCAATTTCGGTTACCAGTATAACCTATATAGTAAAAACAATGTGCCATGTTTCATAAAAATAACTTTATTGTGTGAAAATGTACAAACATTTCCTAAAGTAAACTTAAAGTGTTCCCGGAAAAACTCGTTTCTTGGTCAACCTTATAGGTTAATAGCAAATTGGGCTATACAAATATGAAGCATTTAATCAAAATTCGCTACCATAACGCACTTGCTGCATCCGGAATTTCTTTTTTACAAACATGCATTATATTTCGATGGAAAATGCAAAAATGCAATAACATAAGGCGTGTTTGATTAAAAACAAAAAAGACAATTTGTATCACCGACGACTTTTGGGCCACCCAGTGATTGTAGAAATATTTTTTAAAGATGTAGCTCAAGACACCCTATAATTAATGTATAAAGATATTTTTCATATCTTGTATAATAACGGATATATTGAGCTTTATTGATTTTTTACGAAAATTCGACAAAAATTATATACCATTAAACGATAAACTCTATAGCTAAAACTACTGCCCAGCATCAGAGAAAGGGTCTATTTGAAATGAATTTTCTGGAAACATTTTAGTAAATTGAAGGACAATGACTGTTGAAACTAAGACTTCAGGGTTTGTAAAACATCCTCCTTGAGACATTTAATTCCCATAGCCCGTATTAGATTCACGTTATTTGCCTAAATGTTGCCGATTTTGACGTTTTATATCGCAACTTTGACGTTTTGAAGAAAACCCCAATTTATTTTTTTTAAATACCTATAACTTTTTTGTCTTTTGACCTACATAGCTAAATTTTGGTAGGTATCTTACCTATAAGGATGTAAACCCGCGTACCAAATTTGGTTGCCCTTACTTTGTTAATTTCGGAGATATAATTTTTTTTTGAAAGAAAACACAAAATTTTCCGGGAAAACCTGGGCAGATTTTCCTGGCTAACGAACTTATCCAAGCCATTTGCAAAAGGAATTTATTCACCAAATTTAAACAAAATCGGACCATTATTTTTTGAGTTATCGGTGTGATACATATATATATATATATATATATATATATATATATATATATATATATATATATATATATATATATATATATATATATATATATATATATATATATATATATATATATATATATATATATATATATATATATATATATATAAACATATAAAAATTGAAACTGACCCCGGATATGTGTTCTGGGGGGCCTAATTAGCACTCATTTGAGAAATTTTTTTCAAAATTCAAAAGTCGGGATCTCCTCATTAGTGAATTTTTTTAAGAAAATTCACTAAAAAGAAAATTTGAATCACCAACGACTTATGGGCTATCCTGTAATTGTGGAAATATTTTTTAAGATGTAGCTCAAGACACCCTATAATTCGTGAAGACAATTTTTTTCATAATTTGCATAATAACGGATATATTGAACTTTAAAGATTTTTTACGAAAATTCGACAAAAATGATATGCCATTAAACGATAAACTCCATAGCCAACACTACTGACAAAGCATTAGAGAAAGCGTCTATTTGAAATGAATTTTCTGGGAATATTTTAGTAAAATGAAGGACAATGACGATTGAAACCAAGAGTTCAGGCTTTGTAAAACATTCTTTTTGAGACATTTTCTTTCCATAGCTCATATTAGTTTCAGGCTATTGCCTAAATATTACCAATTCTGACGTTTTAAATCGCGACTTTGACGTTTTGAGGAAAACCAAAATTTATTTTTCTCTAAATGCCTGTAACTTTTTTGTCCTTTAACCTACACAGCTAAATTTTGGTAGGTAGCTTACCTATAATGATATAAACCCGTGTACCAAATTTGGTTGCCCTTATTTTTGTTAATTCCAGAGATATAATTGTTTTTCGAATGAAAACTCCAAATTTTTCCGGAAAACCCTTGTCCGATTTTTCTGACTAACGAACTTATCCAAGCCATTTACAAAGGAAAGGCACATGCCAAATTTTATCAAAATCGGCCCATTATTTTTTGAGTTTTCGGTGTGAAACAAATATATATATATATATATATATATATATATATATATATATATATATATATATATATATATATATATATATATATATATAAACATATAAAAATTGAAACTGACCCCGGATATGGGTTCTAGGGGTCCTAGTTCGCGCTCATTTGCAAAAATTTTTTCAAAATTCAAAAGTCGGGATCTCCCCATTAGTGATTTTTTTCTACGAAAATTCACTAAAAATGGTTTAATCACATTTCTTCAAACTTGTGGCCAGAATTCTAGTAAATATTCCTCATCAATTGGGTTTATCGATAATAAATTATTATTATTATTATTTTGAGCATCTTTTATGACACCATTATTATTAAGTTAAATCATAGGTGTGTGTGTTATTTATTCACTTCATAGCTTTATTTGAGTTTAATTTCAGTAGTTATCTTACGAATTACTGTTATTGCCATTACTATTTTCGAAGCGAATAAAGTAAGACCTATTTTTTGTGACACTGGAATTTTTAATTGCAAGTACGAAATTAGTTGTAAGGAGTAGTACGTGAAAGAAATTAATAAATTAGACAAAACACAAATTATTCCTACAGCATCCTCACAAGTTGAGGTAATGCTGAGCATCAACTTTAATCAATTATGTTCTAGCGAAACGGTTAACTTTAGGGCAAACATTTATGAACTTATTAGGAGAAAGTTTTCAAAACGTTATCAAGCCAGTGGCGTGCAAGTTACATAAAAACATATTCTATCGAACCCATTATTTTTCTTATGGACGCCTTATTGACTTTTCACGAATTTGAAAAGAGGGGAAAAGTCTGCACCTGGTGGTATAGCATTCCTCATCATTCGTTAATAATTGGCGTACTTATCTTAATTTCTAAGATTAGATCATTTTATGAAGTAGCCTTTGGTTACCATGGTTGTTAACATTGTTTGAAATACTGTTTTGGCATATTCTTAATGTCAGTTATAATGCATCAGAACATTATTAATTGATTTTATTTTGAAAGTTCTGTTTCAATTCGAGAAATTACACGTTTTACGCTGAGAAAAGTGTTCGTATATTTGTCAACATCTAGAAGTAAAATATGTTTCTTATGGAAGACACAATAAGGTTATAAATAATTATAACGACCCTAACTCTAAAACAAAACAAAGAAAACACAATATACATTCAAATTGTCCCAAATCGATTATTAAATTGCGTTTATTTCAAATCGATATTCAACTTGCATGCCGTTGTTTTTTGTATGCAAGTTTGTACTCTATCAAGTCCACCCTGTATAGCAGTCCGTATCATGACTGGATCTATCGAGTAAATTATTCGTAAAATATGGTCACTTAAATCACCTTCGTTGTTGAAACTACTCGATCACACTTTGTCTTTCACATATCCCCAGAAGAAGCAATCCATTGGAGTCAAGTCTGGCCTTCTTGCAGGCCAAGCTACTGCGGATCACGGTTTCCGATCCACGATCCACTGTTCTCTAAACATATGGTTCAAATAATTAGTAACAGCAACATAAGTATGAATGGGGAGGTGCTCCATCCTGTTGGTAGCATAGGTCTCTTCGAAAACTAAGAGGTAGTTTTTGGATAAAATCATCCAGATTATTTTAATTTCTACACTAAATCTTTGATTTATAAAAGAGGGCATAAGGACTTTGTTATCCAAGATTCCCCACCAGAGGTTTACACTGAATCTTTGCTGGTGTCTTGAAAACTCTGCGATATGTATGGATTTTCCGTACTTCAGTAAATATGATTGCGTCTGTTAAATAGCCCGCTGTTCATGAAACAAATTTTATCCGTTCACAGAACCTTAGTCGCTAGGTCCTCTAGGATTGGAAACTGACTAAAGAACCACTGGCAGAAATCAATTCGTATCTGAAAGTCAATACTATGATCTCTATACGGGTGATATTTTTGCTTTTTTAATATCATTGACGCAGCTTGTTGTGATATTCCACATTGTCAAATGATGAATAATATGATCTCTATACGGGTGATATTTTTGCTTTTTTTAATATCATTGACGCAGCTTGTTGTGATATTCCACATTGTCTGGATGTTTGACTGGTTGAATTTGTAGAATAGATTTGAACTTGAGCCATAATATTTGGTTCCTTATTATAATGTGTTCTGGCTTCCATCACCAGAGCAATTCTTGCAAAAATTTACCGGCTTGGTTGTGTTCGTTCTGTGTATTTGTTCATATAAGTTTCTGAGAATTTCTGTATGAACGAATGTATATTTCGTACCTACATATCCATTTTTTCTCTACAGTGAAATGTACCATTTTCAAATTTAAACAACTTTCAGAACAAAGTCAATAACTAAACTACGTTAATATTAATTGAGATTGACATTTACTATGATGATCACAATAATGCTAATAATATTATAAATTGAGATAAGCACGCCATTTATCAATTAATGAATCACGAAAATTCGATATGGCATCCATAAAACGAAAAGTTTACAATCGTCTGAGCGTAACTGACAATTACACTGTAAAATAAGCTTCACCATTCGATTTCGTGTGTCTTTTAATGGATGAACCTTTTTTTTTAAGAAAATGGACGGAAAATGACCGAAATATAAAGGATTCAAGGAAATGGCGATTTTTGTTTTTTTACGATTAAATCTGCATCCATCCGGAGTTTTCCGTATTTGAAAGCAGGTCTGAAAAGATATGAATTTATGAATTTGCTGCATATATTTGCTAATTTAAACGCATCTCTATCTCTGCTAACAAGGAAAATAGCTGTAGTGGACAAGGAAACAGTTGTAACCATATATATATATATATATATATATATATATATATATATATATATATATATATATATATATATATATATATATATATACATACATATATATATATATATATATATATATATATATATATATATATATATATATATATATGAAGAAAGGTTAAGAGCAAGGCCGCAAGGAGACAACCGCATACACGTGTTTCTAGCCTATTAGCTATCATCAGTACGGTATAGACAGGTGAAGATGGGAACACGCTGGATGAAGGAGCAAAAACATACGGAGTCACAACAGGCAACCAGGGCACATTTGCAGCTTCATTCGGAAGACCTTAAATTCGAGGGCAACAACCGAAATCTCCACGGAGGCAAAGAAATCACCTGCGTGAACATTGGGATATATATATATATATATATATATATATATATATATATATATATATATATATATATATTATTGCGCCCACTAACAGACCGACAGATACAAAAAATGTTCCAGAATCAAGTTTTTTATATGTTTTGAGACTTTTTACGCAGTATTTATCAAAAAAAAAATTCGAACTGTCACGGATATTCCACCCCCACATATTCAGCATTTAATTTCAGCACAGAATACCAGATATTTGATGAAATTGAAAGTTTTCTAATAAACAAACCCTAAAACGTTATATTGCTTGAGTTTAACGAAAAAATGTCAATTTTCACCAAATCATCCATACGCCCTAAAGCGATTTTACCCAAAAACAATCCGAACCGTTCGTTTGTCAGGTGCTAGCTGTGTGCCAAGTTTGAAGACTATGTCTTAATTCGGTCTAAACTTATCGTGGCTACAAACAGACAGACATATAGATCAACAAACAAAAAAATTCCGTTCCCAAATCATGTTTTCTAAATGTTTTGATATTTTTACGACGTTTTTTTTTTGTCGCCGATGGCATGCTTCCACACCCATTGGCGATGTGGATGTAATAATAAATACACATTGTTTCTATTTGGTGCCAACAGACCAAAAATGAAATATTTAATAAGTATTTATTACGAAGCTTAAAAGAAGAAAGGCACTTGGTATTATAGGCGACTTACTAAAAAAAGTGGCTCACCTTTTGGCTAAACCTTTAGCAGCACATATAAATTGAATTGGGGGTATGTCCAGCAGTATTTAAAATTAGTATTGTTACCGTTTCACAGGGGTGATGTCGAAATGAACGGAAACAGTTACTGTCCAATATCACTGATAAATAGTTTCGTAAAAATTTTATAAACGATATTGAAAGAAAGACTGATACACTGCTTGTCCAAATATAACATTATTTCAGATAGGTACCAGCGAACATGGGTTTCGTCCGAATATATCGACGTAGGATGCGATATTTGAACTTACTAAGAGTATTTATAGCGCCTTAAATGAAAGTCAACCATCGCTGTGTCTTTTTTGATTTCGTAAAGGCCTTAGATACCGCGAGTCATGAACAATTATTGTTGGATTCGTTAGCGACGTAGGAGTTAGAGCAACAGAAAAATTGATGAGGAGTTATCTGACAGAGAGGAAGCAATGTGTTGAAGTTAGTGAGTGCCGAAGTGAGGTAGAAAATGTAGAGTATGGCATTCTTCAGGGGACAGCTCTTTGACCAGTTTTAAAAAATTGTTATGTTAACAGTCTGCTTGATGCTTGCGGAAGCTGTGGAAAGATACACACTGTCGCTGATGATACGGACATTTTTGTATAAGGGGGGAGAACTGGATGGAATTGAAGGATACAGTTAAAAATGACTTGGAGCTGGTGGTGTATTGTTTAATAATAAGCGTTTGAGTTTCAATTGCGAGAAAGATGTAATTGTACCTTTTTCACTGTATAGCACAACAGCATTTACCGTGGCTCGCAGTACGAAAGTAAAGGAGATTAAGGTGGTTCAAAGTGTTAAGCAGTTGAGTGTTATTGCAGATAATCATCTTCGATGGAATCAACATGCAGAATACGCCAGTAAAAATATTAGGAAAATATCTGGAATATTTAACGAAATGCGGAACATACTAAGAAAGTAGAGAGTCGTTTAGTATATGATGTATTTGGGTGGGGAGGTATTCTGGACAACCACGTTAAATCCCTCTAAATAACACAGACGGGAATATTAAGCTAATAAATAGTCATATTACCTATTTGATGTGCTTCATTCAGAATCTGCCTTTGACATTTGCCAGTTTTACTATTAATTCACCGTGTGTAATGATTTTTAAACAAAAACACCCCCTTTCATATTTAGATCATAATTATTTGACTTTGCAAAGAGAACAAGTTATTGTGTTATGGGCGTCTAGACGCATTGGACAACGGTAGGTACCATGAGTATCTACTATATTCCCAAAATGTATAACTTTCTCCCAAAAGAAATGACAAGTCTAGCGTCCATAGAAAGATTAAATACTAAACAAAGCCTATATTGCTGGTTTGCCGAGAGCAGTGTTGCATGGTCTTATCAGTCAATGAATAGTTGGCTGTAGATACGTGGGATTTCACTGGATGTGTGTTTTCCTGTTTTGTTTATATGATGTTATAAGATCTCCGACTCGGGGTTCTTGATATTTCATCTTTTATGTGTGGTAATTTATGTTTGATGCTTTGTGTTCTGTATTATATATATTATATATTTTGTATTGTGTTATGTATTTTTTTATATTTTGGTATTTTATGTTTAAGTTTGGAGTTTAACATTTTAAATTTTGTATGTTGTAGTTGTGGTGACTGTATTTTTGTGTAATTTGTGCAACTAGACAAGTAGAAATACCTACTTAAGTGAAGAAGTATATACATATATATATATATAAGCGGTTTAACTCGAGAACCAAGTATGTCTCATATATATATATATATATATATATATATATATATATATATATATATATATATATATATATATATATATATATATATATATATATATATATATATATATATATATATATATATATATATATATATATATGAGACATACTTGGTTCTCGAGTTAAACCGCGTCCAGAATTTATGAAAACTCGACGTTTTGGCTCCTGTTTTGGAGCCATTTTCAAGAGGTAAAGGAAATATGTAAGGACACTCTAAGGCCTGAATCTGCCTACTCCTTAGAGTGGTGGACAAAGGTGGGTAAAGGAAATATGTAAGGACACTCTAAGGCCTCAATCTGCCTGCTCCTTAGAGTGGTGGACAAAGGTGGGTAAAAGAAATATGTAAGGACACTCTAAGGCCTCAATCTGCATACTCCTTAGAGTGGTGGACACAGGTGGGTAAAGGAAATATGAAAGGACACTCTAAGGCCTCAATCTGCCTACTCCTTAGAGTGGTGGACAAAGGTGGGTAAAGGAAATATGTAAGGGCACTCTAAGGCCTCAATCTGCCTACCCCTTAGAGCGGTGGACAAAGGTGGGTTGAGTTGTTGTAGCTCGATTACGGGGCCTCAATCTGCCTACTCCCCAAATCTCGCCGGAGATCGTCTGTGAGGTCTCAGTGTGTTCAACCTTAGGCCTCAGAGAGATCTGGCAGTTCGTTGCAAGTCTTGTCTTATATATGTCGTTCCGTCTACCTGCTTCGTTATCAGTGAAAGTAGTGGGGTCACCGTCAATTAAGTGGGGGGGCTTTGGTCACGGTACTTAGAGGATGAGGAGGATTAAGAGGGTCACCGGCATTTGTTGAGGCAGATAATGAGGCAATAAAATTGTCTTTGGAATTTATTTTCTTTTTGTGAGTTTGTAAAGAAGATATAATAGGTTTCCAAGTAGTCGGAAGGCAAAGACCATCATCTCTCTTATTTAAACAATCGGGACGTTTTTCAATCTCGATTGCTTCGCTAAGGAGTAGGCAGATTGAGGCCTTAGAGTGTCCTTACATATTTCCTTTACCTCTTGAAAATGGCTCCAAAACAGGAGCCGAAACGTCGAGTTTTCATAAATTCTGGACGCGGTTTAACCCGAGAACCAAGAATGTCTCACATTAAAGACCTCGGAAATCTTTCTGAACATATATATATATATATATATATATATATATATATATATATATATATATATATATATATATATATATATATATATATATATATATATATATATATATATATATATATATATATTTATCAAAAAATTGTGGGAACGCCGTCAGTTGTGGAATAAAACTCTTTATTATAGGCCGAGCTTTCGGAAAAATTTATTCCTTTATCAAGGCTACAACATGGAAAGAAAAAAGTTTACAATTTACGTGGAAAAAATATAAACGTTTAAAATACTTACATATAACATGAATTTTACTAAACTATTTATCTAATAACAAACATAAAAGAAAAATAGTTTAGTAAAACTCATGTTATATGTAAGTATTTTAAACTTTTATATTTTTTCCACGTAAATTGTAAACTTTTTTCTTTCCATGTTGTAGCCTTGATAAAGGAATAAATTTTTCCGAAAGCTCGGCCTATAATAAAGAGTTTTATTCCACAACTGACGGCGTTCCCACAATTTTTTGATAAATAACACTATTACCGTCACAAAAATTTAATACTATATATATATATATATATATATATATATATATATATATATATATATATATATATATATATATATATATATATATATATATATATATATATATTATTATTATTTATATTCTTTTAAAATCACAAATAATCCGAAAATGGTTGATTTTAACGTCATTCAAAAAGTATACTTACGTTTTTTCCACTATGTGAAAATTGTACCCTGTGATGAACACACATAAGCACTCTTTTGGAGAACTAAATTTACTACAACGCATTTTTAAAGACTTGATATATAACAATAACAATTTTTTCTGCCAATAAAATACATCACAATTTAAATAAGAATTGTAAATATGTAAGTAGTATGCAAATAAAACTTCTTCACTTAAGTAGGTATTTCCACTTGCCTAGTTGCACAAATTACACAAAAATACAGTCACCACAACTACAACATACAAAATTTAAAATGTTAAACTCCAAACTTAAACATAAAATACCAAAATATAAAAAAATACATAACACAATACAAAATATATAATATATATAATACAGAACACAAAGCATCAAACAAAAATTACCACACATAAAAGATGAAATATCAAGAACCCCGAGTCGGAGATCTTATAACATCATATAAACAAAACAGGAAAACACACATCCAGTGAAATCCCACGTATCTACAGCCAACTATTCATTGACTGATAAGACCATGCAACACTGCTCTCGGCAAACCAGCAATATAGGCTTTGTTTAGTATTTAATCTTTCTATGGACGCTAGACTTGTCATTTCTTTTGGGAGAAAGTTATACATTTTGGGAATATAGTAGATACTCATGGTACCTACCGTTGTCCAATGCGTCTAGACGCCCATAACACAATAACTTGTTCTCTTTGCAAAGTCAAATAATTATGATCTAAATATGAAAGGGGGTGTTTTTGTTTAAAAATCATTACACACGGTGAATTAATAGTAAAACTGGCAAATGTCAAAGGCAGATTCTGAATGAAGCACATCAAATAGGTAATATGACTATTTATTAGCTTAATATTCCCGTCTGTGTTATTTAGAGGGATTTAACGTGGTTGTCCAGAATACCTCCCCACCCAAATACATCATATACTAAACGACTCTCTACTTTCTTAGTATGTTCCGCATTTCGTTAAATATTCCAGATATTTTCCTAATATTTTTACTGGCGTATTCTGCATGTTGATTCCATCGAAGATGATTATCTGCAATAACACTCAACTGCTTAACACTTTGAACCACCTTAATCTCCTTTACTTTCGTACTGCGAGCCACGGTAAAGGCTGTTGTGCTATACAGTGAAAAAGGTACAATTACATCTTTCTCGCAATTGAAACTCAAACGCTTATTATTAAACAATACACCACCAGCTCCAAGTCATTTTTAACTGTATCCTTCAATTCCATCCAGTTCTCCCCCCTTATACAAAAATGTCCGTATCATCAGCGACACTGTGTATCTTTCCACAGCTTCCGCAAGCATCAAGCAGACTGTTAACATAACAATTTTTTAAAACTGGTCAAAGAGCTGTCCCCTGAAGAATGCCATACTCTACATTTTCTACCTCACTTCGGCACTCACTAACTTCAACACATTGCTTCCTCTCTGTCAGATAACTCCTCATCAATTTTTCTGTTGCTCTAACTCCTACGTCGCTAACGAATCCAACAATAATTGTTCATGACTCGCGGTATCTAAGGCCTTTACGAAATCAAAAAAGACACAGCGATGGTTGACTTTCATTTAAGGCGCTATAAATACTCTTAGTAAGTTCAAATATCGCATCCTACGTCGATATATTCGGACGAAACCCATGTTGGCTGGTACCTATCTGAAATAATGTTATATTTGGACAAGCATTGTATCAGTCTTTCTTTCAATATCGTTTATAAAATTTGTACGAAACTATTTATCAGTGATATTGGACAGTAACTGTTTCCGTTCATTTCGACATCACCCTTGTGAAACGGTAACAATACTAATTTTAAATACTGCCGAATATACCCCCAATTAAATTTATATGTGCTGCTAAAGGTTTAGCCAAAAGGTGAGCCACTTTTTTTATTAAGTCGCCTATAATACCGAGTGCCTTTCTTCTTTTAAGCTTCGTAATAAATACTTATTAAATATTTCATTTTTGGTCTGTTCGCACCAAATAGAAACAATGTGTATTTATTATTACATCCACATAGCCAATGGGTGTGGAAGCATGCCATCGGCGACAACAAAAAAAAAACGTCGTAAAAATATCAAAACATTTAGAAAACATGATTTGGGAACGGAATTTTTTTGTTTGTTGATCTGTATGTCTGTCTGTTTCTAGCCACGATAACTTTAGACCGAATTAAGACATAGTCTTCAAATTTGGCACACAGTTAGCACCTGACAAACGAACGGTTCGGATTGTTTTTGGGTACAATCGCTTTAGGGCATATGGGATGAATGGGGGATGATTTGGTGAAAATTGAAATTTTTTCGTTAAACTCAAGCAATATAACGTTTTAGGGTTTGTTTATTAGAAAACTTTCAATTTCATCAAACATATGGTATTCTGTGCTGAAATTAAATTAAGGGTTGAATGTGTGAGGTGGAATATTCGTGACAGTTTTTTTTTTGATAAATACTGCGTAAAAAGTCTCAAAACATATAAAAAACTTGATTCTGGAACATTTTTTGTATCTGTCGGTCGGCCTGTACGTCTGTCTGTTAGTAGGCGCAATAACTTTCGAACGAATATGTAGAAATAATCTTCAAATTTGGTATCCAGTGAGAACAATTGTTTTTAGGTAAGATCGGTTCATGGGGTGGGGGATAAATGAGGGGTGATTTGGTGAAAAGTGCATTTTTTTCGTTAAAACTTGAGTAATATAACGTTTCAGAAGCTTATGGGTACAGGAATATGAATATTTTCTTTGTAGTCAAATCATGGACCCTAAATTCTTTTCATGAGAATGCCTTTCTGATGAGAGTAGATTATCATATCTATGTGGAAGTTATGGTTCATTTGCCGCACGATTTTTTTCTCCGTGTAATAATTGACTGTTTTTATTTGCTAAGCCTGTTTTCCCCGCATTTACAAAATGTTTATTAAAACAATTAGCATCCTCTTTTGTGTTTTTAATAACGTTCCTTGCTCATTGACCACTTTCATGTCGCGTAGGCACACTCTCTTTCTTTGTATAAGCAATTTGTTTGACTATATTGCAGAAACTGTTTGCGTTCTTCTTCTCCTCTAACCGCATCATATAATCAATGTAGTCAATTTGTTTATATATAAATTGTAGTCCATTCTAAGACTTTAATCACGAGGGGTTTTCTTCATCAGCCTGTACTTATAAGCTCTTTCACTAATCAACCCTTTGGTTACCCACCATTTTTTCTGACGTATCTGTTCCTCCTGTAAACACAAGAATGTTCAATGTATCACTTTGTAATGCTCACCAAAGTGTCTGTTGCCATCTCTGACAATTTGTGCTTATAGTCCACTTCACATTCTCAAGTTCATGTATTAATTTTATATAATTTATATTCCTGGAATATCGACCTTCTTTCGAGTTAGTCCTTTCATTGACACCATTCATCTTCATCAATATCTGTGCAGCTATTGGGTAATGATTAGTGATTGTCGAATGAATCACTAATGGTATGGTCACAGCATAAGAAACAGTCTTTTTTATGCTGTGGTATATCTTTTATAAACACACCTATTAGCGAACATGTGGGCAATGCATGATAGTGAAATAGTGAGTCTATTTGTTCTCTTGTATACAAATTAATCAGCGACTAGAATATACGATTATGCATCCTCTGATGACGCTTACCTTGTTAGTGAAACGACCGTCAACTCTTTTTTTTTAAATCTTATTGACTGCGGCATCTCAGGCCATTAGCACATTCTTTCCCATCATTCAATATTTTTTTAAATTTTCCAGAGTCAAATTGGCTCGCCCGGGAATCGAACCCGGGACCTCTCGCTTAGCAGGCTGGCACCTAGCCACCTGCGCCACGAGGGCGTCAACTCTTTAAAAATGTGTTGTGATGAATTGGGTTCTCCAAAAATGGATAAACCTTTTTTCTGAAGACAATACAAGAAAATACTATTTTCTAATCAATAATTTCCTACAGACGCTAACAAAATAGTGCAAAGACTTGAAGCCGCCACCCCTATCCGCTGGAGCCAAATTTTGAATTTTTTTTATCGCTATAAAAAACCCATTTGTATCAATTTTCAATACAATGCGTTCAAACTTTTCTAGATATCAAGGACAGTCGAAATTCAATTTCTCACTTAAACCCCGCTCTGTATCTCTTTTAATTTTGACTTTTCGGCTGAGGTCAGTTTGGCTAAATAATCATATTTTGATGCGAAAAATCTACTGCTGCACTGTGTATTATTGGACCACCTGTAAAGTGGAACATTGCTATTATAACACACGCATAACAATGAACAAGAGGAATATTAAGAGGATAATACATCACAAAGAGGCTTTGTTTACAGTGCGGGTATTGTATAGATTAGATAGCTGCATGATACAAATACCGAGAGATATGATATTCAAACAACCTATTTTTAGACCTGTCACGCGCATG
Source organism: Tillus elongatus (assembly GCA_964006375.1). Lineage (NCBI taxonomy): Eukaryota > Metazoa > Arthropoda > Insecta > Coleoptera > Cleridae > Tillus > Tillus elongatus. The sequence goes on from OZ023264.1 coordinate 61,703,868, forward strand.
GCGTCAAGTGGTGAGTTCAGTGCAACAATAATATGCTGTTGTGCAGTGGGGTTTGACGTTTCATCACAAACTCTTAAGAAATTACGTATTTTACTAATATTTAAGTGCATACAGTTGGAAGTAATAAAAATAAAAACGATTAAATTTAGTGCTGCGATCTTTATTATCTGAAAAAGACAATATAGGCGTAACTTCAACCGCATTAAACTGACGTATAGAAACTTTTTGAATGCTAATGACTTTGTTTTAAGTGTGTAGTTGGACTTCTATAACGTTACTCACCACGTGACGTCATATGAGGGGGCGGGGCATATGCGCAATATCATATCTCTTCTAAGTCATTATATCATGAGACAGCTGATTCTGTGCCTCGCACTTTGCACCCTCGGGCTGTCGTCACTGTGACGTTACGATGACAAAACAAACATGGAGGTTAGATAGTGTCACGAAACGGCGGATCTGAGATAACGTAATTTAAGATGACTGATGTAGATTTCAAAAAAAATAATTGAAATGACATTTGGCCTGATCTGACCTCACCAGTCAAAATAACAAGATTCTTTATTTTGATTTTTTAAATGATGTTTGCAAATAAGAGGCGGTTAGGGCATGCGCAAATCTAACTTTTTTTAAATTTTGGTCAAGAGGCAAGTGTGATGTTTAAACAAGATATTTTCAATAACTTAAATTGTTTATCACTACACACTGCTCGGATACAGGTATTGGTAAACGTTGAAGATAAGGCACAGAGAATAGTGAGTTACGAAATGCCACTTTCAACCGTTAAATTTCTTGCTTGGTTGCCACATTTATTTACTAGAATTTATTTTGGTTTCTGGCCCATCGCATTTGTTTCCCTCGCTTATAAAACGTTGGAAAATATTAATAAGTCATAATAATAATTACAACAGAGAACGGAAAATAGAAAGTAGATATAATGCCAAAATTGATGTGAGAGTTAATAATACAAAAAATTGAAAAACTGAACGAGTGTCTCGCCGCAGAAAATGGACTCGAGCACAGGTTTTATTAAATCGTTATAAACAAGGCCTGGGTAAAGGTGTAAGGTGCAGTTTAAGCAGAACCCTTCCCCCAACCTCCTGGCCTGCCCAGACTATCAGTTCGACTAATTAAAACGCTGGGGGCAGGAGAACTATGAGGTACTTAATCCTGGCATACATCAAGGTCATGCGAGCTTAATACCTAATGTGTACATTACCTCATGGTTGTTCTTCTCCCAGCGTTTTAATTAGACAACCTGATGGTCAGGGCAGGTCAGGAGGTTGGGGGACGGGTTCTGCTTAAACTGCACCTTTACCCAGGTCTTGTTTATAACGATTTAATAAAACCTGTGCTCGAGTCAATTTCCTGCGGCGAGACACTCGATCAATTTTTCAATCATTTATTTTATTATTACTAACTCCCAATTATCAATTTTGGCATTATATATACTTTCTATTTTCCGTTCACAGTTATGATTATTATTATTACTTACTGATATTTTCATTTAATAAAAAAACGTTAATATTCAATATAAATCCTAAACTCCGAATATAAATCCTAACATTACCATGATACAAATTTGTAACATGGTACATTAAATTTTATTTTGTCATCTAATTTAGAGTTAAATTTTTAAATCTGGCAGCACAGCTTCACATTTATCGTGTTGTGACGTCACTTGCGACATGCGCAGTTTTTCTGTACCCTATATTCAATCTTTAGCTAGGTATTTTTATTTTACGAGACTATACTCACTATAATGTTTCTTGGACTTGGCAAGAATGTAATTGTGATGGGTTTAAAAGCATGTAGGGAATTTATAAATTTTGAAAAGTCTGGTACTTTGATTAGCTCCCTAAGACAATATGTTTCCAAAGTGCATCCACTTTGATGTCAATTTACCTATATTTGCAAATTGTACATATTGGGTTCTTATGAAGAATAAGCACAAATTAGATGAATACAAAGGGGCTTGCTTTTATGTGACAGAAACCAGATTTGCTAACAAACCACTTTAACGCACATACAGAGACTCGTGTAAGCGGAAATAAAACCGCAAACATCCGAGACTTGCTTACGAAGAAATTTTCAGACTCGTGTCAGTGAAAATTTTCAGACTCGTGTCGGTGAAAATGAAACTGCGAACACCCAGAGCTTGTTAACGAAATCCTCACATGTAGTTCTAGCACCAAAGACAAGAGTTTGGTTTGTGCATGCCTCAACTGGCTCATTTGCATACGTTGTTCCTACAGATTTCAACTTTACTCTTCAACACAAAAACCACGACATTCACCTCTAAACCTAAAAAAACAAAATAGTTTGGCCTGCTCATGCCCCAATCTCCACATTTACATAAGACATTTCTATAAATTTGAACTCTACTCTTTCACATGGGGACCAGGACACCTTGCACTTTCCTCTAAAAAAGTTTTATTTGCACGCATGCCCCAACCGCCATATTTGGATACGCCATTTAAAAAAATCAAATTAGCTGGTTCACATTTTGACAGGTCAGGTCAGACGTCATTTCAAGTTAACATCATTTTGTTTTTAAATCCACATCCACCATTCTATCCGCCATCTTGAATTAGGTCAGGTCAGGTCCGGTTTCGTAAAACTCTATCCAACCGTTGTATTTCTTTAGTCACCGTGACATCACAATAAGACGTCACTGTGACGTCAGCCCGACAGAGGGCGCAGAACCGACTATCAACTATGTTTCCCAATTGTTCGAGGAACTACCTTCTTATGTTAAAGCAGTCGACTGCTTTAGATGTTTTATTAAGAAATATTTGGTAAAGTTTTTTTAATGGTGGTGGGGAGAAATACACACATTTCTTCAATCTGCAATTGGTCACATACTATTTGTGATGTTAACAAATGTTGCCAGTTTAATGTATTAACTGGTGCTTAATTTATTCGTATTATATTTTTATGACTAAATTGTTTAGACTCGTTTGATTTATTAAATATCATTTTTGTTCATGCTGAAAACCTCCGCGTATGCACTTCTGTGAATTTATTTGTTATATTGCATAGTACATAGAGTATTTGTGCAAATAAATGTGAACACAGGCAGGCCCACAAATATCGTTTATTGAAAGAAACAAGTTAGGAACGCAGCAAGTGCGAAATTTCATTAAATGCATCAAACTTGAATAACTCAATTTGGTATAAACCAAGAAAGTTGAATTTTGGTACATAGTAACATCTTTACCAGGGAAACATACCTACAAAATTTCATCAAAATAAGTGTTATTTTTTAAAATACATTTTTTTTTAAACTGGTCCGAATGGGCTGGCTAATGAACTCGCCGGCGGTCTTAACTACAAAATGAAGATATGTGCCAAGTTTCGTTCGTCGATTTAGTAAATTTTAAGTTATCGCTCGGATACATACATATGTCCCCCTTTGGCTTTTATTACAGCTTCAACTCGTTTTGGCATAGAATCGATTAATTTTCTGCAATTCTCCTTGATTGAGCAACTGAATGACAGTCTCAATAATCCTACTTTTTGTTGTAAAATCCATTTATAGCAATCTGGCCTTGCATATAGACCACACATTCTCAATAGGATTAATGTCCGGTGAGTTTTCAGGCCAGTTTAGAAAGGTATCTTTTTGTCCTAGAAATATTTCACCATCTTCCTGGAAACATGTGGTGAATCTGCTACAATAGTAAGAACACAGAAAAAACTACTATCCTAGAAATTCTATTCTCTTCAACTCCTACTTATTCAAAGTCCAGTTCGACACTCCAGACATTGTAACACTCCGAACATTTGACTTTTTTTTCTCCCTCAGGGCTTGTCCCCGTCTTTGCCGCCCCGATAGCACCGCAGCCTTGGGCTTATTGTGCATAACATTTGACTTGATGAACCTCTTCTTCAGATCACAGATAGTGTTTATTAGTGAAAAGAATTTTATTTATTGAATGCTTGCTTTGCCATCTCAGTTTTTTTGCTACATTTACCATAATTCAGGTATGTGAACATTTCTACTTGTTAAAGTTATAGACCGTTAAATTTTACATCCATTTCACAATCCTATCCTTACTTACCTTTATTAATTTTTTTACACTCAACATTATTGCAATTCCTTATGTGTTTTCCCTATTAACAGTATGTCAACTATGTGTACCTTATGCAATGGAAGTGTTGTCCATTTATTTTGATTCCTGCTCTCTGTTCCTTCAGCCTATTTAATGTATCTTTTATAAACAAATTGAACAAATATGGTGATAATCGACACCTTGCTGTACAGGCTGTTCCATATTGGTTGCAATTGCTGGGTATCTCTGTTATTAGTAAAGATAGAACCTTGCCGTTTTCGCGACCCTGAGCTAATTTTTGTGAAGCGAAAGATGCTGCAAACAAAATTGTCATAGCCCTCTTAGTTTCCGAGCTACACGGCGATCTTGAAAATATTGCATTTCAGGTACCCCTTGTATTTCAGTTCTCTGGCAACTTATCAAAAAGGTAAGCTAATCCTTTTTACGCAGAATCTAGTGGCGTAGTTAGTTTTTTTCTAAATATTACTGTTTTTGAAATATTGACCAATGTTTGGTCTTCTTTAAAATGGGACAGCCTGTATATTTGTCAAGAAATTAATTTGCATTTTCACAAGCTTCTAAAAAATATATAACATTAAGGCGGATCCACACAAATAAATATTTACGCTGTGTGTTATATTTGACACAAATTGGTTTGTGTGCGCTGAAATTTTTATTGATGTGGACTGTAAGCAGCATGCAAACGCACAAAAATAATTTCGTGACAGACAACGCATGGTATGCACCTTGCTGTCGGTTTTCTAGTCAACATCAAAGAGATTTGCACTGCACAGTTGTGTCAATGTGGACTCGACTCTGAGTGCATATATATATATATATATATATATATATATATATATATATATATATATATATATATATATATATATATATATATATATATATATAAATTTCAACAACACACCACGAGGGCTTACAGCCTAAATACTATCGTACCATAGTGTTGACAAGGAGGTAAGAGGCAGCTTGTTAATTCTGGACTTGAAGGTTTGGAGGAGAGGTAAAAACATGTGCCGGCAAGGAATTCCACAACTTGGAAGTCCTCGGGACAAAAAAGCGGGCATAACAAGATGTTCTATGTCTGGTGACCTGGACAGTAAAAGGGTGCATTCGCTCTGTTCGCCTGGTAGATCTGTTGGGGGCAGCAGATGGGGGAACTATGGAGGAAAGCTCCTCTGAGCAGTGCCCGTGCAGATATCTATAAAAGAGAGAGAGAGAGGTCACCAACGGCACGTCGGTGGGCAAGGGATGGCAGCCTTTGGGTGAGGGTAGGGTCACCGATGAGACGTATAGCTCTCTTTTGAATGGAGTCCAGGATAGCGAGTGTAGAAGCGGCAGCGGCACCCCAGATGTGGGAGCAGTATTCGAGCTTTGGTCTTATTTGTGAAGTATATAAGCTATAGAGATTAGCTGGTGAAAAGTATTTGCGGGCCCGGAAGAGGAAACCTAATTTCTTAGCAGCCGCTTCTGCAATTGATGTGACATGTTGGTGACAATTAAGATTTCGATCCACACAAATGCCAACAAGAGAAAAGGACTCAGTACTTTGAATAACTTGGTTGTTTATTGTGATGGGTCTAGGGCTGGTGTATCTCTTGTGAGAAAGAAAGCAAGACTTAGTTTTGGTGGGGTTGAATTGTACAAGATTTCTACTTCCCCAATCTAATATTTTTTGAAGATCCACGGAGACAGAACCCTCCATGAGTCTGCGATCCTCATCTAATTGAGCTAAAGAGACAGGCTTAGAATATTGTATATTTGAATGGAGGGTGCTGTCGTCCGCGTAGCTGTGAACTGGGTTGGATGTGCTCGAGAGGAGGTCATTGATGTGGAGAAGAAACAAAGTAGGGGCTAAAGCTGAACCTTGAGGAACTCCTGCATTAATTGGATACAGTTTAGAGGAATGGCCATCCACAACAACAGATATGCTCCTGTTGGAGAGGAAATTTGCTGTCCACATACAGAGTTTTGGTGGTAGGCCATAGGCCGGAAGTTTATTAAGCAGCGCTGCGTGCCAGACCTGGTCGAATGCTTTGGATATGTCTAGAGCAACAATCTGGGATTCACCGTGTTGTTCCATAGACTTGTTCCAAGAATGGGTGACAGAGGAAAGGAGGTCGGCAGTCGATCTGCGCTGACGGAATCCATACTGCCTGTCGTGGATTAGACTGTGTTTTTCAAGAAATTTTAGTAATTCGGTGTTTATATACTTTTCCATCACTTTAGAGACGACTGAAAGGAGAGAAATAGGCCTGTAGTTGCTGGGAAGCGCTTTGGATCCTTTCTTGGAGATGGGTTGTACACGAGCATTTTTTCAGTTACTAGGGAATATGCCTTTATTATAAGATATCTGAAACAGACGAGTCAGGACAGGAGCAAGCTCTGGTGCGCATTTTTGAGAACAATTGCTGGGATCTCGTCAAGGCCAGAGGCTTTCCTGGTATTAAGAGAAGAGAGCATCTTTCGTACCTTTTTAGTTTTGAAAATGATATCAGTCATTTTATGCGTGACATTGGGGACTGTTGGTGGTCGGACATTTGGAGGTGGGTTGAGAGTAGAATTTCCGGCGAACAACGAAGCAAAAAGTTCAGCCTTGCCCAAGGCGGTAGAAACAATTTCATCCCCTGAGACAAGAGGTGGGAACGTGCTTTTGCAGAAATTATTCCCAATAAATTTAGCAAGAGTCCAGAAGGGTTTGCCACCGTTGGAGCTTAAGAGGACTTTGTTTTTGATGTGGTTATTAAACGAGTTTTTTGCCTCAGAAAGAATGCGGACATAGCGGTTTCTTGCGTCGTTAAATGCTTGACGATTTTCTTGACTGGGATTGTGTAGAAGCGTTTTGTGAGCTTTGACCTTTTCAAGTGTGGCCTTGTCACAGGATTTAGAGAACCAGGGCTTTTGAGTGGCTGAAGAGGTTTTCTGTGTACGTGGGATAAATAATTCCATGCCAGCTTGGATAATTTCGGTGAGGTTTTGTGAGATATCAGAGGGGTCAGGATGAGAGAAGCAAACAGACGCCCATGGAAATGAGGAAAAGTAATCCCGCATTTCGTCCCAGTTTGCGGAGTTGTAGTGCCAAACGATACGTGGGTGTGACCTCGGGTTGCATTGCGCAGGAAGCAGTGACCATGCCGTGGTCTGAGCGACCAAGGGGGCCGGTGACTGATATCTTATAGCATTCAGGTTGTGTAGTAAGAAAGAGATCCAAGGGATTTGAGCTGTGTGTTGGGATACGAGGAAAGTAAGTAGGTTGCTGAACCATATTGGCTAAAGAATTGCTGACTGCAAAGTCCTCCGCTGCTCTCCCTTGTGGATCGGTTTTTGAAGATCCTAGCCATTCCTTGTTATGGACATTGAAGTCACCAAGAATAGTGACCTCGGAGGAAGGATATTCAGAAATCAGATAGTCGGTTTTTTCAGAAAGGTAGTCAAAGAGCTGGACAAAGTTGTTGTCAGAAGGTGACCGGTAAATGCAACAGATGAATTTAGTTGCAGCCCTGAGAGAAAATTTTATCCATAGTATGTCTTTTCTTCCAGCTTCTAAATTGGGGAGTCTGGTGCAGGGTAGATTGCTACGGACGTATGCACACACGCCTCCATGCAATCTAAAGGAAGTAACGAGCTCATACCCCGGGGAATTAAGGTGATTAGTGGCTGTTTTGGCACTGATTTGGGTTTCGGTGAGTAAGAGGAGTTGGGGCCTGTTAGCCTGGAGGAAATGGTCGACGAAGTTCAGGTTAGAATTTAGGCCACATATATTCGAAAAGGATATGTTAAATCTTGATGTTGGCGCCCCCTGTACACCCCTCTCCCGGAGATCCGAAAGGAGGGGTATTTTGCCTCCGGAATATATATATTTAGCGACGTAGCAGATTCTACCGTACGAGGCACAGCATAAATATTTTAGTGGAAAAATACATGACCATATTCAAATTGGCGTCGATTTTCAAAATACAACATACATATTTATTGATGTGGATCCGCCTCTATAGGCATATTTTAATAAACAACGAAAAAATTTCGAATTTTCATAATTCGCAATTAAAATTTTGCAGTATGCTGTGCAAAAAATGCTACTGTTTATTGTTTACTTAGAAGCAAGTGACAGTTTCCAAAATTTGTTCTATGCCGTGTGACTGCTTGTCTTAATTATATAACTTTTGTTTCATTTTCAAATTTGACTGTTTTTTTGTATATTCATTAGTGCATTTTCATAATAGAAAAATTTCATTTTGAATTTTGACAGAATTTCTTCAAATGAGCGTGAACTAGGACCCTAGAACTAATATTCGGTGTCAGTTTCAATTTTTATATGTTTATGTTATATATATATATATATATATATATATATATATATATATATATATATATATATATATATATATATATATATATATATATATATATATATATATATATAGGCTGTCCCAGATAGACCGCACATTAGAAATATATCACCTATTGATGGTAGCTCTAAATTCTGAAAGTTGGTACAGCGACAAATTCATGGATGCTCTATCAATTTAAAATAAGAGCGTCATTCTGTCAGTTCTGGTTAACAGCCCATGTATTATTACATTTTTGAATTCTGCACGAAATTTTAGACTGGTTTTGTGAAAGATTAGATATGTCAAGGAAAAAGAAGGACAAATTGTCAGATAACTGAAATACAAGGAGTTTTTGAAAATACAATATTTTCAATATCTCGCTGTAGCTCAAGATCGCGAAAACCAGAAGGTTCTATCATTACTAGCAACGGAGATACCCAGCAATTGCAACTAAAATGGGATCCTGTACACCTTTATTTGATAATTGGTTTTATTACAAACTAGTTCTATTTGATATTTTAAACTAAGGTATTCTAAGTCATTTGCTTGATGAAGAGTATTATACATGAGACTATCTCTGGTCGGTGTTTAAACAGCTGTTGCAAGACTTTCTTCAATAGAAACTGAGGTACTTTGTCTGCTTCTGTATTTCATTAAGGTTTGAGATATAAGGTGATAAAAACACTGATTAATTCCTTACCCTACTGTTACTTCTGTGACCATAATTAAAGTAAAAGGTATATGGTTTTTCCACTAATCATTATGTCAAAAGGTCAAAAGGTTTTTTAGCAATAAAACAATCTAAAATAATTGTACAAAATATAATTATTGGAACAAAAAAACAATATACAAAGATGTAAATCACAAATAATGAAATATTCAATGAGATTCAATTTATCAACACAGTTTAAAATAAATGTACAACATAAAATTACACAAAAATGAAGTATTATTATTGAGATTCTTATAATAAAAGTAGCGATTTTTTTTTATCAAAATAATATATGCCACTGTCTTCAGTATAACAAGTATGTATTAAGTTTTATAGTAAACTGTCAATTAGAAACAGTTTTGTTGTAGAATTAAAAATATGGGATTTACAGCAGAAGCAGCCTGTGTAATTTTTATTTATTATGAAGTGAGTTTAGCCTTTTTCTTTTTATAAAGGACACAGTAAATTGCATTGAGACAAGAGGACGTGGTTTTTTAAGCCAACAAACTGAGGTGGTACTAAGACACTTCATGGGGAAAAAATAACCAATAGCCTTTTTTATAGAAATGAATGATATACTGTCTTCAAATTAAATTAAACACAACGAATCAAATTAAACACAAAAAACAAAAGAGAAGAGGTAAGATAATATTCAGAATGAGGAAAGCTGAAAAAATGGAATCCAGAACTTCGAACAGTCCACCACTATTAATTGTTGAAATTATCCAAATAATTGATTGATACACTGTTTTGAAATTAAATTAAACACAAAAAACAAAAGAGAAGAGTTAAAATAATCTTTATAATGAGGAAAGCTGCACAATGCAATCAAGAGCTTCAAACAGTCCACCATTAATTGTGATAAATGTCATCAATTGACTTGCAAAAAATATTGACATGTTAAACTTACTACTCTAATTTATGACCTAGCCAGTATTTGAAATAACCTATACTACCCATACTCTTGATACATCTGACAGGGTGTCCACTCCTCATGAGAAAAAACATTCCAGGCTTATCCCTGACCATTAGGGCAATTTTCCATGACTACTTTCCCCATACAAAATAGAAATAAAATAATAATAGATGTCTTTTTGTTTTTGTTTCTTTGTATTAGGTTTTGTAAAGGCAAAGACACTCAAATATGTAGGTACTTATTCAAGAGAATTTGATCGATGTACATTTTTCATGAAATTATGCATGTTGTCATATATTTAAAAACATACAATCAAGTCTTATAGGCCAAGAAAAAATAAGGGAATAATGTTTACAATATTTAATCTTATTGTAATTGCACTACATTACAGTCAGTAGAATTATATTTGATAAGCCTTTTTAAATATATAAATAAACGACACCACATAGATGACACACTCTTGCCGGAAACTCCGTTGCAGCGTTTGTGTGTTGTTACATATAGAAGTCGACAGACACAGACCCAACACACAGTGAAAGAAACTTCCACCACCGGGAATTGAACCCGTACACTCTGTGTATCAGTCAAACACTCATTCCACTACACCAGGGAGGTGTGCCAATATATAATATGTAACTGAAACTCTGAATACAATACATTACTTTAAATTGAACACTTAAAGCGACATCAGTTTAAATGAGTATCAATAATTTGATAATACAATTATGATTCTTTTTTTTTTCCCTTAGGGCTCGTCTGCGTCTCTGCTGCCCCGATAGCACCGCAGCCTTTGGCTTATTGTGCATGCCCTTAGTCTTTTCTACTCCACCGATTCCAAAATCACGGTGCCTTGAACCAGTCTGCACAGCAATTGGTAGGGTGAAGTTTTATATTGCCCTGTCTCCGGTCTAGGCTGTCCGTAGATCAGTTGTTTTTTGTGGTCCATAGCTTTACACTCACACAAGATGTGCTGGGCTGATTCCTCCCCCTCGCCGCAGAGTCTGCATGCCAGGTCCCCCTTGAATCGCCCCATTTTATTAAGGTGTTTCTTGACGGCCATGTGTCCCGTCAAGAGTCCTGTTATGTTCCTGAGCTGTCCTCTTCTATGATTTAGCAGCTCCACAGCTCTCTTTGAACCGGGTTCCTCAATTACTGACTTCCCATGCCTGAGCCCTGGATAATCTGCCCAGTACACCTTATGTTCGTTTCTGACCCAGGGCTTAATGGATCCCCTGGCAGTGCTCTTCGTCACGCCCAGGACCTGTTCTGGTCCCATAAATGGCTCTGCTGATCCTCTATTTGCGAGACTGTCAACTTCTTTATTGCCTTTGACCCCAGAGTGACCCGGCACCCAGATGAGGGTGACCTCATTCTGCACAGCCAGGTCGCTCGTCTCGTCATTCACTTACCAGCCTGGAATTTACCCATGGCCTACTTAGGGCCTTAAGGGCTGCCTGTGGCTATGAGGATACGCTTGTTGGTGTAGCTCCTCCGCTTATTCTCTCGCACACAGTGTAAGATGACGTACATTTTGGCCTGAAAGTTGCATGAGCTCCTAGGGAAATACTGTGATTTACCCTCGGTCCTTCTACATAAATGGCTGCCCCCATCCCATGCGCCCCGCCGGATCCGTCCGTGAACCAGACGAGCGCGTGCCGTGGTAAGCCCGGCGTCTCCCCCCGCCATGCTTCGCGGTCTGGGATTTCCACTGTACAATTGTTTTCCCTGCATATTTGCGGGCTCGCGAAGTCTGACCTCATTTCAAGCATGGGCTCCTTTAGGATCCATTTGCCAGGAATGCGGTGAGGATGAAGGAACGTCTTAGCACTACCTGTGTGAATGTGATGCTTTTAGGAGTATTCGAGCAAAATTGTTTGATTAGAGGACTCTGCAGAGGAATCAGGTAAGTACTGTTCAATGGAAGACCGTCACAGCCTTCATTTCGAGGTCGAGGCGGTTTGATGACGGCACCGAGGAAGTGTAGAGCATGGTTGCTGGGGTTGGCAAAAGGGGCCCATTGTGGCCTACTTGCTTGGCGTTAGCCTCCCCACCACTGCTACTACTACTACATTATTGCAGGCTAGTCTGCATAGCCTGGCCTCCCCCATAATAACTAAGTGTAGGGGAGGCAGATCCAGCAACACCTCCAATGGCGGCTGTTGGGGTTCAAGTCATGGCCCCTGTGATGCTCACGCAATCCATCCTTTGGATCTTGCGTAGTTTTTGTTTGGCACTGGATTGTGTCACCTTAGGCCACCAGACCAGTGCCACGCATGTTAACGATGGTCTCACCACCCTTGTGTACAACCAGTGGGTCATAGTAGGTCTTAGCCCCACGTTTTTCCATATAGCTGCCTAGTGACGGCTAGGGTCATAACTGCATTACGCTGTATTTTTTTCAACTTGACCATTCCAGGTTAGCTTAGAGTGCAATACGACCCCAAGATATTTTACCTCCCTGGCCATTGGGATGTTTCTACCATATAGTGAGCGTTCTGTGGCTCTCCCACTTTCTCCTCCTCATAAACGGTTTGACGGTTGTTTTCTTGGGGCTCACCCCGAGCCCTTGGCCAACCGTCCATTATGATTCTTGCCATTAGGTTTTTTGATGACTTCCAAAAGAGAAGTATAATGAATGAAATGGTTTACAATATTTTTACGAATGTTTCGCATTCTGATGCAACACATTTAAGAGCTGCTAATTGTGCTTTTAGCTAAGAATTTTTGATTGCAGTCTCCAATGTCTGTCGATTGTGGTTGTCAGTAACTGATTTGTCAGCAAGTTGATTTATTTGAACGTAAACTTTCAGTGCCCTCAAGACAAGAACCATTCTCAAGCCACCTGACAGACATAAATTTTTGTGGAAGTCTGTGCTTCCAATAATTGTAGTAATAGTGCTCGCAGGCTGACTGTCTTTAAAAACGTTGTACATAGCTCTCAAAACATTGTAAGTATGCCAGCTCATTGGTGGCCAGTTTTGACAGCATCATTTATGCTGCATAAGCCACAAATTCCAATTCTGTTCTTGCTTTCTGTTCCTATCCAGTTTTTTAACCTTTTCAGCAAACATATATTGACATTAGATCCATCTATTGACACCTGCAATAGTTTATCCAGAGGCAGGTTAGATAAGTCCTCCAAAAACCCGTTCAATAAATGAACACCCCAGAAAAACATTAGTCAAATATCTTCTTACCACTCTTTGGCTTTTTATTCCAGAATCGAACAGTTAATTCCATCTAACATCTCTGTACTGTGTTGTTCCAGTCTCCCCAAAACCAATCACATAGAATTTAAGTCTTTTAGGTCATCTTCTAAACAAGACTTATATGGAGACAATATTTTTTTTGTTTAGGTACTTAATTTACAAAAAGCTCCATGAAATATAAGAAGAAAAAAAAACAGTTACTTATAAATGCATACAATACAGCAGTAAGTTAAGCAAATAACATTAGAAATCCTTGCCACAGACATTCTTGTAGGCAAGTGGCTTTCCTTGTTAGAAAATTTCAAAAGCAAAGTACATAATTTTATCTTAGCATGCATATGATATACTCATAATTTCACATTTATGAGAATTAATATACATGTTCCTATTATAATACAAAGACAAAACATGCAAACAAACAAAAAATGTCTAAATACTTAATGCACAATTAAAGGATAACATACTATATATCAAAACTAAAAGAACCAAAAAAAAATCAACAGTTGCAAAAAGACAGCAAGAGATGCAGTCAAGTCCGCCAACCTCTCAAAACCTTTGTTAGTCATTCAAAACAAGATGGATATACTTTCTGTCTTTCCCTAGTATCCACTTTTTTATTCTTACCTTAAACTGCCTGAGTGATTGTTTTATGTTATCAGACAATAAATTATAGTCTTGGACCCAGATATTTCCAATACTTTTTTCCTATCGCCTTTTGTTGTCTGATCAATACACCTAACTGTTTCCTTGTATTATACTGGTGTTCCGGATATGCCAACATATGCTTATTTCTATGGATCCAAGTCAAGGTACAACATGTGTACACCTGTCGCACATCCATTACTTGTGACATTCGGAAAAGGTCATCGCTGGGATAAATGTTGTATTTTTTTTATATAATTTTCAGTATCCACTTTTGTACAAGCGTAAGTCTGCTGCGGTAATTATCATTCACCCTAACCTACAAGTCCATTCTATAGCAAATTCTCAACAAAGGAGAAATACAAGACATTTGGATAGGAAATGTCAAGAACAGTGATTTTACAATTAATGATCTTAATTTCTTGACCACAATTCATGACTAATCACATAGGGAGGCCTTATAGGCCCTCATAGTTTTCCGAAAAGTGAGTGTGAATTTCTGCTGTGGTGTGTTGTGATGTAGGTTTCCCTTCTCCTACCTTGTAAATTGGTTGAAACCTTGGCAGTGGTCTGAAAATTTACTCTTTTTTTTTTTCTCGATCGTTTGGCAGTACTTTCTACGAGATGTTCTCCCTTAACCTAGCTTTTTTTATTAGGAGAACAATCTAGGGTACACCTATTGTAACATGGTTTTCCCTCCTGCTGACTTTTTACTTAGGCAAAACAGGGATCTTTTTGGGAGAAACGGAGGGGGGTTGACATTTTGTTCCAGCCACAAACTTAAAAACCACCCCTGAATGCGCAAACCAGAAGACAAATTTTGTGATTTCAACCCTCAGGGAGGTTACAGGGTGCGAGACGAATAGGGATGCTGTGCGGGGTACACAGGGTTTCAAGGAGTTGTAAAAATACAGCTCATAGAGGTCCAATTAAACTGGTTTTTTTTTAGCATTTTCCGTTTATATCCCGTTACTTTCCTGGGGTTGTTTACAAAACATTTTTCTTGTGGTCTATGCATCCAGGGGTGCTTCTAAGCATGTTTCTGAAAAAAATTTCAGAAAGCTATCCATGAGCTCATCTGCAAATTTACCATACATTGTTTCTTCTTCTTCATTGCTTTAATTTAGGTATATTCACTTTACTTTAAAATCTAATTTCATTTTCTGAAACAAATGTTAGAAACTGCATCACAACACAATACAATATACAATCTAATTCTGACAAATCCAGTCTTATTTAGATCATACAAAACCTGAAAAAAATCTATAGTTTGGGCAAAAATGTCAGACTAGAGAAAAAATTCATAGCCCTGACTTATCCAGCTTATCATACCCTTGTTAAATCACTGATGTTTCCCTCACTCTCCAGAAAGTGGACACCCCGAGTCTCTAGTTAAGAAAAAACTAGATGATTATTTAAGCAAGTGTGATGACCCTGATATTTTACAAAAAAAAAAAAAAACTACCACCAATAAAAGAAATTCCAACTAAAAAACAAAATTTTCTAAAAATATGAAGAAATTGATTTAATTCAAAGGGTAACTTAATTTTTTTTATGTAGTATACCTCTCTAGTATATAAATTATATATTGTAATTACATATTAAGATGAAACTTTGGTAATACCTTACTGTTCTGTTAATGAACTGTTCTGTGCCGCTGGTGATTTCTGGCATCCCTGGAGTTTGGATTAACAGAGGTGGTGAGAATCACAGGAGACAGGCAGCTCTCGCTAATCTAAACATAAGTGGCTATATAGGGGTTATTTGAGTAATTAAAGGTACCAGTGGTTAATAGTTGCTGTTCTTTTAGATACCTAACCCTCCTGAGTATATGCTTTAACAGTATACTTACCACTCAATCCTTGAGTGATCTCTACCCACTCTTATGGGGATTGTTTTTTTTTACAACCCATTAATAAATGGATTTACATTCAGATCTAGCTGAAACCTGTATTTACAACATAAAAATTTGTATACTTACAATGAAGACACATGATTTCTATAATAAATAATTATACCTACTTTACACTAACACCAGTGATCATCATATGAAATTCAAAAGTATGGTAAAATTGAAAGTACACCTGATTTAAAATCTAATAAAAACAAGTACCAAGTGTGTATAAATAAAATAAATTAAATACACATAATTAAAATTAATGTATATCGTAAAAAGTTTCTCACTAGATTGACATTAAAAATATACAGGATGCGACAGCTCAGATATTACAAAACACCCCCACCCCCCGGCAACTAGTGTGTATTTTTGGAAATTGAAAATTTTTGATGGTGCATTCTGAGGTACCTTCTTCTAAGATTTTTTAAGATGTCATTTAAAGTGTTCTGTGATATAGGTGTGACATAAATTCATATTTTTTATATAAAACATGATATATATTTTGAAATCAAATGATAGCCTATTTAATACAGATTAAAAAACTATAAGATTATTGCGATCTAAAATTAAAGTGTTAAGAGTAGAGGTGTGTGAACCCAAGTTTTGTTCGAACCGAACTATGAACGAACCCAAGCAAATATGTTGCCTTGAACTTCGAACCTCTGAAATAGTATGTCTAAGGTTCACACTTCGAACTTCTTAGAAATTCAATATCAAACATCGAACTACCCAAAATTCTTCAGTGTTCATATATCATTTCCTTAAATACAAAATTTAGGAATATTGTAACATACAATATTTGATATGTAAAAGATTCCCACTCTTTTTACAAAAAAGAAGGGTTCGACAAATTTGCAGGTTGATTGGGTGAAAATGCCTTCCGGTGCTGATCATTGTGGAGATTGGTCAACGTTAAATCAAAAACACAAAAACAAAAAATATTTTAAACTTTTTTAGATTTCTAGATCTGTAGATAAGCTCAAGTATATATATATATATATATATATATATATATATATATATATATATATATATATATATATATATATATATATATATATATATATATATATATATATGTTGTTGTTGTTGTTGTTTGGTATTGGCTAGGCAGTTTTAGCAAACAGATTGAAAGAGTTCAAAGTGAGCATGATAGGTATAAAATAACCACTTACAAGTTTGAAATGTTTTCTGATTGTGAATATTTAACTGTTTTGGCTCACTGTGAAATAAAGCATGTTGAAACCAGTGTTTTCCAAAGACAATCTACAATTATCCTCAAATTCTGAAAATTTACGTTACCAATCGCCTTCGAACACCGCCATCATAACGTTGTTACTGAAATAGGTGTTGGGAGGCTAGGATATACAAGAAAAATAATTCTGTGATTGCTAAATGGCTCCGTCGTGTCTCAATGTGTCCCATCTACTGTCAAAAATATGCATGAGTGAAATCTCCTGAAATGACGCTATCGACTCAATGAGACTGATAACGAGTTTAATGCGCCGCTACCGAGTTAAAGAGGCCGCAACTTCGCTACCTTTGGCAACATTCAATGCCTGTAAAGTGAAATTTCAAAGTATTTTTGAGCAACTAACTTCGAATTATTTTGAAGAATTACACATTTCGAACTTCGAACTACTTCAACATCGCTCGTGCGAACATATTTTCGAACCGAAGGTTCGGTTCAGAATTTCTAAGCTTCGCACACCTTTAGTTAAGAGCTTATAAGATATAAATCAATTTGTGTCTAAAATTGATTGTATCTAAGAGGCTTTGCAGTATTAAATTATTTTTTGTTTTATTAACATGACAAATGATATTCTTTAATAATAGTAATAATAATAATTTATTGTCCATACAGATATGATTACCCAATGTACCACATTAGTATGACGATTTTTTCGAAGCGGGAATTTCAAACTGGGTTCATAACGCACGAAACTTTTAAAATCATGCATCATGCATTTCTAATGGACAGACAGACTGGGTACTTGTCAATCGCATGTTATAATATTTAAATAGAATTTCTTAAGTATGAATTCACCAATACGATAACCTATGGATATTTTACTTGGGATGAAAATATCACGATGAATCAGTTTTTTAAATGAGGAAACGAAGTAATAATCGAACCCTGCATTCTTAAAAATTTGTAGGTCTTACCTTAACTCGTACCTTTGCGCTTCCACTATCAATGTGACATGAAAGGTCTTGAAAGGTTTTTCCTTGTAAAACCGTAATATCTGTAGCATTGCCAAATGTCAATAAATAACTTCAAGAAAATATAAAATGATGTTTTTGTGATATATGATAGTTTTTTTTACGATACAAGATATCACTTCCAGCAATAACTGAAAAAGTGATAATGTGATAACAAAAAGAGAAATAATTATTTTCAAATGTAAGTTATGACATAACAATAAATATGGCAACATGACTTGAAGGCACCTTTAAGGAGGGTTATTTGAAATTTTAAAACATCTTTCATGCAGTGTTTTATTGCCCTCTGTTAAGACAATTTTGTAGATGGTGGATTTTTATATATTTGTTAGCTGATATGTTTGATCAGTGGTCACTTCTTTATCAGGTAAGATGACTAGAGTTCAAGCTATTTTTACCAGGCTTGATACATTTCATATCATCGTGATAAAAATAATTAATAGATGTAAACAATATTATTCTGGAAGCTATCTTCTAGTTTATTTTGATCAAGTTTTATCCAAGCAAGGCCAATCGTCCATTTCTAAGCCCACAGTGCAAGTCTCAAAATCCAGGTGCACATCACGCCCCAGAGATATCCGCCTCCCTTCAGGCTCACCTGGACCAGACCCCCGCCAGTGTTTGAGTCCGGTTAGTCATCTCTTACGACAATCAGGAGTCCCCTATTCTTTTAGTTAGTCGTCGGACTCACAAGGGAATTGCCAACACTTATAGTAGAGGAATTGGTGAATATATGGATATCTCCAGTCTGTCACCTGACTTGAGAACATATTGTAGCAAGCAGGGAGCTCTCCAGTATTTAAAGACAGATTGAAAATGTACCACAATGGCACTGCAAGACCATCGCGACAGTTTCTGACAACAATGGATGGAATCGTATTGGGCAAAGATGCTAATTTATTTTCCAGCTTCTTGACAGCCCATGTGATTTCATCAATCACTATGCTGGACACCTCCATCTGACACTGACCAGACTCTCTTTTGGTAAGTTGTGGTCACCAGGAGGTTGATACATTTCGGATAAAGTTCTGCAAGACTGTTCACAATATCCTGTGAACACCATATGCAATACCATTGAAGATCCTTAAACCTGGTAGCCTTGTAGACTTCTTTTTATGCTGCACAAATATCCAGAAGGCCTGCACATCAGTGGTCATACTCTGATGCACAACTCCAGTGTAAGTTTGATATGCTTCATGCATTTGAACCCTGATTTGAGATATCAATATATTAAACTGCTGCCAATAATCCTTTAAGTCTGTCAACTTGTATTTTTTCTAGTAGGTATATATATATATATATATATATATATACTTAGGCTTTATAAAATTTCTATTTCTACCTAATCCCAGGGGGATATACATAACTGTGACTTGTGTAAACCGGCACATGCTTATCAATAACTGTATAAAAAACTTAATAGAAAGCACAGTATGCATCATTTGCATTGTCAATCTTATAGAGAAAAGTCCAGTAAAAGAAAAAAGTGATTCGTATAGTCCAAAAATCAGCTTTTCTGAAGTTATACATTTTGTAGTTCAGCATTTACTTCAAAACTATCTGGCTTCTTTGGTGTGCTCAATGTAATAAAAAAGGAAGGATTCTGAGGAGTGGTGGACTATTACCCATGACCTGACAGACAGTTTGAGTAAACAAGGTTCAGCGTACGATTACTAACATTAAGGGCACTATAAAGCCGGACAAAAACATAGTGGTTTGAAAACCTAGTAAGTATATTTAATTTTCCATCTGAATTGACATTAAAATCGCCAAGAAACCTTAGGGGTATGACTTGAATATGCTATTGCAATTCTTTGCAAAGCTAACAAAAAACCTTGTATTAAAAGTTAATTTCTTGTAATTGTATTTTTGGAGGATTCATGAATTGTTCATAATGCCCCCTCAACAGCACAGTATAGATACATGCTGATGTTATTTGTAGACCTCTTCTCTACTAAATATGGTAGTTGATTGGGGAAGTTTAAAATGCTACCAAAAAAAGCCTGTCATATCTGTATATCCCTACCCATATCATAAAACATATTTAACAAGCTCAGGAAAAAACTATCGAAGAACACACTTCAAACTTTTTCGATATCCTAGAAAGTTAGGGGGGAGATGGACAAGGTGTTGAATGTCGCATTCTGTATATAAAAATTAGTATACGTGAAAAATATTCAAATGTTAAAATGGACAATTATATAGTAAAACACTACCTTACAAACTAGTTAATAAATAAAAACAATCAATCAGTATAAGATTTGGCTTTTTTCTGAATAAAAATAAATAAATAAAAAGAAGAACACTTTTTAACAAAAAAAGTCAGTTTCTACAGTGATTAGAAAAAGGCACATTTTAATTTTGCCCATTAAGCTTAGACTATTCTAACATTTAATCCATTTAATAGTACACTTAGCTAAGTAAAACTTAAGGAATATTTTTTGAGTAAAGATTAAATTATATTTCTTTATTCTTAGTGCCTTATTATTCTAAATTCACTAGCGTTTAAAAGTATCAATTCTGCATTATTGGAGATACAGTTTGGTATATATTGAGATATATTTACAACATAAATAAGCCTAGATATAAAAATCTCAGTACTAAATGCTATACAATGCTGGCCACAGACAATACAACAAAAATTTGGCATATTATAATCTATATGTGCCCCAAAAGGCTAGTGACCACTCCCTAGCACTACATTGGATATCAAAATGTCACGATTTAAGCCACCTTACTTACATTCAAAGTCGCAACCCATCAGAAAAACAGCTTCTCAAAGAGTGTCAACTTGAAACAACATTTTCTAAATAATCTGAGAATGGTAGTTCATAAAATGTTCAAATTTTTCTGTAACAAAAATAATATTTGTGTTCATTATTTGGACGCACAATGCATTTTGTCTCTAACTTGTTTTATACCAATGCCATTTACTTTTTAATGGCACTACACAATACAGTACCTTGATAATTCATAGTCAAATATAATATGACAAAACACTAGTTATTTTGAAAATGTGAGGTATCAAAATCCATGTCAATATCTGCCACACAATTCCAATGCTAAAAAACGAGATTCGGCGCGTCATTAATGGGGGCGACAGGGCCGCATTTATGCCACAAGCTGATAAAAAGTTTCGTCAGGAACAGTAAATGTCTGCAACCAAAGCCACGGCGGACATTTAGCCGATATAGTATTTCCATAATTAATCAAGTATATAATGGCCAGTCTCCATCTCAGGGGCTCGCCGGGGTAGAGATTAGATTAGATTTTATTGTGAGTGGGCTATTTCAGTCCCTCCACCGCGACCTTAGGTCTATTGTAGCTCACGTCTAATTATTTAGATTTCACCCATCAATTCCAGCTCCCTGAGGGAGTCGATCTTTTCTTGAGAGTGAGAGTTTGTTTGGCACGTGTACTGCCATCTGAGTAAAGTCGCTTGCCCATTTTGAAGAGAGATAACCTCTCTCCGAATTCTTCTGGACCCGACATCCGTCAGTGTTTGCGTCGAGGCGGTATCAAAAAATCCCGCTCTCGAGCAGCATCTAATCTCCAGTTGTAATCCACCCCTAGAGATCTCAGCTCCCCTCAGGCTCTTCCAAACCTGACACCTAACAGTGTTAAGACTCAGGGCAACATCCCATCGAGTCCCGCTCCCGTGCATCACCCCAGCGAGGCCGTCCGTCCGTTTCGTAGCACACAGTATGGGCTCCAAACTCCGGGTGTTTAGCACTCATCAGAGATCAGAGCCCCCCGGGAGGTCTGGACACACGACACACGCCAGGGCTCAATCCAGGCTGGTATCATCTGGAACCCCGCTCCCAAGTAACAACCAAGCGAGGCCAATTGCCAGTATCTGAGGTCACAGTGGAGGTGCAAAACTCCGGGTGCTTATCACTCCCCAGAGATGTCTGCCGCACCTGCACCAGACCCCCGCCAGTGTTTCATTGATTCGAGGCGGTATCATGAAGTCCCGTCCTCGAGCAGCATCCAGGCAGGGCCGTTAGCCTGTATCGATGCTCACAGAGTAGGCCCAAGTCTCCAGGTGTAATCCACCCCTAGAGACCCCAGCTACCTCCAGGTTCGTCCAGGTCCAACACCTGCCAGCGTTAGCTTAAATTTCACCCAACAAATCGATATTCCGACAGGAGACGACACCTGCGAGGTGAAACTTTGTTTGACAGATGTACTGCCATCTGAGCGAAGTCGCTTGCCCGTCACAAAGCTCAAAGAGAGATAACCTCTCTCCGAGTTCGTCTGGACCAGACATCCGTCAGTGTTTGACTTGGTGCAGTATCATGTAGTCCTGCATCCGAGCAGCATCCAAGTGAAGAGACCCCAACCTTTAGTTTTATTCCACCCCTAAAGATCTCAGCTCTCCTCGGGGTTCATCTAGACCCGACACCCACCAGTGCTAGACTCAAGGCGACATCCCATCGAGCCCCGCTCCCGAGCATCGCACAAGCGAGGCCGTCCGTCCATTCCGAAGCACACAGTGGGGGCCCCAAACTCCGGGTGTTTACCACTCATTAGAGTTGTCAACCCCCTCCGGGTCGTCTAGACATACGACACCCGCCAGCACTCAACCCAAGGCGGCACCCATCCGGAACCCCGGCCTCGAGTAACAACCAAGCGCGGGCAACCATCCATTTCTAAGCCCAGAGTGGAGGCCTCAAAATCCGGGTGTACATCACTACCCAGAGATATCCGCCTCCCTCCAGGCCCACATAGACAAGACTCCCGCCAGTGTTTGATTCCAATTAGTGGCCTTTTACGACAGGCAGGAGTAACCTTGGGCCTATTCTTTTAGTTAGTCCCCGGACCCTTTATTAAGCTACTTTGTTTATTATTCCAAATTACAAGGTTTTCTACTGTATCTTATCTGAAATTCCTTTCCAAGGCTCTGAAATGTTCAATTGCGGTTTTCTCAAAAATGGTAGAAATTATCAGGTTGGAACAATATAACAATTTTGTATAAAAATGATGTGACCCAATTTCATCATCAGGGATAGCTCACGTGGCGCCCCCTGTAACAAAATGTAAAATAATAAGTAAAATAATATTTCTTGCCGAAAGTTACACCTCTGTGCCAATTTTGATAACAATTTACGAATATGTCGTGAAATTGTTAGCAAAAAACGAAAAATATGTCACCTTTAAGACCCTACATCTTTTTCCACAGCAACAGTTTATTAAGGCATGTTTGGTGCAATACTCACATTTTGGTTCAAATAACCTGCATTTCTCTATGTCCCAATAGTTATGGCTCCCCCTGTATAACTATTAAAAATAAAATGCCTGTTAAAGGCCTATGTTCAACTTTGGGATGTGGAGACACTGTATGCTTTTATATTTTATATATAGCATAAACAGTATTATGGTAACAGGTAACTTAATGAAATTTGACACAGGGGCGTAGTTTTTTATGAGAAATATTACTAACTTAATTTGCTGGAATCGTCATATTTCATTCAGAGGCCGGAATGGTTCAATTTCCATATCTTTTAATAAATGTTCTTAAAAAAAAATCACCAATAAGGAGATCCCAACTTTTAAATTTTGAAAAAATGTCTTCAAATGAGCGCTAATTTGGCCCCCTAGAACACATATCCGGGGTCAATTTCGATTTTTATATGTTTATATATATATATATATATATATATATATATATATATATATATATATATATATATATATATATATATATATATATATATATATATATATATATATATATATATATATATATATATATATATATATATATATGTGTGTGTCACACCGATAACTCAAAAAATAATGGGCCGATTTTGATTAAATTTGGTAAATACCTTCCTTTTGAAAGTGGCTTGGATAAGTTCGTTAGCTAGGCAAATCAGCCTAGGTTTTCCCGGAACATTTTCTGTTTTCTTTCGAAAAAAATGTATACCACGGGTTTAGATCCTTATAGGTAAGGTATCTACCAAAATTTAGCTCTGTAGGTCAAAAGACAAAAAAGTTATACGCATTTAAAGAAAAATAAATTGGGGTTTTCCTCGACACGTCAAATTCGCGATTTAAAACGTCAAAATTGGCAACATTCAGGCAAATAACTTGAATCTAATACGGGCTATGGAAAGAAAATGTCTCAACAAGAATGTTTTACAAACCCTGAAGTTTTAGCTTCAACCGTCATTGTCGTTCATTTTACTAAAATGGCTCCAGAAAATTCATTTCAAATAGACCCTTTCTCTGATGCTTGGCAGTAGTCTTAGCTATAGAGTTTATCGTGTAATGGTATATAATTTTTGTCGAATTTTCGTAAAAAATCAATAAAGCTCAATATATCCATTATTAAACAAGATATGAAAAAATATATATACATTAATTATAGGGTATCTTGAGCTATATCTTAAAAAATTCTTTCTACAATCACAGCGTGGCCCATAAGCCGTTGGTGATACAATTTTTTTTTATTTTTTTTTAGTTGAACACGCCTTATGTTATTGCATTTTCCATTGACATATAATGCATGTTTGTAAGAAAAGAAATTCTGGATGCAGCAAGTGCGTTATGGTAGCGAATTTTGATTAAATGTTTCATATTTGAAAAGTTCAATTTGCTATTAACCTATAAGGTTGACCAAGAAACAGGTTGTTTCAGGAACACTTTAAGTTTACTTTCGGAAATTTTTGTACATTTTCAAACAATAAAGTTATTTTGATGAAACATGGCACATTGTTTTTACTATATAGATTATACTGGTAACCAAAATACCTGCTTTAAGAACACACACACACACACACACATATTTGCTATTAAAAACATTTTTATGAAAATTCACTACCGTAACGCACTTGCTGCGTCCAGGCTTTTTTTTATGTGTCGTTTTTCTTATACATTTATCCAAAATCTCAAAGCTTCATTTATTCTAAAAAGTATTCTTTATTAAAATGTTTTAAAGTGACCGTTTTCGAGTAATTTGCACTTGAATGTTGACCATGTTTTCCAAGCTTTTAAAATTACTTGTCCAAAATGCATACGAAAATCTTTTAAATATGCCATGATATGAATTAAGCAAATGTGCAGGATGTCAGCTTGACATTGTTTGACGGATTGTAAATGTCACATTATTTCTGTTGTTTTCTTTTTATGCAGTTTTATTTTTCAAAAATTTGTTCTAAAAATACATCAAACAATGTCAACATTTTAACAAGAATACCCTTTTTATATGAAATAAATGAAACTTTGAGATTTTCGATAAATGTATTAGATAAAACCACACACAAAAAAAGATATGGAAATTGAACCATTCTAGCCCCCCTGTAAATTACGCCTCTGACATAAATATAACTATTCTAACAAATTAGTAATATTTCCGATAAACTCCTACGCCCCTGTGTGAAATTTCATTAAGTCACCTGTAGTAGTTTTGAAGAAAATGCCAAAAAAACATTTTTAGAGTCTTTTTCTGAGGGCTGTAGCTCCTTAGGGGTGCATTTTCGGAAATAGTTTTATAGAATAAACTACACTTATTTTCTGGTGTACTATACATCCTAAAAATTTTGGCAGACATTTTTTAAACACCTTGTATAAGTAGGTTAGCTAAAATCGTCATTTTTTCACTCTATGGTAGAATGCCTACCTTTTAAGGACATCTGTATACTTAAAAACTTTCAGGGCCACATTTGCATCCTGAGGTAAAATCATTAAAACCTTATATAGTATAATTTAAATCTTATAAAGAGCCCACAGTTAAAAAAAGATGAAAAGCATTCAATTTTCACCGGGAATACAGGACAGAATAAAAAAATTAACAACTTAAATCTTATCACAACCAGAAATCCACAAATATTTTAGGTAAAAAGACTAAAAAAGGGACAACAAATATTATCAAGATGAACAAACAATAAGAAGTAAGCGCCAAAATTTCCCCGCCTAACATAGATCCAGGATATCACAGCGTGCCAAAATTTGGTAAGACATTGGTTCAAGTCTTATTAGCTTTGGAAAAAACAAAAATGGATTAAATGTTAATTAGTTTTTTATAACTGACAGTTGTTCATCACAATGTCAGATGGGACGAAAATTTAGTATAGGGCTATTATTAAATTCCTTACTCGAGAAGGTCTTCCACCTCAAAGCATCAAAGATGGGCTGGATGGAGTGTACAGGAAGCATTCTCCGTTTAATTCTGTAGTAAAAGATTGGTCAAAACGGGTTCGAATGGGGCAATCCTTGGAAGATGATGCAAGAGAAGGAAGGACAGTGGTAGTGGTGACAGACAACAAGACTGCCATTGTTGATCATCTCGTATTAAGCGATCAACGCTTGAAAGTGAGAAAATTATCTTTCAGATACAAGCGTTCGCCGAATCCTCCACAAATATTTAGACATGAATAAAGTTAATGCAAGGTGGGTCCACAGATATCTTTCAGCAGTTCAACGCCAATGTCGTGATGAATCTGCCTGATCTTTTTTGGACCTCTGTGGAGAAAACCTTGTGGACGGATTGAAGACAATTGTCACAGAGGATGAAACTATGGTTCTCTACTTGGATCTTTAGTGCAAAAGGAAGTCGATGAAATGGAGGCATTAAGAAGCACCGCCAAGGAAGTTCAAGGTCTGTCAGTTGACAAAAAAAGTGATGGCTACGATTTTTTAGGATTGTGACGGAATTCTTCTCATAGACTTTAGAGAATGCAACATCACAGTCAACGATATGGGGCATATGATGCAATACTTCGACATAAATTACGGCAAAATATTCGGCTGAAAAGACGTGGGAAACTAACCAGAGGCGTGTGTTTGCTCCATGACAATGCACCTGTGCACACTACAGGAACTACACAAGCGGCAATTCGTGACTCCAGTTTCGAACAAATTGATCACGCTCCGTATAGTCCACATATGGCCCCCAATGACTACTACCTATTCGGAAATTTGAAAGAGGACCTTCGCGGGCGACATTTCAGTAACGACGAAGAGGTGAAAGCTGAGTTTTGGCACATTTTGAGGACAAACCGAAAGAATATTTTTTTAGGGGTATAGAATTATTCATGAAATGATGTAAGCAAGTGCATTGATGTTAGCAGGGGGCTATATTGAAAAATAAAATTTATTTGTGAGTCTACGCTGTCTCTTTCATAGTCAGGCTAGCAAATTTTGGCGCTCAACTCGTAAATAATAATTTACATACAAAGACCTCTCAACCACCAAAGTATGTAAAGAACGATAATTGATCAATATACAATATATTAATTGTGAAAAAGTTAAATTTAAAATAAAACATCAATCTTAAAAAAATGAAGGAAATGTCAGCTATCAAATAACAAGTCTTTTGATGTACAAAGTAAAAGGTCTTGGTACACTTGCAATCTTGATTACTTCACAAAGAAATCTATGGAATTAAATTGTCCAAAAGTCCTCTCTGATAAAAAAATTATTGTAAGTCATACAACAGAATTCCCTTTTTTCAATTTCTAAACAAATAATTGTACCCGTAAGAGTTGTTCTGTCAGGTTGGCTATAATCCATGTAGCCAAAGAAATATAATGTCACCCAGCAACAAATTATAAAACGTACCTATCAACGAACAGAAATTTGCATTTGTTAGGCATTATATTTTTTTAAGTATTAAATAAATAAAATCCTGGTTGAAATTGAATGCTTTCATAACTGGTTTTCAGAGATTCTATAAATATAAAAAAAAATGTAGCTACAGTCAAAAATTCCTATCAGTCGTTACTAGCTTATTAATAAAAATAAAACCTTGTGGGAATTAAAAAAAAAGTAAGACAAATTAGGTTTTTCTTTTAGGTGTTTCACCTATGCATTACATATGCCTGAACCTCCATTGGGCATATTTTTATATCCTTGTTGATATCTGCTTCATTCTTCACTGTTAAAAATGATAGAGATGTTTCATGTAGTTTGGTCGAATTGCTTATTTTAAGTAAACCATTAATGTTAACCTGCATTGCATTGAAGAATACATTTAAAGTTACTATATGACAAAAAAACACTTTGAA
Source organism: Tillus elongatus (assembly GCA_964006375.1). Classification (NCBI taxonomy): domain Eukaryota; kingdom Metazoa; phylum Arthropoda; class Insecta; order Coleoptera; family Cleridae; genus Tillus; species Tillus elongatus. The sequence goes on from OZ023264.1 coordinate 61,731,881, forward strand.
AATAAAAAAAGTCATGCAAAAGATTTTAAAGTGATTCAAAATCACTAATATTATTTATGGACAACAAAGATCGTAAAATAAAAATCATACATTACTCACCGTTCCATGACTCAATGGAAACTGTTTCAACAAGATTCTATCTGTGAAACAAACATCCAAGAACTGTCGATGTATAAGTAACCCTATATGGTCTCTTTCATTGATGGTAATGCCTGTTCTTAAAGTTGGCAACGAATAGTCCACCCCAAATTCATGATCCACTGAAGTGTATGCTGGTTTTGACTGGGTATCTTCATCTTCAGTCCTCAAGAGTTTAACCAAAGGATTCAGTAGAGTCTCTGAAGCAACATATGCAGACAAAGTTGGAAAACCAGCCGGATGATCTGATATTGCAGCCTATAATTTAAAAAAATTGTAATTTGAACTTCCTTACAGGTTTTTGAAGATATTCTGAAAATCTAACAATTTTATCTTTTCTCTGGAAGTGTGCAAACCCAAGTTTTTTTTCCAGCCAGACTATGAATGAACCAAAGCAAATATGTTGGAAAACCAGCCGGATGATCTAATACAGTAGCCTATAATTTAAAAAAATTGTAATTTGAACTTCCTTACAGGTTTTTCAAGATATTCTGATAATCTAACAATTTTATCTTTTCTCTAGAAGTGTGCAAACCCATGTTTTTTTTCCAGCCAGACTATGAATGAACCAAAGCAAATATGTTGGAAAACCAGCCGGATGATTTGATATTGCAGCCTATAATTTTAAAAAATTGTAATTTAAACTTCCTTACAGGTTTTTCAAGATATTCTGATAATCTAACAATTTTATCTTTTCTCTAGAAGTGTGCAAACCCATGTTTTTTTTTTCCAGCCAGACTATGAATGAACCAAAGCAAATATGTTGGAAAACCAGCCGGATGATCTAATACAGCAGCCTATAACTTAAAAAAATTGTAATTTGAACTTCCTTACAGGTTTTTGAAGATATTCTGATAATCTAACAATTTTATCTTTTCTCTAGAAGTGTGCAAACCCATGTTTTTTTCCAGCCAGACTATGAATGAATCAAAGCAAATATGTTGGAAAGCCAGCCGGATGATCTGATATTGCAGCCTATAATTAAAAAATATGTAATTTGAACTTCCTTACAGGTTTTTGAAGATATTCTGATAATCTAACAATTTTATCTTTTCTCTAGAAGTGTGCAAACCCATGTTTTTTTCCAACCAGACTATGAATGAACCAAAGCAAATATGTTGGAAAACCAGCCGGATGACCTAATATGGCAGCCTATAATTTAAAAAATTGTAATTTGAACTTCCTTACAGGTTTTTTAAGATATTTTGATAAACTAACAATTTTATCTTTTCTCTAGAAATGTGCAAATCCATGTTTTTTTTTCCAGCCAGACTATGAATGAACCAAAGCAAATATGTTGGAAAACCAGCCAGATGACCTAAGATGGCAGCCTATAATTTAAAAAATTGTATTTTGAACTTCCTTACAGGTTTTTCAAGATATTTTGATAATCTAACAATTTTATCTTTTCTCTAGAAGTGTGCAAACCCATGTTTTTTTTTTCAGGCAGACTATGAATGAACCAAAGCAAATTTGTTGGAAAACCAGCCGGATGATTTGATATTGCAGCCTATAATTTTAAAAAATTGTCATTTGAACTTCCTTACAGGTTTTTCAAGATATTCTGATAATCTAACAATTTTATCTTTTCTCTAAAAGTGTGCAAACCCATGTTTTTTTTTTTTTCAGCCAGACTATGAATGAACCAAAGCAAATATGTTGCCTCATATTCGAACCTCGGAAATAGTTTGTCTAAGGTTCACAATCAAATTTCGAACTTCTAAAAAGTTAAAATCGAACATTGAATTAACCAAAATTCTTCAATGTTCATACCTATATCATTTTTCATCTCCCAACTTGATCCGCTAGGTGGTCAGCGAGGGGTGGGATATCGTAAGGTATCGCCGTTTTCATTAAATAAATTAACCATAGCTCATTAGGTTACGAAGCTGCTGGAACCAGAATAATTCCGTGACAAATCATCCTCTACTTGGGTAAGGGCGGAAACGAGAGTGGTAAATGCTCTATTAACCTTGTTTTAAATCTTGCAACCTTGGCCTTCGTTTAATTTGGTAATTATTTTTTTAATTATTTTTATGTAGAATCCAAAACATATTTCTAATTTTAATAAATCTGTATTTTTGTAGATTCAGCTTTTACTCACTAGTACAAGTTTCCCCTGAACCTAAAACAATTCTGACCCTTGGACAGCAACCTTCTTGACTGAATACTACCCAGGCATCCTGCATCCACAGGGTGATCCGTCTCTGTAATTCCGCCGTTATTTATTTAGGGCTTCCACTTTCTCCCTAAACCATCTGTATCTGTATTTTTAGAAAGTGGTGGCGCTCGAGACTTTTGTATATGGCATTTTCCGACTGACCACTGCACCCTTCGGACTAGCAGGTCACATTTATTAGCCCAGGGAATGAAAGCGTCATCAAGGGTACAAACAAAGGCACGAAGAACACCTTTACAGCAGCAAAGCATCTGAGATGGTATTATGTAGGTGGTGGAAGTGCTGAAACCACAGTAAACAGCCTGGAGGGTTACCTCTTGGATATGTTTCCAAACGAGTCTTTCTCTGTGGACGAAATCAAAAAAGGCGAGGGAAATAAGACCAGAAATAAATTATATGAGGTGGGTTGTCATTCTGGAATTTCAAGAGAAATTGAGAAAGATGATACAGAAAATATTATGGTCTGAAGATTTGCGTTTCTGTGAGCCAGAACTGCGGAAAACTCAGCAGATGATTTGTGTGTGAGAGATCAGAAACTTAAAAGAAAGTCTGGCAAAGATATAACTGTCCTAAATATAAATATTCAGTGCTTATTAAACAAACTTGACAAATTAAATATGATTGTAAATACTCATAAACCGCAGATCAATATTGTTTGTGTATCTGAGCACTGGTTAAACAGGCACAATACTGAGGCTCTAGTCATCCAGAACTTTGCAGTTCGAGGATGTTTTGCAGGGCAGAATCGGTTCATGGAGGAGTGTTGATACTGGTGCGCAGGAGCATGGCTTTTAGTTCTGTTGATGTTCTGATGTTTTGTGACAGCTGCAGACCACTGTTTGAGAGGACAAAAATACCTACCATCATTTCGGCTTACATGTTATCTTGCCTGCTTTATGTGTACAGTGGGAGGGCTCAGTTCGTGAGGCATGCCGATTTTCATGACTATGATACGAGAGGGGCCCAACATCTGGCAGTTTCGTATCACCATGTGGGAAGAGCACAACAAGCTGTGAGTTATGACTGCGTGAGGATTTACAACAAGCTTCCAGAGGTCTTGAAGAGCATGCCAATGGAGTCCTTCAAGAAAGAGGCGAGGATGATCTTGGGCCAACATGTCCTCCACAAGTTCACTCTCTTTGGTAGCATTGAATGCCTGTAAAGTCCCAATTCGAAGTATTTTTGAGCAACGAACTTCTATCTTGAAAAATTGGGTATTTTGAACTTCGAACTACTTTAAAATCGCTTAGTGAGCACAATTTTTCAAACCGATCATTTGGATCAAGTTCAGTTCAATAATTCGAAGCTTCACACACCCCTACTTTTCTCAACAACAAAAAAATACCTGCCCTAACAAAAGAAAATAACAATGAACTGGAACTCATAATTAGACCATTCCTTTTTCCTAAGATTTTTTATAGACAAAAGTGCCTGAGTCGATACATTTTTACCTTACACTGTGTTACAAAAACGTGAAGAGACAGGATCAAATAAATATAATGAAGGTCTTTAATGCTGTAGAAGGTTTACACATGAAAAGTACTGTAGCTGGAAAATTTGGAACAAGATATATGAATGAAAGAGAAGAGGAGCTTGTAGATTTCTGTTAAAAAAAAATAGCCTTATCATCACAAATACAATGTTTGAAGTACCTAAGAAAAGGCTATATACCTGGGACACCAGTTGGATACCGGAATATAACCAACTGATGTTGTATACTGGGTACAAAATTGATTTAAAGAAGAGCGTTGCCTTTTTGCCGTGGCCTCTTTAATATCCTTACCTCAAACTTATTGAGCATGTGTGGGAGATGCTGCAGAAACAACCTAATCCAGTCACGGCACAGATTTAAAATCATCCTGCATTTTAAAATACCAGGAGAAGAGAGCAGTAGGCTCTTACAACACAATATGCAATCCATAAACTGATTTTAAGTATGCCTAGTTTGTTCCAGGTAAGCATTAATACCTAAGGAGCAAATAAATTGTACCGACTTTTAATTTTATTGAAGGAACATCAAGGAACATCAGAAATATATTTTTATTTTACTACAAAATGAATTATTTTCCAATTACGTTTATTTTCATTATTTTTCTTTAATAAGGGCAACAACTTTATTTTTTTCTAATTTTGTACTGGACGAGGTCATAAAATAAATCCACAGCAAGTTAACTGTCCTCTAAGCCGGCCATACACGCACCGGCCGGCCTGTCAGTTACACCGGATACCGGCGGCCTGTTGAACTGAAATCTCCATACACGTACCGGCAAGCTGTATGACACCATCAGTTGAATCTAGGCCGTGGCAAGCATCTTTTACAAATCGAAATGTACTTATTTAAATTTGTACTTTTAAATAATGTTCCCCAGTGATGAAGATGCTGGTACGATTTTCGCTTTATTGGCCGTTTAAGAGGCAAATAAAAACTGAGAAAAAAACATGTATTGTGGTGCAAAAACTGGTTGCGCAACATTACTGTTATTATACAAGATACGAGAAACAATTGTATACGTTAATTATAGTGCGTCTTGAGCTACATCTTAAAAAATTATTTTGACAATCACCGGTGGCCCATAAGTCGTTGGCGATACAAATTTTCATTTTTAAATCAAACACCTCTTATATTATTGCATTTTTGCATTTTCCATCGGGTAATGCGTTTGTTTTCGAGTTGCTACATTGTGTCTACTATATAGGTTATACTGGTAACCAAATGTGATGCCTGCTTTCATAAAACAAGACATATTTGCCATCAAAAATATTTTTATGAAAATTCACTACCATAACGCACTTGCTGCGTCCAGACATTTTTGACATGACAATGCATCTGCTGGTGAACACGCCCAATGCTTTTATCATGCGGTTGAACAGTCAGGTGATCACCGGCCTGACGCCTCACCCCACACACGTACCGGTTTGCCTGAACTCTCTTCGGCTGGACGATTGTATTTCCGTTCGATCACAGGCCGCCGGAACAACAGTCGGAACTGACAGGACAGCCGGACCCCACTCACATTCCAGCCGCTGGTTACCTGTGGACTGTTCAGGCGTAACTGAGAGGCCAGCAGGTACGTGTATGGCCGGCATTAGACAATAATGGTGAGCAGTATTATTAAATCACAAAATTTACCTGACAAACATGGGTTCTTCTTTCCAATATCACCCTAAATATATGTCTAGTAGGATGATTATCCATAACTCCCTGCCCTAGGCCTAGAGAATCATCTTGCATTAATCTTCTGTCAAGCATTATTTCTAGGCGACCTTCTTTCAAAGAGCTGCATCCAAGAGGGCTGCTTGTCACAACAGACAGTCTTGTTTGTTCATCCTCTATATAAGCCATGGTAGGTATTGGATAATAATTTGCTTGTAATGGTAACTTTTTAAATCTTTTTCTTCGTATAATCTGCAATAAAATTCAAACAGTTCATTTTACGTTGTTAAGTTTACTGTGTGTTAAAACTTGGACAACATAAAGAAGATAATCTAACCTGATAACCATTTAAGTCTGTGAAAAACTCATCTCCATTTTTTATGTTCGTAGACAACCTCATTACAAGTTCAAAGTTGGATGTTTTGGCAATGTCAACAATGTTTTGAATTTCCAGTCCAAGTCCGTCTGCTCCTAAACACAATAAAAAAATATATAAATAGTAATAAGAGGTAGTATATACAGCAGGGTGATTTAAAGTGATGGCCTATTAGAAGTTTGTCGAGAACAGAGAAGAATATTGATATGACATTTTGAATATAGCCCTTATGGATTAGGATCTATTTAGTGTAAATATTCTCAAAATGGTGGCATTTCCGGTCATATCGGAAGTAGGTCTCAACTTTGTTATTTTCAATTTTTTTAGGGTCCTATGGAAAATATTAAGATCAGTTTGTACAAAGTTCCCTATACCTAAACTTAATATTTTCCGAGATATAATTTTTTTTTACGATAATTTGATAGTAAAGTTGGATTACATAAAAATTAATATCTCTATAACAAACAATGATAGGAGGCTGATTTTTTCGTGTGAGCACAAGAGGATATTGCAGCTACTGCTCATGTAGCAAAATCATAAGAATTTCTTGAAAAAAAGGTTCAAAATTGACGCCATCTGCCGACCACATAAAAAAACAGCAAAAAAATGAATTTTGTTGAAAATACGCGACATTTCAGATCCTAGTGCATTTGTGAATGTAGATCATATGGAGTTATGTGATTCGTAGTTGAGAAATGATTATGGCGCATGTGCACTGTTTCTGTGCATGCGACATATTCTTAATCTCTTATTGTTTTAGCGCGCATGCGTCTGACAATACATGAAGAAAGCTTTGAAGCAGTTTGGACTTTAATTTTCAGTTTTAATGATGATTCTAAAGTGCACATTGAATATGATTGTAAAATTCTGTGGCAAAACACTTTCTCTGTGACATACGACATACTCTGAATATTAGTGTTACTATTCCTGCAATGAATTCTTCAGAGACGGAGACATATGGCCACCACTCTAAGATCAAGATTAATAGCTGTCACTTTGACATGGCAACGTTCACCATTGCATACTTTCTCTGAGGGGGTTAATACAATATTTGTGGGCTGTATATGCGTGTGTGTGGTTGCTTTGTTAAGTCTGTAAGTTTTATATTGTCGAGTTAATACTGCTGCATTAACAGTATTTTATTTTATGTTTAGATTTGTGTATACATTTGTTATTATTTATTATGTTATTATATATGTGTGTATATATGTTTATATTTAGATTTATATTTTATTTTATATTTACAAATGACGTGTTCTACACCCAATAGGGTATTTATGGAACGAATAAAGTATTATTATTATTATTATTATTCCTTATTTTTCTACGGTGCATGTGTCTGAAAATACGTCGAGAAAGGTTTGAACTTTATCTTTAATGCTTAATTATAATTCCAAAGTGCCTCAATGGGTATCGAATTACAGGGAAACACCTCAATTTTTCATTCACTGAAAGTCAGAATGTAGTGATTGGCATATTGGCATACCTTTATATCGAAGAAATGATATGTGGCTAATTGGCATATAAACTTAATTGTCTGTGAACTTATTGCAGATAGACAAATTCTAAAAACTTGTTTTTGTTCACTTTCCAACAGCTTACTCCTTGCTAAGTGGTGTCAGCGCATCACTTCGAAGGAAAGTGAAAATATAGAATATTGTTCTCCAGAATCATCAGAACACAAGCCCATATTTCTCAGTACAACAGTAGCATACTTGTAAGGCTAAATGCCTAAATGCATACTCTTTTTTTTTTAATTTCAACAATACACCACGAGGGCTTACAGCCTAAATACTATCGTACCGTGGGTGTTGACAAGGAGGAAAGAGGCAGCTTGTTAATTCTGGACTTGAAGGTTTGGAGGTTCGAAGGAGAAGGAAAAACATGTGCCGGCAAGGAATTCCACAGCTTGGAAGTCCTCGGGACAAAAGAGCGGGCATAACAAGATGTTCTATGTCTGGTGACCTGGACAGTAAAAGGGTGCATTCGCTCTGTTCCCCTGGTAGATCTGTTGGGGGCAGCAGGTGGGGGAATTATGGAGGAAAGCTCCTCTGAGCAGTGCCCGTGCAGATATCTATAAAAGAGAGAGAGGTCACCAACGGCACGTCGGTGGGCAAGGGATGGCAGCCTTTAGGTGAGGGTGGGGTCACCGATGAGACGTATAGCTCTCTTTTGAATGGAGTCCAGGATAGCGAGTGTAGAAGCGGCAGCGGCACCCCAGATGTGGGAGTAGTATTCGAAATTAGGCCTTATTTGTGAAGTATATAAGGTATAGAGATTAGCTGGTGAAAAGTATTTGCGAGCCCGAAAGAGGAAACCTAATTTCTTAGCAGCCGCTTCTGCAATTCATGTGACATGTTGGTGCCAATTAAGATTTCGATCCACAGAAATGCCAACAAGAGAAAAGGACTCATTACTTTGAATAACTTGGTTGTTCATTGTGATAGGTCTAGGGCTGGTGTATCTCTTGTGAGAAAGAAAGCAAGACTTAGTTTTGGTGGGGTTGAATTGTACAAGATTTCTACTTCCCCAGTCTACAGTCTCACCACAATTATAACCGTAGACCGGTTTCGCTCTAATTAGAGCACGTCAGTACGGCATACTAGTTGCAGCGAAAATACACCTATAAAGTAATACGGCTATGGTAGCCAACCTTCCAACACCAAGTGAGTGGTAAGACACGAAGCACGTGCCGTAACCTAGTTACAGAACCAAGTAGTATGTTGTCACGCCAGCTCCAAATAACACAAAGTGTTAAAAAATAGAGACTGTATATAACCAACTAACAATTTAGTAAATTGTCAGCCCTGGCCCATTTCTACCCTAATATAGGGGCAAAGTATGTAAGGCTAGATGCATTCTCACCACAATTAGAAGAGTAGACCGGTTTCGCTCTAATTAGAGCTCGTCAGTACAGCACACTAATTTCAGCGAAAATACACCTATAAAGTAATACGGCTATGGTAGCCACCCTTCCAACACTAAGCTGTATTACTTTATAGGTGTATTTTCGCTGCAATTAGTGTGCAGTACTGACGAGCTGTAATTAGAGCGAAACCAGTCTATGGTTCTAATTATGGTGAAAATGCATCTAGCTTTGCAAGATCTGGATACTCAAATCAGGATTTTATCAATCTGCTACCCATTCACGGGGAATGCCGCCGGATGTCAGCAAGAACATGTGTATTTGCAGAACGATATCCAGATTTACCTCCACCTTCCCATAAAACTATTGATGCCGTTATTAGAAACTTACAACAACATGGATCATTTACAGCAAAAAAATGTCAGAGCAAAACGTGAAGTTGATAATGAAGAGAATGAGGTGAATGTTTTAGCATTTCTGACTGCATATCCTAATGCATCTATAAGAGAATTAATGCGTCACTTGCGACTCTCATTTTCAACGATTCAAAGAATTTTGAAAAAACATAAATGGAGACCTTGCTGCTACAGCACAGTACATGCCCTGATAAGCACTCATTTGGAAAAAAGAGTCAACTTTTGTGAATGGCTTATAATGCAAAAAGATGAGGATGAGAATTTTTTGAATAATGTCATTTGGGTTGATGAGGCGAAATTCACGAATAACGGAATGTTCAATAGACACAACTGTCACTACTGGGCTTCCGAAAATCCTCATGTAACTTGGCGAAGAGCATTTCAAAATAGGTGGTCCTTTAATGTATTCTGTGCAATAAAAGGTACGTAGACATGAAACTTTTATTTCAAACTATTTTCCAACAGACTAAGTAAGACCCAGTAAGATGTACGGCTTTCTCATTTTCTTAAATTCTGATTCCATATTGTGAAATTTAAGGTAACACAACCAAATCGTTATTATTATGATTTGTTATTATTTCCAGGTGATCGAATTTTATGTGTCCACTTCTATGACGAGAATCTTACTGGGGAACATTATTTAGAAATATTGAAGACCGTCATTCAACCACAATTAGCTGGAATGTCAGACAAGGAGAGGAATCAGACATGGTACCAGCAAGATGGCGCGTCACCGCATAGTACCAGAGCTGTTAGTCATGCACTGGAACGAATGTTTTCTGGCAGGTGGATAACAAATAGAGGTCCTTACGTCTGGCCCCCACGTTCTCCGGACTTTTCACCCATAGCCTACTTCATTTGGGAATTCATAAAGAATGTAGTGTATGGACACCCGGTTACGACTAAGGAAGACATTATCAGACGAATTCGAGCTGTTTTTGCGTTGCTTACATCAAACCAGATGGAGGAGGCCATGCTGAAATAGTTCAGCGAGCAAATAAGTGTTTGGAACAGCAGGGGGATGTCTTAGACCATTTATTATAATATGTATACATATAATTTTCTCATATTTCAGTGTTCAATTGTTTGAATTTTATTTTTAATTTGTTTCGTTGTTCAGTTCAGTTAGTTAGTTAGTTTGTTGACGTAACTGGATCGGCCCAGTGTGTTTTGAGTTATCGGTGTAGTACGTGTTTATATTAATATATATATATATATATATATATATATATATATATATATATATATATATATATATATATATATATATATATATATATATATATATATATATATATATATAGTATTAAGTTTTTCGTGACGGTAATAGAGTTATTTATCAACAAATTGTGGGAAAGCCGTCATAACTATTGGACAATTGATAGTCCCTTTATTAATCTTTTTTTTAAAGGGATAGACATTGATCCAATGCATCTAGCTTTACATACTTTGTTCCTATATTAGGGTAGAAATGGGCCAGGGATGACAATTTACTAAATTGTTAGTTGGTTGTATACAGTCTCTATTTTTCAACACTTTGTGTTATTTGGAGCTGGTGTGACAACATACTACTTGGTTCCGCAACTAGGTGGTGGCACATGCTTCATGTCTTACCACTCACTTAGTGTTGGAAGGCTGGCTACCATAACCATATTACTTTATAGGTGTATTTTCGCTGCAATTAGTATGCCACAGTAACAAGCTCTAATTAGAGCAAAACTGGTCTACGGTTCCAATTGTGGTGAGAATGCATCTAGCCTTACATACTTTGTCCCTATATTAGGGTAGAAATGGGCCAGAGCTGACAATTTACTAAATTGTCAGTTGGTTGTATACAGTCTCAATTTTTTAATACTTTGTGTTATTTGGAGCTGGCATGACAACATACTACTTGGTTCCGCAACTAGGTGGCGGCACGTACTTCGTGTTTTACCACTCACTTAGAGTAGCATACTTGAGTATAACCACATTAACAAATAACTGCTACATGATAATGTGGAGAATAGGACTACCGAATATAGATTTTTTTATTTTGGGATATGATCATAGGCCTATAGCATTTCCGTTATTGGTAGATTCATAAATAACGAACAAATATTGACATATATATTCAAATGCTGTTAAGTTAAGGAAGGCAAATTGAAAGATGACATAAACTGTCATATGTCATTTACCATTCTCTATAAATACTTTCAAATTCAAATTATCCACCATTTGATTCACCAATAGTAGATCTACAAATACAATACATTCACAAGTGCACTAGGATCTGAAATATCGGTTCAATGCACCAGTCGATAGAGGAAATAAGTAGGCACCTAACCACATATCATGTTCATATACCCAAAATGTAAGATTTCTTAGATATTTGCGAATTTGTAATTTTCTTCATGATTATTGAAAAGCGTAGTATTCAAGTAGCCTTTGACTCGCCTTCTACACTGAGCACTGTTGAAAAAACTTATTATGGAATAGATGGTGACAGATTCATATTGTTGATCTCTTATTGTTGATGAAATGGCGAATAATTACACAAACTCAGATATTCTCAATTTATTTACCATTTCTGGGCAATGTAATAAAATAACTAACAGAACATTCCGAATACACTTAGGAAAAAATAAAAATATTAAAAAATTTGTTCAAAATGTTGGTCATTAACTTCTAAACATTTAAGAATTCTTTTATTCACTCCGTGTATTGTAGCTTTCCGGATTTCATTAGGATTTAAATCTTCAAATGCGCTTGCAACTATGATTACCAATTTATCTCTATTGTTGACGAACGTTCGATAAACTTCATTCTTAATACGGCCCCAGAGATAAAAATCGAATGGAGTTAGGTCTGGAGACCTGCCAGGCCAACTCCATAGACCCAAAAGTGCCACCTGTCGTTAAACATTTAACATAATTCATAGCTCACTGTTTCAGTACAATGGGCTGGAGCTCCATCTAATTGGTACCGTCATGATGAAAATTATTGGCAAAGAGGTAAATCGTCTAAAAAATTTGCTACGACGCTTTTCAAACTTTCCAAATATCTTGATCCATTGCCTTTATAAATGTAATAATGCACTTTGTTGTCCATTAACATACAGAACACGTTACAACTGAATGCACTTTGAAAATTTCTGGGTCGCACATGGGGATTTTGATTACTCCAGAAATCAAAATTTTTACGATTGGTGACGCCTTCCTTCAAACATTTTGCCTTGTCTATCCAAATAATTATTTTCAAGAACTCTAGGTCTTCTGTGTTCGTATTAATAACATTTCACAAAAATTTACTCTCCGAGCTGTATCTTCCGGGTTCTTGAACTGCTGTGTATTTGAAGTCATAAAGAAACATAAACTTTCTTCAAAATTAATTGAATTGAACCATAAGACATACCCAAATCTCCGTCAACCGAACGAATAGAAGAATTGGGATATGCATGGAAATATGCCCAAACATTAACTACATTATCTGCATTTGATGTAATGCGCCTAGGTAATGTTCTTTGCGGATGTACTCTGCCATACCTGATGAACATTTCTTGAAATCTTCTAAATTTTTTTGGGGTTCATTGGTGGTAATTAAGGATACGTTTCAATAAATGTTCTGCATGTTCTGTTAATTATTTTATCGCTTGCCCGTAAATGATAAATAAATTGAGAATATCTGAGTTTGTGTAATTAATCGCCATTTCATCAACAATAAGAGATCACAATAATAATAAATTTTAAGCTACATGTATCATCTGTCACATTTATTTCATATTTTGTTTTGTCAACAATGCTCAGTCAGTGTAGAAGCCGAGTCAAAGGTTACTTGAATACTACGTGTTTCAATAATTATGAAGAAAATCACAAATTCAATATCTAAGAAACCTTACATTTTGGGTATAGCAACATTATACATGGCTAGATGCGCATTTATTTACTCTGTCGACTGGTGTACTGAAATCGGTGTAGTGCATTTTGAAAAAATTGGTTTTTTACTGCTTTTATGTGGTCAACAGATGGCGTTAATTTTGTACTTTTTTTCAGGAACTTATGATTTTGCTACATGAGCGGTCGCTACAATACCTTCTCATGCTCACACGAAAAATCAGCCTCCCCATCATTGATCGTTATAGAGATATTGGTTTTTATGTAAACCAACTTTACTATCAAATTTTCGTTTACAAAAAATTATATCCCAGAAAATATTAAGTTTAGGTACAGGGAACCTTGTTGTTCATGGAACAGGAAGCTATGCAGGAGGGCATTCTTATGCGTGAAAATATATTTTTAATATCATTCAATTTATAATAAAATAAAAATTAGTTATAGAAAAAGTCGCTACAACAATTAATGTAATATTTCATGTAGAAGTAGGTCACAGATCTATCATAAACATTGGCATTGAAATAATATTACATATTTATTTAAATAATAAACAAGTTGGAATTGCAGCATACAGTACAAGGAATGCTGACTGATGAGGTTTGCAATTTATGAATTATGTAGACCAAGCAAGGTTATAAGTAGTGTTGTTGATAAACATTAGCGAGACTTTTAATTAAGATTTCATTATGTAAGGATTTTGTCGGTTTTAAATTTAGTTAGTTAAATTAGTTATAAGAATTGTTGAATTTTATTTTATCTATTATAATTTATTACATCGTTACTACGCCCTCGTGGCGCAGGTGGCTAGGTGCCAGCCTGCAAAGCGAGAGGTCCCGGGTTCGATTCCCGGGCGAGCCAAGTTGACTTTGTCTGGAAAATTTGTATAAAATATTAAAAGATGGGAAAGAATGTGCTAATGGCCTGAGATGCCGCAGCCAATAATATTTTTAAAAAAATAAAAAAAAATACATCGTTACTATGTCAAAAATATCCTAGTTCTAAAAGTTATTCCCTAATTATCCTCCGCTCCCTTAACAAATTGTACAAATTGACGTTAACATTTTCTATAGAATTCTGAAAAAAAAATAGGGTCATCCTATTTGAAATAACAAAGTTGAGACCTACTTCTGGTATAACCGGAAATGACGCCATTTAAAAAATATTTTCACTAAATAGATCGTAATCCATCCAAGCCGTATTAAAAATGTTGTATCAATATTTTTCTCCGTTCTCGAGAATTTTCTAATAGGCCATCACTTTAAATCATCCTGTATACGAAAAACATTGTATATACTACATATTATAAATTAAGGTGCAAGAATATGCACACACTTAGTTTAGCAATTAGCTGTAACTATTTCTACCAGGCATATGTACAGGCACTTAAATTAACGCTGTAGGTTTATATATTATGCCATGTATTTTATACTGCATAATATCATGTAAATTTCAGATTAATAAATAGGAAATATACAATTAAAGAGGCGCCTGGTGATCCATGCTTTCATTATATCATAGATGGCATGTAAGTGAGCTCTGTGTGATAGAGGGGGTAGCTACACAAGACATATAATTAGGTTGGTGTGACAGAGACATGTAATTTGTTGGTGCAACAGTCTGGCTAACATTGACATGTGAACTTCACGAGACTCTCTCATGAGTTTTGTGTGTTCTTATTACTATGAGCTGGGAATTTTATTAATTTTATAATTATCTATAATCACATGAAGTTACTGTTTTGCACGTGAATGACATACATAGTGGCTACGGCAGTAATAAAAAGAAGGGTCTTGTTTATAATCCATAAAAAACAATTAAGATAGTGACACCTTGTGCAATTAACAGTTAATGAACATTCTTAATACAGACAAATGTCAAACCCTGTAGCACATTGTCTGTCCTCGTCCAATGCAGCCAGTGAGATTCAGCACCCACACGTTAGACAGTCATGGATATACCTCTCTAATTGTATATCTTTAATGTTTACTTTTAAGTTCATTTATCGTTGTTGCCCTTACTTGGTGAAACTAGTCCATACTACATAGACTTGGAGACTACTACAGTGAAGCCAGAGAAGTAGTCTCCAAGTCTGTATTTACTTTTAAGGCCAACTAAACATATTAAACTTAAGTGTGACATACTTATTATATGCAAACAATGCTCATTGAAAGATGTAGAAAATTACAACGATCTGGCAACGCCGACTTCGGCTGAAACCTCAGCAACAGACCTCACAGAAACAAAAGAGTCTACCTGTAGTCCTTAACGATAAAGGAGCTATTAAATGTTACTCTCATTAACGCAAAGAATGAACATTAATTTAACGATTATTAACGTAGAATTAACATTTGATTTATCGTTTCATTTAACTGTATTATTTATGACAATATATTTTTATTTTAAAGTAACGTAACGGAAATTATTACATTTTGGTGCCGAAACCAGGGAGTAAAGTGCGACCTTTAAATAACGAGATAACGAAGTCGTGTACACAACCGTTAAAAATTAAGTGAAAATGGAAAAAGCTCAGAGATCAGTTTTACGGGCACAATTAACGAGACAAGTTAATATCACGAACGAAAAATTGGAAAACGCACAAGTTGATGTAAAAGACTTAGTGGTTTGTTTATCTAAAGTAAAGACAATTAAATCGGAATTACGCGAAGTAAGTGAAAACGTGATACGGGCTCTCGTTGAAGTAACTGAAAACGAGTTAGAACTAGAATATGAACGCTTGTATGAATATGAAAATAACGCAATTACGGTGATAACGTTAATAGAGTGCCGTATAAATGAAGAAGGAAACCAAAAGCATGTGGTGGTGAATAGTGACAAAAATATCGAAAGAGCAGAATCACCAGCTACCCATGACGATGAGGAACTTCAAGCTATCGAAGAGGAAGCTGAAGAAGAACGAGGACAAGGAAGTAGTTTTTTAAACACAAAAATGTCGGTAAGATTACCTTATTTGCAATTGGAAAAATTTAACGGTGATGTAATCAATTGGCCACAATTTTGGGAACAATATAAAACGGTGATTCACGAAAATAACAGTTTAGACGACCATGCTAAATTTTTGTATCTTAAGTCATTAGTAATCGGGAAAGCTAAATCGACAATAGATGGACTAGTACCTAATAAAGCTTGTTATCGCGATGCTATAGACTTACTTAAAAGCGAGTACGGGAGAAGTGAACAAATCGTGGATAATTACGTTAAACAATTAATGAACCTTAAACCCGTTAAAAATCGTAACGATGTCGCAGCCTTAAGACTTTTGTATACAACGGCAACAACTATAACGCAATCTTTAAATAGTTTAAATATACCGGCAAATGAATACGAAATTATGGTTAAATCTATC
The DNA here is from genome assembly GCA_964006375.1 of Tillus elongatus. Lineage (NCBI taxonomy): Eukaryota > Metazoa > Arthropoda > Insecta > Coleoptera > Cleridae > Tillus > Tillus elongatus. Next base: position 61,748,243 of record OZ023264.1, read on the forward strand.
TTGTTAAAATTAATACCGTACAATATGCGAATTGAATTTAATAAACTAACTAATTCTAATAACGTATCAGATATAGAGAGTGTTGTTTCAAGTGATACACAATTAGTGAACGACAAAGTAAATAAACTCCTAAATTTCATTAAAGCTGAAGTAGAATCAGTAGAGATAGCTCAAAGTATGGATGAAAAAGTTAATGTTAACGTTTCCAAAAACAATCAAAGCAAAAAAGATTGGTTTTCGAAAAAAGACAATAATATCTCGACAGCAGCAGGATTATTAACTAGCGTAAAAGAAGTTTGTTTATTCTGCAATTCCAAAACTCATGAAACAACGGAATGTAACGGCCAGCAAAATATCGAACAACGTAAAAAAGTCCTAAAGGATTCTAACAGATGTTTTCGGTGTACAAAGAAATTTCATAACTCAAAAAATTGTCGTACCGCAAGCGTAAAATGTAGAAAATGTCAGGGAAGGCATGCAACAGCCTTGTGCAACCCTAATTATAATAAAAGCAATAACATACAAGTAAAGCACACTGTGAAAGATAACGTAGTAGAATCGCAGGCTATAAACCAGCTTTTTGCAGGAAATCGAGTCGATAATATTTTGCTGCAAACAGCATGTGCTTTTGTAATGTCTGAAAATAAGCAATTATTTGTGCGAATGATAGTAGATGGAGGTTCACAAATTACGTTTATCAAAGAATCTATTTCAAGACAGCTAAATTTGCCTGTAATCGGAACGCATAGATTATCCGTGGTTCCATTTGGAACTAGTAAACGAACACCTGTTAAAGTATATAACAAGGTCAAACTACTTTTGAAGGGACAGTATTCGCAAGAATTCATAGATATAACGGCAGTAGAAATACCTGAAATTTGTTTCGACATGCTGAAATCACCCAACGTTAACGATCCGAAAATAAAAGGACTATATTTAGCAGATACACAACTGCCAGGATATCAGACTGAAAAGGGTATTAGTATTTTATTAGGCTCTGATCAGTATTGGAAAGTTATAACAGGTGAAATATACCGAATAACAGAAAACATGGTGGCAGTAAACAGTAAACTAGGATGGATAATTCACGGCCAAACGGAAAATATAAGCTATGATGCTCAAATCAATCTGGCAACAGTGCTTCACGTGGAAGTCGAACAACAAGAAAATGAAGACGTAAATAGCATTAAGAAATTCTGGGATTTGCAAGCGATAGGTATAAACTCCCTAGACAAGGAAACTGATGACTTCACCGATATATTTATAAAAAATAATATAGTTTTTAATGGGAATAACTACCAATTTAGTTTACCTTGGAGAAAAGAACAAAAAATAAAAGACTCAAATTATATAGGGGCTATGATACGTGTAAACAACTTAACAAAGGATTTATTGACGAAGCCTGAGAATTTACTGGAATATGATAAAGCTATTAGAGAATATATTATAAACGGGTACGCAGAAAAGGCCCACCCAACTAACGTAGAGGGAAACAACTTGTTTTTTCTACCCCACCGACCTATAATACGTTTAGATAAAAATACAACCCGCTTACGTGTAATTTTCAATGGTAGCACTAAAGGTAAACAAAGAGACGCAGAATATTTAAACGATTTATTATATTCAGGTGAAAATATGATACCGTTATTATTGAGAATACTATTGAACTTTCGCTTAGGTCAAATTGGCTTAATAGCAGATATAGAAAAGGCATTTTTGCAGATATCGTTAAACGAGAAAGACAGAGACAGCCATAGTTTTTTATGGTATGAAAATATAATTGATATAAATGCACCTTTACCGAAATTAGCGAGATATAGAATGACTTGCGTAACGTTTGGAATAACGTGCAGTCCGTTCTTATTGGCAGTAACTTTATGTAAACATTTTACGACAATGAAAGAACGATACCCTGAAACATGTAATATTCTCGAAAGAAGTTTTTATGTTGATGATTTGGTAGTAGGTTTGAACGATATAGAAGCAGCTAAAAAATTATACGCCGAGTCAAAAGAAGTATTGTCCAAGGCAAACATGAACTTGAGAAAATGGAATACCAACAGTAACGAAGTAAAAAATGTATTTTCTGAAAATTGTAAGGAAAGCAAAGTAACGAAAGTCTTAGGTATAATTTGGTACACTGAAACTGACGAGTTATACTTTGACATAAAAAACAGTAAACCAGAAGGTAGCGTAGTTACAAAAAGAGTAATGTTGAGAACTGTAGCAAAAATTTATGATCCATTTAACGTATTAGGACCATTTGTATTGAAAGGAAAACTTTTAATACAAGACATTTGGAAAATGAAGTTATCGTGGGACGACATACCGCCAAATATAATAGTGAAGGATTGGTTAAAGTGGTGTAATGAATTTGATATATTAAAAGACTTTTCGATACCGCGTTGCTGCATAAAAGATACAACAAATGAAAACGTTCAATTACATGTACGCGCAAATGCTTTATTAGAATCAAAAGTTTGGGTACAAGGACCTCAGTTTTTAAAACTTGACGAGCAACAGTGGCCAAAAGATAATGACAACAGTGACAATAAATTAGTTTTAACCACTTATACCGAGAATGACATTACTGAAAATATCGCATTTTGTGAAGTAAAGCCAATACTATCGCTTAATGATTATAGTGACTATGAAAGAGTATTAAGAGTGACCGTTTACGTAAAAAGATTTGTAGACAATTTAAAAACTAAAACACGTAAAAATAATAAAATTATGGTGGAAGAACTATTAAACGCAGAACGGTACTGGATACGTGTAACCCAGCAAAGTGAATATTTTAACGAAATAAAGTGTTTAACAAACGGTAAGCCGCTAGATACTAAATCTAATATAATGTGTTTAAATCCTTTTATGGACGAATGTGGTATTCTACGTGTCAAGGGAAGATTGCAGGAATCAACGTTGGCGTATGACGCCAAACATCCAATTATTCTTCCAAAGAATTCACCCTTAGCAGCCAAATTGGTGTGGAAAGCACATAATGAGATTGCACGTGCAGGAGTCAGCTCTACTTTAGCCAGAGTAAGAAGTAGGTACTGGATAATCAAAGGTAGGCAATTAATTAAGTCATTGATTAAAAAATGTGTTTTGTGCAAAAAACTCAAAGGACCTAATGCTAACGAACAATTTGCTCCATTACCATCATACAGACTATTAAATAATGTAAAACCATTTACAGTGACCGGTGTAGACTTTTTCGGACCGCTGTATATTATTAAAGATGGACTTAGGCAAAAGGTCTATGTAATGTTGTTAACGTGTGCGGTGATACGTGCGGTTCATCTAGAACTTGTTAAAGACTTAACAACTGAAAGTTGTCTTTTAGGTTTGAGAAGATTTTTTGCAAGAAGAGGTATCCCTAAAATGATTTATTCCGACAACGCAAAGACTTTCAAACGTGCGTCCTTAGAAATATCGAGGTTATGTAGCTTTATGAACAGTGATACTATCCAAGACTATGCACAATGTTACCGTATTAAATGGAGATTTATTGTTGAACGTGCTGCATGGTGGGGCGGTTTTTGGGAACGCCTAGTACGTACTGTAAAAAACTGTCTAAAAATAACTATTAATTAAAGAAACTTAATGTGTGATGAACTAGAAACTGTGTTAACGGAAATAGAAAGTGTCGTAAATTCAAGACCCTTAACCTATATCAGTGATGATGTTGAGAACTTGAGTGTTTTAACACCTTCACATTTTTTATTAGGTACCGACTACACGAATTTGAACTTTTCGTGTAACAATCCCGTTGTTAATCGAGATGATGTTTTAAAACAATGGAAAACGAGAATCCAATTAATGACCAAATTTTGGAAGCTTTGGTCATCTGATTATTTGCAACAATTGCGTACGGCACATCACGTCAAGTTTGCCAACGCTAGAAGACTCCAAGAAAACGATGTTGCCATACTTCACGACGACAATTCTCCACGAATTCATTGGAAGTTAGTACGAGTTGTCGAGGTATTTCCAGGAAGAGATGGTCGAGTACGGTCATGCGCAATCCGAACGTCCAATGGAACTATCCTGAAACGTCCTGTGCAGTTACTCTATCCGCTGGAAATCCAGTCTTCGCCCGCGGAGGATGTAGAAAATTACAACGATCTGGCAACGCCGACATCGGCTGAAACCTCAGCAACAGACACAGAAACAAAAGAGTCTACCTGTAGTCCTTAACGATAAAGGAGATATTAAATGTTACTCTCATTAACGCAAAGAATGAACATTAATTTAACGATTATTAACGTAGAATTAACATTTGATTTATCGTTTCATTTAACTGTATTATTTATGACAATATATTTTTATTTTAAAGTAACGTAACGGAAATTATTACAAAAGTAATTAGACAAACAGCTTTTTGTGGTTGAAAATGCAAAGAATTACTACCTGGTGTATTATATAAGGTAACTGTATGATGAACATAAGGTAACTGCACTATCACCATTGAAACAATAGGACCCTCAACGACGTTTACAATGGTGTTAGATATTTGAACTGGTGTTGCGTCTCCATCTGGCATGAACAAATAAGCGCCACTTTTTTCAACCCTAAACTTCATACCGTAGCTGCAAAATAATGACAAACAAATAAATGACCAAAGATTAATATCAATAAACTTATAACTAATATGACTTGGCTCTGGGGAAATGTCATAAGTAAAAAATAACAAAAACACTGAGTAAAAACTTCACAGGAGATAGTTTATTAAGCTCAGACATGGTGAGTGAAGATTATAATCTGTAATCAGCACTCATAAGTACACTTTGGAGAACCCAATTCACCACAACACATTTTTCAGACCTGATGATAATTTCGCTAACAAAGTTAGCGCCATCAGATGGATAAATAAACTGTTTATTAGGAGTTGGTGAATTGTGTTCTCCAAAGTGTACTCAGACATGGTATTTCGGTCTCACGATCATTTTTAGAGAGCACTATGTGTACCTTCATTACCTCTGACCCTTTTTGCTGTACACACATGTTGACTATCGCCGCCAGTTCAGAGCTGATCACCGTCAACCACTAATGGTCCACCCTAAGATGCAACCCATAAGTTTTTTCAAGCAGTGTTGTGTTTTAATTGCCTCCATGGCACATATATGGTATTACAATGTCCGTCCAAATCAGCCTGCCAATCATATGGGGCAAGACATTACAGTCTTCTTCAACTGTACCAAGTTGTCTTCGTCCTTTTATGAGCCAACTACTGATACGTTTTTCCCCCTTCACCTCCTCCAGCTGAACCCCTCCCTTATACTGCCTCTTCAACTGGGATCGATGCCACAGCACCTTCTTTAAACTATCCTTATATGAAAACTATTCTTCTGGTCACTGCAACAGTTGCAATGCTGCTGGGAAATTGAACAAGTATCACGTAGACTACATAATGAGGCTCCCCCATTTTATTTTTGAGCTTCAGAACTACGCCGAAGATTAAGAAACAGCTGTCCTTTGTTTTTACTAACCACCGACGTCCCAATCAAGAAGCACCAAAAGCACAAGTAATGTATGCAATTTGGATGTATGCCGTGCATTATTTTTATTGTCTAATATTGTATTATTTTGTATTAAATTCATTTTAATTGACCCCGCGTCAAATGTTTTGTTTACCACCCAACCTTTAATGCAAATGCAATCATAAAATGTAAGTTAACAAAGCTATTGAGGAGTGCCTTGAATCTAATGGTACACTATGTATATACTAAAGTGTATGCTGAACGTAATATATACTCTAACCCCTACTTAGATTAATAGTACAATAATTAGACATATTTTTATGTTTCAGGTGAAGCAACTTGAGAATCCTTAACCATCATTTCAATAAAGCAATAATGTGTGAATGCTGAAGGATAAAGGTTTTGTCTGTCCTATAAGACCTGCATTATAGCTAGCTAATTACCCTTATAGATACACTAATCCATGAATATACACATACATATTTATGTAAGTCCAACAGACACACAACATACACACACTCACATGATGCGTCATGCTGACAAACCAGCATCATAAATATACTGTGTATCAAATATAGGAAGAGACGTGAGAATATCACTTTCAATGCAAAATAATTTTTGGCGATGGAATTAGGATGAAACGTTATAAATTTTAAGGTAGCTAAAAATAATTTGTTTATATAAATTTTAAGGGATGAATATTTAATAAGTGAATATGTAATGCTTTAAAAAATTGTGAGGCACTCGTATATTTGATCTATTAAAATTGTTTATACTTATTTATGAAAATTGTGTCTATTCTTTACATAATTTTAACCAGTAAACTTTTTGAGATTTAAAAATAAAAGTGATCATTCAAATAAACAAAGGATTAGTTTACCAATTACAAATTTTCTGTGTAATAGCTACCTATTTCTAAATTGAAACACACCTTTTGAGTAGGTTTGTCAGAAACAGTTAGATTCACTCTGATCTGAAAATACCTTCGATACTTGAGTTTATAACTCAACAATCCACCACTCAGTTCGCAAAAGCCACTTCTCACCCAAATGCTCTTCTCTGTAGTGCCACCGACTAGGATGAGTAACTTCTACTTAGGCATAAGCGTCCAAAGCTTATCTTTACCCGATAACACCCCCTCGGCAAAACAGAATGTAAACTTTCAAATCCCAATGTCATTGTGTGAAATCTTTCCGACGGAGGTCTGGACTTAGGTCCGGTACTCCAGGGAGTGGAGTTTAGTAGGCGAGAGTCCCACACACTACAGTGTGTGAATGAGGTGTGCATGCAGCATTCACCACTTCTGTATAATAAAAAAAACTTTCGAGATTTAGATTTTTCATACTGTGATCAAATAAAATAATTCAAAAACAATCAATATTAAAACAAATTAGCCAGCTGGGGATAAACTGCTATTAATAAAAACAGTGTACAATGATAGATTCATATAGATAACAAAAAGGAAATAATAAATGGTGCACAACAACGGAAAATATAGAAAATACAGAATCAGTAAAGGATCTATGGTATGTACAATTTGAAATTTAATTTTTACATTTATTTATAAGAATTAATATAATAATAATAATAAATTACATACATATATATATATATATATATATATATATATATATATATATATATATATATATATATGTATTGATATTTAGCAATATCAAACTAAATTTATTAGCTACGTCACGCAAAGCTCGAAACCAGAAACTTAAAACTAAGTAGTTACAGGTAAAACCAAAATATCACTTATCAATAATTAAAATACTAAAGTTTTTTGACTGATAATTGTCAAAACATTAACACTGCCACTAAATGTCAATAGTAGAAAACCTGGCAGCAAAGTAAGTGTGTATCGAAGGTGGTATCATGCAGAATGCTGATCTCAGTCAAAGCGGTTTGGTGCAAAATACTGTAGTCCAGTTCTGCATCATTTGTCAAATAGGTATATTCGAATATAATCTGCATATTAACAGCATGTCAATCTAAAAAACATATAAAGTTAATAAATGAAAAGAGTTACAAAAAGCAGTCCTCAAAAGATAAACAGTAAAAATGATACTTACAGTTTGCACGAAATGTGTATGTACTCTTTTGTAAATTGTATCCATGCCAATAAATACCAATATTACATGACATTAGCCACATTAAAAACATAAATAACAACACATTATCACCAGACATATTCTTTGTTACTGTTGTTTAGTGCTGGGTAGATAAGATATGAAAGCTGAAAAGGAAATGTTTCACTTGAATTATTGTTGACAATTCTAAATTTATAACCTAAATAATTTGGAAAAATATTAGTAAAGAGTAATTAAGCTACATACCTAAAGGTGTATGTATAGCTTGAGCTTTAAAAGCAAGTTATTTTTAAACCAAAGAATTATGGTCAAAACATTACACTTTTTTTTATGATTTAAAATAAAATGTATTGCAAAAAACACTCTGCATATTCAATAACAAGTGAAATATTAAAACTCCAAAAGACAACAGTGAAGTTGAAAAGACAATCAAGATTTGAATATTTAAAAGTGTTTTTCATGTTAAATTGAAAACATTATTTAGAATAAGTTAGGTTATCCAAATGTCATGTGTAGATTTAGGAACTTTTATATTGTGAATGTAACTAGAGTGCAGGATTTGAATTTGGCAGGTCTCTAAATTAGACATACCTGTAAAAAGAAGAAATAAAATTTTCCTTGCTACACTGGCTGGCAGAGTATATGCAGCTAAGGCCAAGAAATACTGGAACATTGAATGTTGAAAATAATTTCTAAATAGCTTGCTATGAACTTTGATACAGGAAGAGGAAACATGCTTCGAGATTATTTTTCCGAGAATATCCGTTTTCCGCTTTAATAAAGGTGGTTGTTTGAAGAACGCCTAGTAATGAGCGTCATTTTCCCGTCTAGATAAAATACGAATATTTAAGTGAATTTTGTGTTGTGAATAGTACCCATTTATGTCCTAGAAGTAAAATAAGAAATCCATTAGATGTTACAAATAAGAAAATCACAAGAAGAAATGAATATACGGGTAATATAACATCAAAACATTACCTGTAGCATCAACCATTCGGACGCAAGGTATCACAAATTTAATTAGTTATTTTAAATCACAACAAAAGGAAGATTCGTCTAAGTATTAATCTAGACAAACGATCAATCTTTTGTCGAGAAATAAATGTTTTTATGGTAATAGCCGAATTCATATAAATAAACTGAAATCAAAACCAAATTACCATAGTGTTTCAAAAGCGAAATCATATAGGGCGGATAGTGTATCAAATTAGGAATTGAAAGAAAAATGCTTTAGCCATTTTGTTAATATCAAAACAATAACAATCCTGTCACTTAATGAATACAACAATTTGTTAGTAGATTAAACAGTAGAGGATCTCTAAATTAGAACCGACTACTGAAAATGGAGTCAGAAGCAGAGCAGGCGAGGAAAATTTAGCTAATGGCAAGTATATTATATATATATATATATATATATATATATATATATATATATATATATATATATATATATATATATATATATCTGTATCTATTGCTGTTTTAACAGGGCTAAAGAATAGACCACCAACATTACACAGACACATAAGGGCTTAAATAAAACAGGAAACCCACAAATTAAGCATTTATTTATTAACACTTCAATACAAAAATTAACAAAAAATGTACTTATTTTGTGCATGGAAATTGGGTGTAAACTGTATATCAATATATAATCAAATTTAAAAATACGATATATAAGATCAATAAAATCAAACTACACCTATTCTCCTAAATAAAACAAATACATCTAAAAATATACAAGGCTAGTAATAATCAATTTAAATAGCACCCAAACGTGGGGCAATTTAAACTAAGTAAAACTACATACATTAAAATCATAAGGGTTAATACAATACAACCCAACATAAATAAGCATTATCAATTATATATATATATATATATATATATATATATATATATATATATATATATATATATATATATATATATATATATATATATATATATATATATATATATATATATATATAAATTCAACATAAACGTATTTATCTTTAGTATATACCTAGTGCCCATCAAGAATGGATATGAGACTGAAACACTGTGTCTGAGCTAAATAAACTATCTCCTGTAAAGTCCTTACCAAGTTTTTTGTTATTATTAAAAATATAATATTAAAGTACATTCCTAACATTTTCTCTTTTCCTATTTAATATCATATATTCTCTGTCTTACCTGGCAAAATCCAAATGCACAGGAACAGTGTGTGTTCCAACTTTTATTGCTTTCAGTAGTCCTAGTTTATTGAAAGATGCAAGTACTCTTGCATTTTGCAGAGTAAATTCTGCAGAGCTCTGAAATACTTCTATATTAGCAAAACCTTCTGGAGCCTGAACCTCACCATAATAATTATATATCTTCACTGATGAAAATATGGTAGCACTAAAAAAAAATAACGAAGTAATACCATGCAACGAAATAAAAAATAATGAAATAAATTGTCATGGAAGTAGATTGTAGATTGTTTAATAAGTCGTATAGGCCTTTGGCCTCTCAGCGTTGAGACCCTGGGTCTTTTGTGTATGACTATTTATTAATAGTGGCCCAAAATGTTCAAACTTTTCATAGTCTACTATCTTTTTGGGGACACCTCCTATTTCCTGTGGTGTTAGGGTCACCCCTTCAAGGTATCTGAGCCTTTTGCTGAACGGAACCATGCAGTCGCATAGCAAGGCTGCAGTTTTCACTGTCCGCCTTGCCCATCTTAGCAAGGTAATAGATACCTTACTGTGGAGTGTCCTGTAAAGAGTCATGTGATTATTCTCGAGTCGTTCCTGTTCAATCCAAGAAACAGTTCATACTTCTCTGTTGATGTGTGATGAATCGTTTTGACTGATATCTGCTTCCTTGGTTCCTTCGATGCCTTGATACCCACATCAAAGTTACTTTGTTGCTCATAGCCAGTTGCTTCAGCGTTTTTCTGCAGTCCCAGGTCAGTTTAGACTCAGTTTTGAAAGATTTCGGAGTCTTTAGTATACTGCCTAACTGAGAGGATGTTGATCTCTCTGTTTCTGAGTCTTCTTTGTTTGGAAGATGGTGAATGTTTTCCCTAGGGACGATTTTAAAGTTAGGTCCCCTTCTCCCAGTCCTGCTCCCTCCATTTGTTTAGCCCCATCTATATACCATACAGATGAGTTGTTTGTCAGCCTTTTACTGTCTCTGCCGCATCTTTGGCGGTCCCTTATGACCACGTCAAACGCAACTATAAAGTCCAGTTTAGCTGGCATTTGATCTGTTGGTTTGGCGAGTGCCTCCAATGGAATAATTTCCAGGATCTTCAGGCGGCCAACCAAGTCTCCTGGTTTAAATTTGGCAACTTGGAATAGCCTTGAGGCACTTGGTGCAGCTTCCAACTTCACGCATATCTGCAGTGGGGTAATATTCAGCATTGGCTCTATTGCAGCTGTAGGGCATGATGCCATAGCTCCTGTTATTTCAAGACAGATCAGCCTCTGCAATTTTTGCAATTTGCTTTGTATTGAGGCTTCTTCCATTTTTGGCCAGCTAACTATAGTTGCATATGTGACCATGAGTTTATCCACAGTTTGGTATATCCAATATGTCATCCTGGGATTCAGCCTCCATGTTTTTACTACAAATCTACGGTAAGTTCAAAATGCTATTGTGGCCCTCAAAAGAGTTATTTACACGTGTGTATTCCAGTTCAGTTTTTGGTCCAAGAAGCTCATTAGATATTTAACTTCATTGGGAAATTGTATCTGTGTTCCATTCAGAGTGGATATTTACATTTAGTTTCCTTTTGTTTGTGAACGTGAAAAGAACTGTCTTATGACGATTGACATTCAGCCCCTCTGTTTGGATTAGCTGGATATTACAGCATCATGCTTGCTGTTTAGTGGTATGATTATATCATCTGCGTATCATTGCACTATAAATCCTGTTGGGTTCAATGTAGTCATAAGTTTAGCACTGTGTTTCAGTTACTAGTGTTATGTAGATTGAATTTATACACGTCTCACACCTTCTTAATTTTCCTTATGCTGTTAGTTTTACGCTGATTGGGTTTATTTGACTTGTTCCAATAAAATACTCATTTAATTTACTTGCAGAAGATCATTTAGATGCATGTTTTCCTTGTTTGCCTTATCTATGTCAATTCAACCACACATTCCATAGTGCATGTTGTTTGTTGACATTCGCAGTTATGTAACTTTTAATTATATCTTTCTTGTTTTCATCAATGGTTTAACTATATTTATTCTTTAAAAACTGATAAGCTTTCCATGATGTACTGCCATTTCTACACTGGCCACTATACCATGTGTCCACTATCAAAGTCGAACATAGACCTTTAACAGGCATTTCAATTTTAATAATTATATATGTATTGTTACAAAGCACTTCAATAGACGTATGTGCGGTGTTGCCACATCTCCAGAATTTCCCCCAACATCTGGGAATTTTTGCACAATCTGGCAACACCGCCTCCCCACCCCCCTGGGGGTGCCTGGGGTGACCCCCCTCAGGCGAAGTCTCAACCCTCTAGGACCAGAAATAACGAAGTTACCAACTTGTACCCCGTCGGAACGGATAACTGAGGTCTGCACATTCCGAACACCCTGTATATACACCCTGTATACGTAGACAACCCTTACACCCTGTATACGCAGAGAGATCTTATAGTTCGAGAAACACCTCTTGTGTGACATAGGAGTGGTGACCACATTTGGATCACCTGTATATACATCCCCCTGTATACACACGGGACCGATCTGTATTCACAGAACCTTCTAGTAAAAGAAGGTCCTGGAAGGTTCTGGAATGGAATGCTCTAGAAAGGAGGGGAAGGTACGGCGAGTATATAAAAGCGGAAGCAAGCCAGCCCGAGTTAGTTCAGTTCAGTAAGAGAATGTGGTAGTGACTTGAAGCAGTGTAAAGTGTTAAGAGAGTAGTGACTGTAGTACCAGATTAGTGACTTTTGTTGAGAGTAGTAATTGTAAGGCCAGTAAATGAAGTGTTTTGTGAGAGAGACATTCTAGAAATTTTATTGTATCCATATTTAGAGTGTAAATAAAGTTGTTTTGTTAAAATTAAAAGTCTCACTTATCCAGAACCCGGAGAAAACGTAACAATTTGGTGTCAGAAGTGTGGGATAAGTGAGTGAAGAAGTGAACAACTAAGCTAGCTGTAAATGGTAAACACCAGATCGACTGACTACGACGAGATGAAAGAAGACGACGCAAAGAAGACGAACAACGACGACAAGAAGAAGAAAGAAGACGGCGCGAAGAAGAGGAACGACGGCAGCAAGAAGATAAAGAAGACCTCAAGAGGCAACGCGAAGAAGACGAACAACGGCGACAAGAAGATGAAAGAAGACGGCGCGAAGAAGACGAGAGAAGACGACAAGAGGAGGAACAGAGGCGTCTTGAAGATAAAGAAGAACTCAAGAAGCAACGCGAAGAAGACGAAAAACGACGACTAGAAGACAAAGAAGACCTCCGAAGTATGTTTCACAATATGAGAGTCGATGTAAAAGAGGAAATTGAACTGATCAACGAACAAATAGAAAATGTGAACAGTAAAGTAGAAAATGTAACAGAAAATGTAAAGGATTGGAACAAACGATGGGAAGAAGTGGAGGGGTTGAAAGAACAAATGAAGATGATGATGAAAGGCACAGAAGTCAGACATAGAGAACTGACAGAGCAGGTGATGGGCCAGACTGACAGAACTCAACCAAGAGGAGTTACTGGAATGTCCCCAGTTCAAAATCGTCCGGAAGAAGGTATACCAATCGTGCAGCAGCCTCATGGAACCTTGAAGCCGCCGACTTTTGACGGAGAAACATCGTGGCCCATGTACAGGAGGCAGTTTGAGGCGGCAGCTCTCAGCAATGGGTGGAGCGAACAACAGGCAGCAACTGCTCTAATTCTCTCGCTTCGAGGTAAAGCCCTAGAAATCCTCCAGAACATCCCGGAGTCGAAACAGCAAAACTACTTAACAGTGATACAGGCCCTAGACTTGAGATATGGTAACAAGTACATGAGCCAGGTCTACCAGACACAACTAAAGACAAGGGTCCAGAAGCCAAATGAGACTCTGCAAGAGTTCAGTGCCGAAGTGGAGAAACTTGTGCGACTGGCATATCCCCAAGCCCCAGAAGAATTTGTCAACCAGATCACCGTCCAGACCTTCATCGATGGGGTACTTGACAACGAGATGCAACAAGCTTTAAGGCTCGGAAGATTCAAAACACTTACAGACTGCGTTATCTATGGCTTGCAATTTGAAGCAGCGAAGAATGCATCTCAACCTCGCCGCAACAGGCTGCGCGAAGTGAAGGAGATAGAGGACCATGCAGACACGACAGAGGAACTAAGGCGAGAAATCAAGTTGATGAAGGAAGCCATAAGCAAGCTCACTGCAACGGTTGGAGCACGTAAGACGAAAGCAGATTGGTCCCACATAGAATGCTACAAGTGTGGTAGGAAAGGGCACATAAGTAGGCAGTGCTCACAAACCCAACAGGTGGCATGCAGAAGACAAGAATACACCAACAGGGAGCGCCATCAGGGAAAACGACCTGACGCCAGTGTAGGTGGGCGACACGTGGCATGCGAGACCCAAGGCCTCAAGGTCAGGGTCTCCACTATCCGACGCTACCGCGAGAGCCTCGTTATACCTGGCAGTATAGACGGAAGACAATGCAGTTTCACCATCGATACTGGTGCTACTAGATCCGTTGTACGTCCAGACATGTTGCCAAACAGGTCGGCACTCACGACCAACAAACAGCCTGTGTTGGAGACGGCAAAAGGAGATAGGATACCTGTGCATGGAGAGGCCACTGTTTTCATTAGGCTGGGCAGTACTGAGCTACAGGTAAGGGCTGTCGTCGCAGAAATCGTCGACGAATTTATTCTGGGCCTGGATTTAATGGAAGATTTCGATGTCCTGTCAGTAGACTTCCAGAATAAGATCTTGAAAATCGGTAACGAAGAGTTGTATTTATCTCCAACAGCAGGCGAAGCTAATCCCAGGGTGAGACTTATTGTCGACGAGGATACACGGATTCCTGGTAACAGTGAGAAGATTGTCAGAGCCAGACTAGAGAAGAAACTTGATGGTATGTCTGCTCTCATAGCGGAGCCCCTAAAAGATAGACATGATGGTGCCCTCGTCGCACGATGCTTAGTAGACCCGAAGAGGACAATACCCATAAGAGTGGCTAACGTGCAAACTAACAGGGTCACATTGAAGAAAGGTGAGGTTATCGCCATTTGCGAGCCCATTGACCGAGTGACGTTGTCAAGAAAGGTGACACCCACGGCATTAGACAGAAGACTGCCAGTAGAAATGGTAGAGCGGTTCAAGAATTCTTGGGGCCAATTGAACGACATGGAGATGGAAATGGCCCTGAAGTTCGTATTGGAGGAGGCCGATATTTTCGCTCAAGATAAAATCACAGGTCGTACGAGTCTAGTGCAACACAGAATTAATACTGGCGACGCAAGACCAATTAGACAGCCGCCGAGAAGACTGCCTTTTGCCAAGCAATCAGAAATCAAGGCGATGGTTAACGAAATGCTGGAAGATGGTGTGATCGAGGAGTCTAATAGTCCTTGGTCGTCCCCAGTAGTTTTGGTCACCAAGAAAGACGGCACTATGAGATTTTGCGTGGACTATAGGAAGCTGAATGATGTCACCAAGAAAGACAGTTATCCCCTGCCCCGGATCGACGACACTTTGAACACTTTGGCCGGATCAAAGTGGTTCTCTACATTAGACCTGAAAAGTGGCTACTGGCAAGTAGAACTCCATAAAGACGATAAGGAGAAGACTGCTTTTTCAACCGGGAATGGGTTGTACCAATTCAAGGTCATGCCATTCGGCTTATGTAATGCTCCTGCCACCTTCGAGCGACTAATGGAGTTAGTGCTGAGAGGACTTACATGGGAAACATGCCTGGTGTATCTCGACGATGTCATGGTGATTGGAAGGACTTTCGATGAACACCTGTCGAATCTGAAGCAGGTTTTCTCCAGGCTGAGAGGTGCCAATCTGCAACTCAATCCCAAGAAATGCGTCCTCTTCCAGAAGAAAGTGAATTTCCTCGGACATGTCGTTTCTGAGAAAGGGATAGAAACTGATCCAGAGAAAATAAAGGCAGTAAGAGACTGGCCTGTGCCGAAGAACAAACATGAGGTCAGAAGTTTTCTGGGACTTTGCAGCTACTACCGACGCTTTGTGAAGTACTTCAGCAGCATTGCGAAACCTCTGCATAGCCTGACTGAAAATAAGGTTGAGTTCATCTGGTCACCAGATTGCCAAGAGTCTTTTAGAGAACTCAAACATCGTCTTCTCACTGCTCCTATACTGGCTTATCCTCAGGACGAAGGACTGTTCATACTGGACACTGATGCTTCCCAGTATGGCATTGGGGCAGTACTATCGCAGCTCCAAGCCGGAGAAGAAGTTGTGATAGGCTACTTCAGCAAAACGTTCGGAAAAGCAGAAAAAAATTACTGTGTAACCCGGAAAGAACTGCTGGCAGTTGTAAGATCCATCGAACATTTCCACAGCTTCCTGTACGGAAGAACATTCCGCGTGAGGTCAGATCACTCTGCTCTGCAATGGCTTCTGAACTTTAGAAATCCTGAAGGACAGATAGCACGATGGATAGAGAAACTGCAGAGCTACGACTTCCGGATTGAACATCGAAGAGGAAGAAGTCACGCCAATGCAGACAGCCTGTCGAGAAGACCATGTTCAGTGCATGAATGTAAATTTTGCGAGCGACAAGAGAACAAAGAGATCGACAAAGTAACTCATCAGATCAAACAACTGGTGGCAGGACAGAAGAATAACACCGATCTAGACGTAAATCTTGAATACATCAGAGACGCACAGAAGACAGATCCAGACTTGAAAAATATTAGAGAATGGCTACAAAAGGGGAAAAGACCTGAGTGGCACGATGTGTCCCGGTTTGGGGCGGAGGTTAAAGGATACTGGCTACAATGGGACTCATTGTGTCTAAAGAATGACATGATCACTCGAAAATGGGAAACTGCCGATGGTAGAGACTGTATATACCAGACCGTTGTGCCAAGTGAGTGCATAAGCAGTGTTCTTCAAGAGTTACACAATAGTAGAAGTGGAGGCCACTTTGGGGTCAACAGGACTCTTGCCAGAGTGAGAGACCGCTTCTATTGGATAAACTGCCGAAGAAGCGTGGAAGAATGGTGCAAAAGGTGTGACCAATGTGCTTCAAAGAAAGGACCAAAGACCCGATCCAGAGGAAAAATGATGCAGTACATCTCAGGTACACCGTGGGAGAGAGTTGCCGTAGACATCGCAGGACCTTTTCCCATCACAGAGTCTGGGAACAGATACATAATGGTGGCGATGGACTACTTCTCGAAATGGCCTGAAGTTGCGCCGATCCCCAACCAAGAGGCAACGACCGTAGCAGAAGCCCTGATGGAAAATGTCATATCACGGCATGGCGTACCCTTGGAGATTCACACCGACCAGGGCCGGAATTTCGAATCAGAGGTCTGGAAGAGCCTAATGGACTTGCTAGGCATAAAGAAAACGAGAACAACGCCACTCCACCCTCAATCAGACGGCATGGTAGAACGGCATAACAGGACCATCAATCAGTATCTTGCTATGTTTGTCGACGAGAATCAAAGAACCTGGGACAAGTTGATACCTCTGTTCCTCCTAGCTTACAGAAGCTCTCAGCATGAATCTACCGGCTACACTCCATCCATGATGTTGACCGGCAGAGAGATGCGGTTACCAATCGACATGACGAGACCACCACCGAACGAGGACATAGCGGACCTAGCTACGTTACCTGAGTATGTCGCCGACCTAGAAGGAAAACTGCGCACTATACACAGATGTGTCAGAGATAGGCTCCTCTTAAGCAGTGACCGGATGAAGATGCGCTTGGATCGCAGAGCAACACCCCATACATTCAAGGAAGGTGATGCAGTGTGGCTGTACCAACCAACAAGGAGAAAGGGCCTCAGTCCCAAACTTCAGAAACCATGGGAAGGGCCATACTTGGTGACTAAGAAAATTAACGACCTAGTCTACAGAATCCAGCTGTCTCCAAGAACTAAACCCAAAGTTGTTCACATAGAGAGGTTGAGTCCCTATCGGGGCAACGAACCCCCAAGTTGGCGGCCGGTAAATACTGTTCGGGACGAACAGTCTTAAGGAGGGGGGCAGTGTTACAAAGCACTTCAATAGACGTAGGTGCGGTGTTGCCACATCTCCAGAATTTCCCCCAACATCTGGGAATTTTTGCACAATCTGGCAACACCGCCTCCCCACCCCCCCTGGGGGTGCCTGGGGTGACCCCCCTCAGGCGAAGTCTCAACCCTCTAGGACCAGAAATAACGAAGTTACCAACTTGTACCCCGTCGGAACGGATAACTGAGGTCTGCACATTCCGAACACCCTGTATATACACCCTGTATACGTAGACAACCCTTACACCCTGTATACGCAGAGAGATCTTATAGTTCGAGAAACACCTCTTGTGTGACATAGGAGTGGTGACCACATTTGGATCACCTGTATATACATCCCCCTGTATACACACGGGACCGATCTGTATTCACAGAACCTTCTAGTAAAAGAAGGTCCTGGAAGGTTCTGGAATGGAATGCTCTAGAAAGGAGGGGAAGGTACGGCGAGTATATAAAAGCGGAAGCAAGCCAGCCCGAGTTAGTTCAGTTCAGTAAGAGAATGTGGTAGTGACTTGAAGCAGTGTAAAGTGTTAAGAGAGTAGTGACTGTAGTACCAGATTAGTGACTTTTGTTGAGAGTAGTAATTGTAAGGCCAGTAAATGAAGTGTTTTGTGAGAGAGACATTCTAGAAATTTTATTGTATCCATATTTAGAGTGTAAATAAAGTTGTTTTGTTAAAATTAAAAGTCTCACTTATCCAGAACCCGGAGAAAACGTAACAGTATCAATAGGGCGCAGGAAACGATCTTTGTTTGTCCTAGGCGTACTCGAGAACTTTATGGTGGCATGATCTTTTATGCAACGGTTTTATTAAACAATAAATAAAAATATTAACACAAACATCATTAATAATAGATAAATACAAAACCAGAAGCAACTAAAGATAAACCAGAGTAAATATTCAAATAACCCCCCGTTTTGAGCAAATCAATAATCCCAATCTAGTATAAAGTAAGTTCCTCAGGTTTGCCAACTGCCTGCCATTAATTAGGAAACACTCAGCAATTATAGCTTCTCTCAAAAAATAGCTAGTGCGTTATGTATATTTTGTTTTTTAGGTGACCCCAAAAAAATAATTACAATTGGCTAAATGAGGAGATCTTGGTGGCCAATCTATGTCACCACCTCTACCAATCCAATGATTTGGAAATCAACAATTTAAAAAAGTTCTTACAGCTGTGGGGCTATTATGGATGATACTTGTACTACTTGAGTATCTTCAACACCTTTTGAAGGTAATCAATGTGGATTACACAGTGTACATTCCAAAAAATAGTCGCCATGACTTTATTGGCTGACAAACCCACCTTGGCCTTCTTCGGCGCCGATTCGCACGGAGAAACCCACTGTTTTGACTGCTGCTTGGTCTTTGGTGTGTTGTGGTGAATCCATGTTTCGTCCACGGTTACGAAACGGCGCAAAAACTCGTCCCTATTACGGTGAACAACGCCAGACACTCCTTCGAAGTTGTCACACGATTGCTTTTGTGATCGATTGTGAGCCAACGCGGCACCCATCTTGCGGATAGCTTTCTCATACCCAAGTGATCATACAAAATCAAAACCACCGAGCCATGTGATATGCCTATCGCTTCCACAATCTCCCGCAGTTTCAATCTCCGATCGGGCGACACCATATTGTGAATTTTTTCAATTGTTTCGGGTGTAGCAACCTCAACTTGGCATCCAGAACGTTCGGCGTCATTTGTGCTTGTACTGCCGCAACGAAATTCAGTAAACCACTTTTTTACCATGGAAATTGATGGTGCAGAGCCCCGCAGTATTTACCAAGCTTAGCCTTGGTTTAAGTGATGTTTTTTTCCGCAAAAAATAATGTTTGATGAACACACGAAATTCACTTTTTTCCATTTTCGTTATAACTCAAGAGGTTATCTGCTTTCAATGGCTATCTAACACAAACTAAATGACGGAGCTTGTTCAAAATTTGACAGGAGTCAACTGACAGATGCTTGTTGACAGGAACAGTGTTGCCCTACCTGTGAAGAGGCGAAAAATTCAAAAAGTCACTGACTTATTGACCCGCCCTCGTATTTTGCCAATTATGTAGCTTCTTCAGATATAAAAGTAAAATATCAGACAAATCACAAAAAGTCAGAAGAAATCTATATTGACAATGATATTGGTATACCGCAGCCATGGAAGAAGACAACACATACACATGATATTGATAATTATTTTTACAAATCTGACACATCTTATACCTTCAAAGAACTCTAGTAGCCTTGTTCCTTATTAAATGAAATAATTTTGAAAGTGAATGTGCAAATTATGTTTCCACTTTTGCTTAATTTTAGTGATCATTGATCATGTACAAATTAAAATAAATGCGGAATTTAAAAAAAAAGTTTAAATATAAAGATATTTTACCTGGGAATTTCATTTTCTAACAATGCATTTATGGTATAGCTTATCAAGCCCAATGCTGGCACATTTGCAATAAAAGTTAACTGATATTTTGTTTGTGACATTGATGAACTGTATTCAAATATTGGAGCTACTTGACACTCAATTTTTCTACCCTGGTAATCTAAAACCTGTAAAGTACAAAATACAGTAAATTAACATATACATTTAGGAAATCACACATATTTAATAAATTTTTATCAATCACAAAGAGCAACAAAATTTTTTTTATATATATTTGATTTTATATGATTTATTTACTTTTTATCATAAATCGTACAACATGTCTACACAATAAGCCTGAGGCTTGTGCTGTATATTAACATAATTTAATAAAATTCTACCAAAAACTGCTTGAAAACTCCATCGAAATGTAGTATACTTCTAATTTTGGCATACCAAATTTGTTTGGCTTCTACTTATTCCATCTAATGAACCGGCCTTTGCCTTCACTCTGTATTGATTTTAATCCTTTCACAATGCCTTCCAAACTAAAATTATTTTTTTATAGCCGATATTTTCGTCTAAATTGTTAATTTTGAATTTAACTGTATATATATATATATATATATATATATATATATATATATATATATATATATATATATATATATATATATATATATATATATATATATATATATATTCCTAATGTTGTAGAATTTACTAAGTGAAGATTGGAACCTGTGAGGAGCACTGATAAGTACACTTGGAGAACACAAATCACCACAACACATCAACACATCTTTTTCAAGATCTGACGATCGTTTCACTTGCCCGGTAAAGTTATAAAGGAAGTCCAAAAACCTCGTCCGGCAATAAAAATACAATACACAGAAAATTTGCCTGCAATTTAGTCTCCCTCTCGGTATCTGTCTATACCTAAAACTCAATATATAAGGTGATATTTTGTAGTAAGCAGTTTAGAATTTTTCATCCTCTAATGACGTTAACCTTATTAGTGAAACGATCATCACATCTTTAAAAAGATGTGTTGTGGTGATTTGGGTTCTCCAAGTGTACTTATCAGTGCTCATCACAGGTTGCAATCTTCACTTAGTGAATTATAGCTCACAGGTCCACGTAACTAAATCTTTATCGAAAGCTGAGTACTAAAATTAGATTATTAAGTGCAGATATCGCCTTTCTAAAATCTTGCAAACAGAAACCCGTCTTTCCTAATTTCATTAGTTTCAATACTAAAATTTCTATTAACACAAAAGTAGGTCAAAAAGTTAAAAATTTTGCTAAACAAAAATGGTTGGATTTATGAATGCAATATCTGTACTCAAAACATAGTATGCTAGAAATACAGGCATATAGTTTGTTTAAAAAGTTAACTTTTAAGTCGGGTAACTGTGCATGATATGATGACTGGTGCAATTTTCAGGGGAAACATGTTTGTAGTCATTAACGTAAAGTTAATTCAGAAAGTCAATATACAGAATAAAAAATTAAAGAAACTTGTAAAGTATCAGATTAAAAACGAAAAACCAGTTACTCGGAAAATTGACCTCGTAGAAAATCTTTCTTCACAGTCGTTTAACAAAAATGAGATTGATCTCTTAAACAAGGGGTTAGTATTCCTTTTGCAGTCACAAACAGACGAACTTTTAGAGGTCATTGCTAGTATTGAAACGGGAATTAGAAGATTACCTGAATCTTCAAAAAACCTTATTCGGGAAGCATGTAAAGATAAAACCTCAAATAATTTTGAAGAAAATAAGTCCACTAAAGTCAAAAATTCTAATCAAATGAAAATAGTTAAACGATTGTGAGAGAAGGATTGTTTGTATGTTAAAGCAGATAAAAGCAACAAGGTTGTGATCTTGGACAAAAAGGATTATAAAGAGAGAGTGAGTAATACAACAGAGACAGGACCATATAGAAAACTAAATTAACGAGGTGAAAAATAGTTTAAAGAGTTGTCACAACCTTATAACAAAGGACTTAGGAAGACGTTTAGTGGTTGCATATCCAAAAGCCCCAAAAAATATAGTCTTCCAAAAAAATTCATAGACCGGGAAAATTAATGAGAGCTATTATTTCGGCTATAGATTCTCAGACATATAATCTAGTGAAGTGGCTGTCAAATGAGTTTAAAAGCATGCCTGTTAAATAAAAAACTCCGGACGCAGCAAGTGCGTTATGGTAGTGAATTTTCATAGAAATGATCTGGCACAAAATATTTTATTATAATTTTTTTTCTTGTAACATGGAAATCTAAATTTTGGTGTATAGTTTACTTTTTATATCGTAAACCTACCTACCAAATTTGATTATCATAGATTTTTTATTTAAGATAAAAAATTTTTTCAAATGAAAACTCAAAATTTTTTCGGAAAACCTCGTCCGATTTTTCTGATTAACGAACTTGTCAAAGCCATTTACAAAAGGAAGGTACATGCCAAATTATATCAAAATCTGCCCATTATTCTTTGAGATAAAAATTTTTTTCAAATGAAGTCAAAATTTTCCCGGAAAACCTCGTCCGATTTTCCTGACTAACAAACTTGTCAAAGCCATTTACAAAAGGAAGGTACATGCCAAATTTTATTAAAATCGGCTTATTACTTTTTGAGAAAAGAATTTTTTTCGAATGAAAACTCAAAATTTTCCCGGAAAACCTCATCCGATTTTCCTGACTAACGAACTTGTCAAAGCCATTTACAAAAGGAAGGTACATGCCAAATTTTATTAAAATCGGCTTATTACTTTTTGAGATAAGAATTTTTTTCGAATGAAAACTCAAAATTTTCCCGGAAAACCTCATCCGATTTTCCTGACTAACGAACTTATCCAATCCATTTACAAAAGAAAGGTACGTGCCAAATTTTATCAAAATCGGCCTATTATTTTTTGAGTTATCGGTGTGATACATATATATATATATATATATATATATATATATATATATATATATATATATATATATATATATATATATATATATATATATATATATATATATATATATATATATATATATATATATATATATATATATATATATATATATATATATATATATATATATATATATATATATATATATATATATATAAACATATAAAAATTGAAACTGACCCCGGATATGGGTTCTAGGGGTCCTAGATCGCGCTCATTTGCAAAAAATTTTTCTAAATTCACAAATCGGGATCTCCCCATTAGTGATTTTTTTCTACGAAAATTCACTAAAAAGTCATTCAGTGTCAAATTCACTTCAATTAATGAAGTTGGAGATGTGAAATTGGTTGAAGGCGAGGTTTTGATATCATTTGATATAGCGTCTTTATTTCCTAGCGTGCCCACGAAACAAAGCTAACGTATTTAGAACAGTTGTTGAAATTGAAGAGGTTTGCAAAGAATATTTAAGTTTAACAAACATTTGTATGAATTTAACAATGAGTTTTTTGGATAAACTGAAGGCACGGCAATGGGCAACCCACTCTCCCCATTCATTACAGACCTTTTCATGAGTAGATTTTAGGCGGATTTAGTAAATGAAAGTAAGTATTTTCCTAGAGTATGCTTTCGTTATGTGGATGATATTTTTGCAGTGTTTAACACAAATAAATGCAAAGTAGATGATTTTATTAAAAGACTGAACTGTCAATTTGATTCAATAAAAGACACCCACGAATTAGAGCTTAACAGTAAACTTCCTTTTTTAGATGTACTACTTATTAAAAATAATGACTCACTTGAATTCGATGTCCACAGGAAGGAAACTACCACTCTAAGTTACATTCCAAATGACTCACATCATAAGTTTGCACAAAAAACGGCCGTTTTAAATTTCTTAGTAAATAGATAAATAAAATATCCCTTCAGTAAAAGTAGATATAGTATAGAATTAGAGTACAAACGTGGCTAAATATAACGGATATTCGGATTGCTTACTGGAAAAATTTATTCATAGACACAGAACAAAGAAAATGTGAGCGGAATGCACGACATTCAGAAAAGATAAAATAGAAAAAAAATTATTTGTCCACTTTTTAAACCACATATCACAAGGGGTCTCGAGAGCATATTTAAGCGAGCCGATTTGCAGCTAACTTTTTCGACAAAAAATAGTTTAAGAAATTTGTTAGGTAATACGAAAAGTAAAGCTCAAGCCACTGAAATATCGGGTATCTATGAGATAGATTGTACAAATTGTAATCTTAATTAGGTTGGGCAGATTAAAAGAACCATTGAAACCAAATTCAAGGAGCATCTGCCACAGCTGAGAAACAGTAGTGCAGACAAGTCATGCGTGGCACAAGATATTTGGAATAATAATCACCACATAGATAAAGGAAAACTGAAACTTATCAAAAATGTTAGACAGCCAGCGAAGCTAGATGCGTACGAAAGTATTTATATTTCTAAGGCAATAAAAAACAAAAGTGCCTTAAACTGAGCGCCGCCACTGATTTATAGTCCTTTGTTGGCCCTCTGTCTCTGATACAGATTAAATATTCCGAAGCTTGCCAGGTAAAGTTATACAGGAAGTTCAAAGGCCTCGTCTGGCAATAAAAATACAATACACAGAAAATCTGCCTGCGATTTAGTCTTCCTGTCAATATCAGTCTCTACCTAAAACTCAATATATAAAGTGATGTTCAGTAGTAAAAAGGTTAGAATTTTCCAACCTCTGATGACGCTAACCTTGTTAGTGAAACGATCGTCATGTCCTTAAAAAGATGTGTTGTGGTGATTTGGGTTCTACAAGTGTACTTAATAGTTACAGAATAAACAACAAATAAACCAACGTAAGGAATACAAGAAAAGGACAGGGTGATCCATATATATAGTTTTTAGTTTAGAAAATCGCAGATACAAAGTTGTAGGGAAGTTTTTATTAGGTTCAGTCCACTTTTCAGAAAGACAATTGAACATCACGTTTTTACGATACAAACATCCTTTTTTAATAGAACAGCTGTGTATTATTGGTATTTTGTAATCTGCTATTTGCTCTGATTGTGGAAATCTATAAAGTATTGTGCAAATTAATGTGAACACAGGCAGATTTACATTAAATAATGTTTACAGCTTCCAATGTTGGTACACAACTAGTTTATTATCCACTGTTGATAAAGAAGTGTTGTCTGCTTAAAAATTAATTTTGTTTTCTTATGGTTTCTGACATATTGACTTTTTCTATTGCAGAATTTACGACTTGTTTGATCTGTATGTTCCCATGACTGCTCCAAGAGCATGTAGTAGGTATCCCCCGTGGTTCTCTAAAGAAATTAAGGTTAGTATTAAATATAAATATTCATTATGGTGTAAGTTTAAGAATTTTTAAACTGATTCTTAGATCTGGAACATTCCCCGCGATTTGGAAGCTGTCACGTGTTCTCCCTGTCTTCCAGGTGGGGCATAGTGGTGATCCATCAAACTATCGACCAATAGTCATACTATGTGTCTTCTGTAAGATTTTCGAGGCCTGCCTTTTTTGGCGAATACTGTTTCACATCAAAAACAGACTCTCTATTTCTCAGCATGGCTTCATTCCAGGGAGATTGACTGTAACGAATTTAGTTGATGTTACACAGTCCATTGTGTCCGCCCTCGACCGCTCTTCACAGGTTGATGTTGTGTCTACTGATCTATCTAAGGCCTTTGATTGTCTAGATCATTCAATTCTAATTGACAGGATGAGGGCTATCGGATTCTCCGAGGGCTTGCTTGGCTTGTTCAGGTCTTACCTGGATGGAAGAAGGCAATTTATTGAGGTTGGGGGCTTCAGGTCTGACACCTATCACATAACTTCGGAAGTACTGCAGGGCTCCATACTCGGTCCATTACTGTTTAATATATTTATTGACCCAGTTAAACATGTTTTGCATGTTCCTTTTTTAATGTATGCAGATGATATTAAGATTTTTGCAAATATTTCGAGCGTTGATGACTGTTTGCAGCTCCAGAGCTGTCTTCAGATCCTTGATGAATGATATTGTCGAAGTGGTCTTTCTGTGAATGTTTACAAGTGTTGTGTGATGTCCTTTACTCGAAATAAGCACGCAATGACTTTCGGGTACAATATAAGAGGGCTTCCACTTAATCGCCCCGAGACAGTCAGGGACCTTGAAATTGTTTTTGATGGTACTCTATCTTTTAAACCACACTATGAGCAGACTGTCAGTTCTGCCTACAAAACTCTTGGATAAGAAACAGCAAAAATTTCTCACAGGCTAACACCCTCCTCCTGCTCTTTCGTTGTTTGGTTAGGTCCAGACTTGAATATGACTCAGTTGTGTGGGCTCCTACTTATGAGATACATGTGGCAAGCCTAGAATCAGTGCAAAGGAAATTTCTAAAATTTCTTAGCTTTCATGAGGATGGTCGATATCCTTCTATTAGTTTCGCTCAGGAGGGTTTACTTCTTCGCTTTGGTCTGCAGAGTCTGTTGATGCGCAGGCAGTGTAGTTTCGTTGCATTTTTATACAAACTGGTTAATTATGTGTTCGATTGCCCTAATCTGCTTCAGCAACTTAATTTCAATGTGCCTCGTATTGCAGCACGTTTTCCAGGCACATTCTATCTCCCGACTGCTCGTACGCGATTGCTGCGAGCGTCTTCAATTTACCAGATGTGCAATGATTACTCTGTATTGCAAGATAGCCTAGATATATTCTCATGTAATATATCAGAGATAAAAATGTTTTCCAAACCGATTCAATTTGTAACTCTCTTTTGTATAGTTTGTATGATTATTGTTTGTTATTATGTTTTGTGTATCGGCCCATCCTTAGTTTGGCTTTAAGCTGTTGGATGGTGTATAAATAAATAAATAAATAAATAAATATTCAAGATGATTTACTAAAGAAAAGACTCTAGAATCTTCTGTTAAATTCTTAAAATTCTACACATGTAATAATGTTGTTTGATTCAAGAATCACTAAACTTACCTCAACATTAGGCGTCGATACATAAAGAGTCACAACTTCATGCCTAGTAAACGTAAGCGAATTGTAGATAACTACTCGTTTGGTTCTCAGTTCTGGTCCAATTGTGATAGGATAATGTTCAGCAAGACTGTCATGGTTATGCCTAATATCATCTATATTATAGTAAAATATTTCCTTATTTGTAAGATCCACATTATCCGGTGAAAGAAGTTGTTGGGTACACATTTGTATCACCCTCTGACAATCATTAATTGCTGACAACATTCTGAAAATTAAAATCAAATATAAAATTACCTGCTGGAAAACTATTTGATAGTATTAACAAATCTTATTATAAGATACTATTTTTATGATAAGAATGGAATTGTGTCATCTTTAGTAATTAAGGGTATGCAACACACAAATCTAATTTCTCCAAGCAGATTTATGTATTATATTACAACAGAAGTAAAAATTTTACTCCTATAAGCTGTCAACCTTCACAATGTTATATGCATCATAATTATTATGTGTGTGTGTTTTGTTCCTTTAACGTCGGCTTATTTCAGCGACTATGGCCAATCACCGACGCAAGAGAGCAGTTTCACCTCATTATCCTGGAAATTTTGCCGAACCCCTGCGTTTATGTAAGGAGGGTAACCATCTTTAACGTGCCCAACATCGCATGAACATAGGAACGACGGATTTACGCCCCCTCCGAAGGGTGGAACGTTCAGACATTCAACTTGGCTGAAATACAATGGCAGAACCTCGGTTGATGTTAATGTTACAGTTTGTACTGAAAAAGTGAAAGGAGTACCCTGGGAACGAACCCAGTACTCTTCGGTTCAGAGGCACACTTTCTTACCCCTGAACCACCGAGGTTCTATCATAATTATTAAACTTAATAAAATTGGTATGCTGACTGACGTGAATTGATAGTTGTTCGTTTATTTGTGATCTATGTATCATTAAACATTTAAAGCAGTTCTTTTGTTGCATAAACTATTACAATGCCCAGGCTTTTAGCAAGTTCTGCTCAAGAAATAGTAGCGTTACTAATAACCTATTTTTAATATGAATGTGGGAAGGATAGCCTTTCCTACCTCTTAGTGATGTATGCGCATAAGTAGCATTAATTTATCATGGATTGTATCCAAAGTTATGAGACCTTGTATATATATATATATATATATATATATATATATATATATATATATATATATATATATATATATATATATATATATATATATATAAGGAGAAGGGTTACGGGCAAAGCCGCAAGGAGACAACCGCATACACGTGTTTCAAGCTTATTAGCCATCATCAGTACCGTATAGCCAGATGAAGATGGGAACACTCTGGATGAAGATGAAAAATACACGGAGTCACAACAGGCAACCAGTGCACAATTGCAGCAATATTTGGAAGACCCTCAATCCGAGGGAAACAACCAAAATAGCCACGTGTATTTTTGCATATTCATCCAGAGTGTTCCCATCTTCATCTGGCTATACTGTAGTGATGATGGCTAATAAGCTTGAAACACGTGTATGCGGTTGTCTCCTGGCGGCTTTGCCCTTCTCATTGTATAGTACAGAAATGCCGTGTTATAAATCCTGTTATAGTTAATATATATATATATATATATATATATATATATATATATATATATATATATATATATATATATATATATATATATATATATATATATATATATATATATATTGTATGGTTATTTAAAATATACAGTATAATTGAGCTTTAAAATATGTATAGATAAATTTTAACATACAATTATCCAATTAAAACCCAAAACAGAGACTTTTAAAAATGATATAAGAAAAGGGAATTATAAAACCTGAATAAATATTAAATAATTTAATTAAAAATGAACTTACGTAACACATGCATGTCAAGCAAGAACCGCTAAATAAGTACAAAGTGATAAGGTTGGGAAAAGGAGTAGAAATATTGAAAACAAGTAGAAAAATTATTCACCAAATGTTAAAGAATTAAAATATGTACACGGTCCACAATAAACAGACCATTTCTCACTTACTGATAAATAATTCTCAGAAGTTTTATATAAAAAAGATAGATGGAAAAATTCTCCACATCTTAGGCATAAAAGGGGCTTAAAACATCCATGTATAATTAAAGAAGGTGTCAAAGAAATCGCCGAATAGAATTAAAAAAGCAGATAGGTTAGGGATATTTGAGACTTAAATATAAATAGAAATTTTTAAAGGATAGTCTGGAAATTCATGATTCTGGGAAAATATAATATCATTAAAAAGAAAGACCTAGCACCAAAATTATAATAGGCAGTGCTTTTTATGTGAAAGAAAATTTTAAAACAAACTAGACATAAAGACAGTTGTTAAGATACAAGAGACTATAAATTGTTTGCAAAATTAACGCAAATAATGCATCTGCAACAAATTAACTTAGGCAAACCTAGTAAATAAAGTGTATGCGTTGTGTATAAACAATAATGGAACAATAAAAGACTTTTTTGCTATAAAATTAAATAATTATAGCAAGAAAATTGGACAATAAATGAAAAATAGTGTTACAAAGCACTTCAATGGACGTAGGTGCGGTGTTGCCACATCTCCAGAACTTCCCCAACATCTGGGAAATTTTGCACAATCTGGCAACACCGCATCCCCACCCCCCTGGGGGTGTCTGGGGTGACCCCCCTCAGGCGAAGTCTCAACCCTCTAGGACCAGAAATAACGAAGTTACCAACTTGTACCCCGTCGGAACGGATAACTGAGGTCTGCATTCCGAACACCCTGTATACACACCCTGTATGCGCAGAGAACCCTTACACCCTGTATACACAGAGAGATCTTATATTACGAGAAACACCTCTTGTGTAACATAGGAGTGATGACCACTTTTGGATCACCTGTATATACATCCCCCTGTATACACACGGGACCGATCTGTATTCTCAGAACCTTCTAGTAAAAGAAGGTCCTGGAACATTCTGGAATGGAAGGCTCCAGAAAGGTGGTGGAAGGTACGGCGAGTATATAAACGCGAAAGCAAGCCAGCCAGGCAGTTCAGTTAGAGAATGTTGAACTGACTCGAAGAAGCAGTAACTAGTGTGAAGTGTTATAGAGTAGCGACTGTAGTTTCAGTGTATTAGTGACTTTTGTACAAATTAGCGATTGTAAGGCCAGATAAACTAAGTGTTTTGTGAGAGAGATTCTAGAACTTTTATTGTATCCATATTTAGAGAGTAAATAAAGTTGTTTTGTTAAAATTAAAAGTCTCACTTATCCAAAACCCGGAGAAAACGCAACAATATAATGAACTATTTATGTGCAGAAATTAATTAGGTTATATAATAGGTTGGTAAGTTAAGATAAAAATACATTAAAAGGCACGTAATTTTACGAGGAATTTTTTGAGCAAAGTAGAATTTGGAAAGATGTTAGAAAAATTTAATAATTAAATAGAAACATAGATGGAAATCAGATGGAGAAATTTAGTAAGTTTAGTAATATATATATATATATATATATATATATATATATATATATATATATATATATATATATATATATATATATATATATATATATATATATACATATACATATATATATATATATATATATATATATATATATATATATATATATATATATATATATATATATATATATATATATATATATAATATTTAAATCCATCTGTAAAAATAATCTATTTGACGTTTTCGAGTTTTGACGGAGAATTTCAGAGAAAAATCTCGATCTCTGATTGGTAGATTCATTTTGATATAAATATGTTAATAACCAACAAACAGGAGAAGAGTTCATTATCTAAAAAGACCTTCAAGATAAAGACAGGTTATATTCTCCCAGAGAAAATGTCAACGTGTTGTCATGGGCAAAAGAGCGGTTGCTAGGCACGTGTGTTTGTTTGTTTTAAAGCAAAACAGAAGAAGTTAATTCAGTATAATTACAAAGCACGTTTGTTTTTGATAGAGTGGAATGAAATTGTAAACAGTATTAATAGGGGATAAAAAATTATTTAAAAACTAATCTTTAAAAGTCAGTAAGTGAAAATTAAAGAAGAAGAATAAAAGTGATATAAAGTTTAGTGTAAGTAAGCAACGGCAGAGCCAGTGATCATTCTTAGGTAACGATATTAAAGGAGTCCAACATTACCAAATGCAAAGATGCGTTAATAAAAATGCAGGGACGAGATGGAAGATTGAAAACAGAAGCGGCATTGCATTAGGATTGATGCTATTATTAACAATAAGGTATTTATAAACTGAGTAAATATTATTCATATAACTTTTTAAAAGGTGATCACGAGATAAGGGAATTTGTTATAAAAATACTGAAAACCTATAATTGAGAATATAGTTAGATACTTTGAAAACTTATGTAGTATAATTTTATTATGACCTAATTATAAAAGATCTCTTTCTCAAACACCCCTAAGAGGGAATCTCATTGCTGCATTTTGACATGAAGGATGTAGTGGTTCCAGAAATGCGTAAAATAATAAAAGAATAAGTGAGTGACGTGAAGTGGAACGCCGCTGTATATGTCGGCCTAGAGCGAGGTAGCAAGTGGCTGCCAGCAGGGTGAGGAAGAGGCATGAGAGTTTCGACCTGCAAACAGCAAGGACAAGGGGTAACATCTCTGCTACGTAAGCCGGATTTACCACCTTTCCCATTGTTTGTCAACTGAATATTATAGTGCAAATAATAAGTGTAATATTTGTCGGTAATCTCTGTCTAGGAGCCCATTATAAAAACCCTGAGATTAAGAAGTAAAGTAGTTTGGCTGAATTTTTATTGATTTTATTTCACCTTAAAACGTACCACGACAAGGATATTTAATTTTCTTAAAAACAAAATTTAATAAATAAATTCAGAGCTAGCCAGGGCAGCTAAACATTTAAAACAGGGTATATAAAAAAATATATAGGTACATTAGATAAAGAAGTAACTGGACGAATGGATGGCGCTCATACGGGACACATGAAAGGAATCAGTAAGTGAAAAAAGGGTAGGTAAATTATAAACATTTTTACATTTTTTTTTCAAATGAAAACTCAAAATTTTCCCGGAAAACCTCGTCTGATTTTCCTGACTAACGAACTTATCCAAGCCATTTACAAAAGGAAGGTACATGCCAAATTTTATCAAAATCGGCCCATTATTTTTTGAGAGTTATCGGTGTGATACATACATACATACATACATACATACATACATACATACATATATATATATATATATATATATATATATATATATATATATATATATATATATATATATATATATATATATATATATATATATATATATATATATATATATATATATATATATATATATGGTATCCAGTTAGCAGAGGAGAGACGAATGACAGAGCGCTTCAGGGGGTAGGTGATAAATAATAAGAGGTGATTTGGTGAAAATTAAAATTTTTTCAATAAAACTCGAGTAATATAACGTTTCAAAAGTTTATGGGTACAGGAATACAAATATCTTCTTTGTTGTCAAGTCATTCCATGAGAATGTCTTTCTGAAGAGAATACATTATCACATCTATGTGGAAGTTATGATTCAATTTGCAGCGCTATTTAATCTAGGTTTGCAATCGAGTATACATTATTTATCTCAGAATGTAAAGAATTTACTGACTCCAGCTGTTGTATATGACCTACTCAAACACCTGTGGATATGAAGTGCAATGCCATGAACTTTTGCTGTAACAATCTCAATTTGCAACCGACCTGTAAATGAAGTAAACATAGAAATCCCTATGTCAGCACATTCGTCCAGTGTGTTTTCCAACGTCAATCTGTGAACACTGTAAATCAGCGAAGATAAAACTGCTGTTTCATAAATTAAATCGAAAACATTAAATATAACATGTATTTGTACCAATTGTTTTAGAACTAAATATTTACCATTTTTAACATCACTTTATATATATATATATATATATATATATATATATATATATATATATATATATATATATATATATATATATATATATAATATTTCATTATATTCTTAAGAAAATCACCTTTTGTTTAGAAACCACTTAGTAGTGTTATTCTTGCAACTTGTCATATATCTAAGTCTCTAATTTACCATATACCGCCCCGTGTATTTGTCCAATTGGAAAAAGGTAAAGAGCCAAGGAAGTTGTAGATATTGATAATCTCTACCAAACTTCATTCGAAATGTTATTTATGAAATGTATAAGTTTAGATATGTGCACCATTCTCTCATTCTAGTTACATTTCAATAATGAGGACGTTGCATATAATTTACTTTTGATGAGAAACGTATTTAAACTACAGCAAAATACTCTAAAAATATATGTCTACAAGTAAACCCCCCTTAAAGTGAACCACTAATTAGTAATTAATTATTTAAATATTGAATATAATTCAACAAGACAGGGTGGGTGAAAACGCGATCTGATTGGTGAAGAGGTTTGTGACGTCACGATCCGGTACATCTGCTTGTTTTCGTTTGTGTTTGCATCGAATTCTGAGGAGTTTTATCATAATTTTAAGTAGTTTTGGTGTTTAGTGTATAATATAGGTTCAAAGGTAGTAAGTTGTGTGTAATCTAGTTTAGTGTGTGACTCTGTGATGGCTTCAGCAGATTTAGAATCACAATACGAGAATGCGAAAGACATAACAGTTCGTGGACATAAATATTATAAGTGCTGTATAGTGCCCAAATGTACTTCCACAACAATAACTACCCCCAACAAATTATTCTTTAATGTACCTTAGGATGAGAAAATCAGGAAGAAATGGTGTGTATTTTTCTTGTAGATTATTTGAATGGAGAACATTTTGAGGTTATGCTTTTATTTACATTATATTTTATAAGAAATTACTACATAAAATCCAACAAAGATATTGACAGGATAAAATAAGGTTCATATCAGACACATACCTCCCAGCTTTCACTCCTTTTAGCTCAGCACCTATGATATTCAGGTTGTTTTCTATAAACTCACAACATTGCTAGTACATTAATTTTTAGTAAATTATTAGATTGTCCTTGGACAAATCCAACTTCTGTAGTCATACTATAAGACTGTACAGTTTTTAAAATAATTAATACGAGTATATAGATATTAACAATAATATAAGTTGATAACAATAATTATTCGGCACACGTAAGTCGCATAAACACTAATAATGAGATGGGGATCTGTGTGAATAAGCGAGACTCGTTTGGCCGATACCGGATCGTGACGTCACAGTAGGCTGTCTTTGTTTTGGCGCGGAGACAATTATTTTGATTTTCTATTTTTTTACAGGAAACTATTGGCTAAAAATTTAAATTTTATATGGCAATTGATTTTATGCAATGTGGGGAATTGAATAAGATGAGAATAAAAAATGTGCAAATTCCTCATTCAGATACCAAAATATTTAAAAATATGTACACCTTTTATGTTCGAGTTTCATTACTCTTTAACCTAAGAAAGATTTCAATAAAACTGTGGAATGAAGAAAATCATTTCATATTTTATTCCTAACATATGTCCAAAAGTTCCACAATTTTATACATTTATATAAAATTTAAAGTTAGAAGGGATTTATTTTTAAGTATTGAAATATATTTAAATAAACACCTTATGGTTAACAAAATAATTTATACTGTTAGCAAAAATAAATAAATGTCTATACAATCTCTTATCACTCTAACACAAATAAAACTTATGACAAATTGTTCGTGCATGATGATGTTTGGGAGTCAAATAAATACAAATTTACTGAAATGAACTACTAAAAAGGTTTGCTTTCAATATACAGTCATTCTCAGAAATATTTCACAATCCGGCAAAGCTGCACTGCTGCCGTTATCGTAAAAATACAATAATGTAGACTGTAGTTAATCAAACACGTTCAAAGCCAACATAACATTGAAAATAATACAGTAGGGGGTGGGGGTGGTGGTGTGGGGTGTAACCTCTAAAATTTGTTAAGCTAATAAATGCAGAATTTTGCTAATTTATACACGAATAAATCTACCTGTAACATACCTTTTCCCATAGTCTATCACAACATGATCTTTGGCTGTGCCAGTAATACCATCATGATGCTGAAATAGAGACAAAGCTCTGCGTGCTTCCGTCATTATGCTTCCCAAGCCAACTTGTTTGTCCACAATTAACATATCACCGGTCTTACCATTCAAATAAGCTAAGGTCAGAATCGCATCGGCAGCTCTAAAAAGAACAAACTTATTCATTCATAATCATTTTTATAAGAGTATACTGCGCTTAGGCATGATAGAAAATAAATAGTTTTTTTTTGTACAACAATACATTACCATTCGTTAATTGATAACAAATATGTTTCAATGACTTACTTTGGAAAAACTTCAAAAACTTTAAATGCCAGTACAAATATACAAAGGTAGCTCTTAAATCTTACAACAATAAAGAAAAATCATGTTTCCTGACAAAAGCTGGAATTTATAAATTAGCTTATATACATTTGCCACCACAGTGTATACCAATCAAACTTCTAGAAGTTTTAATACCAGATACAAAGAACATATTTCTGCAGTTAGAAAATAAATCGATACTCAATAAGCCCACAGTAAATTATCTAATAAAATGACAAGCACAAGCTTGACTGAAAAAGCACATACATGACGACTGTCTTGTTTTACAAGAGCAAACCCATTTCATCATTTTCCCTTTCTTGGAAACTCTTCTTTTTGATAAATATATAAGACTGAATAACTTTAACTATGTTAAAAATAGGTGTAATAATGTAATAAGTTGACATATGTCGAGACTTTCGTTATAGGCATAGACATAAGCAACCTTTATTAAGCACAAATATTACACAGCCTCGTCAACAAAAAGAAACAACACAACAACACTGTTTCAATAAACACAAAAAAATGCGAAAACATTGAGCACAAGATATAGTTTGTATAAACATGTACAAATTAAAATGAAGCATACACAGATAGTATGAACCTGCTACTATTGCTGTTATTGCTAAGTAGTTTTTTTATTACTATGATTATTGTTAAGGTTATTATTGTTACAAGTTGATTTTATTTTCATGTTGTGTGTGTTTCTTTAAAGTCAGCCTATTTCCACGACTATGGCCAATCACCGACTGCAGGGAGCAGTTTCACCTCACTATCCTGGAAATTTTGTCAAACCCCTGCCTTTCTGTAAGGAGGGTAGGGGTCTTTAACGTGCCCAACATCGCATGGACACGGGTTCGACGGCTATACGCCCACTCCGAAGGGGAAATGTGCAAACATTCAACTTGCTTAAATACAATGCCACAACCTCGGCTAATGGCATGACAAATGAATGTTATTATTAATTGTTTGGGTTGTATAATTAGGCTCAAATGATATGGGTCACTTGGATAAACGAGACTATACTGTATTAGTTAATTATGTTGTGAATATCAGTTTATTTCTACAACTTAATTCAGCCTGATGTGTGTGAAAAGATCCAATGGCTCAATAATATATAAAAATTAACATATTTGTGTACTACCATCTGTGCGTCCCATTTTCCAGCTTTTTCTGTTTTGTCTCATGACATGAGAGAATTTTTCAAGCCTCGCCTTAATACAAAACATGGTGCAGAAAGCTGAGAAGGAGGAGACAGTAAGAAAGAACCGTTAGGGCAGTCACATCTTATATATTTTGTGTTCTTAAAAGACATTATTTAAAATATATGCTTTTTGTATTTGGCAAACTATTTGCTCTGTCCAGATTAGCAATAGAAGTAAATTTACAAAAGAAATATCCAAAAAAGTAAAAATAAATTTAAAAATTCAATTATTTTTAACTTACTTAATATAAGAAAGCAAAACTCTGTCCATTCTTTTATAAAATGGTCTTGAAGTGTAATATCCACTCCAATAATGATCATCTCTATCTGCATATGTAAAAAAGTCTCCAGTTAATACAGGAAAATCAGACACAGACTTTTCTTTTTTCACTGCATCGAAGTAGTCAGATAAAGTACCAAACTGGGCCTAAAACAATCAGCATCTATAGAATATAAACTAATAGTGTTCAAATATTAGCACAAGTAATAGGCTTTTTTCTGTTTAACAGGTTAAGTTCAGATGGCAAGTAAACACATGAAAAACTTGCCGCTTAAGCAGGTGGCCAGTTTACCGGTCATGTGTATGCCGTATCTGATAATTCAACTTAGTCACACACAATCAACTTTCAAATTAAAAGTTTGAAAACTTATTAGTCTGTAGCAAAAGTTTAAATGTTATAAATAATTACCCTTGTTTGAGTTAATCATAAGTGATAACGAGTCAAGCCCTTCCGCCCAAACATCTGCAAGATAGCCTTGATAGTACCTGTGCACAAAAAGGGAGACACACAAGACCCTGGCAATTATAGACCAATAGCTCTCTAAGGTAATTGAGAAACTAATACTGGACAGGCTTTTAAATTGCCAAGAAAAATATAAATTGATAAACGACAGCCATTATGGAATTCTCTCAAATAGATCTACCACCTTAGCGGCTACTGCAGTCGTTGAACATATCTGTAAGTCTTTGGAGCAGAAAATGTACACAGTTGCAGCCTGTCTGGACCTAAGTAAGGCTATCGATTGCATAGACCACCACATACTAATACATAAGTTAGAACACAAGGGTATTAGAGGTGTGCTGTTGTTACTCGAAAGCTACCTAAAGGGACGCAAACAGGCCATTAGTTGGATCTGTGAGAGGCTTGTTACATATGCAGTTACCCAAGAATCAATACTTGGCCCTCTAATATTCATCCTGTTCACAGATTACTTTTGTTGTGTTGTAGAATCTGTGGAAATAACTGGGAAACAAACCCCCAACAGATGTACTGGCTCTATGTAGTGGTTATCAGACCAATGATAACATATGGAGCCATAGTTTGGTGGCCCAAGGCACTTCGTGGTATCGCGAGGGCCAAACTGGCTCATCTACAGAGACAAGCTTGTCTGATGATAACGGGAGAGATAAGCACCGCACCATCAGCCTCTCTGGAGGTCCTCCTTAATTTTCCACCTCTTCACATATGGCTGGAGAGGGTGGCCAGGTGGACAAACATACAGATTAAAACAAACGGCCGACACCATGCCGAAGGAAGTCAGTCTGGGAGGGTCCAGACTCCTCGATGACATTAAGGGTCATGGGATTCTGGAAATGGTCTCAGACTTGATGCCTACAAAGATCAGTAGAAATCTTTCTTTCAAGACCGTCCTCCCGAAAAGGGAGGACTGGGAACGAAACCAAATGACCCTATTGAGAGCCGATCTCTGCTGGTACTCTGACAGCTCCAAAATCGATATGGGAGTAGGAACCGGCGCATATGGGGGCAACACCGATGCTAGAGTATCAACTAGCCTCGGCAAGTACGCAACCATACACCAAGCAGAAGTGTATGCCATCGAGATGTGTGCAAGGGAAAGCATAGGAAACCAGTGCACACACAAATCGATAAAGATATATACAGATAGCCAAGCTGCAATAAATGCTCTTGGTTCCTACCATTGCAATTCAAAAACGGTATGGAGTTGTAAATCTGCCCTCAACGAACTGGGCAGCTGTAATGAGGTGTCACTGGTCTGGATACCGGGTCACTCGGACCATGATGGCAATGTTGCGGCCAACGCGCTTGCCAGGAGTGGTGCCCAGAGGGACTTTATCGGACCACAACCGGTGCTGGGGATAACATCATGCACAGCAAAACACACCTTAAAGACCTGGACAGAAAGAATTACAAGCCAGCAATGGCAAAAACTGCCAATATTAGCTCACTCCAAGGCCTTCATAAATGGCCTGTCTGAGTCAAGGGCTAAAAACTTCTAGAGTTAAACAGACAACAACTGAGTACTCTAGTCGGCCTGTATACAGGACACTGCCGCTTGCGTCACCACATGCACCGTATAGGGGTCAGTCAGGAGAACGAGTGTCGGCTGTGTATGGAGAGTGAAGAGACAGCAGAGAACGTACTGTGTTCCTGTCCGGCGGCGGACAGGACTAGATACCTGCTCTTTAGCA
This sequence comes from Tillus elongatus, assembly GCA_964006375.1. Taxonomy (NCBI): domain Eukaryota; kingdom Metazoa; phylum Arthropoda; class Insecta; order Coleoptera; family Cleridae; genus Tillus; species Tillus elongatus. The sequence goes on from OZ023264.1 coordinate 61,787,439, forward strand.
AGACAAAGCTTGCTCCAGAAGATCTGGATCAACTTTCGCCCACAAAGATTATCAACCTCTGCAGGAGGCTGGCTTTGTTAAGCGAAATATAGACCATTAGGCGTGAGCCACAATAGACCTTATCGTCGCGGTGGAGGGACCGGAATGGCCCACTCACATTCAAACCTAACCTAACCTAATACATAAGTTAGAACACAAGGGTATTAGAGGTAATGTGCTGAAGTTACTCGAAAGCTACCTAAAGGGACGCAAACAGGCCATTAGTTGGATCTGTGAGAGACTTGTTACATATGCAGTTTCCCAAGAATCAATACTTGGCCCTCTACTATTCATCCTGTTCACAGATTACTTTTCAGACAGTATCACAATTCATAAATGTCAATATGTCAACGACACATCTATGTTTGACAGAGGAACTTTGATGGATGGAGGTACAGAAGCCATAAAACAGGAAATAAACATAGCTGGTGTTTTATTAAATGCTAACCATTTGAAACTTAACGAAGATAAGACAAGCATCTTCACATTTGTTAACAGAGTGTGGACAATGCCGAGACCAGCATCAAGTTCTTGGGATTCCTGGTAGACTCCAACCTATCATAGGTGTATCACATTGGAAGGCTTTACAGTGAGGTATCCAAAAACTTATTTGCCATTACGAAAGTAATAAAAATTATAGGCGTCAATACCACTAAAAAAAAAAAAGCATACTTTGCTCTCATTCACAATTATCTAAGCTACGAAACATTCTTATGGGGCTCAGCCACAGACACAACTAGAGCGTGTATTCTGCAAAAAAAAAGCCCTGAGAATCGTAGCGGCAAAAACAAGCATGAAACACTGCAAACCCTTATTCTCTGAACAGGGCATTCTGACTTCTACATACTACAGGCTCTAACATTCATAAACAGGAACAAAGACAAAGTTAAGCATGAACAGATTTACTTTCATGATACTAGAAGCAAAGACAAGCTGCTTGTTCCCTATCATCGAATTGACAGAAGCAAAGTGGGCAGTAACTACTGGGCATATAATGTCCACAACAGAATACCAACTCATCTACATCAAACACTAGGCTCATCTCAAGTCATAGACAGATTGAAGAAATTCTTGCTTAAGTTAGCACTATACTCATTGAAGTGTTCTTGCAATGTAATTCTAGTGATGTGACAATTTTCATGTACAAATAATTTATTTAATCTCACATAGTTGAAATTCCTTATTCTAGAATAATTAAATCATTTACCTGTTTTTCTTTTTCAACCCTTGCCTGATCTTGACCTGTCTAAAGTAATTCTGAGTTGTATTAAAACTGGTGGTGTTATTACGGCTTTGTAATTGCTATGCTGCAATAAATTGTATGGTATTGCATTGTAAGTAAAAAATATTTTAATGCCTCAAAACCAATCTGCGAAGCTCTGTTATTTACTGCAGAACATGAAAAACTATTGCTGAATTTTAATCACAATTCCAACTTAGTATTGCTTTCTTTCAGTCGCCAAATGACCAACACCTGAGATGTAAGTTACAATAACACCGCTCGATTTGGCAAAGAAATGGTGTTGAACCAGATTAAGACAGAAAAACAAACCTCGACCAATTTTTTAGTATAACCAATATATGAGACGAGTTGGCGATCAAGACAAAAGGTTGTCTTACTAGCGAGAGTTTCGCTGACCTTGAGGGGCCGAGGGCTGGACGTTGAGGTGACGGGCGGCTGTCCTCAAGGAAGCTGCCTTTCGCCTCATCTATGGTGTCTGGTCATGGACGGCCTCTTGGAGCGGCTCTACCAGAAAGGCTTCTACGCACAGGCGTACGCTGCTGATGGGCTGGTCTTAGTCACCGGCAAATCCCTCGGCGTCATCTGTGAGTGCATGCAAGCTGCGTGTAGCATAATTGAAAGGTGGTGTGGTGAGCTGGGACTCTCCGTAAACCCAGCGAAGACGGAGATGATCCTATTCACCAAGAAGAGGAATATAGAGGGGTTCAGGGCGCTCATGATGTTTGGAAAACCTTTAGCTTTAGTGCGGGAGGTCAAATATCTGGGGGTGACCCTGGACTCCAAACTAACATGGGGGTCGCAAATAGAATGAGTAGTGAGGAAGGGAGTAGCAACCCTCTGACAGCTGCGTCGAGTGATAGGGAGGACCTGGGGGCTTAATCCTCGGATCCTTCACTGGATTTACACTGCGATCGTCAGTCCGAGAATCCTCTATGAGGCGTTGGTCTGGTGGTGTGGTGTGAACCAAACTACCAGCAGGAAGCTGGCCAAACTCCAAAGGCTGGCAATCCTGGGTATCACAGGTGCTATGAGGACGACACCCTCTGCTGCACTAGAGGTCTTGCAGATGCTGCCACCACTTCCCATCTGTATCAGAAGGGACGCTATGACGTCGCATCTTAGAATTGAGACTCTGGAAACTGGGGCAGAGAGGGAGCAGTAATAGGGCATGCAAGAGTTGCCAAGGAGGTGGAAAAGGAAATTCCGATTTCCGCCATCAAGGTACGGGATGCCGAGGACGATATCAGGTTGACTAGACCATATACCCCCAGGATCCCTAGTAGGGATCAGTAGAGGGAAAATGAGGTTGCATTCCAGCCCGCAAGCCTGGTTTGTTTCACCGACGGATCGCGGCTGGAGGATCAACAATCCTCCGGGGAGGAAATATACATCGAAGGCCTGGGGGTGTGGTGGTTATGCTCTTAGTGCATATACAACGGCATTCGAAACAGAGATGCATGCTATGCTGTCTGTGGCCAATAGACAGGATGTGAGGAGGAGCCCCAAGAAATGTGTGTACATTTGCTCGGATATCCAGGCTGTCCTCCGGGCAGTCTGCGCGGCCAGAATCAGGTCAACACTGGTTCAGGAGTGCGCTGACTCCCTCAAAGGTCTAGCCAGGACAAAGGAGGTGCAACTGGTGTGGGTTCCGGAACACTGTGGCGTAGCGGGAAATGAGGTGGTGAATAATCTCGCTAGGCTTGGTTCCCGGCGGCCGTTCTGTGGCCTGAAGCCTGCGATAGGCATAAGTAGGAAGACAGTATCTGCGCCTTAGACAGGTGGACAGAGGAAGCAATGGAGAGGCACTGGGGGTCGGTTGGTGGCTGTAGGCAGGCGAGGGACTTCGTGGAGGGGCCGGACAGAGATAAAGCTGTCTGGCTACTCGGTAGGAGTCGACCTACGCTTCGCCCCATCCTAGTGGTGCTGACAGGCCACTGCGCCCTTAGAAGACACCTAACATTAATTGGTGTAGAGAGGGATCCCATTTGCCAGGAATGCGGCGAGGATGAAAAAACGTCCTACCACTACCTGTGTGAATGCGTGGCTTTTGGGAGTCTTCAAGCAGAATTGTTCGGATCGAGGACCCTGCAGAGGAATCAGGTAAGTACCGTATAATTGAAGACCGTCACGGCCTTCATTTCGAGGTCAAGGCGGTTTGGCGACGAAACCGAGGAAGATAAGAGCATGGTTGCTGGGTTGCTGGGGTTGGAAAAAACCATGAAGTAGTATTAAAAAAAAATTTAATCTGCATCTTTCAATTACTGCAGCTAAATTTATATTTCCTGGATTGAGACACTAGATAAGCAGTGCTGTCGCTTAAAAAAAGAGAAGAAAGAAGACTTGAAAAAAATAATGATATGTTTATTGCTTTTGTAAACCTGGAAAAAAAATGATAATGTAGATTTGAAAATATTCTCAATATATACAAAAATCAAAGTATCGTAACAGGCATGCATGCCCATTATTGCCATAGTTTGATTTATTTATAGAAAATACAATAAACAGGCGAGAGAAAAGACAGCAGGAATGAAAATAAATATACAGAAGATGCATTTCGTACGTTACGCAGATGACATAGCACTGATAGAATAAATGGAAAAAGAATTGAAGAGGATACTCAATGTATTCGCTGGTGTGTTAAGAATTAAACAAAAAATCAGTATGTTGGAAACAAAAGTAGTAAACATAAGTAAGGATAGGACTGCAAAAATGTATAAGTATAATTTTGAGAACCGAATTCATCACAATACAGTTTTTAGACCTGACTACCGTTTCGCTAACAAAGTTAGCGTCACCAGAGGGATGAATTGGGTTTTCCAATTTGTACTTCTCAGTGCCCGTTACAGGTTCCAATCTTCACTCATTGGAAAATGGATATAAAACTTATTGGCGACTTGAATAAGTAGAATTGTCAATGTACACTGGAAGTCCTATTAGTGATTTATTTATTTATTTATTTATTTAACATGCCCAACAGGATAATCCCATTAATAGTGCATCAAACAAAAAGAACAATATGTAACAATATTAACAAAAAATACTTCTCAAACAAAACTAAAATACTGTGCAAAACATCACAAGGCAGAAATTCCACAAAACAGTACATATAATGGCCTTAATAACTGACAAAGTAAGCTATAGCCACCCTACGAATAACTTCAGCCTTATCCGAATAGAAGTCGCACAAGTTTTCAATATCATTAAAGTCAGAGCTCATTGTGTACACAGGTGATTTCATATACGAGTTAGTCCTTGGTATTGGAGGCTTAAACACTCTCATCACTTTAGATGCAACCCGCGGAACTGAGAAATTTAATTGCATCAATAAGTCTGGACAATCAACTTTACCATGAAACAAGTTATGCAGTAACATCACCGATGCAACTTTTCTATGCGAATACAAACTGGGTATGCCAGCTTGCATCAGCAATTGGCCATGATCGCAATCCCTCTGTGGGTAGGTACCAGATGCCCTATATACAAGGTGTTTTAAAAAATTACGCTGAACATCTTCCAGAGCACCAATATGAACAATATAAAAGGGATCGAAAACCAAGCTACAATATTCAAGCCTTGATCGAATATAGGCAAAATAGAGAATTTTCAAGCTATCCAAATTGGAAAATGGTCTGCTATTCCTCATAATAAAACCTATCAACTTCAAACATGATGCTGTGATTGTTTGAATATGTCCAGTGAAACTTAAATGTTCATCATATAAAATACAAAGATCCTTGTGCGTTTCAGTTCTAGCCAATGGTACACAAGCGACATGTCACGGCCGGATAGATACAACCATACAGAACTGCCTCAAAAATTTCACGTTTTTTATCTCAGACCATCCAACTTATCCACAACTGTCCCTTCTGATTTACGTACAATTTTGAGATTTGTAACGATAGTGTTGAAGCAATGTTGGCTGACATTAATCTTTCCATCAACTGTCATTGAGAAAATCGCCTTTTGTGTTGCGATAATGACTAGTTAATTTTTTATAATGATCTAAACTGTGTATTATTCTATCAAATCCTCATATTTAAAAGCAAACGCTAAATGCAAAAAATCTTGTATGTATCAAAGCGATTTATATATTCAATCTGTTAATAGGAACATAGTTGTTTCTACAAAGAAAAATGTTATGTGACAACATTATTATAACTGCAAAAAGACAAATTATAGCTGGGACGGTCGTGAATTTTTTTCTGAAAATACCATACTTAAATTAAATTTGTTTTGAGCTAAAAATATTGGGCGCTACGATTAAAATCTTATGTTACAACACGTTAAAAAAAATAGATCACACTTACTTAAATTTAACTTTTTCAAAATTTTTCATAAGACATTTTGAAATTATGGGAGAATGCTCCATATAAGAAATATACTAAATTAGGAATTTTATATTATAAATTCCGGATGCAAACACTATCGGTGCTTGTGCCATTTAAAAAGATCATCAGGGTGCAAACACCACCAAACTTTTTTCTATTTTTTTTTTGTTACTATTCAAGATTTCAATATTTGTATTTTTTATGACAAAGTAGCACTCGTTTATCGGCATTTATAAACTTTAGATTCGGTTAGGTTATATTTTTGTCCTTTTAAGTTCTTTGTTTTTTTTAAAATTTTGTATACTTATTTATGTATATTGAAATGTTTGTATAAATATAATATAAGGGATAAAGGATGAGGTTTTAATAGATACTAATTGAAAACAATTTATGACTTATAAGCCTATTATCAACAACAATCTAAAAATTGTATGTGTCATGCATATTCGTTATCTCCCCCAAGTCCTTTCTGTTTTACATAGATTGATTTGCAATGCTTATCTTTATATAACAATCGTTTTTATGTATAAATTTGAAAAATCCTGCAGAAATGCTCATTGCTTAAAACCACTATCAGCATTTAACATATTAAAGCCAATTTTATTTTACATTTTTTAAGAAGTTACACATGCTCTACCTGAACGTTTAATTGTAGATTTGAGTTCATGTAATCAAACAATTTCTGATAGTTGTTGTACTGTACGTCCCATTCAGTTGGATGATTATAACGAAAATCGTCTCCCAATGGTACCAGAAGAACCTTTGTACGGAATAATTTTGATTTTTTCCTATACTGGTCTAGAAGCAGTTTGGCCCTAAAACAAACATACCATTAAATTAACTAAATTTACTTAAGCTATCAGTTAACACATTTGCTACCAATCCCATCAATACCTTACATTTATATTATACAACCTGCTTTTGTAGGACTTCAAGTTATACAGTGTGTGAAGAAGTTAAGTGAAATCTGAAGACAACTGAAGAGCACAGTAAGATTTAGATTTAGAGCGCCTTTGGCACCATGACCTTTAAGATCTATTGTGACGCTCCCATGTAAATCTCTAGAGCACTCTGTTCAGCTTAATTTCTGTAAGCAAGGTGCTTATCTGTTTGTGTAAGTATCTAGTTTTATGAAATTTCTCTATACATAAATGTTCAAAGAAGATGTAAATGAATTACTGGGTTGGAGCTCCAAAAGTTCGTGAAAAATGGCCATAACAAATATTTTAAGCGATCGTAAATATAACAATCATAATATGCATAATCATGTAGGCTCTGGGCATGTTGAAATTATAAACAATTAACTGCAAAAGTTGCACAGTGCAGTCGTTGACCTAGTAATATAATATCATAGCCGGCATAAAAGTTTCGATTCAAAAACGGTCACCATTGAGACATAGTACAGAGAAATGCTAGACTCGCAAGTTTCGAGTTCTACGGCCTCTAAAAACCAGGTCACTTAGTTTAAACAGAAAAAAATGCAAACTCGGGTTCTTGATATGTGGACGGTAGAAAATACGGATCTTGAAGGCAGTGGTCTCCAAGCCCCGCATGGGTTTAAGAGTACTGGCAGCGACAAAAAAATATCGGCAGAGCGTCGCGAAGATATCATGGGGTTTTGGGGTAAATGTAGAATTTAGTTAGGAGCTCTAAGGGAGCTCACGGTAGTGGAGTAGTGTTCGAGCTAGGGAGCCAAAACAAGAAGGGATTAGGTTTTCCGTAAAGTTTGTGAGTGTGGCAACAAGGTACAGGGATGGCTTTTATTCCCATTTTCCCGGTGAGTATGTCCCATGACATAATATGCTTAAAGTGACTTTTTATTAAAGGCTAGCTGCCTCGAGTACTGAAATAATTTTTATATAAATTTTGTATAGATATTTTAAGCCATGGGGCTGTAAGATACAATATTAGCATAGCTAGTGGAGCCGTATGACTTACAATAGAATTAGAGTAAATTGCAGAACATTCTGTTTGCGACATTTTCTTTTCATAACCCGTATTCGTTTCAGGTTCACTGCATAAATGTTGCCAATTTTGACGTTTCAAAACGCGACTTCGACGTTTTGAGGAAAACCCCAAACTTTTTTCTTTAAATGCCTATAACTTTTTTGTCTTTCAACTAACTTACAGACCAAAATTTTTGTACTTGGTTCACTTTTTAGTGAATTTTTATTTAAAAAAAATTCACTTATAGAGAGGTATCGATGGTGAGACTTTGCAAAAAATTTTTCGAATGGCGCGAACTGGGACCCCTAGAACCCATACCCGGGGTCAGTTTCATTATATATATATATATATATATATATATATATATATATATATATATATATATATATATATATATATATATACAGGGTGTTTCATAATAAGATGTTAATATTGAAGGGAGTGAATCTATGGTTGACTCTAAGGAAAAAGTTCATATGAACATAGGTCCGTTTTCGCTTTCTGTCTGAGATAAAGTGTGATGAAAAAAAGTAGTTTTTTCTAATTTTCCGAAAATGTACCGAAAAAAATAGGTGAAGCAGTGCTTCACCTGCGTCATCTGACGAGCAGTCACTGCTCTAAGCAATGGATTATTTGATTTCATCAATGTATACTTAGTATGTACTTTCAAATAATTAAAATTACTGAGTAGCTAATTTTAATTACAGGAAAGTGTATATTAAGTACATATAGACAAAACTGAAGTCACCTCTGTTCAAAAAATTCCTGTCAACACTAAAGGATCACAATGTGTCAAATCATTCATCAAATCTGACTAAAGTAAAATAAAACAGCTGATATGTGAAAAAAATGCCATCAAATAAAGCAAACCTATACTGCGAAGGACCTAAAGTCGAAGATCAACGACATTTAGTAGAGAGAAAGCAGAAAAACTTTTTGAATCCTTACCATTTGAACCTCAAAATCACCAGGGGACTAGATAGCATTTTTTAAAAAGCCAACTTGCAACTAACATTTTCGACAAAAAATACTTTTAAAAACTTGCTAGATAACCCAAAAGACAAAGATAGTACGGCCAGAATGTCAGGAATTCATTAAATAACTTGTAAAGATTGTGATCTTAAATACGTCGGACAAACAAAAAGATCTATTGGAATTAGATTCAAAGAACACTTAGCACAATTAAGATACGGTACTATAGGTAGATCTTCTGTCGCCCGACATATCTGGAATAATAATCACCACGTTAATGAGAATCTAAAATTTTTTATTTTTTTTTAATGTAAGACAACCAGGACAGCTAAACGCCTTCGAGGGTTATATATATATATATATATATATATATATATATATATATATATATATATATATATATATATATATATATATATATATATATATATATATATATATATAGTAATAATAAAAATCAAAGAATATTTGTTTCTTAAGTCAATATTTGTTATTAGCTACATACTAAAGAAAACCAACCAGTCTCTTCAAGTGTTTTGCTCAAACAAGTAATATTTATAGGCATAAAACTTGTAAGTGTGGTTAGTTGCATATACAATGTGTTACATCTAATCAATTTGTTACATTGGTATAACTACCTTTCAGCAACATTATTGATAGTAATTGGTTGTGGAGGAACCTTCCATGGACAGTATAACCCATGACTTGGTAACCGTTTAAAATCAAATTGGCAACAAACTTTTGGGTCTGGACCACAAGTGTGTGGAACATCATAAGAATAAAAAGGCATCATATGAGTGAAAATGTCTGATTTACCAGTACCATCTGAAAGCAGAAAAAAAAGTTAGTACAGTTGTTAATACCATAGTAATAAAATCTTATATAATCACTAAATACTAATCCTACCAGACATAATTTGTCATGTTTTATTTTTTCGTTTTAAGTAATATCAACGAACAGCGGTATGACAGTTAGATGGTAGATGTTTCTCTGTTGGTGTGCATGACATATGTGATTCTTTGTGCATGTTTGTTGTGCTTTAACAAGTAAAGTGCTAAAACAATGTCAAAGAGGAAGCATCCTTCAGATGTGTGCGTAAATATAATGAGGTGACCAAATCTCTGATTAGGGATGAATTGTCAAGCATGGACTGGAACATGGAGAACCTGAATGGATCCAATATAAAATATAAGTTTGTATCTGACAAAATCCTCGACACATATAATAAGCAGCACACCAGAATTAGAAATAAAATACTCATGAAAAACTATGGCTGAACGATGATATCAGACAAATGTGCCAAACAAAAAGATTTTTATACATTGAGCTTCAGAAAAAAAAAGTGAGTAATGAATGCTATAAGGGATATTGTAGGTTACTTAAGCATGCAATACGTAAGTCGAAAATAAATAACAGTTCAAAAATTCTTCAGGAGGCTCAAAATAAAGTTGTTGCAACTTGGCGGATTGTGAATGCATCGACCGGCAGAAGGACAAAGCATAAACTTGGGATGAACCTCGACAGTATATATCCTGATTCTTCGAGTGTAGAGGAGAAACTAAATAGTCTGAATAAGTTTTTTATTAATATCTGTGACAATATGAGTAATCCAGTTAGGGGGCTTAAAATTCAGACTGAGAACATAATGAATATAGATTCGATCATGACGCTGATTCCAACTTGTCACTTAGAAGTATTTTAAATAATTAGGGGCCTCAAGAATACCATGTCAGTGGGAATTGATGAGCTGCCTATTAGGATATATTGAAGGATAATGCTGACATTATATCTACACCTCTTGCAGAGGCCATCAATGAATGTATGATGACTGGAGCCTTCCCAGATGATCTAAAGATGTCGGCTGGTGTGCCAATCTACAAAAAGGGTGATACCCCTGACCCCTCAAATTGCAGGCTTATTGTGCTAACCCCAGTTATAGCAAAGGTATACGAGAGAGTTATTGTCACCAGAATTGTGGAACATCTTGAAAGATACAACATAATTAGTGATTTGCAGAATGCTTACATAAGAGAAAGAAGCACGGCAAGAGCAATTTACCAATTCACTTCAGAGGTTCTTCAGGCTATGACTCTTGGAGAGGAGGTTGTTGGTGTTTTCGAGGATCTGTCCAAGGCTTTTGACAGCATAGACTGTCAGATGCTTTATGAAAAGTTGGAGATGATTGGTGTAAGGGGAACGGTGCTGGAGTTGATGAAATCATATCTGACTCACAGAAAACAGTGTATCTGTAGTAAACACACAACAGGTAAAAACATATATTCTTCAGTAGAGACAGTTAAGAGAGGGGTACCACAGGGGTCAGTGCTGGGTCCACTGCTGTTTATAATTTACATTAATGACTTGCCTACACTTCTCGACGACAAAACAATCTTATATGCAGATGACACTTCGATCATCCTACGCATGCGACAGATAGATGAACTAGAATATAAGATGATTTCTGTCATGAGAGACCTTGACGCTTGGTTTAGCGCAAATCAAATGAAGATGAATGCTGAAAAACACAACTAATTAAATTTTCTGCTGTTGGAGGAGAAGCAATGACGATAAATTGTGGTAACACTCAGTTGCAGACTTCACAAAGCTGCAAGTTTCTTGGCCTGATTATAGACAATAATGTGAACTGGAGGAAACACATAGAGTATATTGCTCCCAAAATCTCTAGTTCTTCATATGCCTTAAGAGTGCTGCAGAGAAGTGTGGATGAGGCCACATGTCTTGTGGTCTATTATCGTATGTGTAAGCAATACTTAAGTATGGCATAGTGTTCTGGGGAAACTCTGTGGATGTGGACCGCATATTCATACTGCAGAAGTCTTGTGTCAGGTCCATGTATGGGCTGAAACCTCGAGAATCCTGCAGGCAGTATTTCATAGAGAAGAAGATACTGACCATACATTGTGTATACATATTGGAATGTGTCCTGTTTGTCAAGCAAAATATGTCGTTTTTCTCAAAATACCTGCCTGAGCATGGGCATCATACAAGGTTCAGATTGAATCAGAAACTCCTACTTCCAAAAACACCATTAACAAAAGTGCAGAGAAATGCAGAATATCAGATGATAAAAATATTCAATCACCTACCTCTCTGTTGGAAAAATATGGACGTAAAAACACTGAAAAAAGAACTAAAGGATATTCTACTGAGAAAGTGTTACTATTCCTGCAATGAATTCTTCAGAGACGGAGACATATGGCCACCACCATATTTAACTCTGTCTGAATTTCCTTCAACTTGGAACATGCAGCAGATGAATGGTTGAAATGTCCCACTTTTTTTTGCATGTTGCTATTAAATCTGAAATGGATCTTTGGCTGTCAATAGCTTCAGTTATGACTAATTGTAGAGTATGAATAAAACATTATACACTGGGTATTCCCGCATCGTTACAACCCTTTACAATGTTAGCACCATTGTCTCATACCATCAGATGAATTTGAGGAATGTTTATACCCCACACATATAACATGTCAAACAACATCTTTTTCATCCACTGACTACCAGGAAAATGTTTACAGTCCAACACTACATGGTTCTGCTTGAAATCAGAGTCCAACCAATGGGCCCGTAAAAGTAATAAAACTGTTATTAGTATGTGAACATGTCCACAAATTGGACATTAGGGACACATAATTTACACTTACTAACTTGTTATTAATTACTATTGCTAAGCGCCATAGAACACTCCCTATAGAAGTTTCACATAAATGGAGCTAACCTGGACTTTATTAGGGCTCTAGTTCGGACATCGCATATAGTAGATGTCGCTAGTAGTGCTACAATTCTACTGAACAAGCTGTTCAGTGCGCCATTTAATCATACATTCAAAATTCAAATGTTTTGAATGCAAAAAAGTTTTTGATTCGCTTCTAGTTCTTTTATTGTATGATATAAGTTTGTTGCTAAATATTTCTTTTAATTAAGTTTTACCTATATTAACTTTTAGTGGATACTTTACAGTGTTTTCATTGTTCGTCGGTTTTGTGTTTTAAAGGTGTGTTTTCTTGTGAATCAAAAACAGGCAAGTTTAGAATATTTTAGTAGTTCATAAGTTATAAGTAAATAACGTTTTCTTACAGAAGCTTTGTGGATATAAATATGATACCAAACAAGAAAACGATTTATTGTTGTGTTCCGGGGTGCCTGGATTTATTTAGCAAAAGACATCGTTTTCCGTTTAAATCATCAGAAGACAATTTTGATGACTGGGTGAAAGCTGTACAAAACCCTAAAATGCTTGGTTTATATCCACAAGCCATTTACGATAGATTTTATGTTTGTGATCGTCATTTCGTTGATGAGGATAAAGTACCTGAAATGAGAAGAGGCCAGAAAAGAACTGCTGTTCCCATATTACATCTTCCTTTGAGTAAGTATTCATATATTTTAAAGTGTAAATAAAAATTTCTATTTCTATTTATACAACATCTCAGAAGTAAACAATGGATCGGGTGGATTCGGAAGGCGACCAGAAAGCCTGATAGTGTACACTGTTGCTAGATGAATATTACCAAGTGTCATTTTAAATAAAGAAGGAAACTAAAGCATGCACAAATGTTTTTCTAATAAATGACAATATGACGTCATTTATATATACCCTAAAAGAAGGAAAAACCAACCTTGCCATACATTGTGGTCATGTGAGCATATTTTTCCTTCATAAGCTTTAGACAAACTGATGTGATGGCAGGTCAGGAAGGTCAATTCCAGCAGGGATATGGCTAAACACCTCAGGCAGGTCTTTGATTTCGTAAAATGGCAAAACACGATACTGAGTTAAAATCACGATACTGAGTTAAAATCAGGTGCAAATTAAGGTAAATTTGAAGATTAGCTCCCTAACGCTTTTCAAAAAACTGTTTGCAGAAACCTGCCTAGGGCCCCCTCTGGATGCACAAACCACAGGAAAAATTTCTTGTTCACACACCCCCAAGGAAGTTACGGGACCAGGAGTGAATAGGGGTGCTGTGCGAGGTAGGTAGTAAAAAGGAAATATGAGTAGAAAATGCGAAGAAAACGGGCTTGAGCGCTGTATTTTTTACATCTTTAAGCCATATCCCCCTTACTGCCTACCCCGCACAGAACCCCTATTCCCCCAGGTTCCGTGACTTCCTTGGCGGGTATGAACACGACATTTTTCTTGTGGTTTATGCAACGAGGGTGGTTGTATGCAAGCGAGAGGGGAAGGAAAATCCCCACAACGAAGCATACCAAAATTAAACTTTCTAAGTTAATAGAAAATTGAGTTATTCAAATTTGAAGCACTTAATAAAAATTCACTACCATAACGCACTTGCTGTGTCCCGAACTTTTATCTATTATCGATTAGCTTAAAGAAAGGCACGTATATGCTAATTGATAATATAATTTTTATATGTATTTATTGAAGTGTTTGTTCGTTTGGGGTTTTAAATGGTCCAATTCACAGTCATTCATAGAAAATTTAAAAAATCGAGTGTTTACCTCATCACTAGCACATTTTTTTCGTGTAAAAATCCTTAAAAACAGTTCTAAAAGTTCCTATGGTGTTGGATAAACATAATAAATTGTTTATTTTGTCCTTTTCAGATATATGGTGAATGCCCCAGTCAAGTTGTAAAAAGGAAGCTATAACCGGAAAATTAATTTTATTTATGGATAAACTGTTTGACAGTTTAAACGGACATTTAAAATCAGCCCCTCAGAATAAGCCATTGAAAGGAGGTGTAGCAGATACTTCTCCTCGTGAAAACTTTTGGAGAGAATCGCTGCAAGTTTTGGAAACTATGAGGTTCTATTCCAATGAACAAACGCAATATGTCAGCAATCCTTCCATAAAAAATGTTATCAAAACCATGCATAATTTTATTTATCTTAAGGAAGTATTGTGGAAGAAATTGAAGTTTAAATATTTTATACCAAGAGTTTTTAATCAGGACTGTCTGGAAAGTGTAAGGAGCCATGGTGCAAGGAATGTGTCACCAGATGTTTAACATTTTGTATCTTCTTTCAAGTCATTAAAACTTAGTTAAACCTATACAATGTGAAACTCATACTGACCTGAAAATAATTGCAAAAGAAAGCAAAAAATTGATACAGCTATAAAGGGGAGACATAACCTTTATAGCATTTAAATGAATATGATGTTTACAGAAACTGTAAAATATGATCGTCATAATTATTTGAAAAAGTTTATTATTAAATGTATTAATACTGGAATATTTTTTAATCTATTTTTTTACTCAATGCTGTTAATTTTCTGAGTGAAGATTGGAACCTGTGATGAACATTGGTAAGTATACACTTACGGAGAACCCATCAATTCACCACAATACATTTTTTTAGATCTGACGATGGCTAACAATGCTAGCATCATTCAATTTATTTATTCATCCCTCTCACGAGGCTTACTTTGTTAGTGAAACGGTCGTCGTGTCTGAAAAATATGTTGCCGAGAATTGAGCTCTACAAAGTGTACTTACTGGTCTCATTTTTTTCTTTATTATTATAACACATACTTGTCATTATTATGTAAGGACAAATGTAATATTGTATAAGCACCAGATTTCTGTGATATACCTACCTATCGATAAGGAATGACAATATATACTTCATCTTACTTTCAGAATTAAAATGGTTTTTAAATAAATGTAATAGGAATACTGTTCTAGGTTTTTAAATATAAATGTAATATTAATACTGTTCTAATAAAACACAAATGTAATTTATCTTGTTTGATTTTCCATTAATCATATCAATAGTAAAAACTGAAGCTGCAAATGTTAGAAGGTTCAAATTGCCAATTAATTTTTCCTATGATTGCAATGCTTAAAACAGGCGTATGTGTGTTATTAAAGCATAACTTGTTTTGCTTTCGCTATAAAAATCATTAAAAAATTATTTGAGTCATGTAACCTCTTTACTGGCAGTGGTATAAAATTAAATGGAACTTATTTGGATTTGCTAAATGAAAATCAAATTAAATTTCCCGCATGTGACTTAAATTCATCGCATCCACCAGAGGCGCTGCAATATTGTTCAAAACATCAGCATTGGTGTTTCCCTTCTATAGGGGGTGTTCTGTGGAATGTGAACATGTCCACAAATTGGACATTAGGGATACATGATTGACACTGACTAACTTGTTATTAATTACTATTGCTAAGTGCTCATAAATGTCAGAAATTATCTTCACTATAAAATGCTCTGTTCCAGGTAATGTATATTACGCAGCAAATTTGGTCATTAATCTCTTGAAACCCTGATTTGTGACAATGGAGAATGGCAAGTTATCCAAAGCTATCACTTCATCTACCACATAATGAATTGACTTCATGTGCTCGTGGAACATGATTGTAGAGCATCAGCAATTGTTGGCTGGTTTAACCTTTTACTTAAACTTTCCCCTTGGAATTATTTATATTCATCTACGTGTTTTCTTTCTAAATGATTAATCAGGGATGTTGTGGTAGCATTTTTACCAAGACCACCACGAGAAATCTCACATTTACATTTATTGCTCTCTGCAAAAATTAGTATCTTCACAAATAATAAATAATATGTCCAAATATCACTCGTCTTTTTACTCATTTTTACGTTTTATGGCTAAATTGTTTAAGACACTACTCTATCGCGTTTAAAACGTGAACTAAAAACAAGAATATCGGCTGACGTTTGCCTGGCTCCTATCCATCATGTAGGTAGTTCAGTAGTTCCCATGACAGTCCGCCCCAAAAGCACTTACGATGCGATTTAACACAAGTCTTGACAAGAAATTTTTGCCACATTGCTTGTGTCAGCCTAATCAGATAACTTATTCGGCCAAAACCAAATAGGCACATCCCTAATTGTCAGGTCTTCAAAAATGTGTTGTGGTGATTTGGATTCTCCACATGTACTTATCTGTATGCAGGCTACTGTTTAACTAAATACTAAAACCTTTGAACCTTGAAATTTTTCTAACTAATTATTGCCTTGTTTTTATTTTTACTTACCCCATAACTGTCTCCATCTAAACTCCAGCTGTTTCTGGCTGGCCAGTTGTTTCTTGACAGAATAATGTACTCTCTGTATAAGCATATTCTCCAGGTCCATGTCTTTCAGCAACAATGCCTGTGTAGCACTCAAACCAAATGGATCAATGGACCAACTGCTTCTTGGAGTGTAATTTAGGTACTGATGAAGCCACTGATGACCATCAGTGTACTGTAAGACAGTGGACAACCAATGAGAATTGGCTTCATCATTCATTACCCACCCACCAGAGACAATTTCCAGTTGATTGGAACGGACCAGTCTAAAAATTAATAATATTGATAATAATTGATACAGGGCAGAGTAGTGTTTGTAAAACTGTTATACCTTTTTACGAACTCCTTTTCATCATCACCAAGGTCATCCCACCACATTGAAAAATATGATATTTCAGCCCATATAAATTTTCTTCTTGGATCCTCGGGTAGTTTCTGTAACATATTATTTAAAATGTGTTTAGTTTGTGATACATAATAATCATCAAGAGTTTTTAACCATCCAGGGTCGTTATGAGAATGGGGGACAACAAACACTTTCAACTTATTGGACCTATTCCAATCTTTTTCATCCACCTCGATTTTCCATCCCTGCTTCCAAACACCACCATCTATGTTGTCAAATTTTATACTTTTGTACATATCCAACATCTGTATATTCGTTCTTGGAATAACGTTAACTTGAATTGGGCAGGTCAAATCATAAATCATTTCTGATGCGGGGTAAAGATCCGGTTCTTTCAGTAATGAAAAACTTGTGTTCTTTACTGATGATGTACTTGAACTTGGTTGTATTATGTTCTTCATTGCCATTTTGAGTTCATCTACTGTTTCATGATGTTTACTCAAGTCATGTTCAAGCTGCTTGATTCTATCTTCAAAATGGAGAAACTGGTTCTAAAATTGATAAAAAGAATCACAAACCTGCACTGAAAACCCAGCCCAATGGGGTTAAGCTTCATTTCGACAGAGACACTCTTTCTCTCTGGTTGCCCTTCCCTTATGTAGCCTATTTGTAAGGTGTCTCCGCTAAAACAAAGCCGAATGGTACTTACGTTATGTAAATCTTCATTAATGGAAGAGTTTATGTTTAAAAACACAGTCAGATCTTTAGCAGAATTATAAACAAACACTAACACCACAACTAATAATGATGCAAATAAAATAAATGCCTTTTTCAGCCTCATTTTTAAACTCCTATCTAGCGATGAGCTGGCATCTAAATTTAACAGATGGTAGCAAAGTTATTAATTAATAATTTGGCGGATATTAAGCATTTTAAAAGATAATATTGTCACCAGCAATAGCATTTGATCTGTAAACATTTCTAATAATTCCTCTTCGTGAGATACTAAATTCGTGATAACATGGCTTGAGTTTGTACATCAGCAATTTGTTTATTTACAAACTATTGTATCATATTTAATAATTATTATTTTCACCAATAAGGCAACATATAAAATTATTTATTGACAAACAACAAATAGGAAGTCTGACACCTGACACTGACACTGACACCACTGCCACTGATCACTGATCTAATCAATGACGTTTATCTGTCATTGGATCTAATCAATACGTCATTGGATCTAATTCACCAATTGACAATAGCCGTTTTCCTGGCTGAAAATTTTGTTCGAGATTCATGAACATTTTCTGTTGCGGTCATTTAATTCAAGGAACTAAAATAATGACTATGTGACAATCAATTGAATGTTGGCAGGTGTAATACGGGTGTCTCGCAGCAGTAAAACTCAGTTGCACTGATCATGCGCACTTTGTAGAAAAAAACTAATAACGTAATAAAAGACCTCCACTAAATGAGTGGTGAACGTGTCGCTACCTAGTTGCGGAACCTAGTAGTATGTTGTCACGCCAGCTCCAAATAACACAAAGTGTTGAAAAAATAGAACTGTATACAACCAAACTAACAATTTGAGTAAATTGTCAGCCCGGCCCATTTCTACCCTAATAGGGACAAAGTATGTAAGGCTATATGCATTCTCACAACAACTAGAATCTATGGCTCTAATTGTTGTGAGAATGCATCTAGCCTTACATACTTTATCCTTATATTAGGGTAGAAATGGGCCAGGGCTGACAATTTACTCAAATTGTTAGTTGGTTGTATACAGTCTGTATTTTTTTAACACTTTGTGTTATTTGGAGCTGGCGTGACAACACACTACTTGGTTCCGCAACTAGGTGGCGACAGGTTCACCACTAACTTAGTGTTGGAAGGCTGGCTACCATAGCCGTATTACTTTATAGATGTACTTTTGCAGCAATTAGTATGCCGTACTGACGAGCTCTAATTAGAGCGAAACCGGTCTACGGTTCTAATTGTTGTGAGAATGCATCTAGCCTTAAAAGGCCTCCCCAACGTGCTGTTTACACACAAATCCTCCCAACTGACCTTCCTGACCTTGTATTTATCATGCGAAATGCGCATAATAAATGCAACCGAGTGTTATATATATATATATATATATATATATATATATATATATATATATATATATATATATATATATATATATATATATATATATATATATATATATATATATATATATATATATTACGTCTATGAAATTTCGAGCCTCTCGCCACAGTAAACACTGTAGTGTATTAGAGCCAGTCGGCCAGACAAATACTGAAAAAAGCGGTATTGTCGGTCGAACCGCCGCTCTATTGTAGCAAATACTATATAATGACAATATGGGACACACCTATGCTTTGGCATTGGTGATATTTGTGACAAGTACACTAGCGCCACCTCGCGTGAAGTACTGACAACTGAGCGAGTAATTTGAATTGTATATTTACCTGCATATTCTTAATTTAGACAATTGGTTTATTATAGATGAATATAAAAACTTTCTGATTATATAGTTATAAATAGAATTTGTATCAACAATCAGCTATATATCTACATGAAAACTGTCTTATTAATCTAATATTTTTAAATATGTAACTGATATACTTAGTACATAATTAAGAAATTGTGCAGATGAAAGGCGAGACTAACTCTTACTTCCGTGAATAAATCGGCTGAATCTGCTATTTCTACTTGTCTCTTTAAAAACTGATCTTGGAAAGATAATTAAAAGGCTTTTCCCAGTAAGATGATTTTAAATGTCAAAAAATGTGACAATTTATGCCATACTGAAATAAATTCTTACATCATTTATTATTAGTGCAAAACTTTTTTTGCCTGCATATTTCTTTTTTTTTGATGCACTGGAAGACAAATTATGATTGAAGCCTTTCAACCATCCGTTTACGAAGTTTATCTATAAATAGGTACATGATATTACACAATAAATTATCTTCTGCGAACTGTACATATTGGCATAACAGTGATTCTGATTTTGTCTTCTGCTTCAACAAATTAATTCTTCTGTAAGTGACATTGAAATGTAAAATGCACCTTCTGTCTTCAATACTATATCCAAATCAGTTCTTTTTGATAACAGTACCCTTTATTCTTGCATCTATAATACAAAATTATCGTCAATCAATGTTATAGTTCTTGTTTAGGCGAATTTGTAAAAAAATCCCTGGTAACAAAAGAAAACAGAAAAAATCATATTCGCGTTTCGCCATCGTTTGGAAACCTATGAAATGTCTTTGATAGATTTAGCACGTTGTAATTCGAACAATTATAGATTGCACATACCCAACCACTAACATTTATTGTAAAAAACACAGCTCAAACTAAATTATATACAGTTAAACATGATATAATGACTTTGAAGAGATATAATATTGCGCATATGCACCGCCCCTCCTATGACGTTACGTGGTGAGTAAGGTTATAGAAGTCCAACTACACACTTAAAACAAAGTCGTTCGCAATAAAAAAAAGTTTCTATACGTCAGTTTCATGCGGTTGAAGTTACGCCTATATTGTCTTTTCCAGATAATATAGATCGCAGCACTAAATTTAATCTTTTTCATTTTTAATACTTCCAATTGTATGCAATTAAATATTAGTAAAATACGTAATTTGTTAAGAAGTTGTGATGAAACGTCAAACCCCACTGTACGACAGCATATTATTGTTGCATTGGACTCACCACTTGACACCATGCGCGTGACAGGTCTAAAAATAGGTAGTCTGAATATCATATCTCTCGTTATTTGTATCATGCAGTTAAACACCAGCAATTGCTAGTGTTACACGTTTTCGAACGTCGTAACATCAATACTATCCGCTAGGGGCGCTGATATTCTTGAAACACGAAATCAGCCGGAGTGTCCTGTATTGTCATTATAAAGTATTTGATTGTAGTGTCGACTTTACTATGTGTCGGCTCAACGAACTGTCGGCCCAACGATACGCCACGTTTTAGATTCGGTGAAATCATGTAGAATTACTAACAAACTATGGTGTGTTTAACAAAATGTGTTAAATGTTTTGCAGGCATTAGGTAATAATATACGCAGGGCGCTGTTATGTCCGAAGCAGTCAGAAATAAAATTTGGTAATCTGCTGCAACTTAGATGGTTACAATAAATACACGTAATTGGGTAATGTTATTGTTTGTATGCACAATCAACCAAAGGTTGCAGTGCTATCGGGGCGGCAAGGCCGCAGACGAGCCCTGAGGGAAAAAATTTATATTGTTTTATTCTGTGTGCAAGGTATCGCAATAATATCTATTTTTGTAACAAGTACATGAACTTACGCTTTGTTGGCAAGTCTATTATCACGACCCATATAGTGAGCTTGCAAGCAAGGCAAATGAAAGGACTAGTGTAGAAGTCGTGTTTATGAATGCGTTACATATAAGATATTACATTATATAGCAGGATTTTATCGCTATTTCACTAGGAAATTTAAAAATTATAATGATTATCAATGACATAGTACCATAGTATATTTAATGATGACGGCTGCTATAATAACTGACATAAAAAATTTATTGCCTAGTTTGCTGTGTTTTGGTTTCTGTCAACTAGAAATCTTGATTTTGTATGTATTAAAAAACGCAAAATAAAGTGCTTATTATACTCATGATACAAAAACAACGAGAGATATGATATTCAGACTGCCTATTTTTAGACCTGTCACGCGCATGGTGTCAAGTGGTGAGTCCAATGCAACAATAATATGCTGTCGTGCAGTGGGGTTTGACGTTTCGTCACAAGCTCTTAAGAATTTACGTATTTTACTAATATTTAAGTGCATACAGTTGTAATAAAAATGAAAAAGATTAAATTTAGTGCTGCAATCTATGTTATCTAAAAAAGACAATATAGGCGTAACTTCAACCGCATTAAACTGACGTATAGAATCTTTTTGCTTGAGAATGACTTTGTTTTTAGTGTGTAGTTGGACTGCTGTAACGTTACTCACCACGTGACGTCATAAGAGTGGGCGGGGCATATGCGCAATATCATATATCTTCTAAGTCATTATATCATGTATTATACTAGTGCTATGAACAGCCACTTTATGACCATAAAACTGAGTATCATAAGCAATACCTACTTATAATAATGCTATAATACATAAAATACGTTGATTCTATTTTAAATGCCTACCTACTACTTTTATTTCCAAATTAAACGTTTGCATATAAAATTTAATGTCATCCTTGTATTTATATTTACTTTTTTCATTGCAAGCAATTATTTTAATAAGTGGGAGTTTCATTTTTGAATTTGAAACGACGCGCCAAAGTTGAGAGTGATGGTACATCTTATCCTGATTGGTTATTGCAAATCCCTTTGCTGTGGCTGTATGTTCCTTGAATTCTGACATAAAGTAGGATAATAGTCTTAGACCAGAAAGAACTTAGGACACGTAACACGAGATTTAACGCGTGTAGGCGAAGTGTGCCCGAATAGCAAAGCAATTTTATGCTGTGGAGCCAAATAAAGCGAATGGTACCAGAGTTTTAAGTAGGTATATTTAGTGTTTTTTGCAATAAATTGTGAATATTTTGTATTAAGAACAATGGTTTATTGTGCCGCCTTCAATTGCAATAGCCACAGTGACAAAAAAGAGCCCGGTATTACTTTTCATAGGTAAGATATAAAATTAACCTAATTACTTTCAGAACGTTCCTTACATTTTTATGCTTTAATTGTTGAAATAGGAAAAAAAAATGTTCCCACTTCACTTACTATATTAGTGACACATTATTATTTTTGAAAATGCAAACAGAAAATATGTGATTTTCAATGTGAAATATTTAATTACATTTTCACTTTATCAAGTCCAGCCACGATATTCCATAGGCGTAGGTGTGCCCTTCAAAAGTTACGTTGTGGGAATAATGTTATGTTAGTTTATATACTTAATTAGTTATATTAAAGGAAAGAAAATGTTGCAGATATATAGTGGCATGAATACAGGTAGCTAAATGTTATTTATAATAATACAGAAGTTACTGTTTAGTGATTTTCCATTTACATGTAAATCAGATATTATATATTATATAAACCAAGAATAACAAAAAAATGCTTTATACCTATGGTAAATCGTCTAAAGTTTATGAATGTGATGTAATTTTTCCCTCGAAAAAACTATTTGTCGAGATGTTGAAGAAAATTCGTTTCGGTAATTCTTCACTTTGATGTAGGTGGTTAAATCGCAAAGAATCAATAAAACGTACATATGGCACATTCCTATGGAAAATTGTCTGAAAAAAATTCACTAATAGAGAGGTATCGATGGTGAGACTTTGCAAAAAAATTTTTGCAAATGAGCGCGAATTTGGGCCCCTAGAACCCATATCTGGGGTCAGTTTCAATTTTTATATGTTATATATATATATATATATATATATATATATATATATATATATATATATATATATATATATATATATATATATATATATATATATATATATATATATATATATATATATATATATATATATATATATATATATATATATATGTATCCGTCTGAAAACTTGGCAAATGCCTTTCTTTTATTAATGGCTTGGATGAGTTCGTTAGCCAGAAAAAGCGGACGGGGTTTTCCGGGAAATTTCTGAGTTTTCTTTCGAAAAAAATTTTTTTCGCAGAAAGTAATAAAGATGTTTTAATGAAATTTATTGTATATGTTGCCTCGGAAGAGATCTTACTACGTACCAAAATTCAACTTTCTAAGTTTATAGAAAATAGAGTTATTCAAATTTTAATTTTTTTTGATAAAATTTTTTTTTTTCAAAAATTACAAACTTATTTTAATGAAATTTGGTGGATATCTTGCCTTAGGGAAGACCTTACTACATACCAAAATTAAACTTTATAAAAAACTGAGTTATTGAAGTTTGAAACATTTAATAAAAATTCACTACCATAACACACTTGCTGCGTCCCGAACTTTTTAAGCATATATTGGTTATTACTGATTGAAGTTTATGATTCAAATTTGAAGCATTTAATAAAAATCGTGTACCATAACGCACTTGCTGCGTCCCGAGATTTTTTTAAGTATAAAGAAATTAGGAAATGTAAAATTCTTAAAAAAACATCTGTATTCTCATTTCATCTAATACAGATGCATACTGTTTTATTTAATTTTTTATTATATATCTTGTAATCTATATATCCATGGTTTCTGAATGTACTATTTGTCTTAAATTCCTTTAGTTAATATCAGCATTTTATTAATGCACGTTTTAGTGAATTTTTATTAAAAACAATTCACTTAATGGAGAGGTATCGATGGTAAGACTTGCAAACATTTTTTTCAAATGAGCGCGATTGAGGACCCCTAGAACCCATATCCGGGGTCAGATTCAATTTTTATATGTTTATATATATATATATATATATATATATATATATATATATATATATATATATATATATATATATATATATATATATATATATATATATATATATATATATATATATATATATATATATATATATATATATATATATATATATATGTATCTAACCGATAACTCAAAAAATATTAAACCGATTTCGATGAAACTCGGCAAGTGCTTTTCTTTTATTAACGGCTTGGATGAGTTCGTTAGCCAGAAGAATCTGACAAGGTTTTCCTGGAATATTTTGAGTTTTCTTTCGAAAAAAATTTTTTTCTACGATAATTACAAAGCTATATTAATAAAATTTGGTGGATATATTGCCCT
This sequence comes from Tillus elongatus, assembly GCA_964006375.1. NCBI lineage: Eukaryota > Metazoa > Arthropoda > Insecta > Coleoptera > Cleridae > Tillus > Tillus elongatus. The sequence continues at coordinate 61,812,136 of OZ023264.1, forward strand.
GAGAAAGACCTTACTACATACCAAAATTAAACTTTCTACGTTTATATAAAATTGAGTTTTCCAAATTTTCAATTTTTTTTCGAAAAATTTTTTTTTCTCAAAAAATTACAAAGTGATTTTAATGACACTTGGTGGATATATTGCCCTAGAAAAGACCTTACTACATACCAAGATTCAACTTTCTACGTTCATTGAAAATTGAGTTATCCAAGTTGAAGCATTTAATAAAAATTCACTACCATAAAGCACTTGCTGCGTCCCGAATTTTTATAGGTTGATTCCAGCATAATTTTATCATTATTATTCCATATATACTAAATCAAGAGGCACTTAAAAGAACAGTGAAAATCACTATTCTGTGTGCTGCATCCATTGACTAATCCAAGGTTACGCCGCTGGTCGAGAGAGTTTGGTACCAAATTGCTTCACTTCCGCCGGTCTTGTTACGTGTCCTAAGTTCTCTCTGGTCTAAGATAATAGTAGTAGGTTAACCCATTTTTTATTTATAATTTGAAACGTCAATGATCAATGTCACGTCATGTCATTACTTTCATTCATAAAAATAATAAAACGTCAAAAAAGTGGTTTAGGATTCCAAAAAGTTGAAGTATTAGGCTTAGCAAGTAATTAATTAATAATAAACAAATACCTAGAATTTTATGTATTATTTGTGCGTTTGTCTAACATGTTTCGGGCATCTCGAAGTGCTGACATTGTAAAACACTCTTATTACAGACCACAACTTTTGATTTTCTTTTGTAAACATTTGTAATCCTTGTAACAAACATATAAGCAGTTATGTCTTGCAATCATTGTGGTATTAAGTTTAATTTTTTCCACAAAGAGGTCAGTAAACAAATAGCTTCTTTGAGAATGTAGTCATTTAGAATGGCTGTTTTTTGTTTTAGGCTGGATGTGCAAACTGTGGCCTGTCATTTTGTAATAAGTGCTTGAAGCAAAAATGTAAAATACCTAACAAAGGTCCTAACGATCAGAATGTCTGTAGATTGTGCTATTCCCAAATTAATTCTGGCACTTCAAGTCAATCACTAGTATTTGCTCCGCCTGATTCATACTTGAAGTAAGAAACTGTTTACTTGATTTGTGTTCTTTCTAGCTTTATTTAACATAAATTTTTTATTGCGATGTTATGGACATACCTAATATAGTATGGAGCCTTCCAAGTCCACACCCAAAGAACCCTTACCTCTTCCTGTCCTTTTGCATTTCTTAAGGTGTGTTCTAGGTATATCTTTTCAAGAAGTGTAGTGTTTTAACTTTATTTACACGGTTTTTAGACGATTGGAGGCTTTAGATGATCCCTCTGCACCACCCATCACAGTTTATAAACACGATGCCAAAATTGATAAATTAAGATCTGGGTTATCCCCAGCAGATCAAAAAATCGTTGATAGACTCGAAAAGCTGAAGGATGCAGGTAAAAATCCACCACCATCAGATAATGAACTAAGAAGAAGGCTAGCTAATCTTAAAGGTGAAAATGATTATGTAGAAGGGCCAACTAAACCAGTAAGTCATTTTATATTTAAATTTTTATAAAGGCTGCATTTGTCCTGTCTAATCTTCACTGTAGCGAGCTGTCAAGTTTATTAAAAAACTAGACATTTTTAATTATTTACAAGATTGTGAAACAGTTTGCCATTTCCAAAATTTCCATTTACCTCCATGAATGGTTTACCCACACATCCCCTTTGTTGCTTTCACGGTTTTCTGATTCATCATTCTTGGATATTTCTATAAATAAACAAAAACATGAAAATCAGTGTGATGCTAAACTACACTCGTTTTATAATGTTAATCCTGACGTCATCATTTGGAAAGAAATTTGGCTAGTGAAGGAAGAATTAATTTGCTTTTAAAATTTGTATTAGCTTTAGGGTGTCACATGGTGCATTCTAAACGGCGCAGCCGAGACATGGAACAGAAACATTAATACCGCATACAGTGTTGTCGGGTTGTAATTGTTACATTGAATAAGATCTAATAAATATTTTATACTTTTTAATATATTTTTGCCTGTATCAGATACATCTAAAAATAGGTCCAACAGCATCTACAAATAATGTAAAAAAACATAATATTGTTACATTTAAGTGTATATTTGTTAAATTTGCAGAGAACCACCCGAACGCTTTTTAGTGAATATTCTACGAAAAAATCCACTCTTGGGGAGATACCGACTTTTGAATTTTATAAAAAAATATTAAATGAGCGCGAACTAGGACCCCTAGAATCCATATCCGGGGTCAGTTTCAATTTTTATATGTATATATGTATCACAGCGATAATTCAAAAAATAATACGCCGATTTCGATAAAGTTTTGCATGTGCCTTCCTTTTGTAAGTGACTTGGATAAGTTCGTTAGCCAGGAAAATCGGAACCGGTATTCCGGGAAAATTTTGTTTTCTATCGAAAAAAATGTTCTCAAAAAATAAAACAGCTGTGGTAACCAAATTTGGTAGGTAGGTTTGTGAGATAAGAAGTAGACTATAAACTAACATTTTTATTTCTATGTTACAAGCAAACAGTTCAAAAAAATATTTTGTGACAGATTATTTCTATCAAAATTCACTACCATAACGCACTTGCTGCGTCAAGACTTTTAGAAAAAACTTTTCAGAAACATGCTTAGAAACCCACGCCACTCAGCAGCTGAGAAATTGTTTAAAGTATGTAATGTGTAAAAAACTTTACGTGTAAATAACTCAGCAAACGCAAGAGAACAAAAGGTAAGAATAGTGTCAGCGTGCATGCGAGATACCAAACTATATCTCCCAGCTGCTCAGAAATTGTTTAAAGTATGTAATATGTAAAAAACTTTACATGTAAATAATTCGGTAAACGCAAGAGAACAAAAGGTAAGAATAGTGTCAGCGTACGTACGAAATACCAAACTTTATCTATTAGCAACTGAGAAATTGTTTAAAGTATGTAATGTGTAAAAAACTTTACATGTTAATAACTCGGCAAACGCAAGAGAACAAAAGGTAAGAATAGTGTCAGCGTACGTGCGAGATACCAAACTTTATCTATCAGCTGCTGAGAAATTGTTTAAAGTATGTGTGAAAAGTGTGTAAAAAACTTGACATGTCAATAACTCGGTAAAGGCAAGCGAACAAAAGGTAACATTACTGTCAGCGTGCATGTAAGATACCAAACTTTATGTATCAGCACTCGTTTTATCTCAAACTGTCCAGGAGGTCATCAGCATGCAAATTAACAAATTTTTCTTCTGATTTGTGCACCCTGTGGGGTGAGGTTGTTTTTAAGCATGTTTCTGAAAAGTTTTTTTCTAAAAGTCTTGATGCAGCAAGTGCGTTATGGTAGTGAATTTTGATAGAAATAATCTGGCACAAAATATATTTTTTTGAACTTTTTGCTTGTAACAGAAATAAAAATGTTAGTTTATAGTCTACTTCTTACCTCACAAACTTACCTACCAAAATTTTCCCGGAATATCGGTTCCGATTTGCCTGGCTAACGAACTTATCCAAGTCACTTACAAAAGGAAGACACATGCAAAACTTTATCGAAATCGGCGTATTATTTTTTGAGTTATCGCTGTGATACATATATACATATATAAATTGGAACTGACCCAGGATATGGGTTCTAGGGGTCCTAGTTCGCGCTCATATAATATTTTTTTTACAAAATTCAAAAGTCGGGATCTCCCCAATAGTGGATTTTTTTGAAGAAAATTCACTAAAAAGCGTTCGGGTGGTTCTCTACAAATATACACTTAAATGTAACAATATTATGTTTATTTACATTATTTGTAGATGCTGTTGGACCTATTCTTAGATGTATTTGATACAGGCAAAAATATATTAAAAAGTATAAAATATTTATTATATCTTATTCAGTGAAAAGAAGTACAACCTGACAACACTGTATGTGGTATTTACGTTTCTGTTCCATGTCTCGGCTGCGCCGTTTAGAATGCGCCGTGTGACACACTAAATTCAAAGATTACCCCTTTTTTAAATATTGCTGCAGTTTTTTCAACATGCATTTTGTACATATAGTTAACATCCAAAAAAGTTGATTCAGATATACATACTAGCTGTCTCTATTTTTTTGACTTCGTTGCATTAATTGTTCTGTCGAATTGAAACCTTAAACAAGTATTTTTTTCAATTTGTGTTTAGAAATATATTTGTTTTAAGGTATATGTTCCGGATACAAGATCTGATCAAGAAAAAGTTGACACATTGCTTGAACAATTTATAAGTGAGAAGGATGTGGAGCTCACTCACAATCCTCAGGAAGAAATAGAAGAAAGATTGGCCAAACTGAGGGAACAAGGTGTACGTCCAAATGAAGGGTCATATATTAGTAACTTACATGATTCTAGCGGTTCAGAAGAAGAAGTAGATAAAATCACAAAAAAGGTATGGAAATATTTTAATTTTTAGGTTTAAAGTAAGAGGTAAAAATTTTATCAAGAGATACAATAACTTGGACAGAAAAGTGTAGTCACTTTATTTTGCAAGCATGTATTTCAGCATTTGGATTGATTCAGGATTCAGCTTGCAATCATGGCTGTTTTGTGTTTTAAAAAACATCACTATACAAATTTACACTACAAGTCTTATGTGTAAAATAATTCCTAATATAAAATCCCTATAAGATTGTTTTATAAACAGTTGATATGTACTCGAAGGTGTGTGGTTGCTGATAAGAATAAGTTGACTATCTTGGTCCTGTTTGATTTTTCGAAGGCATTTGGATAAATCATCAAGAAAAGACATACTATGGATAAAACTCTCTCTCAGGCCTGCAACTAAATTCATCTGTTGCATTTACCGGTCACCTTCTGATAACAACTTTGTCCAGCTCTTTGACTACCTTTCTGAAAAAACCGACTATCTGATTTCTGAATATCCTTCCTCCGAGGTCACTATTCTTGGTGACTTTAATGTCCATAATAAGGAATGGCTAGGATCTTCAAAAACCGATCCACAAGAGAGAGCAGCGGAGGCCTTTGCAGTCAGCAATTCTTTAGCCAATATGGTTCAGCAACCTACTTACTTTCCTCGTATCCCAACACACAGCTCAAATCCCTTGGATCTCCTTCTTACTGCAAAACCTGAATGCTATAAGATATCAGTCACCGCCCCCCTTGGTCGCTCAGACCACGGCATGGTCACTACTTCCTGTGCAATGCAATCCGAGGTCACACAGTCATCACACCCACGTATCGTTTGACACCACAACTCCGCAAACTGGGACAAAATGCAGGATTACTTTTCCTCATTTCCATGGGCGCCTGTCTGCTTCTCTCATCCTGACCCCTCTGATATCTCATAAAACGTCACCGAAATTATCCAAGCTGGCATGGAATTATTTATTCCACGTACACAGAAAACCTCTTCAGCCACTCAAAAGCCCTGGTTCTCTAAATCCTGTGACAAGGCCAGACTTGAAAAGGTCAAAGCTCACAAAACGCTTCTACACAATCCCAGTCAAGAAAACCGTCAAGCATTTAACGACGCAAGAAACCACTATGTCCGCATTCTTTCTGAGGCAAAAACCTCGTTTAATAACCACATCAAAAACAAAGTCCTCTTAAGCTCCAACGGCAGCAAATCCTTCTGGACTCTTGTTAAATCTATTGGGAATAATTTCTGCAAAAGCACGTTCCCACCTCTTGTCTCAGGGGATGAAATTGTTTCTACCGCCCTGGGCAAGACTGAACTTTTTGCTTCGTTGTTCGCTGGCAATTCTACTCTCAACCCACCTCCAAATGTTCAACCACCAACAGTCCCTAATGTCACGCATAAAAGACGGATATCATTTTCAAAACTAAAAAGGCACGAAAGATGCTCTCTTCTCTTAATACCAGGAAAGCCTCTGGCCTTGACGAGATCCCAGCAATTGTTATTAAAAAAATGTGCACCAGAACTTGCTTCCTGACTCGTCTGTTTCAGATATCTTACAATAAAGGCATATTCCCTAGTAACTGGAAAACTGCTCGAGTACAACCCATCCCCAAGAAAGGATCCAAAGCGCTTCCTAGCAACTACAGGCCTATTTTTCTCCTTTCAGTCGTCTCTAAAGTGATGGAAAAGTATATAAACACCGAATTACTAAAATTTCTTGAAAAACACAGTCTAATCCACGACAGGCAGTATGGATTCCGTCAGCGCAGATCGACTGCCAACCTCTGTTCCTTTGTCACCCATTCTTGGAACAAGTCTATGGAACTACACGGTGAATCCCAGATTGTCGCTCTAGACATATCCAAAGCATTCGACCAGGTCTGGCACGCAGCGCTGCTTAATAAACTTCCGGCCTATGGCCTACCACCAAAACTTTGTACCTGGACAGCAAATTTCCTCTCCAACAGGAGCATTTCTGTTGTTGTTGATGGCCATTCCTCTAAACTGTATCCAATTAATGCAGGAGTTCCTCAAGGTTTAGCTTTAGCCCCTACTTTGTTTCTTCTCCAGATCAATGACCTCCTCTCTAGCACATCCAACCCAGTTCACAGTTACGCGGATGACAGCACCCTCCACTTAAATATACAATATTCTAAGCCTGTCTCTTTAGCCCAATTAGACGAGGATCGCAGACTCATGGAGGGTTCTGTCTCCGTGGATCTCCAAAAAATATTAGACTGGGGAAGTAGAAATCTTGTACAATTCAACCCCACCAAAACTAAGTCTTGCTTTCTTTCTCACACGAGATACACCAGCCCTAGACCCATCACAATGAACAACCAAGTTATTCAAAGTAATGAGTCATTTTCTCTTGTTGGCATTTCTGTGGATCGAAATATTCATTGGCACCAACATGTCACATCAATTCCAGAAGCGGCTGCTAACAAATTAGGTTTCCTCTTCCGGGCTCGCAAATACTTTTCACCAGCTAATCTCTATACCTTATATACTTCACAAATAAGGCCAAACCTCAAATACTGCTCCCACATCTGGGGTGCAGCTGCCGCTTCCTGGACTCCATTCAAAAGAGAGCTATATGTCTCATCGGTGACCCTACCCTCCCCCAAAGGTTGCCATCCCTTGCCCACCGACGTGCTGTTGGTGACCTCTCTCTCTCTTATAGATATCTGCACAGGCACTGCTCAGAGGAGCTTTCTTCCATAGTTCCCCCACCTGCTGCCCCAACAGATCTACCAGGGGAATAGAGCGAATGCACTCTTTTACTGTCCAGGTCACCAGACATAGAACCATAGAACATCTTGTTATGCCCGCTCTTTTGTCCCAAGGACTTCCAAGTTGTGGAATTCCTTGCGAGCACATGTTTTTCCTTCTCCCCGAACCTCCAACCCTTCAAGTCCAGAATTAACAAGTTGCCTTTTTCCTCCTTGTCAACACCCACGGTACAATAGTATTTAGGCTGTAAGCCCTCGTGGTGTGTTGTTGAAATTGAAAAAAATAAAAATTTTAGAGTTTTTTGTTTTTAAAGCGGTGCTTTCTCACTTATAGGAAGAATACAGTGCATAAGATGAGACAACATAGTTCACGTTATCTTCTAATCACTTCTGTGGTTCCACAATGGTCTATCTTGAGGCCACTGATGTTCAGTATATATACACATCACAGCCTCCCAAGTGCCAGTCAAGTTGTATCATTAATTGAATTCATTCGCTATAATTGAATCATCTAGTGTAGTCAATTTTCATTTAGCCAAACTGGTTGACTCTTCAGATTGTTATTGCCTTTCTATTAATTCTACAAAAAATAATAGTGCTTGGATGCTACACTGGTGAAACGATTTAGGGGTCGAGTAAAGGTAACTAGAGCGGATAAACGTTTGAACATCCCTATATGCTTGCAAAAAATCGAATCGATATGTGCCAAATACAGTGAATTATGAAGAATGTATACTTCAGAAAGAGCTGATGTATATCCTGCATTAGATTTTTGACTGGTTTTGATTGTATAAAAAATAGCTACTTTTCTCTTCCAGATCATGGATGAAGTAGCTTTAGATGAGAAATGTCCTATTTCTAAAAAACTTACCCCGCATTCCTCGAATGACACTGAAGATGATCCAGAACAGGATGCATGTTTATCCCCTGAATTACCGTGGTGTGTTTTATGCAATAAAGATGCCAAATTCAGATGTCTTGATTGCAGTGGCGACCTCTATTGTGATGAGTGTAATAGAGAAGTCCATGACAAGTGGGGCGATGCGGATCATAGGGTTATTCCGTATAAACAAAAATAGAAATTGTTTTGTGTAGCTATATTTTAGTATGTGTATATATTTATGTAAAATAAATCTATAAGTTGTTTCTTATTATACGATAAAGTTTATTTACAGAAGAACAAATATTATATAAGTAATATAAATGTCTATAAAAAAACATATATCTATTTTGCTGGAATTTAAAAAATTTAGCTACATTTATTTAACTATTATGAGCATTTTGAACCAAATATGGTATTTAAAGTTGAATTTACTTTAATTTTTAATTTACACTATACTGTCGATTATCCGGACTAATGGGTGGAATTGGCAACAGATAATGGAAAAGCACATATAATACGAACATAATAAAATTATTATATATATATATATATATATATATATATATATATATATATATATATATATATATATATATATATATATATATATATATATATATATATATATATATATATATATATGTAAGACATACTTGGTTCTCGGGTTAACTCGTGTCCAGAATTTATGAAAACTCGACGTTTCGGCTCCTGTTTTGGAGCCATTTTCAAGAGGTAAAGGAAATATGTAAGGACACTCTAAGGCCTCAATCTGCCTACTCCTTAAAGGGGTGGACAAAGGTGGGTTGGGTTGTTGTAGCTCGATTACGGGGCCTCTATCTGCCTACTCCCCAAATCTCGCAGGAGATCGTCTGTGAGGTCTCAGTGTGTTCAATCCTAGGCCTCAGAGAAATCTGGCAGTTCGTTGCAAGTCTTGTCTTATATATGTCGTTCCATCTGCCTGCTTCATTATCAGTGAAAGTAGTGGGGTCACCGTAAATTAAGTAAGGGGCTTTGGTCACGGTACTTAGAGGATGAGGAGGATTAAGAGGGTCACCGGCATTTGTTGAGGCAGATAATGGGAAATAAAATTGTCTATGGAATTTATTTTCTTTTTGTGTGTTTGTAAAGAAGATGTAATAAGTTTCCAAGTAGTCGGAAGGCGAAGACCATCATCTCTTTTATTTAAACAATCTGGACATTTTTGAATCTCGATTGCTTCGCGGATAATTCTCGTTTTACAGTTGTAAACTGGTGCTATTGTTTTGGCATTATCGAAGTCTATTTTGTGCCCTGTATGAATATGATGCATTGCCAGCGCCGATGAGCGGTCGGATTTTCTAACTGTGAGGGTGTGTTCGTATATTCTATTGTAGATGTGTCTATTCGTTTGTCCTTCAAAAGTTCGGGAACAGTCGGAACAAGGAATTTCTTAAACTCCGTGGGATTCGTTTGGAATCGTATCCTTGGGAGTTTTTATCAGATTTGACAGTTTTTGCTCTGTTGTAAATACAGTTTTAAAAGTATGGGTTCTAAAAATTCTGCTAATTTTGTCGGTGACACCATTATCTGCCTCAACAAATGCCGGTGACCCTCTTAATCCTCCTCATCCTCTAAGTACCGTGACCAAAGCCCCCCCACTTAATTGACGGTGACCCCACTACTTTCACTGATAACGAAGCAGGTAAATGGAACGATATATATAAGACAAGACTTGCAACGAACTGCCAGTTCTCTCTGAGGCCTAGGGTTGAACACACTGAGACCTCACAGACGATCTCCAGCGAGATTTGGGGAGTAGGCAGATTGATGCCCCGTAATCGAGCTACAACAACCCAACCCGCATTTGACCACCGCTCTAAGGAGTAGGCAAATTGAGGCCTTAGAGTGTCCTTACATATTTCCTTTACCCACCTTTGTCCACCACTCTAAGGAGTAGGCAGATTGAGGCCTTAGAGTGTCCTCACATATTTCCTTTACCCACCTTTGTCCACCACTCTAAGGAGTAGGCAGATTGAGGCCTTAGAGTGTCCTCACATATTTCCTTTACCCACCTTTGTCCACCACTCTAAGGAGTAGGCAGATTGGGGCCTTAGAGTTCCTTACATATTTCCTTTACCTCTTGAAAATGGCTCCAAAACAGGAGCCAAAACGTCGAGTTTTCATAAATTCGGGACGCGGTTTAACCTGAGAACCAAGTATGTCTTACAATAAAGACAGCGGAAATCTTTCTGAACATATATATATATATATATATATATATATATATATATATATATATATATATATATATATATATATATATATATATATATATATATATATGAACACACGCACACCAAAATAATAGATGTTCAATGAAAAACCTACAGTAGATCAATTATGATGATTTCAAGATTTTGTTTTATGGTTAAAACGTTTCTTTTCCGAATATAATAGAAAACAGACCGTGAACACACAAACTTGCTTTGCGATCGGCAATCAACTGACGAACTAAGTAATTTCGGTAGCCTTCATAAATTAAAAAGAAAGTGCATACAGAATGTTTAACAGATGTGTCTGTCTCAAGAAAAGTTTATCTTGTTCCTTCTGCCATGCCACCCATACAATCTCGAATGAGATCAAGTGTAAAAAGATGAGGGCAATTAAAATTTATAAGCTTTAAATAAACATTTCTGGATATTAATCTTTCGCAAAGTTCCTATTGTATCTATTGTTGCAGTAGCAAGTTCGGAGATAAACAGGAATTCATAACGGTAGAATAAGCAAACTCTTTATTCTGCATATACATACTACTATGCTACCTACACGTTCTAACGAATTTCTCAGTTTTATTTTCCTCATGATTTTTAGTAATTTGAAAATTAAAATTTCGATCTATTCCTGATTTGAAACTTTCATCAATTTCTCATCACGGATAATCCGCAAACCGGATAATTTACACACAAATAATCGAGACTATACTGTACTTCTTTGGTGAACATTTTCATTTTACTAAACAGACATGTTAGTTACCTGATTTTGCAACACTTCAACAACTAACAACATCTTTGACGTTAAGTAAACTTTAGATTTGGAAGTTATAGATATGTTATATAAGTGCTTGTTTTGTGTGGGGAACTACTTTGTTTTTTCTGGTTAGTTTTACATATTTAAAACCAGTTTGATGTGCCTGTTATCTGTTACAAGTTGTAAATAAAATTTGTTAAATCCCAAAATAAAAACCTAGAAATCAAAGTGCTCAATATATAGTTTTTAAATGGAAGATGATTTTGGATAAACTGAAAAGTACATGTTTTAGTCAAAAATTTTCACCTGCCAGACATTTGAATTCGTTTACTTAATTATGACCACCTTTGTAAGATAATATTGAATAGGTACCAAATACAGATCTAGAGACTTTTCATTAAGTTTCATCATTTTTTCCTGTCTGCACTCCTAAGCCTTCTCTAGACTTAGGCTTCTCTAGGGTGACCAGATTTCAGTTTCGAGAAAAGAGAACAAGCTGCAGCTGAAATTTTTTTTCCAACGTTCAAGGTCATTAATTTTTTTTAAATTTGCTATTTTGATAGAACCCGGATACATTTAATGTATGTTTTTGTAAATGCAATTAATAAATTATACAATAATTTCATTTATATATTTTATTAATTTCCTTAATAATTTGTACCAAAAGTCAAAGACACTCAAATAAAAAAAGTTCGGCACGCAGCAAGTGCATTATGGAAGTGAATTTTCATAAAAATGTTTTTAATAGCAAATGCGAGCAGACATCAATCTGATTACTGGTATAGCCTATGTAGTAGAAACAATGTACTATATTTTATCAAAATTACTTATTGCTTGCAAATATACAAAAATTTTCCGAAAATAAAGTTAAATGTTTGTTTCCTACCCAACAAAACTTAAGTTAATAGCAAATTGAGTTATTGAAATTTGAAGGATTTAATGAAAATTCGCTACCAAAACGCACTTACAACGTCCAGACTCTTTCCTTACAAACATGCATCATATTTAAATGCAAAAATGCATTAACGAATTTGTTCTATGAAAATTAGCTAAAAATTATAGACCTTTAAACCATAAACTTAAAGCATCAACTTAACTAAACCAACAGCCAAAGCATCAGAGAAAGGGTCTATTTGAAATGAATTTTCTGTAAATATTTTAGTAAAATGAAGAACAGTCACTGTTGAATCTGAAACTTATGGGTTCACGGAACACTCTTCTTGCAACATTTTCTTTTCACAATTCGTATTTGTTTCACGTTCTTTGCCTAAACATTGCCAATTTTGACGTTTGAGTTCGACGTTTTGAGGAAAACTCCAAAATTTGTTTTTTTGGCTGCCCGTAAGTTTTTTGTCTTTAAACTTAGAGGCCTAGATTTTGGTACGTGGTTCACTCTTTATAATAGAAATACGCGTACCAAATTTGGTTGTCCTTACTTTGTTATTTCAGGAGATATAATTTTTTTTAGAAAGAAAACACAAAATTTTCCAGGAAAACCTGGGCCGATTTTCCTAGGTAATGAACTTACCCAAGCCACTTGCAAAAGGAAGGTATTCACCAAATTTGATCAAGAACGGCCCATTCTTTTTTGAGTTATCGGTGTGATATATACATATATATATATATATATATATATATATATATATATATATATATATATATATATATATATATATATATATATATATATATATATATATATATATATCTGTGTGTGTGTGTGTATTACACCGATAACTAAAAAATACTCTGCCAATTTCGATCAAATTTGATGAGTACTTTCCTTTTGCAAATGGCTTTGATAAGTTCGTTGGCCAGGAAAATCGGCCCAGTTTCTTCCAGAAAGTTTTTATTTTATTTCGAAAAATTTGTATAACTCCGAAAATAAAGTTATTAGAAAAATGTTTCTCAAAATTTAAAAGTCGCAATCTCATCACTGAATTTTTTGAAAGAAAATTCACTAAAAACTAGAACTATATATATATATATATATATATATATATATATATATATATATATATATATATATATATATATATATATATATATATCTATATATATATATATATATATATATATATATATATATATATATATATATATATATATATATATGTTAGCTAACAGGCAATCACGAACATCGTACTCTACGAAGGTACAGAAAGCCCTCTTAATTTCAATATTATTGCCTGCTTTTTAAAGAAAAACGCTTGTGGTTAATAAGTATTCTTTCTGAGAAAGAGACACTTATTATTATATGTAAAACAAAAAATTCACTAATGAAGCGATCTGTGTTTATGTTTATATATATATATATATATATATATATATATATATATATATATATATATATATATATATATATATATAAGAGATACTTATTATTATATGTAAAACAAAAAATTCACTAATGAAGCGATCTGTGTTTATGTTTATATATATATATATATATATATATATATATATATATATATATATATATATATATATATATATATATATATATATATATATATATCACCTATAACTCAAAAAATAATGGGCCGATTTTGATGAAATTGTATGTACCTTCCTTTTGTAAGTGGCTTGGATAAGTTCGTTAGCCAGGAAAATTGGACTAGTGTTTCCGGGAAAATTTAGGGTTTTCTTACGGAAAATTTTTCTATCTCCGAAAATAACAAAGCTATGACAACCAAATTTAGCATATATGTTTCTACTACTAAACTTACTCTACGTGCCAAATTCAGATCTCTACCGTAAAAGGGAAAAAGTTATAGGCATGTGAAGAAAACAAATTTGGGTGCCACTGGTGATCAGAGGAAAGTACAAGAACAAAATATTTTGCGTGGGTAACAAAACCAATTGAATATTACATACAACGGTTAAGTTTTCGTGACGCAAAAAAGTCAAGGAATAGCAGAAAAAATATTTTGGAAATATATTTTATAATTTTTCTTCTTAAAACGTCAAATTCGCGATTTGAAATTTTCGCACAAATAATCTGAAACAAATACGGATTGTGTAAAAGAAATGCCTTAGTAAATGTGTTTTACAAAGCCTTAAGTTTCAGCTTCGTCCTTCATCATTGTCCTTCGTTTTACAAAAATATTTTCGGAAAATCCATTTCAAATAGACCCTCTTTCTGATGCTTTGGCAGTAGTTTTAGCTATAGAGTTTATGGTTTAATAGTCTGTATTTTAGCAAATTTACGTAGAAAAAATTAGCTATTGACCCATATACGGGATAAGTTTCAGTTTTTATCTGTTTACACATATACAGGGCGACGCATTTCTACGGTAAAACTCAATATTTTCGTTTATATACAAGATATACGAGCAAAAATTGTATACGTGAATTATAGGGTGTTTTTAGCTGCATCTTATAAAATTATTTTGATAATCACAGATGGCCCATAAGTCGTTGGTCATACACACTTTCTTTTTTTAATAGAACACCCTTATGTTATAGCATGTTTGCATTTTCCATTGAATTAGAATGCATGTTTGTAAGGGAAAAAAATTGATATCGTTCATCGTGTTTGGGTATTTCAATTGTTTTGCAACTTTTCACGTTTTTGGCACATTGCACAAACACATATCACAAATTGTGAAACGGCGTTTTTACCAATAGGTAGTGAAGCCCCATGGAAATGACGCATTCAGAGACCTTTTTGTTTGTATTACTCGTCGAAAAAATCGAGCTGCCTTATACAGGCACTTTCAAATAACGGCTGAATTGAAAAGTTTTCGTAGAAATGTTTTTAGCGTTTTCGTCGAAATCATTTTTTGTAACATTTTTGTGAAATCTTTTTAATTAATAATAAATGTTTAGTTATTGTAAAAAAAAAAACTTCGAATTTTTATAAAAAAATTAATTTTGTGACATTACTGAAGGCAATTTCGACAAAAAAAATGGTGACTTCTGGAAAAAGACATTTTTGCAAATTTTCATTTTTTGTCATAAAGCTGTTTGTCAATAATTATATCTTGGCAGGTGTGTAAATAGCTTGAAGAGGTTCTTTGGCCAGGAAAATCGGACCAGTTTTTTCTGGAACTTTTTATTTTATTTTCGGAAAATGTTTACTTCTGTACTTTTTGAAACAACAAAAGTATTTTAATGAAATTTGGTACATTGTTACTACTATATAGGTTATGCTGCCAACCAAATGTCCTTTTAAAATCAAGGTATATTTGCCATTAAAAACATTTTTACGAAAATTCGCTACCATAACACACTTGCTTGGTCCAGACTTTTTATTTATATTACATTAATTCTTTCCGAATGAGTTGAGTCCTAACTTAACATGTGGTAAACAAGATTTGTTGCTCTTTTTCACTTTATGATTAACAAGAATAACTACAGTTTATCCACAAACTTGATATATGTTTTGTTATAGACAATAATAGTTTTACATTAACTTATATTTTATAAGAAATTTCCAAAACAGTGTGATAACAAAATATGCTAAACTGATGAAGAACTATTCGACTAACAATATTTATATGTCTAGATCACTGGTTAGGTATATATGAGATAAAGTCAAGGATAAATGTAAATAAAGATATTGGTTAATAAACATAAAATTTTGTTTGATCTGTGTTTTCTTTTTTATTATATTAAGGGTGGCATTTAGCTATCACTTTAGTATAGGAAAACAAGGCCTCCTTAAATTGTAATTATCTCAAGAAATAGTAGGTGTATGGGAACAATTTAAAAAGCTTCATAATCTAGACAAACCACAAGTGGTGATGAATGTTCGCAAATTTCAAAAACTGTTTTGTGTTATTAGTTATAATTAATTGAAATTCACCTAAATATTCCAATGATTTAGATAAGATTATATATACGAAGATGTTCCAAAAGAGATGACTTTACTATTCATTACCTGCAGGAACATGTAAAGATTCGATTGCAATAAAATATAAGTATGTAGCCCTTCTAGTTTTTTTTAAAATTATGTTTTTATTAAATGTCCACAGAAAACGATTTGTCCGGCTGCCCGAGGCAAATTCTGTACAAGTGCAACTGTATTGTCACTCAGCTGAGAGATGACCAGTGGAGCAATTGTATAACGGGGCGTTTGCATCGGATCCAATAACTCAGTGCCTCCGGCATAAGCAGTGTTGTCAGTGTTATAAAAACTCACTGAAATTGAATACTGTGATAACCATAAAGCTTTTTACAACGTAAAATAAATGAGGTACTTAACAAAGATGAAAATAACGGTAAAATTTGCCATTGAAATTAATTTTACAATGCATTAATTGACGGACAAAATTTAATCGGATGCTTAACATTAACTTTTCGTTTCTCAAATAAAGCATTTTATGAATCCCGTGCAATAAGCTTACAAATTTTCTACAGAGAAAATTATACTTATAGAAAAAAAGGATATAAGAATATCCTCACACTTTTATTAGGACCAAATGACATTAAAAATCTTATTACTTATATTGAAATAAAAAATAACATAATTGGATTAAATTGTTTTAATGGTTCATCCACTAATTTTTAGTTGCTAGTGTCTATATAATGTTACAAATATTTATGGTAGGCGTAAATAAGTAAGTACAATATATGTACTAATTTCGCACTACAGTAAAGAGATTGGATATGACTGCAAATGTATGGGTTATATGTTTCGTATTTTAATGTTTATAAAAATAATTATATATAATATTACATACAGACTTGGAGACTACTTCTCTGGCTTTACTGTGAAGCCAGAGAAGTAGTCTCCAAGTCTGTATGTAGTATGGACAAGTTTCACCAAGTAAGGGCAACAACAATCAATGAATATAATATATATATACATATACATACATATATATATATATATATATATATATATATATATATATATATATATATATATATATATATATATATATATATATATATATATATATATATATATATATATATATATATATATATATATATATATATATATGTATATATATATATATATATATATATATATATATATATATATATATGTATATATATATATATACATATATATATATATATATATATATATATATATATATATATATATATATATAAACTACAACTCAATTACAAAACAATAACATTTTTTTAAAATTTGGCACGTGTCATATATTATGTTTTCCACGAGTTCGTTAGCCAGCACAAGCGCACCAGTATTTCAGTGAAAAAAGTCTCTTTTCGGAAAATGTATCTCTGAAAATATTAAAGTTATTGAAATAAAACTTCGTAAGCAAATTGCATGGACATACAATAATATTAACCAAATTCTAAGTTTTTAGCTAAACGAAAAATTGAGTCATGGACATAACTATTTTTCCCCAGGAGAGCAAAGAAGGATACAAGGACTCAAACTTTGTGTATGATAAATAAAGTTTTTCTTTTCACACCCAAAAAGAGTTAGTCAGGGCTAAGAGGCCGAAAAGTAGCAATAGACCAGACATACATTTCGTACGAGAAAAACAAAACAGAACTGTTTTCTCTTACACATATTAATTTCGTTGCCCACAATTTCATATACCTACTTATATGTTATTTTTGTTAGAAGAAATTCACTAATGGGGAGATCCCGACTTTCGAATTTAGAAAAAATCTTTTTTTAACTATTTTTATATGTTAAAGTGACGTTGGGGGGGGGGGGTGGATTCGCTACCAAAACGCACTTGCTGCCATCAACCCTTGTTGGTTTCTTCCCAATTATAATAAATGTTCTAATTAATATATAACGCAATTTTTAACACTGAAGAAACAACTATGCATATGTGCTAGTGTACTTTATTAATTTCCACGAAACAATAATCATTTTTCTCTGCATAGATGTAATTTTGCAATTACAATTAGTTTTTAAATTAAGTTATTTATTTTTAAATAACACACTCAAGTATTATTCTACAAACTTGGTGAAATTTTATTAAAAGACGCATAATATGTTTCTAAATCAATTTCATTTGCAACCAGTACACACATATGTGTAGAGGTTTATCCATATAATCCCAATGCAAAAATATGACGTTTAGCGAAATTACATAATGTATTCATTTAGAGTCACATCTCCTAAAAAATGAATTTGCGCATGATGGTAAATATGGCTAAAAAGCATTCAATAAAGAAAATACATAGATATGTATAAATGTATGGGGCTGAAAGCTGGCCTTTTGATAGCAGAACAGGAAGTTGAAAAGTGGTTGCGACGACGAGACAATATTACCTTTGGGCTATGATGATTTATATAAAAAATGCAAGTCACTCGGATTCTACAAAAAATTGTATTAAAGATTTATAGATAAAGATAAGCCAAAGAAAACAAACAGATATTGCAACACTAAATACAAAGGCTGCTCATTAAAATCCAGGAAATTTCAGTAACCGATTTGGATTGACAAATAATAGTAGTAAGTATATATATATATATATATATATATATATATATATATATATATATATATATATATATATATATATATATATATATATATATATATATATAGCGCCTCGGTGGTTCAGTGGTGAGAACGTGTGCGTCTGAACCGGAAGGTACTGGGTTAGATTCCCAATGTTCCCCTTTCGTTTTTTCAGTACATACTTAACATCAACGGAGGTTGTGGCATTGTATTTGAGTAAGTTGAATGTCTGTACGTTCCACCCTTCGGAGGGGGCGTAAAGCCGTCGGTCCCGTGTCTATGCGATGTCAGGCACATGAAATATCCCTACCCTCCTTACAGAAAGGCAGCGGTTCGGCAAAATGTCCAGGATATTGAGGTGAAACTGCTCCCTGGCGATGGTGATTGGGCATAGTCGCGGAAATAGACCGAGGTTCAGGAAACAAATATGCACAATAATATATATACCCAAACCTAGTAAACATTTATATAAAAATAAATTGAATTTTAACAAAAAATAAATTCCTAATTCACGACCAAAAAGATTGAGATATCGCCTTGAGTCAAAAAATATATGGATGAATAATTAAGTCCCTACATTGAATTTATATTACTTGTATAAAATTGTTACCTATCACCAAACAGTTGGTCATGGCAATTTTCAAATGGATAAAATATAAAATTATAAATAATTATTAATTCGGTACATATTAAAACATAACAATTGCCGTGACAATGGCATTGTGCTTGAGCAAGTTGTATGCCTGCACCCGCTTTTCAGAAAGGCCGCTAAGATGTCGGTCTCGTGCACCACGCGATGTTAGGCATGTTAAACATCCCTACCCTGCGTACAAACTTATAAAGACAAAACGTATGTCTGGCGTCGGTGACTGGACATAGTCCCTGAAATAGGCAGACGGTAAAGAAATAAAATACAATACTATTTTTGTAGGATAAATTTCAGGATTTTTTTAAAACATATTATCTCCAAAGCAGTACTCGTTTTTTAATAAAGTGACAGAGAAATATTAAAGTCCGGACACAGCCAGTGCCTTATGGTAGTCAAATTTCATTAAAAGCTTGTACATTTTTATAACTCAATTTTCCATTAACCTAGAAACTTAAATTTTGGTACACAAAAGTATATGAAAGCCAACAAATAAACGAAGCTTCACCAAAATACATTTACAATTTTCAGCAATATTTTTTTTAATTGGTCCAATTGAGCTAATGTGTCGGAGTTTAATCAAAATTAATTTGCGTCCGTTTGAAGACATGTTGGGAGTTTAAAAACCTGATCTTCATAATCAAATATTTTTATAAAGATTTGCGGGAACACAGTGATTCTGTATAAGATTGGATGACTTCAAAATCCACAACGTGACGAATCGACGCTCCATTCATTCGAGTTTCGACCGCTTAGAAATCTTACAAGTATTGTCTGTCCCAAGTTCATCTAAAGGCATAGGTAACAATAGAATTTGTATCTTCCCCACCCTCCGCTCTTCAACCTCCCGCGCCATAAGCTTGGTATGTAAACAAAAGAGTAGACAACTGACAACACCGCTTTTCTACGGACGAAAAAATATTCCAAGCTCTTTGCAAAACAAAAGCGGAATGTGATGCCACCTGCTGAGAAGTAGTTGAAGTTAGTAAAACGTTCGATAGAATAATACAGTTTTGAAGAAAATCGCTAGTTCAAGACCTTCACTAATCTTCAGCAGCACCTATCAGAATAATATTTTCTATCTCTGTTGGAGGTACTTCTTCGTCTAGAATATCGCAGCCTTAACCTACAATAATTATGGATTATGGGGCATGTAACATGTTTGATTTGTGTTGTATTGTAATGTATTTCAGCGAACAATTTTTCTTAATAAGCATGAATTAGAGCCTTTATAACCAATTTCCGATGTTCATTCAAGTTTGTGTGTGTGTATGTGTGTGAGTGTGCATGAGTATGCTGTGCATGTGTGTAGCTTCTACGCTAGCTAGACACTTCCGGTTTGTTAAGTTCGTTGGTCAGTTCTGAGAGTCAAGTTTTCCCATGAAACACTGCATATTTTCTTCTCAAAAATGCAGTGGCGATTTCTCCTAGTGAGCTAGGTGTGCGCCGCACACCCTAAAATATAATTAAAATGTGCACAGTTAAATATGTTTTATTTCTTTTTCCCTTAGTCTTAATACACTACATATGTTATGACAATCGATTTAATTTACTTATTTGATTTCATAAATAGTCGGTTAATAGTGACTTGGAATGAAGTCGGCACCACATCTTCATTCAGAAAATATGAGTAGGTCAATAGCAACTGGGAATGAATTCGGGTCGGGTTAGGTGTGCGTTGTTATTTCCGAACAACTTCACTCGACAGAGCTGTATTGGTATACAATACAGTCCCCCACCCATGTATTTAAAATAGTAAGGAAATACCATTGCTTTTAACACTGCAGTGAGCGGTAAAAATACCGCTCAAGACAAATGAATGGAACGCCGGTTTAACAAACGTTGTGACAGCATTATTTACAAACATTACAACTGCGCTTGCCTGGACCACAGTAATCTAGAATTAAAGACTATAATACATTTTAGTAAATTTTCGTAGAAAAAATTCACTAATGGGGAGATCTCGACTTTTGAATTTTGAAAAATTGTTTGCAAATGAGCGCGAACTAGGACCCCTAGAACCCATATCCGGGGTCAGTTTCAATTTTTATATATAAGAATTTAATTTGAGTCAAGTTTTAAAATATAGAAGTTTTTGATTAAAATGAAGAAACTGATTTCAAGTACCATCCATATTTCTAGAAATTGTAATGGTACATAATGAGGTGAGGTAATTTTGGAGATTAGAAATCAGATGACCAAACTTGAGAACAATTGACATTTAGATTAAAATTTAGTCAAAATTGCATCATTTGCAGTCACAAGTTTAGACTTATTTGTAAGATGCTTTGTACTATTTATATAACAATAAACTATATATATATATATATATATATATATATATATATATATATATATATATATATATATATATATATATATATATATATATATATATGTCTACTGGGAGTTTCAGCGACAATTTTATATAGTCATGGTAAGATTCGGCGACCATGTGTAAGTTTCGACGACGTCGCCAAATGTACATTTTACGTACATCGTAAGTTTTGTCGACACATACCCCTCCGTCATACCCCCACTCTTTTGCATTATTGCCAAGTTATTCTTTAGGCATATTATTCGGGGTAGAAGCTGCGTTCTCCGAAAAGTAGAAAGTAAATGTTTTTCAATTTCGATCATTAAAAGACAAAAATAGATTTGTCATTTAACATTGAAATTTTGAAATACAACATATATTATGTTTGTTTATATCAGTGAGATCATCTTCTCGGAAATGAAGTCAGTCAACTTGTATCTATCGTGGCTTTTTTTTCCTCTAAGGATTGTCATCAATTTGGGATTTTAGTGTCACCTTTTTCGCGACTTATGTGTTTATATCAGCAAATCGCCAGTAGTGTAACATGTTATTACTTAAGACAATGGCATGACGTCATGGGTCAGCTACAATGTAAACTTATCATCAGATTTCACTACATCTTAAGAGCACCTTTCCACCTTTCATCAATTAGTAAATTGTTAAATTTTAGTACAAGTTCTGCCGACGGAGACTAAGGTACAATTCTATGAATTTGACTGGAAATGTTGGCAATTACCGAGTGTAGAGGATCCAGTACATACAGGTGTCCCACGTATACCTTCCATTAGCCGTTTCTGGAGTACGGTTTACAATTGAATCCTTAAAATTCAGGCACGTAGGTTTCTCAAAATTTCCAGTCCACTGAAAATATTGACGTTAGTATGGGACCTCCGGTTATACCGAAAAAAGACGTCAACTATCTTATTTCAAATGGAAGATGGTGTTTTTTTATTACGGATCTAGATTGCTTGTCAAATTGTATAGCATGTTTTACTAATTTGCGCTCATTTTAAAAACATTTTTGAAAGTCTTACCGTAAATACTTCTCCAATATCATAAGAAACATGTATAATTTTGTGCTCTTTTGGAAGAAAATAATAAATTCCTAAAACCAATTTTCTATAAATAAGTAGCTGTAAAAAAATAACTATGCACCCAACATACAGCTATATAAGTTAAGAACCTCCTTATTTGGGGCGTGTCTAAGTGAAATGATGTTTTAAAATGGTCCCATTTCTTAATGAAAATTCACTAAAAATAACTGATGACGTCATCCTTCATAACTACCGACATTTAAATATGCTGGTGAAACATGTATTTTTATCAAAGACAATTTACGTGTTCGATTTTTTTTGAAAAAGTAATTAAAACTTAAAAAAGCATTCCTAATCTGGTAACCCTCAGATATAACTGATAGAGACATTACATAAGCACAATGTTTGCCTGGAAATATTCAGTATTTGCATACATGTTCTTCCCAATTTATATAGAACTTCAAGAATATCACATATTTGACTTGATATATTATAGTCATATAAACTTTATATATTTGCTTGATTGTATACAGTATTCCTATATCTAGAAGTTGAAAAATAGCATTTTGGTTCGTAATTTTGAGATATTAGTGATCAAGTTGAATGTGCGCATGCTCCGTTCTTCGAAGGGGACTTAAAGCCGTCGGTCCCGTGTCCATGTGATGTTGAGCACGTTTTTTTTAAATTTTTGTAACGTCGGGCTATTTACGCAACTATGGCTAATCATCGACGCCAGGGAGCAGTTTTGCTTCGCCAACCTGAAATTTCTGCCGAATCCGTCCCGTTTTTGTAAGAGGGGTAAGGAACTTCAGCGTGCCCAACATCGCATGGTACACGGGACCGACGTCTTAACATCCCCTCCGAAGGACGATGCACACGCAATCAACTTGCTCATACACAATGCCGCCCCACCGATAGATGTTAGATTTCAGTATGTACTGAATGGCGCGGCCGAGAATTGAACCGGTGTATCTGCACTTACTAGCCTGTGTACAAACCAGCAACGCTACCCCAATGGCAAATTTTAGGGACGTTAAAAAATAGTTAACCTCCCGCTCCAAAAAGTCGTTGCACTATTTCGAGATTTAAAATGTTTTCCAATTGAGCTTTACTTTGAACCATAGATAAATTATAACCCTCAATACTCTATGTTTTGAACTAATTATATATAATGTGGTATATTCTCATAAATAATTTATTTCTCTATGTTAGACTACTATTCAGAAGTTTTTTGGAACTAAACGTAATTTCTGTACTCATTATTATTATTATTATTATTATTATTATTATTATTATTAATCAAATGTCATTGCTGATTAAATATAATTATTGTTGCTTTTTACGCGAGACTTATTGTTATAATAATGTAAAAAGACTTTATTTTTCGTGTTATATGATTTGGGTGAGTAAGTGTAGAGGCAGAGGCAGAGGCAGATGGAAATGGCAGAATTAACAAATGTAAGTATGATGCTTTATTTTTATTTGATTTCATTTTTAATAAATAGACTCATCATGCGGATTTACGAAAAACTAATTTGCGATCCTTAAATTTTGTATTATCTGTGGACAGTACTATATGTTTTGTGATTTCACTAATTAGCCTAATTTGTAGTTATAAATTATTGAACATATAGTCATAATTGCGACTGTTTCAGCAGCAACATTCAGTTGTACATTTCCCTGAGGATGGTATTATCTATGCTTGCCCGAATTCATTTGTTAAAGATGGAAAAACTTGTCAGCTAGTACGGTATCACAACAAAAAGTATTACAGAGGAAATGTTATATTCAAAGGTGGTAAGTTTTTATTTATAATGCTAACCTGCTACAGTGAGAAATGTTTATATAATTTAACATTTTGGTCCTAACTTCAAATATTCCGATGGACAGTTACAGACATCAAAATTCAAAAGGTTCCTTGAAAATGTATAAAAATAATCAAAATAGTCACAAAATTTTATCAGGAAAGATCATGTTTTTTATTCAATCTATGTTTATCTTTTTATATGAAGTTCACCAAATAACCTAAATATTAATACTTTTCATATACGCAGAGTACTGTAGCATCAATCTGAAGGATTACCCTTTCCATACATCCTATCAACTTCTGTATATTGTTTTATAGGATTCTTGTAAGTGATTCTGAAATTTTTCTTTTAGATGTTGAAGTTGCAACTAGAATGGTGAATCAGCTGACATCATTTCCCAGAATAATTTTCAACAGAAACAAGACCTCCGTTGAAAATGTGTTTAATTCTGATTCATTTACAAACGGTTCCGAATTCCCAAAAAATGTAGACTTGAGTGATGATTGTTTGATTCAGTTAGCAAAGGATACTGAAGTTGCTCTATTTGCAAATATAAATGGGAGTAATGAGGAAATATTTTATGATTTTATACATCACACAAGCTCTGAGATAAGCATGGACAGCGAACTAACTGAACCTGATCCTCATAATTACACTGTTGCAATTAGTCAAAATGATATTGGATTTACTCCAGATATTATTGAGAATAATGATAATGATTCTACAATTACAACACAAGAAACAACATATCAAAGTATAAGTTATGCAAGTTCCGAGATAACCTTTAATAATGAACTCATTCAACCCAGCCCTTACAAAGACCAAGTTAAAACACCTATAAGTAATTGTAATACAAATTTAAGAGTTTCTAAGAGGGAGTTTTGTATATTTTGCAAGAGACTGACCACACAAATTGCTCGTCATTTTACCAGTACTCATAAAACTGAAGTACAAGTTCAGAAATTCTATTATCTTCCCAAAGGTAAACAATTTTCAGTCCTACATATTTATGATAAATGATAATGTGCATAATCAAGTTTCTGATTTAGTCACTATTTTAAGGTATGGAAGTTAATTACTGTTGGTAATAGAATAACTGGAAAATGTTGAGGTTTTTCATTATAATAAATAATTTATAAAGAAATGAAAATTTATCCGGCAAAATGCTCATAAAAGTATCCGTAAATTGTGACATAGTAGCCTCAAAGCACCTGATTGGTAAACCTGAACTATCTGTAGTTTGTGACGTAGTAACCCTAACGGTCTGTAGCTTGTGAACGTAATAAATCTAACAATCTGTACCTTGTGATGTAATAACCCTAACTGAAACTCAAATTTTTAACCTGAAATGTTGCAATCTTTGATATTAGAAGGCTTAGAAAAAAATAAATAACTGGTGTGTAAGACTCATATTTATGCGAACTTTCGAAATATGCCATAGAAAACTGTGTTACAACCCCAATATTATTGTAGCAAGTGTAGAAAAGCATCATATATTATGCATTTTATTTGGGAAAGATTAGCACTGCAGTTGAATCACCACAAAGTGATCTGATTCATGCAAGGATTATTTTGATTAAAGAACTGTAATTTTAAAAAAGTCTGGAAGTAGCAAGTGTGTGATGATAGTGAATTTTCAAAAAATGTTTTTAATGGCAAATATGTCTTTCTTAAAGGCATCAAATTTGGTAAACAGTATAACCTTTATAGTAAGAACAGTGTACCATATTGCTATATTTCATCAAGACAGTTTTATTGCTTGAAAAAGAACCAACATTTTCCGAAAAACTGCCAATATCACACAGAGCTTTTTGATAAAAATTCAAAAAGAAATTTTCGCATAAAAATTATAAATAGTTTCTTTTACAAAAAATTGCCATTTTGCAGAAACAAGCTAAAGAATGTTACACAAAAGTATATATTTTTATGAAAATGTGAATTTTAAATAACTTATGAAACATTGATTATTAATTAACAATATTTCAGACCAATTTTACAAAACATGATTTTAGTGAAAAGACAGTTGACTACTAGAATTGTATATAAAAATAGACAAAAAAAATATTTAAAGTTGATTCCTATGTGAACCATGATATGAGACTATGAATGTAAATATTTCCAAAACTAGAGAGTGAGGTATAATGAGTGTACAAAATTCACTAAAAGTAGTGTATTGAAAACAATTAAAGAACTTTATGATTTTATAACATAAGTTACTACCATTAGATATTACGTACTATTTCTGTCTTCCTTTATTCTTTTAATTTGTTATGGTAATTATCTAGCTTGTGATAAGTGATATCACATTCAAGCTTTTTCTTTGCTTTGGAGGCATGAATTGCAGAAAAAATTATATTTTTCAAAAGTAACAAAAATACTATTTGGCTTTTAAAATAACACATATTAATATAAAATTTATCAAATTTTAGGATGCACAGAGAGAAAAAAACAAATCGAGACTTTAAGAAAGGAAGGTCAGTTACAATACAATACACAGCCGGAACGAGAAACAGATGAGCAGTTTATTACTGTCAGAAGACCAATACTTGGACTAAACCGGAGAAGAGAAGACTATTATCCATGTCCCAAATGCCATGGTTATTATTCGAAATTTGCTCGTCGACAGCATTCAAAAAAATGTGATGTAAGAATGAAAGGAACACGGACAACAAATTATTTTGGTCGTATGTTTATAAGGAAAATACATGACTCTGCCTCAAAAAAAATGAAAGAAACTATTTTGCCACCACTCAGGGATGATATTTATACACAAGTGGTTTGCTCTGATTTTCTCATTATTCGGTGTGGAAACATTTGGACAGAGAAGTATGCAAACGAGTGGGATGCTACACTGATCAGACATAAACTGAGGTTGATGGCTCGTTTATTTACGTCTGTACAATCTATAACAAACACAGTGACAGATTTCTCAAGTATTTTGACGCCTGGTAACTACAAGTTTGTCAAAGAAGGCCTGAATAAAGTTGCCAGCTTTGAAGAAAGTAAACAAATATATAAGGCCCCCTCTACTGCTGCAGAATTAGGCACTCTAATAAAAAAAGTAACGAAAATCTACAACACTTACTTAATCGAAAATCAAGAAGATAGCAAAAAAAAATTACTTAAAGATTTCGTCGACTTACTAGAACAGGATCTGTCAGATAGAATCAATCGAACAGTTGTGGAAAATCAGACTTACTTTAAACATCAAAAGAAAGTAAATTTGCCTTCAAATCAAGACATAAAAAAGCTTGTTATTTATGTACACAAAAAAAGGATAAAATTTTTGGAATTATTCAAATCTTCAGTAACTTTGGGAAATTATGTAAAATTAGCCTCATATACTTTGATATCATTGTTAATCTTCAACCGTCGAAGAGCTGGAGAAATGGAACGACTTTTGGTAGAAAATTACAAAAAGTATGAGGAATTTAAAGAATCAACAGATCCAAAAATATTGGAAAGTCTGTCTCCAGAAGGTCGGGCAGCAGTATCAAACTATGTGAGAGTCTTGTTACGTGGAAAACTGGGACGCACAGTTTCTGTTATCATTCAAAAAGATATTAAAGTGTGCATGGACCATCTTATTAAAAACAGAGTAAAGGTGGGTATATCACATACTAACCCTTATGTGTTTGGATTACCAACTTTGTCAGATGGTCGTAATCGGTATATAAGAGCATGTAAGCTGATGAGAGAATATAGCGAAAAGTGTGGGGCAGAAAATCCAGTCACACTTCGGGGAACTACATTACGAAAGCATATTGCCACTCAAGCAGTTACACTTCAGTTGAATGATGCAGAAATTATAGATTTGGCAACTTTCATGGGACATGCCGAAAAAATCCATCGTGAGCACTATAGACTGTCAATTGGGGTTAGAGAGGTCGGAATTATATCCAAATTACTTGAGAAGGCTCAAGGAATGGAAAGTGATAATCCAATCTGTCAACAAGAAAATTTGCCTACCACTTTAAAAACAAATACAACTCCAATGTTGGGCAATATTTTAAATTCAAATACATTTGAAGCTTTTAACAGTTCACCATCAGAATGTAATCCAAGCTCTCCCACTTCATCAAGGTATTCAAATTCAGACACAGAAACTTCTTCAGAGGATGAAGAATTAAATCCTGCTTTAAATAGTAAGTTGACAAGCTTTTGAACAGAATATTGCACGATGTGTCTTCAGAAGCATTCGTCTAAAAGTAATTTTTATTAATGTTGACATAACACTTCACTTCAAACATTTTGATATAAATCTGTAATATGTCTATTCTGTGAGTACTGTGTAACAGCAACGGTTTGTTAAAAGTAGTTTATTCCTTTGTTTCTCACAATTCTTGTTGAATGTCAGCAACACTCTTGATTTCTGGAAATGCTTTTGATCGCTAAGTTTCTAAAAAAAAAATGTGTTGTGATGATGTTTTTGACATTTATGTAGTGTTTAGAATCCGTTTTCATTTGTGGTTGGTTGATTATTCTTATAGCACAATGCTCATTATATCAAACTGAATTTTGTAAACTATTGTTGAATCGGGAGCAGCTTAATTTGTATACATTTGATTCTTGCAGTTGCTGTTGTGTGTATTGTAAAAAGTTATAGAATTAGTAGTTTCATTATAGTTCTAAGAATTTAGATTATTTCAGCAAAATAAGTTAGGAATATGTGCTTTTTATCATCATTAGTGACTTTAAAATGATGGCAAGTGTAAATTTTTAGCAAAGAAGTGGAGTAATATGTATTTCAACATAGAATTTTCTCAATGTCTTTGGTTGGTAAACTTGAACCAAATGCCCCTGTTATAATTATTATTAGAATCACTGTAATTTTGCCTTGAACTTTGTACTAGAAATGGTTCTTGTTTCAGGGTCTTTGAACACACATCATCAGATGAGAAAATCTTGGTCTTGCGAGGAACGAGAAGTACTGGAAGCAACATTTTCAGATTTCATAAAAAAAGGAAAAGTACCTGGTTTACATGAATGTCAGAGAGTTTTGAAGGAACATCCTGAGTTACTTGCAGGGCGAACTCCCACAACTATCAAAGCATGTATAAATAATTTGATCACTTCTAAACAGAACTCTGTCTGCCAGGTTAGCGTACCATCTAGACGAAGCTGGTCATCTGCAGAGAAGAAGGTATTGTTTACTGAGTTTAAGAATGAAATTAAAGCTGGCAAGTTGCCATCTAAAAAGCAATGTGATGAAATTATTCAGAAATATCCAGAAGTGTTTAATTCTAGACATCCATCTCTTATCAAAACATATATTTCAAATGAATTCCGAAAACGAGGGGAGTATGAAAAGTTTACATAATTTTAGAGGACTATGTTGTTGATGAATATGGTTGCCTATTTATTTTTTAGTTATTATATACTGTGTTAAATGTTTGAAGTTTTAGTCGGTAAATTAAGTTTATATCTGTTTTTATGGTTTGAAATGCTTTTTTTATTTTTGTTGTATGTAAAAGTTTAAGTTGATATTTTGTAAGCTAAGTTATCTTTTGTTTTAAAATGATGAAATAGCTTGTTTATTTATTCGTTATTGAGTTTAAAGTTTAAGTTTGTAGTTAGAAAAATATGTTTATCGCTGTTGTATTTCTGAGACATCACCTGCAAAGTTGAATGTACTTAAGAGCCGGTATTTGCTATCTAGTTCTCTATTTCCTCTTGGAATTCAAAACCGCTTCATGTCTTGAGCAGAAAATGCTTTGTGTTATATGTTTACATTATATATACTGAATGCTAAATAACATAAAACATTTAATGAATGTTGAACATTTCATGTTTAAATTTGTACTCGGTATACAAAGTCTACTAAAGAGGTCCCTTTTTACAAGAAAATAACCCCGAGTTCAATAAATAAAGCTTTTGTATGGAAAAAATTCATAATTATGTTTGGGACTACAAATGTCATTTTTGACAAAACATTTGAAATATGTTAAAATAACAAAGTTGATATCTGCTTCCGGTATAACCGAAAGTGATACCACTTTTAAATTATTTTAACCGAATTACCCCCATCGACATTAATATAATAGCAAATTTTCAAACATTTTCTGTGTCTATTTTTTGAGAAATCAATCGATGCAGTTCGTGGTGAGACACCTTGTACATTAAGGGTAGAATTAAAAACATAAGGCAGAATGTTTTCTTTCTAGAAGGCTTAATATTGTACAAGAAATCAAATCTTCAAACAAAATCGTTTTTGTTTCTTGGTCACATACCAATCGTGCAATATAAAATTTGTTAAGCCTAGCAATAATTAATTTTCTAATAAATATGTATTGTCTATATTTTATATTAAACCATAAATTTCACTGTTTTTGTATTTTCTTTTCAATAAACAATTACAACTTCTTAGTCTTTTCTTAAAATATTATGTACATACTACTACATTTGCTCGTAAGTTAAGTCCATGTGATTTCTCTGACTTCTAAATTAGGCAGCTGCCTGAGCTGGTCCTGTCACTTTGTAGAGTATAGAGAAATACCTAAGCAACGGATTCCAGGTTCAAGAGCGAATTGTGAAATTTGGGATTCAAGTGGTTGGGCAGATATAGTCAGTCGCTTGGAACGATGCTCGTAAGTTAAGAATGTGTGGTTGATAACGGATCTGAAGAGAACGAATGCACAGAAAAAAAATCTATCAGGATCCTAGTTTTTCCGATACTTTTTTCCTGTGCTGCCGTTAATTCATAGGGCTATCAAAAAGTAATAAATAAGAGTAGTACCTTTTTACCACAGAAATATTCAAAATGTCCATGTGTTTTGTGTATTTCTGTACATATAACAGTCAATACCAGACTTTACAGTTGCTACTTACCCTAGGAATCAATTGCCTAGACAGAGAAGTCAAATAAACAGAGTTACTGGTTGCATAAATCTAAAAATTCAGTTGAATGATATGTTGCACCTGCTATGGGTCGCTCAAATATGGACTCCCGAAAATTACTTTTACCCAAAAGGTATAATTGTGATATAACTAATATGGTAAGATGACCAAACTTTTCATATTTTTGGAGCACTAGAAATACAAATATAGTGCTGTGGAAAATATCACTTATATGTCGCAGTGGCCAAACCAAATATGAATTTCTATAAATTAACAAAAAATGCACATATTGTATACAGAGATGTAAATATGGTGCGTATAGTTAATTAATAGCTGTAGCGCTGCTGGCCGGTGCACAGACTAGTAAGTGCAGATACCCGGGTATGAATCTCGGTCGCGCCACTCGGTACATACAGAAATTTAATAACATCTATCAGAGCGGTGGTATTGTGTGTGAGCAAGTTGAATGTTTGTGTGTACCGTCCTTCGGAGGGGACGTTGTGCCGTTGGTTCCGTGTATCATGCGATGTTTGGCACGTAAAAAATCCCTACCCTCTTTACAGAAAGGAAGCAGTTCGGAAATTTTTCCAAGTTAGTGAGGTGAAAATGCTTCCTGGCGTCGGTGATTGACAGTAGTGGCGGACGTTGAATAAATTAAAAAACGAATGTGTCAGGGTGACCAAATGAAATATATATTTCCAGTAATCAACAAAAATATGTGAATGCTGCATGGAATCATGCAAATATAATATGTGTATGTAATGTCTGTACCACTAATATCTCAGGATGACCAAATCCAGTATGTCATCTTTAAAATATACTACTTAGTATAAAAAAATATAAAGGTTTTGAAGTTCTAGAAATTAGCAAAACATGCAAATACTTTATATAACCGTGAAAACATGATGCTTGTAGATTATGTCTATATCACTATAATATGTCAGAATGACCAAACCGAATGTGATATTTTTGAAGTTCTAGTATTAGCAAGGACATGCAAATACTGTATACACACATGTAAATATGATGTGTCTAGATAATGTGTATATCACTAATATCTCAGAATGACCAAACCGAATGTGATATTTTGACGTTCTAGAATTAGCAAGGACATGCAAATACTGTATACACACATGTAAATATGATGTGTGTAGATAATGTGTATATCACTGATATCTCAGGATGACCACACAGAATGTGATATTTTGACGTTCTAGAATTAGCAAGGGCATGCAAATACTGTATACACACATGTAAATATGATGTGTGTAGATATTGTGTATATCACTAATATCTCAGGATGACCACACCGAATGTGATATTTTGACGTTCTAGAATTAGCAAGGGCATGCAAATACTGTATACACACATGTAAATATGATGTGTGTAGATATTGTGTATATCACTAATATCTCAGGATGACCACACCGAATGTGATATTTTGACGTTCTAGAATTAGCAAGGACATGCAAATACTGTATACACACATGTAAATATGATGTGTGTAGATAATGTGTATATCACTGATATCTCAGGATGACCACACAGAATGTGATATTTTGACGTTCTAGAATTAGCAAGGGCATGCAAATACTGTATACACACATGTAAATATGATGTGTCTAGATAATGTGTATATCACTGATATCTCAGAATGACCAAACCGAATGTGATATTTTGACGTTCTAGAATTAGCAAGGACATGCAAATACTGTATACACACATGTAAATATGATGTGTGTAGATATTGTGTATATCACTAATATCTCAGGATGACCACACCGAATGTGATATTTTGACGTTCTAGAATTAGCAAGGGCATGCAAATACTGTATACACACATGTAAATATGATGTGTGTAGATATTGTGTATATCACTAATATCTCAGGATGACCACACCGAATGTGATATTTTGACGTTCTAGAATTAGCAAGGGCATGCAAATACTGTATACACACATGTAAATATGATGTGTGTAGATAATGTGTATATCACTGATATCTCAGGATGACCAAACCGAATGTGATATTTTGACGTTCTAGAATTAGCAAGGACATGCAAATACTGTATACACACATGTAAATATGATGTGTGTAGATAATGTGTATATCACTGATATCTCAGGATGACCACACAGAATGTGATATTTTGACGTTCTAGAATTAGCAAGGGCATGCAAATACTGTATACACACATGTAAATATGATGTGTGTAGATATTGTGTATATCACTAATATCTCAGGATGACCAAACCGAATGTGATATTTTGACGTTCTAGAATTAGCAAGGGCATGCAAATACTGTATACACACATGTAAATATGATGTGTGTAGATAATGTGTATATCACTGATATCTCAGGATGACCACACAGAATGTGATATTTTGACGTTCTAGAATTAGCAAGGACATGCAAATACTGTATACACACATGTAAATATGATGTGTGTAGATAATGTGTATATCACTGATATCTCAGGATGACCACACATAATGTGATATTTTGACGTTCTAGAATTAGCAAGGGCATGCAAATACTGTATACACACATGTAAATATGATGAGTGTAGATAATGTGTATATCACTGATATCTCAGGATGACCAAACCGAATGTGATATTTTGACGTTCTAGAATTAGCAAGGGCATGCAAATACTGTATACACACATGTAAATATGATGTGTGTAGATAATGTGTATATCACTGATATCTCAGGATGACCACACAGAATGTGATATTTTGACGTTCTAGAATTAGCAAGGACATGCAAATACTGTATACACACATGTAAATATGATGTGTGTAGATAATGTGTATATCACTGATATCTCAGGATGACCACACATAATGTGATATTTTGACGTTCTAGAATTAGCAAGGGCATGCAAATACTGTATACACACATGTAAATATGATGAGTGTAGATAATGTGTATATCACTGATATCTCAGGATGACCAAACCGAATGTGATATTTTGACGTTCTAGAATTAGCAAGGGCATGCAAATACTGTATACACACATGTAAATATGATGTGTGTAGATAATGTGTATATCACTGATATCTCAGGATGACCACACAGAATGTGATATTTTGACGTTCTAGAATTAGCAAGGGCATGCAAATACTGTATACACACATGTAAATATGATGAGTGTAGATAATGTGTATATCACTAATATCTCAGGATGACCAAACCGAATGTGATATTTTGACGTTCTAGAATTAGCAAGGGCATGCAAATACTGTATACACACATGTAAATATGATGTGTGTAGATAATGTGTATATCACTGATATCTCAGGATGACCACACAGAATGTGATATTTTGACGTTCTAGTATTAGCAAGGACATGCAAATACTGTATACACACATGTAAATATGATGAGTGTAGATAATGTGTATATCACTGATATCTCAGGATGACCACACAGAATGTGATATTTTGACGTTCTAGTATTAGCAAGGACATGCAAATACTGTATACACACATGTAAATATGATGTGTGTAGATAATGTGTATATCACTGATATCTCAGGATGACCACACCGAATGTGATATTTTGACGTTCTAGACTTAGCAAGGACATGCATATACTGTATACACATGTAAGTATGATGTGTGTAGATAATGTGTATATTACTGATATCTCAGGATGACCAAACCGAATGTGATATTTTGACGTTCTAGAATTAGCAAGGACATGCAAATACTGTATACACACATGTAAATATGATGAGTGTAGATAATGTGTATATCACTGATATCTCAGGATGACCAAGCAGAATGTAGTATTTTTGAAGTTCTAGAATTAGCAAGGACATGCAAATACTGTATACACACATGTAAATATGATGAGTGTAGATAATGTGTATATCACTAATAACTCAGGATGACCAAACCGAATGTGATATTTTGACGTTCTAGAATTAGCAAGGACATGCAAATACTGTATGCACACATATAAATACGATGTGTGTAGATAATGTGTATATCACTGATATATCAGGATGACCAAACCGAATGTGATATTTTGACGTTCTAGAATTAGCAAGGACATGCAAATACTGTATACACACATGTAAATATGATGTGTGTAGATAATGTGTATATCACTGATATCTCAGGATGACCACACAGAATGTGATATTTTGACGTTCTAGAATTAGCAAGGACATGCATATACTGTATACACATGTAAGTATGATGTGTGTAGATAATGTGTATATTACTGATATCTCAGGATGACCAAGCAGAATGTAGTATTTTTGAAGTTCTAGAATTAGCAAGGACATGCAAATACTGTATACACACATGTAAATATGATGAGTGTAGATAATGTGTATATCACTAATAACTCAGGATGACCAAACCGAATGTGATATTTTGACGTTCTAGAATTAGCAAGGACATGCAAATACTGTATACACACATGTAAATATGATGTGTGTAGATAATGTGTATATCACTGATATCTCAGGATGACCAAGCAGAATGTAGTATTTTTGAAGTTCTAGAATTAGCAAGGACATGCAAATACTGTATACACACATGTAAATATGTTGAGTGTAGATAATGTGTATATCACTAATAACTCAGGATGACCAAACCGAATGTGATATTTTGACGTTCTAGAATTAGCAAGGACATGCAAATACTGTATGCACACATATAAATACGATGTGTGTAGATAATGTGTATATCACTGATATATCAGGATGACCAAACCGAATGTGATATTTTGACGTTCTAGAATTAGCAAAGACATGCAAATACTACACACATGTAAATATGATGTGTGTAGATAATGTGTACATCACTGATATCTCAGGATGATCAAACCGAATGTGATATTTTTGAAGTTCTAGAATTAGCAAGGGCATGCAAATACTGTATACACACATGTAAATATAATGTGTGTACACAATGTGTATATCACTACCCAGACAGCACATACACATTCTGAGAATATACTATGAATGTTTCGAAAAAATATTCAAACATCCCCAGAATATTCACTCAAGGTACGAAATAT
The DNA here is from genome assembly GCA_964006375.1 of Tillus elongatus. Lineage (NCBI taxonomy): Eukaryota > Metazoa > Arthropoda > Insecta > Coleoptera > Cleridae > Tillus > Tillus elongatus. Next base: position 61,848,256 of record OZ023264.1, read on the forward strand.
ATTCATAGAACATTCTATGAACATGACAATTGGACAGATTCTGTCATTCTAATAATGTTCTCAGAATGTTATTTATAATATTCTTAGCAGCTCCCAGTATGTTCTGAAAATGTTCCACGAACATTCAATGAATCTTCTCAAAATGTTCATACATATACTAATGGGAACATTGCGTCCTTTAAAAAGATATACAGGTGTTTCGCATAAGAACCGACATAGAGCAAGTTATGTAGGGGAACCTAAAATATAGTGATTTAATGCAACTTACCCCTATACTAAGGTGCACCCCTGAGAAGCTACAGGCATTCAACGTGCGTTTTTCAATTTAGAAAAAAATCAATATCTCAGTAATACTTCAACTTAGAAAAACCAAATTTGGTACACATTTTAGGTGTACCAAGAGCAATATTCGATGGTGAGTAGAGTTCAATTGAAGCATTTCAGTTTTGGATAGGAGTGATGCACTCATAAAATGTGACAGAATTTTTTAACCTATTGGCAGAATTACAAAAAATATTATTTCATTTTTTGTGGAAGTAAATTCTAAAACTTTTTCCCCCTTTACTTTTCAAAAAACTTGTGTCGTTTTCAAGAAAATCCCGAATAACTAAAGAAACCTATTTAATCAATGTTACTTAAAACTTAAAATCATCAAAAATCAATAGATGCCTATGAAATTATCACGTTGAAGAATTTCTATAACTTATCGGTAGCATTTTTTTAAATTTTTTGTTCGTTTCCTAATAAATTATACTTGTTCACACTTTTTTCCTGATTGTCAAATTTGACATATATATAAGTTTATCGGCAAATATTGAATTTTTCATGATTTTTAGTAATATTGATAAAATATGTTTTTCAGTTATTCGTGTTTTTCTTGAAAAGAAAGTTTTTTGAAATAAACAACAGTAACACAAGTTTACGTTAAATTCGTCATATAATGAAAAAATAATTTAATAAATCCGCCAATACTTTGAGATTCTAAGGGTGCATCACCCATAATTAACCCTTTCAAATGCCTCAATTGAACTCTATACGTACCTTTGATTAATACTCTTGGTACACTTAGAACATGTACTAATTTCCTTTTTTCAAGTTAAAGTGTTATGGAGATATTGATTTTTTTCGAAATTTGAAACCACACTTATAACTTCTCAGTGGTGCAACAAATGTTGCATTAAATCACCTTATTTTAGATTCACCTACATGCCCCTGCTCTGTGCCGATTCTTATGAGAAACACCCTGTATAATTTTTTTTGGAATAATACAGAAATTAAGGAAATGCAAAGCTATGAAATATTGGATTTATCTCCAAAATTTACTGATTTTCCTCTATCTAACTGGCCTTGTATATATTTTCATATAACCCAAATATATGTTAGAGTTGAACTGCAATCACTCACCCTTGTGTAGGTTACCATCATTATTCCAGTGGCTACACACACCTGTAAACTCATGTTCAGATACTTAACAAGTCAACAGTTTGGGTATTTCACATTTATTCAGGTTATGTATATACTTATAAATACAAAGAAATGTCTGTGATTAAAATTTATGAAAACAATTTGAAACGTCAACAACATAAAAATAAAATAAAGATAACAATTCTTGGAATTGCCACAAAATTTAATAGGCAAATACCAGGTGCCACTACATGAACAGACCACCATATACAGGCATCTCGGAAACTATTGAATATACAGATTTGGTCAAATGTGGACAACACCCTAGATATTTAATTAAGGTACATAAATATTTGCCTCAAGAGATAGCTATATATTAACAAGAAAAAAGACCTATCTTGTGAGACCCATGTGATGCTGTGTGTTAATTAGATTATATAGTGCATTCAAAAAATTTCAGTTTGTGTTTCTATGAATTATGGAATTTGAGATGGAACGCAGTGCATATTTTGTATGAAATATGGTAATAAAGTTGCTGAAACATAGAGAAAACAGACAAATGTTCACTTCCACATAACTGCCTTCATCTCACTTATTGGAACCTATCGGTTTTGTGAAATTCGTGTCCTTTTTCTTGTTAATATAAAGATGAAAACAATTGGTATTTACCAGTAAAGATGGCATTAATCAAAACAACATAAGTTGTGTATTTTACATCAGTGATTAACGAAGATGTCATGAAATTATTGTTTCCATTTTTGTACTGATTATTTGTTTTCTAAATTTGATTTGGATAAAGAAGTAAGAAACGTGAATTCTCATTAAAACTGAGGCAAAAATTAAAAGCTATCCTTTTTATAAAAACATGGGAAAAGAACAATAAGTGAAAGTGAAAAGTTTCAACACGCCATTTTTATCTGGTGATTTACGTGGAAAGGGATACTGTAATAATAATGCAATCTTTTTTTATGAAAGGCGTGTCGTTTTTCATACTCGAATAAATAGGTTTTTGCAAAAATTGTTATATGGCAACAATGTGTTTTAAATCTCACCTCCCCTCTAAAGGTAATGTCGCTAAAACTTGCAATATATGCCTTTTTGAAAAGTGGGGTTCCGTGTCGTCAAAACTTACATTATACATATATATATATATATATATATATATATATGTATATATATATATATATATATATATAGATATAGATATATACATAGGTATCACACCGATAACTCAAAATATAATCGGCCGATTTTGATAAAATTTGGCATGTACCTTCCTTCTGTAAATGTATTGGATAATTTCGTTAGTCAGGAAAATCGGACGAGTTTTTCCGGGAAAATTTAAAGTTTTTATTCGAAAAAAATTTGTATCTCAAAAAATAAAAAAGATAAGATAACCAAATTTGGTAGGTAGGTTTACGATATAAAAATTAAACTATACTCCAAAATTTAGATATCTATGTTGCAAGATAAAAAAGTTATAATAAAATATTTTGTGCCAGATCATTTCTATGAAAATTCACCACCATAACGCACTTGCTGCATCCAGGATTTTTACACATTTTATTATTTAGTACCATATTAACATTGAACTACTTTTAATGTTTACAGTTTTCACCCCGTTCCGGACAGTGCTAACGCTAACACAAATTTGTGTGAAGAGAAGAGCTTGATAATAATTCCATGTTCTTTTCGTGTTTTAAAGTTTTAAGTGACTTTTTAATTTGTTAGTGTTGCAGTGGTGCAGTCGAATATATATATATATATATATATATATATATATATATATATATATATATATATATATATATATATATATATATATATATACGTACATTTAGTGTTAATAATTTTTAAAACCATCACTAACAGCAACTCGTTACCGCACACCCGAACATTTTGGTCAGGAGACGCCACTGCAAAAATGCTATATCGTCAAAACTTGTCAATTTATTTTTACGAAATTTAACGCAGATTACCATTAAACTACAGATACAATGTGCCAAATTAAGTTTTGTTGAATAATTGTAATAAAAGTTTTTCCAGAACAAAATTTAGCATGATGTCGTTAGAAAATGACATTACTGTGCAGTATAAAGTTAAATTGAATAAACAAAGAAGGATATATTAAATGATTTAGTTGTTGTCAGTGTTTCTTACCTACAGAGTGTCGCCCGGTTGGAGTGACTTATCGTATCGAATTGATAGAGGAAATTCAGATACTTTGGAGTGAATCGTTTATACTTAAATTTAGCACAAATAAGTTTAAACGAGTCCAATGATATGCCTAGAAGATAAGGTAAGTTGTGTTGTTACAAAACATAAGAAAATTCGCTATAACGCACTTGCTGCATCCCAACTTATTCCATTTATAATGATACATTTCACATTTGTAGTTTTGGTGTGTGTGGTTCAGCTCTTCAAGACACAGTGAAAACATATGAAAAAAGGTAGTTAGAAGTGCGAGTATGAATTCAAGATTGATCCGGTGGATGTGATAAAGTGCCTCATAACACGTGAATAAAAATTAGGTCTGTGACATTTATTATTCATGTAAAATTTCAGTCATTCAAAAATTTTACTGTAAAAAATACTGGAAATTATTAATTAATTTTATACATATCTTATCTGAGTACTGTATATGTGTAATCAGACAAAAACTGAAACTGACCCCGTATATATGGGTTTTAGGGGTTCTACTTGGCGCTCATTTGAGGAAATCTTTATAAAATTCGTAAGTTGCGGCCTTCTCGATAACGAATTTTTTCTACGAAAATATGCTAAAATATAGACTATTAAACCATAAACTCTATAGCTGAAACTATTAACAAAGCATCAGAAAGAGGGTCCATTTAAAATCGATTTTCCGAAAATATTTTAGTAAAATGAAGGACAATGATGGTTGAAGCTGAAACGAAAGGATTTGTAAAACATATTTATTAAGACATTTTTTCTACATAATTCGTATTTGTTTTAAATTTGTTGTCTGAAATTTGCAAATTTTGAGGTTTCAAAACGCGACTTTGACGTTATTTGTGTGTATCCAACCTACAACTCAAAAAATACTTAACACCAATCGAAACCAAATTTGGCAATTCCCTTCATTTTGTTAATAGTTTGTTGGGCAGTTCTGAGACTCAAATAAAAATATGCGAAAAACTGTTTGAAAACGCAATATCTTTTAAATTACTAGAAGTATGAAACTAAAACTTTACAAGCACGTAGATATCGTATAAGTGGTCCCTTCTGAAAAATCTAAACTTAATCGGTTCAGTATATTTTGGGTTATAACTAAATAAAAAATAAATAATTTACGAAATGACCTAAAATTACGAGCGTCTCGCCACAGTAATAACCAGTTGCATTGATCATGCGCACTTTGCAAAATATTTTAAGTAACGAAATAAAGGACCTCCCTAAAGTGCTGTTTACACACAATCCTCCCAACTGACCTGCCCTGACATCAGTTTGCCCAATTAAAAGCTAAAAGGGGAAGGAAAATCAACCCTGCCATTCATGTAAGCATAATGTACTTTTCCATCCCCTTTTTCCTTCTTTTAGATTTTCATTAGGCAAACTGATGTCATGGCAGGTCAGGAAGGTCAGTTGGGAGTATTGTGTGTAAACAGCACGTCAGGGAGGTCTTTTATTTTGTTACTTAAAATATTCTGCGAAGTGCGCATGATCAATGCAACTGGGTGTTAACCGTGGCGAGGCGCTCGTCTGAAAGTACCTCTGGATGGGTGCCTACAATGTTAGACAACGTCAGACAGATATATCAGGGTTTCGCTGCTATTGCAAACAAATGCTCCAAATCAAACTTCAAACGAACAGGCTACCAAAATATGTCACAGTAAACAATCAACGGGGACAATCATTCGGACGTTCAATTTTGCGTAACACTTTTCTATCCACTAAATAAATGAACGTTACTCGTCTACTCGCTATACGTCATTGTTTTGCACACTGACAGCAAGTGAGGAGTCGAATTCGAGGTTATCTTCTTCTTTGTTTACAGGCGTCATAAAAAAGAAGAAGAAAAACATAACCTCGAAATCGACTCCGCTAATATCTTATTTTGTATTGTTTATATTTATTTATTTCATTTTCAAAAAGTATGAATACAGCAATAGTAAATAAGTGTTGAAAAGAGCTTAGGTGCGGCAAGTGCGTTATGGTAGCGAATTTTCGTAAAAATATTTCAAATGTTGATAATTCAATTTCCCATTAGATTAGAATCTTCAGTTTTGATACATATTAAAACCTATATAAAAGCAGCGCGGGTACTAAATTTAAAAAATAACACACTGAGCTTCACAGGCAACGACAAATTTGTTTTAGAAAACCATTTTTGTTATTTTGTTTGCAGAAACTGGTTCGATTGAGTTGACTAAAACGGATCATCCAAGTGACTAATAAGGCAAAAATACCTGTCACGTTTATAATTTGGCAGGTACATTCCTTTTGTAAATAACAATCAAATTTTCGGTAAATTTTCAGATTAGCACGCGGGGACTTTTTAGGAAAAAAACCAGAAACATGCTTAGACCTCCTTCTGGATGCACAAACCACAAGAAATATTTCTTGCAATCAGCCCCCAAGAAAGTTAGGAGTGAATAGGGGTGTTAGGCGGGGAAGAAGATAGAAAGGTAATGTAAGCTGAAAGTGCAAAAAACAGCTTAGTTGGACCTCTATAAGCTGTTTTTATCCCATTTTGCAGCTATACCTCCTTAAAATTCTGTTTATCCCGCCTAAAACCCCAATTTTCACCGCAGGTCCCGTAACTTTCTTGCGGGTTGTTCCCAAGAAACTTTTCTTGTTTACATTGTTCTTGTTTATGCATTGAGGGTGGTCGTAGGTATGCAGAAGGGGAACGGGTACCCCTGCGACAAAGCAGCTAACCAAGATTTTCAATTTTTCAATTTATGTGTATATTGTTACCCCATTTCATTTCTTTAATATATTTTTCTAAAAATGAAATTGAGGTTGCCTTGTTTGTCAGTCTTACATAGAGAGCTACAATATTTAATCATTATCAGAAAGTATGGATACAGCAACAGTAAATGAGTCTTGAAAAAGGTCTGGGTGCAGCAAATACATCTTAGCAGAGAATTTTTGTAAAAATATTTGAAATCCGATATGTTAATTTCCTATTAAGCTAGAATCTTCAATCTTAAACCACAGTGACACAGTAAAGAAAATAACTACAAATTGGTTATAACAAACCTTTTTTGTTGTTTTGTTTGCAAAAACTAGTTCGATTGTGTTGACTAAAACAAAACCATCCAAGCAATAAAAGGAAAAACACCTGTCATATTTATAATATCGCAGGTACATTCCCTTTGTAAATATTTTTTTTCTGGAAAGCTTTTGTGACTAATGAAATTTGTAACACAATTTTTTTAAAGAGACTTGCAGTACTTACATATAGCTCTACCAAATTATAATTGTCTAGCTCCATAGAAAATAGAAATTTCTTCAAATAATCGCTAACTGGGACCTCTAAAATCGATCTCAAAGGCCCATTTAAATTTAAAGAATTAGTTTTAATAATATACCTTACTAATAGCGTACAATTCTTATAAAAATTCACTACTATTACGCATTTGCTGCGTCCCGAACATTTTAAACTGATGACCTGCTTCCACTACTCAGGTTTATTAGCCAGATGAATGAAGGAACATTATAGGATGTATGATATTTTCAACCATTCTCAAACAGAAAAAAATTATTTGCTCTGCCTGAGACGAGAACCCGGATCCGAACGGAGGTGTAAAAGTTGACATCGCGATGTTCTCTTCAACTTCAATAAACTTTATTTATATCACTTATAATATTTACAATGTAATGTACAATAATTATGCGATGTTAGCCGGTTTGAAAACTGAGTCACGTCGGCTCATATCGCGACCATGCAATAACAAAATTTTCTTTCTTAAAGTTTGCCAAAAACAAATTTTAAATATTAAAATTATGACAGCTGCCATTTATATTTGACACTGTTTTATTTTATTTTAAAATCCTATTAAGAAGACCTAAATAACAAGAATTTCCCACTATGTCGGAAGTATCAGGTTCAGTAGCAATAACAGAAGATGAAGAAGAAAGGCGCCTAAATGATGAAATCCTGAGCAAACTAATGGCATTTGAAAAAATGAATCTTGTCGTAACCGAAAGGTAGATGACTTATTAGTTCAAGCTTGATACAATTTTCCGAATCAAAAATAATTATGACATGCAGAATTATTTACAAAAAGTAATTCATTCTGCGATAAATGTATGTATTTTCACTTATAACGTCGAGAACATGATTCAACACAGTTGCATTTCATTTTTCTTGCATTATTGTATCATTCTATTCGTAATTACTTTAACATTATTTTTCGACTAAACGTATCTATTAATTTTCTTAACCAACCTGCAATTTACGCATTACAACATTGGTTTAAGTATGTACTTTGAAAGACACATCTTTTGCTTCCCTTTTGAAAGGCTATCTGCTTCCTCATTTCCTTGAATGCCTTATAATGCTCTCCTATCCACATCAAAGTTGCTTTGCTATCCGTAGTTAGTTGCTTCAAGACTGTTTTGCAGTCCCAGGGCAGTTTAGAATCGGTTTTGAAAGATCTCAGAGTCTTTAGTACTGCTTGACTGTCTATGAGAGGATGCAGATCTCTATTTCTGAGTATTCTTTCTATGCGCTCCTGGGCAAACAGATTTATAGCAAGCATTTCTGCTTGGAAGATGGTGAAAGTTTTTTCTAAGGACTTACAGAATCTAAAGTTAGATCCTCTTATTCCCAGTCCTGCTCCCTCCAATTGCGTAGACCCGTCTGTTTGTCAACCTTTTACTGTATCTGTCCCAGGCTTAACGGTCATTTATGACCACGTCAAATGGAATTATAAATTGCAGTTTAGCTGGCATTTTATCTGTTGTTTGGCACTCCCGTTTTTTCAAGACAGATCGCTCCCGCTGAAAATTTTGAAATTTGCTTGGTGTTGAGGCTTGTTCCGTTTTTGGCCACCATATTATAGATGTATATGTGACCATATTGCCTTTTGCCGTTGTTACTGTTGCGTTGGTGTCATTTGTGGCAGGCGTGATTACACGGCTTTTTAGCATTGTCTCAATCCATCTTAGAACAGGGAATTCCACTCCCCTTTCTTGTAGGACCCCCCTAAATGACTGATGTGAGGTGTAGTCGAAGGCACTGTATATGTCAGCGAGTGCACTGAGGGCTACTTCTTTGGTCACAAAAGTTTTTTCTATAACCCTCACTACACAGCGTGGGGCATCTAATGTGGATTTGCCCGCTTGATAAGCGATTTCTGGTAGGTACATGAAGCGGTTTTCTTGTTAGAGTTTCGCTTCTAATGCATTGATCGAATGCCTTCTTTATAGTCTTTAGCAGAACGGATGTGACCCTAGTGGGGCGGTAGGACTTTTTTCGTCCATAGGGCGACGTCTTGTTTTTAATATAAACACCACCCTTATTATCTCTCTTCATATCTGCGGAATATAGCCTAGGATTAAACTAGCTCTGAATATTAGCTGCAGGTGGGGTTTTAATATGTCAAAACCCCTCTGTAGCAACGCCGGAAATATGCCGTCTCTGCCAAGGGTTTATAGGGTTTAAAACTCGCCCATTTAATTCTGTTAATATTGAATATTTTATTTGCCAGACTTTTCTCACTGGGTTTTTCAACTCTTGATCAGCTGGGTTGCTCTGGTGCATATTATCTTTTGTGTTTTGTTAACCTGGAAAGTGAGTCTGTAGGAGAACTCTAGTGCTTTCCTCTGGGCTGTTTGTATATTCACCGTTCGGTTTTTAAGTAGACCAACGCGTTTGAATTGTCCTTTGATATACGCTGTTATTTATTTACACAGAATAACAACGTAATAATGTGGATGTTGATTTACCGTCGGCTGGCTAGCGAGTGGCTGTGGTATCGAGCTGTGACTATGTCGACGCTGCGTTGGAGGGCGCATGCTCGTACATATGACAACTATTTTCAGATACATGTCACTACGCATACCTCTATTCAAAATGTTACACAACATACTTTGGATTAACAATGCATATCTAAATATTTTTTATTAAATAATTCTGCTGTTCTATAGCACATAAATTATTTGTATAAAATAGTGAAATGATTTCCACCCTCTGTGCAATCGTGTAAACTATTTTGTTGAATAACTGAACAAGCAACAATAACCTGATAAGAAAATAAAATGAAAATCACTCGTACACTAAGGTGTCTTCGCAAATAAAGAAACCTAAGAGCACAATTTACTCATTACATCTTTTTATTTTTAACTTGTCTTTGAAAACACAAACCTTTTCTTCCATATGGAAAAGCACTAAAGTCTGCCCCGTCCATAAGAAGGGTGACAGGTCGGTCATTGAAAATTACAGGTATGTTGTAATCATGTCGAACTTTTCGAAGGTCTTTTAGTATACACTTTTTGGGTATCTATCTCCTCATGTAGGTCTGTATCTTTCACCGAATCAGCATGGGTTTGTCAGGGGCCATTCAACCTTTACCAACCTTTCTTGTTTCGTGCAATATGTAGCGTCTTGTTTGGATGGGAATGGACAGGTTGATGCGGTCTACTTAGACTTCTTGAAAGCATTTGACTCAGTTGATCATGAGCTGCTGTTACTTAAGCTTCATTCGTTTGGACTTTCTAATGGTCTTATATCCTTGTTTAGATCCTACCTCCTCAATAGGTTCATTATGTCTGGTATGCTGGTTGTTCTTCTGACCTGTTTCATGCTTCTTCTGGTGTCCCACAAGGATCTGTACTTGGTCCCCTCCTCTTCAACGTTTTTATTAATGATTTGGATTCTGTGTTTTCTGTTCCTCATTTATTATATGCTGATGACCTAAAAATGTTTCTAAATAGCAATTCTCTTGTCAACTGTCAGGTCATACAGCACAACCTTAATAGGATTTCGGAATGGTGTGACATAAATAAGTTATCTCTAAATCTTTCTAAATGTAGTGTTTTGTGTTTTTCGAATAAACATCACTTGCAGGTTTTCACTTATAAGGTGAATGGTGAAAATCTTATATGTGTGTCTAATATTACTGACTTAGGTTTGATCATGAATCCACACTTGAAGTTTAATTTAACTAACTCATGCTAGCTTTAACATCGCGATCCTCCCCAGTTCATTGCTACATTTACCATTATCTGCAATAATGAATACTCCCAAGATACGTGAACATTTCTACTCGTTCAAGTTGCTGGGTGTTTAGCTTTATATGAACTTTTTTTAACTTTTACGAGGACGGGTAGGCTTGGAAATCTGAAACTAGGTAAGGTAATTCCATTTCAGGATGCGGTGAGATATCTTGGGGTTAATTTGGATAAGTCATTGAACTGGAATTCTCATCCCGAAAAAATAATCGACAAGGTCGCTGCAGGCCTCTCGCAAAATTTCTGAAATGACTTGGGAACTAATCCTCAATAAATCTATTGGCTGTATGTGTCAATCATAAGACCAGTGATAGGGTATGGCTTTCGCACATCAACGCTATGCGCGCACTAAACTCTATATATAGGTAGTTCGGTGGGTTATAACTCACACCAACACACTAAGATTTTGCAAGTTATACCACAGGGTCGCCATCTCGGTGCGGAACCAGGTAATATGTTGTCACGACAGCTCCAAATAACACAAAATGTTATAAAATAGAGACTGTGTACAACCAACTAAAAATTTACTAACGCCAACAGGCTATGGCTGCGAATTCTGGTTGGACATGTCACATAATGCCACTTTGCTTGGAGAAAGATGAGATGGCAGACCAAGTCCTGTGTAACTGCAGAACTGGACTCCCACTCGCCCTTGGTTGTCATCAGTGTCTTATCAAAAGAATCAATCTGATGGGCGAAATATAAATCATAATCGAGGCGCAATAATAGACCATGGGGGTGTAGTAGAAGGCTGGTCCTTAGCCAACTTACTTTTAAAATAATAATAGCAATAATAAATCAGTGTTCGCAGTCCCATTCTTACTTATCTTCATTACTTTTGTTTTCGTCACATTGATTTTTAATTTAATTGTTTTTAACACACCATCCAGTACACTGAACAGCCTTTGCATTATTTTTCCGATTTTTCTATCACGCTGTCATCTGGGTACCCTATGCAATTAAACAATTATTAATTTATTTTGAATTCTGCTTTCTTTTTTCTTTCAGCAAATATTATTTTATTTTTTAGAAATAAATTTAAACTATATGGCGATAATAGGCATCGTTACTGTATATCTTTTCATGCTTTAGATTGGTTCCATATCAGTGATGATACTAGCTGGCCCATAAAGAAATATATTTTTTTAATTTATTAAAAAATAGCGATATTGTTTCGGTATCATTTATTGATTGAAATCCGTTAATAAATCAATGGGAATTTATATTTTAAAAATTAAAGCGCACAAATGGTATCTTCTGCAGTGACGGCAGTCCTCCAATCGTGCGTTAAGGTTTTGGAATACCATATGGTAAGCATATTAATTTCGAAATCAATATAACTTCTTGACATATAATGTCCTGCAACTGATTTGTTGTAGAAAAACTAGACTGGACTTACTCCAGGTCGGGACTCCATGAAGGCCACGAAATATCCCCCATTCGAGAAATAAACTTTTCAGGGAACTTTTCACTTATCACTTCAATGTTTACGTTAGAAGTATGGCAGATTGCACAATCCTACTAGAAGCAAATACTCAAATCGGAGCCGGGCGAGTTTACAGCTTGTGGGGCCAAAAAATTTGCAAGCATTGCTGTGTAGTATTCAGAATTTACAGTAACGGTTTGGCCTGGATTATTATCTTCGAAAAAAAGTTCCCACTTATAGCGATTGCAGTCCAAATAGTAACCTTTGGAGAGTACAGTTGTTTTTGATGTTTCAGGCGTGGCGATGTGAAATCTCTGCAAACTCGTCCTCGAAATTCGAACAACCAATTGACGTTTCCGAGTTGACATTTTAGGATTATCATGGACTGATACATTTACCAGTTGAATTTTTTCAAAAGCTCGTGGAGTGCTAAGGGGTCTTGGGGTGTAGTTTTTGCATTGAACCAGTTATCTCATATCTTCCACGCCACTGTTTAATTAAATTTGAGCTTGGACACATGCAATCTATAATGATTACGAAACATGCGACAAACAATCACGTATGAGCAATTGTTTTCGTAAAACGGTCTAGCACAGAAAGCACACTGCTTTTCCGTGTAGTGCGGCATCTTGACTGAAATTCTTAGAACGGAATTACACAACGGTGATTGTGTATTTATCTCACGTAGCATACACAAACTGCAGTGCAATACACAATGAATGTTCTTATGGACCACCCGATAGTTTGCCTTTTGTTTCGAATGAGATTAACATGCTTATCTATCTAGTCTAATCTAACTCTTCATTATATGAAACAATATTTCTCAATTTACATTAACGAATGCTTTTTCCAGGTCTACAAAAGCAATAAAAGTATTTCCATGTTTCTCAAGCCTCTTTCTCCTATTTTTTAGGTACCAGCACTGCTCCTCTAGTTTCCCGACCGGGTATAAAATTAACTAATCATTACCCAAGCACTTCTCACTTTGCTTCTTATTTTATTTTTCACTGTAATTAGCAGAAACAATTTGTATTTACTATAGTTAATGATACATTAACAAAGTCCATTTGCCCATTTTTCTCAAAAATATCAGTGAGATCACTTGTGATACTCACGGCACTTGCTTAATATGACATTCACAATGTACAATGAGCATTCCGGTGATCGCACTGTAGTTATTGCCTTTCAGTGGGTTTCAAGGAAACAGTTGACACACAGGCGAATGTCACATTGCTTACACATTCTTGGCACTTGTTTTGTCGATTTCTAGCTTCTTTTCTCCCCCCTTTTGCTCGAATTTTGTTGTAGTAATTTGAGCAACTGTTTCTTTTTTTTCCTGTTTTGTTATGTGTTTTAATATCTTCTCCTAACATTTTAATGAGTCGTTTTTCTCTGAATTCAGTGATGGAAGATTTTTCGTTTTTCAATTTTTTCATGATAATCCATGAGTTGACAGTTGACTACAGCTGTATTCAGCAGAATTTCGAAAACAGCTTTGTGATACCATCTTATTGTTTCTCTCAGTGGTGTAAAACAACAAACAATTTGGTCGGAAATACCCACTCCATCTTTGCCCGTATTAAATGATTATTGGCCGCTGGCTTGAGAATAACTTCCCCTTTCCTATTTTTTCCCAGTTGGTTGCTGATCAATTCCGTGTTTTGCTATAAAAGAATGAGCACTTCTCTCTCCTCCTTCCACTTGGCTACTGTTAATTCATTACAATTTCCCTTCCCTATTATATTTTCCTTGTTTATTTCACAGTTAATTACATCTTTTAGAAGACGTCTGTAATTTTCTCTCAAAGCTCCGAGGTGTGTGTTTTTAGTGAATTTTTATTTAAAAAAATTCACTAATAGAGAGATATTGATGGTGGGACTTTGCAAAATGAGCGCGATTTAGGACCCCTAGAACCCATATCCGGGGTCAGTTTCATATATATATATATATATATATATATATATATATATATATATATATATATATATATATATATATATATATATATATTAGAGGTGTGCGAACCCATGTTTTGTTCGAACCGAACTATGAACGAACCCAAGAAAATATGTTGCCTCGAACTTCGAACCTCTGAAATAGTATGTCTAAGGTTCACAGTCGAACTTCGAACTTCTTAGAAATTTAAAATCGAACATCGAACTACCCAAAATTCTTCAGTGTTCATATATCATCTCCTTAAACACAAAATTAAGGAATATTGTACCATACAATATTTGATATGTGAAAGATTCCCATTCTTTTAACAAAAAGGAAGAGTTCGGTAAATTTGCAGGTTGATTGGGTGAAAATGCCTTCTGGTGCTGATCGTTTGGGCTCATGGTAAAATAAATCATGTTGAAACCAATGTTTTCCAACGTCAATCTGCAATTATCCTCATATATTCTGAAAATTCACGTTACTGATCGCTTTCGAACACCTCCATCATAATGTTGTTACTGAAAAAGGTGTTGGGAGGCTAGGCTATATAAGAAAAATAATTCTGTTATTGCTAAATGGCTCCGTCATGTCTCAATGTGCCCACCAACTGTCAAAAATATGCATGAGTGAAATCTCCTAAAATTATGCTATCCACTCAATGAGACCGATAACGAGTTTAAAGCGCCGCTACCGAGTTAACGGGGCCGCAACTGCGCCATCTTTGGCAGCATTCAATGCCTGTAAAGTTAAATTTCGAAGTATTTTTGAGCAACGAACTTCGAACTATTTTGGAGAATTACATATTTCGAACTTCGAACAACTTCAACATCACTAGTGCGAACATATTTTCGAACCGAAGGTTCGGTTCGAGTTCGGGTTCGGTTCGAAATTCCGAAGCTTCGCACACCTCTAATATATATATATATATATATATATATATATATATATATATATATATATATATATATATATATATATATATATATATATATATATATATATATATATATATATATATGTATGTATGTATGTATATGTATCCGTCTGATAACTCAAAAAATAATTAACCGATTTAAATGAAACTCGGCAAGTGCCTTTCTTTTATTAATGGCTTGGACGAGGTCGTTAGGCAGGAAAATCGGACGGTTTTTTCCGGGAAAAATTGAGTTTTCTTTCAAAAAAAATGTTTTCTCCGAAAATAACAAAGCTGTTTTAATGAAATTTACTATATATGTTGCCTTGGGAGAGGACTTACTAAGTATTAAAATTCAATTTTCTCAGTTTATAGAAAATTGAGTTATTCAAATTTTAAATTTTCTTTTGAAACAATTTTCTTTCTCCAAAAATTACAAAGTTATTTAAGATTATAGAAAACTGAGTTAATCAAATTTTTATAGCTCACTGCAGTGTTAAAATCAATTGTATTTTCCTCACTATTTTAAACACGTGGGTCGGGGACTAACCGAATTCATCCCCAGTTGCTATTGATCTACTCATATTCTCTGAATATGTTAGAAACGTGGTATCTACTTCATTCCAAGTCACTATTAACCAACTATTTATGAAATCAAATAAGTAAATTAAATCGATTGTCATAAAATATGTAGTGTATTAAGACTAAGAGGAAAAAGAAATAAAACATATATAACTGTGCACATTTTGATTATATTTTAGGGTGTGCGGCGCACACCTAGCACACTAGGAGAAATCGCCACTGCTTGAGAGAGGTATTGTCACAGCATAATATCTTATTAAAGTTCATTTGTAAATAGGTTGAATTTTTATATGTTTATATATATATATATATATATATATATATATATATATATATATATATATATATATATATATATATATATATATATCCGTCTCATAACTCAAAAACTAATTAACCGATTTCGATGAAACTTGGCAAGTGCCTTTCTTTTATTAATGGCTTGAATGAGTTCGTTATCCAGAAAAATCGGATGGGGTTTGCCGGAAAAATTTTGAGTTTTCTTTCGAAAAAAATTTTTTCTCCGAAAGTAACAGAGCTGTTTTAATGAAATTTACTATATATGTTGCCTCAGGAGAGATCTTACTACGTACCAAAATTCAATTTTCTAAGTTTAGAGAAAATTGAGTTATTCAAATTTTAAATTTTCTTTCGAAAAAAATTTTTTTCTCCGAAAATTACAAAGTTATTTTAATGAAATTTTGTGTATATCTTGCCTTAGGAAAGACCTTACTACGTATTAAAATTAAACTCTCTAAGTTTATAGAAAATTGAGTTATTTAAATTTGAAGCATTTAACAAAAATTAACTACCATAACGCACTTGCTGCGTCCCGAGTTTTTTACAACAAACTTATAGCCAGCGGAATTGATGTTTAGTAATTGTCTGAGACGATAGTTCTTTCAGCATTAAGAAAATTTTATGCTACTTCACGATTTGTTCACCCAAACCATTGCTGGATCGATCCAAAACTGTTTGTCCACTATACAGCGATAATCTGTATGTGTATCCATGAGTGTGACAATTTATACATTTGTAGACCAGACTTATGTGTCTTGTTAGGGTTATATTGTCTAAAGAGCAAACGGCCTCTGAAAGGTACCATATGCTTTCATCCACAACAAGAGTTTCTCCTGGAACAGCATTTTCCGCAAATTTTGCTTCTAGATTTTCCCTGTTTTATAAAGTTGGTCATTGTTATCAGCTGTTTCGTTGTTGGCAGAATGTATACACCATAGAAGAAATTGAAATCGATTTCTGCTCATTACAGTTGGTGTCAGTTTGTTCTGATATATATATATATATATATATATATATATATAATATATATATATATATATATATATATATATATATATATATATATATATATATATATATATATATATATATAACTGACTGTCTCCAACAGTCACTAATTTTCGGATATTTGACGAGTACCATGTATAAAACTATGAGAAATTTTCGCATTTTGTCGTTGTTGGTAGGTTTCCGTGTGCTGATTCTAGCATGGCGCGTCGTCTGCACTTTGTAAGACTTCTGTTGTTCTGCATTGCGATTCGTTTCCAGACTAAGCAAATCCAAACTTCAGTATCCACAAATTTTCCATATATTTGCAAATGAGTCAGGTTAGCTAAATTGCTAGGCTAATCCTCAGGATGATCATTTACTGATGCCGTTTCACTACAATGAATATCAAATTTCAAATGTGAACAATTTACTTCATGCCATTTTTCATCCGAAATGTCTGCAGATGGAAGGTCGCCCTCTTCTAGCTCACTGTCATTGTTATCACAGGTTTTCATATACATCTGAATCGTCTTCACTGTTTTCTACACATGTGTATACTAATCAGGAATCAGATAATTCAGAAAATGATTCGGAGCTCGATTGTGTCAGTGGCCTTCTAATATATAAATTGCATGGATACTTTTTACCTCTGCTAGTGGATGTTAAATCCATTTTTAGTTTCTGGAAACAATAAAAACTCCTAAAAATAAAATTGTAACCTCATATTTTACACATTTTATAATTTCATAACAAAAACAACCGATGGTGTATTTAGGAATGTTAAGCATACTTATATGTTTCTGAATGCAATATATATATATATATATATATATATATATATATATATATATATATATATATATATATATATATATATATATATATATATATATATATATATATATATACGGACACAACACGTGAATACTGGATAAGATCGGTTGATGGAAAATTATGTTACCTATATATTACTGATAGGCCACGCAATAGCCCGTCCTACCATGCCATAATAATTCTGCACTGCAATTCTGTGGTAGTGCTTGATTTCACCAGTGATACACACGGCACACACAACCAAATGGTACTGAGTATCACCGGTGATGCTCGTGGCTCGTGGCAGCGAACGTGTTAAAGGTTGATTAAGATTTTGACAAAACATAAATTGACCACATTTTGAACATTTTTAAAGCATATTTTGAATCATATTACATTTATATAACACATATAGAATTTACAAGTAACTTGATATTATTATAATTACTCTACAAACTTTTTTTATTGTACCGGGTGTTTCTTTATAATGTCGCCCCCCTTTGTTATTTTAAGTGTCCCAAAAAAAATTGAAAGTATGGTTATGTAGATTCTATAAAATACTTTTTTTACGTATAAAAAAAATTGAAAAATGATCAGTATACAGGGAAAACCAAAAAGTTCTTTTTTTTTCAATGGATCACCCTATATATGAATTTATTTTTCAATTCCTCTTAAATTCTAAGCATAATTTATATAACATACCGTATACTTAAAATGAATAGTTTTTGAAATATTCGCATTTGAAACATCATAAAATATTTTATTAAACAACTGTTACAAATCAAGAGGTCCTAGGATACCACGCTTTTAATTGAAAACAAATAACTGACAGTGACATTCTGTCAATATTATTGTAGTTGTATTGTAAGTGAAAATGCCGTACTCAGACAGAGAAAGAAGAGTTATTTTAAGTTATTATATTAAAAATAATTTAAATTGTCGCGCTGCCATTAGAAATATGATAGAAGATAATCCCGATATGCATGTCCCAACTCGAAACGTCAAATTTACAAAGGAGAAAAAGAACTGCTGTGAACGTAGATGAAAACGCAGAATTGAATATTTGCTGTGAACGTAGATGAAAATGCAGAATTGAATATTTTACTTGCTATAGAAGAGAATCCAAACAATTCCATAAGAAACATTTCAAAGACATTACGAGCAACACAAGAAAATATTCAGCGAACTTCATACAGCAAAGTCCAAAGAACCTTAAGAAAATGGAATCTAAAGCCATATAAGATTAAACCCACTACAAAGCTTACCAAAATGCAAAAAGATGATCGGATCGCATTTTGTCAACTGATTCTAGACAGAATAAACATAAATAACAATTTTTTGAAAACAGTTTTATGGACTGACGAGTCTACCTTTTCTACTAGTGGCCTGTTTAACCGAAAAAATACCAGACAATGTGCAAGAGAGAATCCACATTGTTATAGGAAATTTAAGTTCCAAGGGCGACAATCCGTGAATGTGTGGTGTGGTATCCTGGGCGATCGAGATATCGGTCCGTATTTTTTGATACTGTTTTAAATGGAGGCGGCTATTTAGATTTCCTGGAAAACGAGTTCGAAGAATATTTAGACGATGTGCCTTTAAATATATTACAAAATATAACTTTTTAACAGGATGGAGCACCCCCACAACATTCGTGCTGTGCTTAATTAACTAAATCAAAGGTTTCCTTAATGGATCAGAAGAAATGCGCCAATTAAATGGCCTGCAAACAGCCCCGATTTGACACCTATGGATGCGTTTCTTTGGAGTGATATAAAAAACCGTGTATACGACCATCAAATTGAAAACCTCGATCATCTGAAAGATTTGATACGGAATTAAATTATTAATTTAAATGAAAATAACCCAGCATTCATAACAGATTCATTAGAGAAAATGCGAAGAACCCTTATACAATGTGTTGGAAGAAAATGGAGGCCCGGTAGAGCATCTTTATATTTAATTAGAAACTGTTTTTGTTATATGATTTATTGTTAGATTTCTTGATTTGTAACAGTTGTTTTGGTTTAATAAAATTTGTGATGATAACGTTTCAAATGCGAATATTTCAAAAACTATTCATTTTAAGTATACGGTATGTTATATAAATTATGCTTAGAATTTTACGAGGAAACGAAAAATAAATTCATATATAGGGTGATAAAAAAATGAACTTTTTGGTTCTCCCTGTATACTGATCATTTGTCAAATTTTTTTATACGCAGAAAAAAAAAAGTATTTTTTAGCACCTACATAACCATACTTTCAATTTTTTTGGGACACTTAAAATAACAAAGTTAAAGGGGGGCGACATTATAAAGAATCACCCTGTACATTAAAAAATTTAAATATAGATGCTCCAAAAATAAACTTGTCGAATGACAAAGATAATCCAGCATTCTAAGAGATTTTTCTAAACCTGTGCTTGACTACGTAAGATCTATACTATGGTACTTGAAACATCATAATGCCCTGTATAAAATAATTTACAGCCGAATGCAAATGGAGTTGGATCACATGATTGAAGAAATGAAGTCAGTCAAAGAGGCTTTATGCACAAACTTGGATATAATAGAGAAAATAGACTTGATGATAGATAGTTATACTTACAATCAGTACGAATGTACGCACAACTACACCAAGCGAATAGATGCCATAAAAACCCACCAAACTGCGCTTCTCTCTTCCAACCTGTCAAGGACAGAGATTGTTCTGCAATTGGCTGAAATCGACGAGCTTCTCGTGCAGATAAAAGAACATTATGAAAAGAAATCCACGAAATTAAACGAAGATAAACTGGTAAGTGGTATGAACATGACTAAATGATATAATAAGTAGGTACGTGTGTAGTGTTTAAGGTGCACTTCCGTTTTACGATTTGGGCGCTTGTGTGGAATAATAATAAAAAGTTGGCCTCATCAGAAGATGAATAAACCACCAAAAAAGTGTTGTCATAAATTGGATTCTCTAAAATCAACTTATAAATGCTCATCACGCTATCCAATCTGCACTTAGTGTGTGTAATTATGTATTAGGAAATTATGCAGACATGACTTCATATCTAAATTTTATACATGATATAGATTAGAGCGCATACCGAAAATTCGGGCAGCGGTAATTCTACACTTCCACTCCCGCAACCAGAAAAGTGCAAAGTCCTCGTGCACACGAATAGCTGTGTTCTCTTTATTGAGTTAATATAAGGTATAACGTTTTATGGTAACTTAAAAAACACCTGCTGCGTCAGTATTTTTTAATTTACTTCTCCAATTGAATCAATACCTTATTCGTTAGCATAGCGCACCTGCTGCGTCAATATATATGTTGTATTGTTATTTAAAGTATATATAGGATGATTCTTAACATGTTCTCATAATATCTTAATAACAATATTAATATAAACTCATTATATATCTCAATGTTCAGGGAACAATAGCTTGCCAAAAAGGCACCCCTAAGGTTACATATATATTATAATATTATTTCAAGTTAAAATTGGGAAAACGATAAAGTAGATTAATTTTAAGTTGTTAAGTAGGTCAAATCTGTATTGTAATCATATGACATAGATTTGGCATCATCACATTTTAAGTGTTTATATAAACAATACACAATTTTGTTAATAATTGCAGATTGCAATAATAGAGCATTGGTTAGCATTTAATTTGTCGTATAGAGGAATGCTGATTAAGTATGTTTACTTAGTTTTAGGAATCTAGTTCACATAAGTTTATATATAGAAGTGTTTATAAATATGAAGATACTTTTTCATATTTTCAAAAAACTTGTTACATCAATATCACTATGTCTGTCTAGTCCATAAATTATAACAGTGTCCTCCTATCCCTCTCAAATTATCCTCCAGCTCCTCAAACACTCTATCTTAATAATAAATCAAAACATATATACAATCAAAATAATAAAATTAATTATATATATATATATATATATATATATATATATATATATATATATATATATATATATATTTCAAGTTACCATAAAACATAGCTTATTAAGTTGTTAAAAAGCAACTAGTGGCAAGAGCGTGTAAACTCGATGCATAAATTTGTGTGCAGTGTGCGCGAGGACTTTGCTGATTGCGAGCGTGTATGTAGTAAGTGTAGGAATATCCGGACAGCTAATGTGCAGCTCAAAACTAGGTTCATACACTGGCGAATTGCCAAACTTATTCGTATTGGTCCATTTAAAATAAGAATCTCATTATTTAAAATGAACCAACGGGAATACGTTTCGCAATGAATTATATTTAAAATGGACTAATAGGAAAATAAGTTTCCGAGTTCGCGTCTATATAGACCTAGCCTTACCTCTCACATTTTATAAAATAAAATGGAGCCAAAAATGTATTATACTACTACTACTACTACTACTACTACTACTACTACCAGTACTACTACTACGACTAGTATTATTTTTATGATTGTAACATCTTAGGCCATTACATGAAACTGCAACTAGCAAAGGACAATGAGTATGCAAGGTGATGTGGCGAAAATTCTTTAATCACGTTGAAAAATAGAAGAATTACAATGGTGAAGATCAATCAAGACTCCGCAGGATAACTTTAAACAGTGCTGGCACTTAAGACAACAGGAGCAAAGGAGGCTTGTTTTTTCTCCCTCAGGGCTCGTCCGCGGCTTTGCCGACCCGATAGCTCTGCAACCTTTGGCTTATTGTGCATGCCCTTAGTCTTTTTACTCCACCCATTCCAAAATCACTGTGCCTTATACTAGTCTGCACAGCGATCGGTAGGGAGAGGTTTTATAATGCTCTGTCTCCGGTCTAGACTGACCGTAGATCAGTTGTCTTTTGCGGTCCAGAGCTTTACACTCGCAATAGATGTGCTGGGCTGATTACTCCCCCTCGCCGCAGTCGGCATGCGAAGTCCCGCTCGAATCGCCCCATTTTATGCAGGTGTTTCTTGACGGCCAAGAGACCTGTTATGTTTCTGAGCTGTCCTCTGCTAAGATTTAGCAGCTCCACAGCTCTCTTTGAACTGTGTTCGCCAATTATTGACTTCCCATGTCTGAGCCCTGGACAGTCTGCCCAGTACACCTTGTGTTGGTTTCAGACCCAGGGCTTAATGGCTCCCCTAACAGTGCTCTTTGTCACGCCCAGAGCCGGTTCTGGTCCCATAAATGGTTCTGCTGACCCTCTCTTCACGAGACTGTCATCTTTGGATCTTCAGTCTATCATTGCAGGATAGTCTGTATAGTCCTAGCCTGGCCTCCCCCATAATAACTAAGTGGGGGGGGGGGGGCAGATCCAGCAACACCTCCATGGCGGCTGTTGGGGTTGAAGACATGGCCCCTGTACCTTCTTCTTGCCAATGGCTTGGATAAGTTCGTTAGCCAGGAAAATTGGCCCAGTTTTTCCTGGAAATTTTTTATATCTCCGGAAATAACAAAGTTAGGGCAACCAAATTTGGCACACAGGTTTACCCCATAATAGGTCAACTATGTACCAAAATTTAGATCTGTAAGTTTAAAGAAAAAGAAGAATTTTGGGTGCCACTGATGACCAGAAAAACTCTATTGTATATTACAGACATAGATTAAATTTTTTTGGCGCAGTAAAGTCAAGGAATGCCAGGAAAGTTACTTTGAAAATTTTATAGTTTTTCCTCTTAAAACGCCAGTCGCTATTTGAAACGTCAGAACTGGCAACTTTTAGTCAAAGAACCTGAAGCAAACACGGTGGAGAAAATCTCGCAATAAGTGTATTTTTCGAACCCTTAAGTTTCAGCTTCAACCGACATTGTCCTTGATTTTACTAAAATATTTCAAGAAAATTCATTTCAAATAGAACCTTTCTCTGATGCTTTGGCAGTAGTTTTAGTTATATTGTTTATGGTTTAATACCCTATACCAGTAACCAAATTTGATGCCTGCTTTCATTAAAAAAGACATATTTGCTGTTAAAAGCATTTTTATGAAAATTCACTACCATAACGCACTTGTTACGTCCATACTTTTTTTATTTTAGACAATTTTTTACTTTAGGAAATGCAAAACAAATATGAAAAAGCTGCGCAATTATTGGACCAGGCACTGGAATCTCTCACAACGTATTATGACAAGTTGTTAGTAAGCCTGGAAGATCAAAAAATTAATTCCACCGAATCTGAGATTGATCTTCTCGATACAACATATGCTGATGTTATTAATCAGTTTAAGGACAGTATAGATCAATATAAAGGATTACAACTGACAGGGTGGAGAAGTATTCATTCGGAAGAAAAAATTGCAGGTAATAATTTGTTAAAAGATTAATCTTTTTTGTGTGTATGTTCTGGCCTCAAGGTTAAACTATTCAGCGGCATAGTCATTATGGATGTTAATTGCACTTGTTGATATTAAATCCATACGTAAACATTTAATATAACTTTATTACTTCACTAACTGAATAAACTATACGATACATTTAACTATAATATACTTTAATAACAATTACAACAGTACACGAGTACATAGCAGTTCACTGCAGCGGTTGGTAGCGAGGAGAGAGAGAGAGATCGCCTGGTGTCTCTTATATGGTAGTTCTTGACAGCTGACTGTCGCATAACGTAACGCAACGTTTAGCTGTCAAATGCAAAAACATAGAGTAGTGTTGACGGAAACACTGCGGTCGGAACCACCGCCACAGTCGTTTTTATTTTCATTGGCTTCTTTGTAAACTATTTTTATATTCTTAGAATATTATGCACCTATATTTACCATATGGGTAATCCTGTATTGAAGACACCTCTCTAGTAAACAAACAATTCAGGTGAAATCGGAACGTCAAGTGGACGTTGGACGATATGCACTGTTGCCAGATGAGTATTAGCAAGGGTCTTTTTAAATATAGAAGGAAATCAAGGGGTGAACAAATGTTTTTATAATGTAAATAAATTATAATATGGCGTCATCTACATAATTCGATATTTGACATATATTGCGGAAAGCATCAGGAGAACGGAAATAGTTAATTTTCAGCCATGGTGGTCCAGGGGACAAAAACGTGGGCCTCTGGACCCAAGGGTACTGGGTTCAATCCGAGATTTCCCCTCTCCTCTCCTTTTAAGTACATCAGTAACATGCACAGAGATTTTGCCATTCTGATTGAGCAAGGTAATCTGCACGTTCCGCGCTTCCCAGGGGGCGTAAAGCCGTCGGTTCCGTGCCCATGCGAAGTTGGGCACGTTAAAGACCCAAATTACCTGGACAGTGAGGTGAATGAATCACACTTTAGTAAAGTCAATGAAGCAATTTTCGTTGCGAATTGCCGATGATAAATACAACTCTGTATGCTAATAGTAGCAGACGGTATCCAATATATTGTTTTGAAAAGTCGCAATGTTTCATGGTAATGAAGCAATTTCTACTGACAACTGCCGATGATAAACATAACCGAGAAAATGGCTCAAAATGGGTCTCCCTTCGAAATGTTTGTTTATATTATAGTTTCCAACCTTAAATGAGTGTGAAAAGTGAATGAAGCAATTTCCGTTGCGGATTCCGATGATAAATACAACTCTGTATGCTAATAGCAGACAGTATCCAATTTATTATTGTAAAACTGGAATATAAACTGAAATATAAACAAACACTTCGAAGGGAATTCCATTTTGAGCCATTTTCTCGGTTATGTTTATCATCGACAGTTGTCAGTAGAAATTGCTTCATTACCATGAAACATTGCAACTTTTCGAAATAATATATTGGATACCGTCTGCTATTAGCATACTGAGTTGTATTTATCATCGGCAATTTGCAACGGAAATTTCTTCATTGACTTTACTAAAGTGTGATTCATTCACCTCACTGTCCGGGAAATTTGGGTCTTTAACGTGCCCAACATCGCATGGGCACGGGACCAACGGCTTTACGCCCCCTGGGAAGGGCGGAACGTGCAGATTACCTTGCTCAATTAGAATAGCACAACCTCTGTTGATGTTACTGATGTGCTTAAAAAGGGAGGAGAGGGGAAATCTGGGATTGAACCCAGTACCCTTGGGTCCAGAGGCCCACGTTTTTTCCTCTGGACCACCATGGCTGAATGAATGCTTGCTTTGTCATCGCGATCCTCCTCAGTTAATTGCGAAATTTACCATAATTTGATAATACTTTAACTGGCGATTTACCTTCATGCTTATATATGTTATGTGACATGTATGTGAATGTCAGTTGTCATATGTACGAGCATGCGCCCTCCAGCGCAGCGTCGACGCATTGTCACAGCTCGACCATCGCCACTTGCTACCTAGCTGACGGTAAGTCAACATCGTCATTATTATTAAGTTGTTATTCTGTGTTAATAAATAGTTAGTTATTAAACCAGTGTTATTAATCCTTGCACAAACCCACTTACAGATGTGTCATTGGCGACGAGGATGGGATAACTAATGTGCAAGTGAAACGGTACCGTAAAATCAAAAATAATAAACGGAAACCGCATGGTGAGAGCCTAGTCGCGTGTGTAAAAATTGTAACTTTCCCTCCTTTTAGTCTACACGAAGAAAAATTTGTGTTGGACGCGCTTAAAACAAATAAGTTTTGTGTCGAACAGCAATAAAATTTTAGTGTTCCGCGGATATTTGAATCGAAACCACGTGCATCTGTTAATACGCAAATACAACATTTAATAATGGCGGCGATCGGAAGTATGTCGGAATACAATAACGGAGAAGACTTCAGCGTGTACGAAGAAAAACTATCCCAATATTGTAAGGCAAACAAGGTCGACAGCGATCTCAAAGTAGCCATGTTAATTAGCCTTATAGGTACACAGACATATAAAGTGCTACGAGATTTATGTTTCCCTACCTTGCCACAGGATAAAACATACGATGAACTATGTGCAATCCTAAAAAAGCAATTCAGCCCGCCAATCAACGTTTTCAGGGAAAGAATAGCGTTCTTTAAAGCTCAGCAAGTCAGTCACGAATCCTGTTGTGAGTGGTACGCGAGAATTAAGCGTTTGGCATCAAGTTGTAAGTTTGAACACTTAGTTGATACCCTGCGTGACAAATTCATTTGTGGCATGTTACCTGGACCAGTATTGGATCGTCTTGTAGAAGAGTCCCACACAAGGAAGATGGAAGAACTTCTAGAAATCGCCGTAGCCAGAGAAGCAACCATCTTAAATTCGTCCGAAAATTCAAATTCGGTCAACGCCAACAATGGAATCCATTATTACGGAAATCGGAAACAAGAGTCAGCGCCATCAAGTTCGAACTACAATTCAACGCATGACTGTAGCGGCGCCTCCAAACGTCAACTTCAAACGAACCAAAGATTTGACAACAACAATGGCGGACGAGAGCGACAACAGCAGGATCACAGGAAAATGAAGTGTTCAACTTGTGGGAAAAAACACTTTGTCGAGTGTAAGTACGCCAATTACCGTTGTGTGAAGTGCGGTAAGATAGGACATCTGGTAAGTGTATGTAAAAACTCTAATAAGGTGACCGTTAATAATGTTGATTATGAACAGGTCTCAGAAAATGAACTTCCAATTTATAATTTAGATATGTTCAGTTCAATTTCAGGCCCTATGCTAATTGCAGTTAAGTTAAATAATAAGACATTTTCTTTGGAGCTAGATTCGGGTTCTGCAGTATCAACTTTAAAATATGACTGTTTTAAGAAAAATTTCAATCATATTCCCCTCCACAATACAACCCTAACTTTTAAAGGTTACACTGGTGAGATGATTTTACCTGAAGGTTTTGTCAATCTCAAGGTAGAATATTTAAATAAGAGTGTAGTAATGAAATTTTTCGTAGTTAAAAATGCAACCACTGGTTTGCTAGGCCGTGATTTTATTTGTAAATTTAATTTGACACTAGTCCCTTCTATAAACTCGACCTGTATAAGCGAGTTAAAAGAGACATTGATCAAGCAGTTTCCAGAAGTTTTTGATGGAAAATTAGGGTGTTTTAAGTATGCAAAGATAAGCTTACATCTAAAGCCTGATGCGGTTCCGCATCATCATAAGCCCAAACCTGTCCCATTAGCGTTACAGCACAAAATTGAACACGAGTTAAACCGCATGGAGAGCAACGGTATCATAACTCCCGTTATTTCTAGCCCCTGGTCATCATACACAGTACCTGTAAACAAACAGCTAGAGTCATACTACTATCCATTGCCAAGCATTGATAGTCTCTTTGCAAAACTGCATGGTTGCATTAAATTTTCAAAAATTGATCTAAGCGACGCTTACATGCAGTTTCAGCTAGATGAGAAATCAAAATGTTTAGCAACTATATCTACGCATAAAGGACTGTATATGATGAATAGGATGCCCTTTGGAATTAAGTGTGCAAGTTTTTATTTTCAAAAGTATATTGACCAGTTGTTCCAAGGAACAAACAACATATTTACATTTCAAGATGATATCTTAATTGGGCATCGGGAGCATGACAACCATTTAAAAGTACTTCAAAGCGTATTCAAAATATTGTCTAAAGCAGGACTAAAGGTGAATATTGAAAAATGTAAATTTTTTGAAGACAAGGTATCTTATTTGGGGTTTGTTTTGTCTAAAGAAGGCATTTCCAAATGTGAAACCAAAATTCGAGCCATCAAAGATGCTCCTAAACCAACAAATCTCACACAATTAAAGTCGTTTTTGGGTTTAGTTAATTTTTATTCGAGATATATACCTTTAGCTCATTTAGCTGCTCCGTTATATAAGCTTTTAAAGAAGAACTCTCAATTCCACTGGTCTTCGGAATGTGAGAAAGCGTTTAGGCATATAAAAAGTCTGTTGTCATCTGATCAAGTACTGGCATACTTTGATCCGAAGTTACCAATCTTTGTAACAACGGATGCATCTGAAAACGGCATTGCAGCAGTCCTAACTCATAGGATGCATGACGGATCAGAAAAAATGGTCGCATGTGTCTCACGCACATACAGCAAAGCTGAACAAAACTATGCCACAGTACACAAAGAAAGTCTTGCGTGTTACTATGGTGTAAGGAAATTTGAGCAATACCTGTATGGTGTGAAGTTCACACTTCGCACTGATCAAAAAGCACTTGTTTCTATTTTGAGCAATAAGAAAGACACTAATCAGACATGTGCAAATCGTTTAAAAAGGTATGCCTTATACCTGTCTAATTTTGACTACGAAGTGGTTCACATAAGCGGAAATCAAAATATTATTGCGGACTGTTTGTCAAGGTTGCCAGTTTCTGAATCTCTGCCAGAAGACACAGACTGGGAAGACCGTATCTATTTTATGGACTTCATGGATCATACACCAATAAGTAACCAAACGGTAAAAACCCACACCGAAAATGATGGCATTCTACAAACCGTGATTCATTGTGTGAAAAGTAATTGGCCTCGGGATATTATATCTGATTTGAAACCATTCTGTCACCGAAAACATCAATTGAATGTGATCAACAAGTGTTTATTGTGGGGAGATAGAATAGTTATTCCTACCTCATTGCAGTCGTTAGTGCTAAGAGAACTGCACAATACTCACCAAGGGGTAGTGAGAATGAAATCTCTAGCCAGGCAGTATATGTGGTTTCCTGGGATTGATAAAAGAATCGAGAACTTAGTTGCATCATGCACAAAGTGTTTACAGACACGTGCAGATCCACCGAAGCAATCAGTTCCCTGGCCCTTAGCCCAAAAGCCATTTGAGACTGAACACATAGACTTTTTCTCTGTATATAATAGAAGCTACTTAATCTTAATCGATTCATACTCAAAATGGATAGAAGTATACCCAATGAATGACATGACTTCTGACAACACCATAGCAGCGCTGCGAAATTGTTTCACAAGGTTTGGTCTTCCTAATACTGTCGTATCTGATAATGGACCCTCACTAGTGTCCAACCAGATGCAGAATTTTTATAAAAACAATGGAATTAGTCATATAACAATTCCTCCGTTTAATCCCCAGAGTAATGGGTTAGCGGAAAATGCGGTTCGCATTATAAAACATAAGTTGACAACAGAGATAGCCAATCTGAAAAGAGCAACGAACGAAGTAGACACAATATTAAGTAGGATATTGTTTATGTACCGATCTACTCCTCATGCAACAACTAAGGTATCACCAGCTGAACTTATGCTGGGTAGAAAACTAAGGACAAGATTAGATCTACTTAGAGATCTACCCGTGCCACAGCCACAAAGTGATCATACAAAACTTCGAAGAGCGCACTTGCCTGGAAAAATTGTAATGGTCAGGGATTATCGAGTACAGAATAAAAAAGGGTGGGCCTTAGCAACTGTGGTTAAGCGTATTGGTGGAGCAGTTTATATTTGTAGGACAAATGAAGGCCATGTCTGGAAAAGGCATGTCAACCAGATAATAAGTACTGAAATAGATCCTGTCTCTTTTAACCGAGCATACCCTAATCTTAGTATTAATGTAGATAAATCTAGTACAACAATTGTAAATAGCTGTAATAAAAACATTGTAGAGAATAGTGTAAGTCCTCAGGCTAGTGCTCCAGACTCACCAAACGAAGTCGCGAGCGACACTACGGATGGTTGTAATGTAGACATAAGTAGTTCTAAGGAATACACTCACAAGGAACTATTGGAAATCATAGGTTTACCCCATGATTATTGTAAGTCAAAGCCAATTCGCCCTAAGCGAAATATTAAACCACCCCTAAGGTATGGTCATGACTAGAATTTTATGTAACTGAAATAATTTCAAATTTAAAGGGAGAGATGTGACATGTATGTGAATGTCAGTTGTCATATGTACGAGCATGCGCCCTCCAGCGCAGCGTCGACGCATTGTCACAGCTCGACCATCGCCACTTGCTACCTAGCTGACGGTAAGTCAACATCGTCATTATTATTAAGTTGTTATTCTGTGTTAATAAATAGTTAGTTATTAAACCAGTGTTATTAATCCTTGCACAAACCCACTTACAGATGTGTCATTTTATATATTATACAGTCTTATGTAAGAACGCCTTTACCAAGCAGTGAACACCGGCTGCTGTGTGGTTGCATATCGACCCGAACTTACAGACAGCGAGATAGGCGGTTTTACGGATACTCTCAGTTAATAATGGAGTTGCTTGAATTCGCCGACCATTATGCAAGCGAAACTACCATGTCAGCATAAAATTGTATTAAAATCGCTGTCATTAGCTGCTCGAGGTTCACGGCAGTTCCCTACGTGCAGGGTGGTGATAAATTAATAGTTTTGTATGCACTGCAGTTTTTAATTGACCACGAGAGTAATACTCGAAAAATAGGTGTGGAAAAGAGCTGTTCGAGGATTTTTCAGAAAGTGAGAGTTAGTATGCAGCATCCCAGGTTCGGAAGAATCTAAAAAGATTCGAAATTCGGCTGTTAGGAGGATTAGATTAAAGATTTTAATAGTTTCGCGGGTTCTAGTGTCTGTAAGTCAACTTAAAGTGGGTAATTTTATCAGAAGAGAATTTTATCGTGCGTTGGTATTTTCGCTACCGTATAGATAGATAGATAGATAAATAGATAATATATTGGCCATGTTACATAATTAGGTTATGTTCACAGCAAGTCAGTGTACAAGTTAAAAACAGTCATGTCAATACAAAATCAAAATGCCTAAAATTAATCTATCCGAACAAAACAAAATTAACCAGCAGTCAAAGCACAGTAACAAAATTAAAAAAAAAACACAAAAACAAAGACAAAAAAGAAAAAGAAAAACACATCAGTCCAGATCAGAACACTGGCATAGTCACATTAGTATATTCGTCGATGGATTAAAAACAATGCTGCAGAATAAATGACTATCATACTTGAAGGTTTCCAA
Organism: Tillus elongatus; assembly: GCA_964006375.1. Lineage (NCBI taxonomy): Eukaryota > Metazoa > Arthropoda > Insecta > Coleoptera > Cleridae > Tillus > Tillus elongatus. Next base: position 61,879,629 of record OZ023264.1, read on the forward strand.
GTTAACGGCCCTAATCTTCCCTGGTAAACGATTATATAAGCTAGATGACAACGTGGAACCGATAGTAGACCGGCATTACGTGTGAATATCACTCCACAAAAAATAACTCCCTGCTGTCTCATGTACCCTCAGATGGGTGGCATAGATATACATCGAAGGAAGAGACATTATCGCATGCTTCACAAATAGAGGCTGACAATGCTCCCTGGGACCAACACCCTCCAACAGTCGAATAGCCTGCTTCTGAAGTCTAAAAATGGCTATGGAGTGGGTAGAGTTACCCCATAAAATAACACCGTAACTCAATCTAGAGTTAAACAATGAAAAATATGCCGCCCTCAACACATATGGGCTCACTAGAGGCTTCAATCTACGTAACAGATATAAAGTAGCAGAAAGTTTTTTCCCCCAATTGCTCAACGTGAGGCACCCAATTCAGGTCACCATCCAAAGTCAGACCCAACAATCCCACCGGTTCATAACCTGCTATGTTATGATTTGAAGAAACAATAAGCTGTTGTGTCTTATCAGAGTTGAGTCTGAGTCTGTTACTAGTGAACCACAGCTCTGCCGAACAAGTCGCCTCTCCAATCGAGTCAGTCATATCGATAGTGTTTTTGTGCGAACTAATAAAAGTGGTGTCGCCGGCATAGCAAATAGTCTTAAATGGCATCATGTAGTAATACAGATCATTATTATAAATAATAAATAAAAGTGGTGACCGAACCGAACCCTGGGGTACACCATGCCCAACCAACCTAAATTCCGTGCTTCCGCCATTTGTCATCGGAACAGCCTGCCGCCTGTGACTAACATACGACTCAAAAAATCTAATAGCACCCCCTGAAACATCATAGAACTTCAACTTCCTCAACAGTATTGAGTGAGACACGCAGTCAAAAGCCTTCGAGAGATCGCACAACAGCACAGCTGAATGCTCTCTGTATAGGTAAGAATATTGAATAGGAGTGGTGTTAGTGTTATTGAACCGATAAGTGAATAGCCAGTCTGTATGTATTATGTATCCTGGATTAAACATGTATCAATCCCCAGGTAAAAATCGGTAAAAAATATATTTTTTTTAAATACTTTTCTAGCTGACTCTGTGTATTGTCAACTTCTTGTACTCGCGAGGTGCCCTGGAACAGAATATTTTATAGTAATACTTTCTACATGAGGATGTGTTCTGAGAAAATGTAGAATTGCAAAAGACATCATTTTATTTGTTTTGAGGGATACAGGAGTCGCTCCATGTAATAAGGTTTTTCATATTGTTATCCTCTACTACCCTTTTTAGTATTTTGCTAAAAGCAGAGTCCAGGTCATTTCCTGATTGTACTCCGGTATATTCCGTCCATATAGCAGTATACACTTTTTTTGGGTATAATGTAGCAGTTCAATTATAACATGTCAATTTAGGTAGGTAAAAGAAATAAGGGCCAATATTACTGTTTGCCACAGTTATGACATTTTGCAAGTCAAAGTATAATACTGGTATGTCAAAATTTGATTTGTCACTGGATTTCTTTTCCCTCATGGAGTTTTTCAATTGGATATGTGCATTATAACTGCATCGTGTCATCTGATATTTCCCCCTAATTTTTTGTTTCTTCACAAATAATATTTGGCCTATGGAAGTAGCATGGCGTGGGAGCGTTTATTTTATACGATAGGCAAGTAGTAGTAGCAGTGGTGGGGAGGCCAACGCCAAGCAAGTAGGCCCTTTTTGCCAACCCCAGCAACCATGCTCTACTCTTCCTCGGTTCCCTCGCCAAACCGCCTCGACCTCGAAATGAAGGCCGTGATAGTCTTCAATTGGACGGTACTTACCTGATTCCTCTGCAGAGTCCTCGATCCGAACAATTATGCTCGAAGACTCCCAAAAGCCTCGCATTCACACAGGTAGAGGTAGGACGTTTCTTCATCCTCGCCTGTATCCTGGCAAATGGGATCCCTCTCTACCCCTATCAATGTGAGGTGTCTTCTAAGGGCGCAGTGGCCTGTCAGCACCCCAAGCATGCGGCGAAGCGTAGGTCGACTCCTACCGAATAGCCAGACAGCTTTATCTCTGTCCGGCCCCTCCACGAAGTCCCTCGCCTGTCTACAGCCACTAACCGACCCCCAGTGCCTCTCCATTGCTTCCTCTGTCCACCTGTGTAAGGCGTCAGAGACCGTCTTCTTACTTATGCCTATCGCAGGCTCCGTGCCACAGAACTGCCGCCGGGAACCAATCCTAGCGAGATTATTCGCCACCTCATTCCCTGCTACGCCACAGTGTCACGGTACCCACACCAGTTGCACCTCCTTTGTCCCGGCTAGTCCTTTGAGGGCGTCAGCGCACTTCTGAACCAGTGTTGACCTGATTCTGGCCGCGCAAACTGCCCGGAGGACTGCCTGGCTATCCGAGCAAACGTACACAAATTTCTCGGGACTCCTCCTCACATTCTGTCTATTGGCCTGAGACAGCATAGCGTACATCTCTGTTTCGAATACCGTGGTATATGCGCCAAGAGCATAACTCTCGCGCACCCCCAGGCCTTCAATGTATATTCCCGCCCCGGAGGATTGTTGATCCTCCAGCCGTTATCCGATGGTGAAACAGACCAGGCTGGCGGGCTGAAATGCAACCTCATTTCCCCTCCACTGAGTCCTACTGGGATCCTGATGGTATATGGCCTAGTCAACCTAATATCGTCCTCGGCATCCCGTACCTTGATGGCGGAAAACGGACCTTCCTTTTCCACCTCCTTGGCAACTCTTGCTCTTCTTGGTGAATAAGATCATCTCCGTCATCGCCGGGTTTACGGAGAGTCCCAGCTCACCACATTGCCTTGCGAGGATTTTTTGTCTTAGAAATAAAACCATCGTTTGGTTCCTTCCTTGAAAGTAATAGTATCGTTGTTTGGGATTCTTGATAACTTCTTTTAAAGACAGGCTAGAATTACGTCTGTAAACGTCCTGAAGATTCGGTTTTCTTGACGCAAAAAGGTTAAGAAATAACAGAAAAATTACTTTGAAAATTTTATAGTTTTTCTTCTTTAAATGTCAGAGTCGCGATTTGAAACGTCAAAATTTGCAATTTTTAGACGGAGAACCTGAAACAAATTCGGTCTATATAAAGTAAATTTCATAATAAATGTGTTTTACATAGCCTTAACTTACAGCTTCAACCATCATTGCCCTTCGTTTTATTAAAATATTTGCAGAAAATTCATTTCATTTCACTAAGATCCCTAAAATAAATAATGGCAAAGAGGCAACAGCAATACCACATTGAGTACATCGGCTCGATCACTGAAGTTAAACAACTACGGGCGCGGTCAGTAATTGGATGGGTGACCGGCTGAGAACAAGTTACCTTTTTGTTTAAATAATCATTTTACTATATTTTTCTTCTTTTAGGTAAATTTCAGTATCTTTTTTCCACAATACAGAACTTTTAATATATATATATATATATATATATATATATATATATATATATATATATATATATATATATATATATATATATATATATATATATATATAATACCTATTTCGCAAAAACACTATTTATTAGGTGTGTACCTCTAAATAAGGATTTCAGTTTAATCAAATTCAAATGCTTTGGGGCATTTTAGCATGTTATGCTAGGCTTTCTATGTAATACATAACATTAACGAAACAAAAAATAAAAATTCGGGACGCAGAAAATGCGTTATTGTAGCGAACTTGTAGGAAAATCGCCTCAGTTCAAACAGATTAAACAATGCTTTGTTTTAATTAGATAGTCAAGGTCCCCCGGTCCGTACCAGTTCTGAGCTGATCTTTAATGTATTGAATTTCGACAACAAAATTATAATGTAAATTTGTAACAAAAGAAATTTGGGACGCAACAAGTGCGTTATGGTAGCGAATTTTTATTAAATGCTTCAAATTTGAATAGCTCAATTTGCTATTAACCTATAAGGTCCCTTGGCCAGGAACTAGTTTTTTCGGGACCATTTTAATTTAATTTTCGAATTTTTTTTACACTTTCAAACAATCAAGTTATTTTGATAAAATATGGTACATTGTTTCTACTATATAGGTAATACTGGTAACCAAATTTATCCATGCTTTCTTTAAAAAAAAAACACATATTTGCTATTTAAAACGTTTTTATGAAAACTCACTACCATAGCGCACTTGATGCGTCCAGACTTTCTTTATATTCATTAAAACTTTTAATTCTGCAGGCCTTCTGGAAGCAAGAGGATTAAAATTCACAAAATCTGGTCATATCATGTCAAGGAAAGGCGAACTTTTTACAATGAAAGAAGCATATAACAGAGGTCTTCTAGAGGGACTAGATATAGATTGGACTAGATTCTTGTCAAAGCACATCATCCCAACTGATTTAGGAGGGGCGAGCACAGGTAAAGGCTGATTATAAAACAAACAACAGAATGCAATAATACTGGAAATAAAATATATCCATTTGTTTAGAGTCTAGTTCAGTATGTAGCAAGCTGTCAAGTGAAGATGTAGGCTATCTAAAACGATCAGTAGGCAAACCGTTGACATTAGCCTTGGCTGAAATAACAGCAAAACAGCCCAAAGATCCAATACATTACTTAGCTCACTGGCTTTTTAAATATCGATACAACAATGAAATTAAAGAAATAGATGAGCAGGAGGTGAGAAAACTTAATGCTGAAAGGGAAAGGCTTGCCAAAGAGAAATGGGTATGTTTTTCAAATCAATTTACCTTAAGCTGTGTTGTTTTTTCTTTCGTACTTGAATCTCGGATACCTTTTAGGACTTTTATCATTTTATTTACTAACGGTTTACTCCTTTCTTTTAACAGCAACAATTCTTAGAAGATGAAGCTAAAGCTACTGTGTGGGAGATGATTATTACTGCCGAAAACATGGCCATACAAAATGAACTTACAAGAATAGAAAGAGAAGCGATGCTAGAGGAAGAATATGAGGAGGATCTTGATGATGAAGCCAGGGATCAACTTGGAGTTTACGGTGGACCACCTGTGAGGACTAGTCTGAACTAATATGAATATATTTGTATACTATACATGAATAAAACTGCATACACACAAAATTAACCTATGTAACGCATAATTTTTATAATATTGTAACGCATGGCTGTTAAGAATGTACATGCTTATAAGTACAATAATTTTTGTAAAGAATACAGCTTATAAAAAAATTGTAAATCTGTAGCTAATGACAATACGGTGAGGCCATACCACCTTTTGCACACCACCACTACAAAAAAATAGTGCTGCAAATTGAATCATAACTTCCACATAGCTGTGATAATCTACTCTCAGAAAGACATTCACACGAAATGAATTCAGGGTCCATGACTTGATTACAAAGAAAATATTCATATTCCTGTACCCATTAACTTCTGAAACATTATATTATTCGAGTTTCAATGAAAAAATGTGAATTTCACCAAACAACCCCCATTTATCCCCTATCCCCCTAAAGCCATCTTACCCAAAAACAACTCGAAGCGTTCCTTTGTCGGGTGCTAACTGGATACCAAATTTGAAGATTGTATCTCAATTCGTTCGAAAGTTATTGCACCTACTAACAGACAGGCGTACAGGCCAACCGAGACACAAAAAAAAAAAAAATTATTCTAGAATTAAGTTCTCTATATGTTTCGAGACTTTGTACGTCGTTTTAGCAACAAAAAAAAATCAAAATTTTTGTCACCACTATTCCACCCTACGCATTCAACCCCTAATTTAATGACGTAAAAAAAAATTGTTGAAATTCTTGTCACCGATACCACACTTCCACACGATGTGACGATGTGGAAGTAGTAGCCAACATAGAGGTACCTCAAGGTATACTTACGCTACAAATTAATCACTTAAAGATGTGTAGATTTGAAGATTGTTTAATGAGTTGTATAGGCTTTAGCCCTCTCAGCGCTCCTCTTTTATGATATTGGTTTCTTTTTCTATGCGTAAATAATATTGTACCAAATGGAATTATGTAGAAACGGTTTGACATTTGATGGGGTTAAATTATACATAAATAGCCATATTTTGATATGAGTTTCATTTGTTTTGTGTGATTGGTGTTTGAGGGGCCGCCATCTTGAATTTTTTTAAATGATAACCGAGGTTTAATTTGGTGTCATTGGGCAGGTAATTGATTTACAAATACAATATGGTACATCATAAGGTTATTTATTCTAAAATAACGGAAAAATGTAACAAGTTAAACCAACGCTTCAAGCGAATAGAACAAATTTTAAAAATTTGGTTATTTAATTGAAGAAAATCACAATAACTGCTCAAATTGTTGCCCGTTCCCTTATTGACAATATCTAAGTCTGTTTGTGTTAAATACTGCGAAAATATCATCCATGTAACGAAACCTAGCAAAATACTTCACTTTCAACATCTGTTTCAAATCCACCCATGAAAAGGTCTTCAATAAATGGCGATAGCAGGTTGCCCATTGCCATGCCTTGGTTTTGTTAAAAAAAACTCATTGTTGAATTGAAAAATATTTTGTTTAATACAAAGGTTTGTGAAAGTTAAATACTTTCTGCAGACCTCTTCATTTATGTTATTCATTTTTAACAACTCTTCCAAATACCTTAACGCTTGCTTCGTGGGAATGCTAGAAAACAATGCGGTCACATCAAATGAAATCAAAACCTAACCTTCAACCAATTTAAGCTCTAAGGTTATTAATAAATTCAAGTGAATTTGTTACTGAAAAAGTTTTTGACGAGCAAACTTTTAAACTCATTTGTCAACTACTTTGCTAGAGTTGTCACAACCTTATATCAAAAGCCTTAGAGACAAACTTACAAGTTGCAAATCATAAAGTCCCCAAAAAGTGCTGCTGTCTCCCAAAAATTCACAAACCGGGAAAATCAATGACACCTATTGCTATAGATTCCCTGACATACAATTTAGCAAAGTGGTTGACAAATGAGCTTAAAAGCTTGCTCGTCAAACAAAAAAGTTGTTCAGTAACAAATTCACTTGAATTTATTAATAAAATTAAAGAGCTTAAATTGGTTTAGGCGAGGTTCTGGTTTCATTTGATGTGACCTCATTGTTTCCTAGCGTTCCTATGAAACAAGCGTTAACGTATTTGAAAGAGTTATTAAAAATGAAGAACAAATAAAGAGGTCTGCAGACGTACCTTTGTATTAAACAAAATATTTTTCAATTGAACAATGAGTTTTTTGAACAAACCGATGCACGACAAGGGGCAACCTGCTATAGCCATTTATTTCAGACCTTTTCATGAGCAGATTTGAAACAGATCTTGAAAGTGAAACTGAGTATTTTCCTAGACTGTAGTTTCGTTACGTGGATGATATTTTCGCAGTGTTTAACACAAACATTTGGAGCAGAGAAGATTATATTGCCAAATTAAACAATCAAATTGATTCTACAAAATTTACCCACGAATTAGAAATTAATAATAAATTAACCCTTCTAGATGAACTAGTTATCAAAAATAAAGACACTTTAGAATTTGATGTCCACAGAAAGGAAACCACCACTCTAACCTACATTCCAAATGACTCACATATGTACCCACAAAAATGGCCATTCTGAATTTTTAGTAAACAAGTTAAGTAAAAGTAGATATACCAAAGAATTAAAGTATATTAAGAATGTGGCCGAATATAACGATTACACAGCTTGCCTAGTGGAGATATTAATTAACAAGCAGAAATCAAAGAAAATGTTAGCAGAATCAACGACTTTTAGAAGAGAAATCAGAAAAAAACTTTGTTTGCTTACCATTTGAACCTCGATTCACAAGCGGTCTAGATTGCATTTTTAAAAAGCCAATTTTCAACTAACATTTTCGACAAAAAACACTTTAAAAAACTTGCTAGGTAACCAAAAAGACAAGGATCTTACGGCTAAGGTGTCCAGAATGTATTAAATAAGTTGTAAAGATTGTGATCTTAAATACCTCGGAGAAACAAAAAGATCTATTGGAATTGGAAACATTTAGCACAGTAATTAAGATACAGTACTACAGATAAATCTTTAAATCTTCCGTCGCTTGACATGTTTAGGATAATAATCGACCACGTTAATGAGAATCTAAAATTAATAAAAAATGTTAGACAACTAGGACAGCTAAACGCTTTCGAAAGTATATATATATATATATATATTGGCAAATATAGTAATAAAACGTGTATAATCACCATGTTAATGAGGAGAATCTAAAATTCATTAAAAATGTTAGACAACCAGGACAGCTAAACGCCTTCGAAAGTATATATATAAATATAATAAGAATAAAAAGTGTATGAATCTCGCGCCGCCGCCTATGGGTAGTCTCCTTATAGATTACTTTACAAAATAAATACTGGCAGAAGCACGTCCGATAGATAATAAAAGAATACAGATATTTCCGCCAAATGAAATATGTAAATTTTTGGTTTCGTTGAACCTCCGTAAATCGTTAGTGACCGACTACCTGCAGAAGAATATAAATAGACTTGTAAAGATAAGACATTTAGAATTACTCATGCTCTGATGACGCTAACTTGGTTAGTGAAACGATCATCAGGTTTTTTTTAAGTGTTGTGGTGATTTGGGTTATCCAAGTGTGCTTATCAGTGCTCATCACAGTTTCTTAGTGGGTTGTGCACTTTCCACAGACAAATCCAAGTGCACAAGTTTCGAACCACTTTACCAAAACTACCTTGTGGTCCTCTAACCATCTTCTCTCATAGGTAACCCTTCCTTTTTTTTTCATTTCAATGTCAGATACAAAATTTAGAGTTTTGTGGATTCGTGACTTTACAAGTGTGTCAGTCAAAGCTATTGATTTGGACAGTAAGGTGTCTCTCAAGTAGACAGAGGTGCATCAAGACCAATATCATCTGCCCTCAAGAGGCACCTAACAGATCTTCATTGTCTTCATCACTGTTAGCAAATACATCTGTTTCAATATCCGATTGGTCTAAGTTCACATTCGCAGCTAATTCCTCTAATTCTTTCTGAGTCAGATGCCTTATCGAAAATACAAAAACAAAATTTAATCTTTTATTTTTACAGCCTTTAGTGGTAGAGATCTACAGTATCTAATATGATACCTCATGAATGTGCAGGATGATATAAATGCAAGTAAATTACATTTCATATTATATAACACAGTATTTTGAGACACTAGCACACAATCTGTATAAAAAATTAATTAATACTTACGTTTTTTTATAATAATTATATATTTGCAAAAGCAACATGTAGACCGAAGTTATGTTTAAACCAATAAACCAATAGAAATAAACGGCGAGAACTTCAAGCAGCGCATTGCAAATTTTTGTACACATGACCAAGGCGGTATCATATATGTCTACAGAGCTAGCGTGTTCACACATCAGAGAATTTATAAAATTAAATATAACCATAGGTATAATATATGAGGATAATGAATTTTGTGATATTGTTCGTAAGATTTTTGAAAATATGGATAGTTTAATGTTGTGTGGCACACACAGTATACAGGGTGATTGATCAAAACCGTCTATTAACAGTATTAGGAGTTCTGTTCATATTTTTCAGGAAATTTCAGCATATGGATAACAACCTATGCTCTATTCGATGAAAATATTTTCAAGATTGCGGCATTTCCAGAAATACCGGAAGTAGACATCAACTTTCTGATTTCAAATGGAATGGTATAATTCATTGATTGTTGTTGCCCTTACTTGGTGAAACTTGTCCATACTACATATAGACTTGGAGACTACTTCTCTGGCTTCACTGTTGGTTTTCGTTTTTGTAGGTGAAGGACGTAGCCAGCGTGTAAGCTAACTGGAGCAAGTGGCCCTTACGAATTCTGGATGTTCTAGGATGTTCTTCAACGTTTCTGTGACTATAGTTTCACTGCTTGACAGCATTCTCAGACAGATAAAAATTGAATTAGTACGAAATCATGACAACTACAAATAAAGATCTGTTGCTATGTTATGATATGATGTTTTGATCAAAAAATTTATCAAATTGAAAATAAAACACAGATGACTGATGAGGCTTTCAAAATGTCTGTGATGTATGTCAATATTTAACATAAAAATAGAACTAGCCTATAATAACTATGATAACAGTTACAACAATAAAATACTAAACAATAACAGTATAAAAGCAGTCTTCATACAACGAAAATATCGACATACATCAACTCATCTTATTACAACTTTTTTGAAAGAATAGGTAAATTTATTTTCTTTGACTTATTTAATTAGAAAGAAGAATATCCCAGAAAGGGGAATTCATTAAATCAGTTTGCTCGTTTAAAACAAGGTAGTTATTAATTAAGGTACTTAATTAATAGGAATGAAAGGTAGTTATTGTCGTGTGTGTTTTTTGACTTCTAAAGCTTAAAAAAAGTCTAGTTTACATTTGTCATTATAAAAATGTAGTGGTTGTGTGCGGTTATTTACTGTATGTCTATGTTCGGTATCAATAATATGTTTTGCAAATGTAGATTTCTCAGCGCGGTTAGTTCTAAATGCAGAAATATGTTCTTTGTATCGGGTGTTAAAATTTCTAGAAGTTTGACCTATGTAGATTGCGTTACAATGTGTACAAGCTAATTTATAAACTCCAGCTTTTGTCAGGAAACAAAATTTTTCTTTCGTGTTAAATAGTAAATCACACGTCGTGTTGTAAGATTTTAAAGCTACCTTTGTATTTGTACAGGTATTTAAAATTTTTGAAATGTTTTCTGAAATGGTTCCATCATTTTATCTATTATTTTAACAGAGTAGCCATTATTAAATGCTGTTTGCTTAATTATTGAAATTTCTTTTTCAAAATTGTTTTGTGACATAGGTATTGAAAATGCACGATGTATCAGAGAATGGTAGGCTGACAGCTTTTGTGAAAAGGGGTGACATGAATATGGTATGGTTGTGTCAGTGTAAGTTGGTTTCCTATATATTGAAAAGTCAAATGAATTATTTTCTAACTTTCTAATTGTTAAGTCTAAAAAATTTTATACAATTGTTAGCTTCTTCTAAACTTAATATTTGTGTGAAAGTTATTAATAAAATTCAAAAATTCATTTAATTCTGTATGACTACCTTGAAAACATGCTAAAATATCATCTACGTATCTGTACTAAAAGACAATATTATGCGAAAGTTCTGATGTTAAAATTTGGTTTTCTAAGTTTTCCATAAATATGTTGGCTAATAAAGGTGACAATGGACTACCCATAGGTAGACCTTGATTTTGCATATAAATCTCATTATTAAATTTAAAATCGTTTTGTTTTATACATTCGTTAAAAAGATTCATTATTTCTTGTCTTTTTATGACATTTACGTTCTTTTCTATTAAAACGTTTTCTAATAGAGGTAAACATTCCCTAGGGGGTATCTTAGAATACATGCTACAAACATCAAACGAGACTAATTTACTATTTGTGGGAATAATTAAGTTATTTAATTTTTGTGTAAGTTATGACAACGTAAACTAGACTTTTTTGAAGCTTTAGAAGTCAAAAAGCACACACACGACAATAACTACCTTGTTTTAAACGAGCAAACTGATTTAATAAATTCCCCTTTCTGGGATATTCTTCTTTCTAATTAAATAAGTCAAAGAAAATAAATTTAACTATTCTTTCAAAAGAGTTGTAATAAAATAATGAGTTGATGTATGTCGATATTTTCGTTGTATGGAGACTGCTTTTATACTCTTATTGTTTAGTTATTTTATTGTTGTAACTGTTATCATAGTTATTATAGGCTAGTTATATTTTTATGTTAAATATTGACATACATCCCATAGACATTTTGAAAGCCTCATCTTTCATCTGTGTTTCATTTCATTTTATTTTCAATTTGATAATTTTTTTGATCAAAACATCATATCATAACATAGCAACAGATATTTATTTGTAGTTGTCATGATTTCGTACTAATTAAATTTTTATCTGTCTGAGAATGCTGTCAAGCAACGAAACTATAGTCACAGAAACGTTGACGAACATCCTAGAACATCCAGAATTCGTAAGGGTCACTTGCTCCAGTTAGCTTACGCGCTGCTACGTCCTTCACCTACAAAAACTAAAACCAACAGTGAAGCCAGGGAAGTAGTCTCCAAGTCTGTATGTGGAATGGTATAGGTTTTTTTTTCATTTTTAGTTATAAATATTATATTAGAGGTACTTTCAGCAGCACACCCAATACTGAAGTTCAGACGTTTTTGAGTTTTTTCGACTTTGAAAATATTTTGATTTACTTCATGATACTTAGAATTATGTACCGCAGACATTTTTACAAAAAAAATCATGGTTATAGATAGAAAAATTTTTGATGTTTATAGTGCCGTTTTCAGAATTGGTTTTCTGAATTATCTACAGGGTGTCTAAAATTTAAATTTCTTTTTGTGTAACCTCAGACCATTAAAACTCGATTTTTTTTAAATACATATTTCTATTCCCATATTCTGAAGCAGAATTAAATTCTGCATCGAACTGTAATATACCTATACCTATTTGCAATATTTGTCCAGTTATTAAGGTTTTTGATACAATTTAAAGAAGATTATAATAGATTTTTAATAACCAGCCGTGGAAATGACAACAAACATTCTTATTAATAACTGTCAACCATTTAAGGCCCGTTTTTCTACCATGTCAATCAAAATGGAAAATCAAGGGTATTCAAACACGAATATTTTGAGCTTGCTTTATATTCATGGAGAATGTCGCAGGATTATTCAAAGAGCTTGCAGTGTGTTTAATGAGAGATATCCTAATTTAAGTGCAATGACTAGTGAGGGATTGAAAAAAATATAATCAAATTTTTTAAAATTTAGAAATGTGAAATTTGCTAGTATTTGGCGTAAACAAATGAAGAGGATAATAAAATTAATGTCCTGGCATATTTTAATGTCCATCCACGTCTGTCAATTTGATCGGCAACTCAAGAATTGAGTTTTAAATTTTATGTCGTTCAAGCTTTGAAGAAGCAAAAAATGCATGACTATTTGTTCACAACAATTCAGCAACTCCATCCAGGCGATGATGTTAGAAGATTGGAACTTTGTGAACAAATATTAATGAAAACTCAAGAGGTCCCATGGTTTCTGCGGAAAATAATCTGGATAGATAAAACAAAATTTAACAAAGGTGGGATAATTAACAAGCACCATGGAAAAACCCCATATATATATATATATATATATATATATATATATATATATATATATATATATATATATATATATATATATATATATATATATATATTCCTTTATAATCTGATTCTAATTTAACCAGTGAAAGGTGCGTTGAAATTTTAAGTGTTGGAATTTTTAGAAATTTTAGAATCTTGGTACCAGAAGGCTCATTCTACTCGCGAACTGGACTGAGAGCTTACACAGATTTTCGAAGATCGCTGGATTGGTCATAACGAACCATGGCGATGGCCTCCGAGATCTCCAAATCTCACACTGCTCAACTTTTTCCGATGGGGCCACATTAAAGCCGATGTGTACAACACTCCAGTGCAGATAAGGGAGGAATTAGAGGATCGCATCAGAACGGCATTTCACCAATTAAATTCTAATCACATTTAGGAGGCTCGAACAAAAGAAGTTTCCTCAAGATATAATGAAATTATATTACTTAACCCAGCGTTGTGGAGACAGTATAACGAAATATATAAAATAACTGTAATAAATGTAATCTAATATGACACAAATTATCTCAGGGCTTGGGTTTAGGCACTTGCAGTTGGTAGGTTTTAAGAGGTACAAATAAAATCAGGCATTATGAATAAAATCAGTTTATTTAAAAAGTTATTGACTCTATACAATTCATTGAATTAAATTTAGTAAGTTGGATGAAAGAAAAATATGACTCGATTACTTATAACACTGTAAACATGAATTGTGGAGCACACTCTACAAAACAAAAAGAAAGCCACAGATAAATAGTGTACTTAACTTTCAGCTTCAGGTTAGGGGGGCTCCTCCCTAGCGATGGTATTCAGGGGGCTCCTTACTGATGTTGTATTCAGGGGGCTCCTGACTTATGATGTTCCCTTCAAGGGGCTCCTTCACTAACAATGGTGTTGAAGGGGGCTCCTTACTTACGGTGTTGTTGAAGGGCTCTTTACTAACGGTGTGCCATTCGGGGGCTCCTTCACGGTGTTGTTACCAATGGTGTGCCATTCAAGGGACTCCTTCACTAACGATGGTGTTGAAGGGGGCTCTTACTGATGATGTTGTTAAGGGGGCTCCTCACTTACGGTGTGGTTGAAGGGCCCTTTACTTACGGGATGCTATAAAATTCCAAGTGCATGAGTAACGGTTCAGGGCTTCATGATTTACATAAGGCGGCTGGTAGCAGGTTAAGTTTACTTAAAAAATTTATCTGTGTTAATAATTGGAAATAAACTAACGTACGTGAAACAAAATCTCAAATGACTTCTTTACCAGGCATTTAAAACAGTATAATAGCTATGAATTACCGAAGTTACGCTACCACAAGCCACCGTTTAACAGTATGAAATTAACAATAAAGAAAACGATCATCGAAAGTAAGTTCAGTACACATACATTAACAAGCAATCTACCATTATTATCAAGCAAAGAAATGTATGAGCAACTGGATAAATGTAAGACTTACCCATTTAGTTAGGCATGCTGTTTTCTCACTAAAATGTAGTTGTAAGATTCCATCTCTTGGTCGATTCAGAAGAGCATGTGGTATGCCTTGCAAGTGTATATAAAGATTCGCTTATCGCAGACACGTCATAAAATTGGCTCGAACGCAAGCGGGTTTCCATGAGTTGGGTGCGGTAGAGGAACCGACCGCCGAGTTTGACGTCACTTGGACGCTAACGTCACAAAAGGGGTTAATTCAGAAGCTTAAAAGTCAACGGCGTTGACACGTGTGACATGTCCCGCTTATTAAATACATGCGACATGTTACAAAGAATCCATCGCTGCCTAAAGAAAAATGGGGTGCCACATAGAGCATTAGTAGCTTTTTAGACTTTGTGTTGTTTTACTTTTTTTTATATTACTTTAATTAGTAGTTACTTTACAATGATTTTGTATTGTTTGTACAGACTAGGTACCTACCTTAATTTCGTTAGTATTTTCATTTGTAATAGACTAAAGTAAAGTTCTATTTTAAATGGTAAAGATTGTTAATCTGTTCTTTAAATTTGTATCTAGTTATTACAGTCAAATTAGGATATCTCTCAATAACACACGGCAAATTATTTGAATAATTCTGTGACATTCTCCATGAATATAAAATAAGTTCAAAATATCCGTGTTTGAATACCCTTGATCCCCCATTTCAATTGACACAACAGAAAAACGCGAGTCAGACGGTTGACAGTTATTAATAAGAATATTTGTTGTCATTTCCACAGCTGGCTATTAAAAATCTGTTATAATTTTTTCTAAGCTTTGCCAAAAACCCCAATAAATCGACAAATATTGCAGAGGTATAGGGAATGATATTACAGTTCGATGCGGAATTTAATTCTGCTTCAGAATAAGGGAATATAAATAGAGCATTGTATTTTAAAAAATCGAGTTTCATTGGTCTGAGGTTGCACTAAAAGAAAATTAAATTTTGGACAACTGTAGATAATGTGCCAATTCTAAAAACACCTTTCTGTAAATATCAAAAATTTTTCTATCTATAACCACAATTTTAGCCCTTTTTCTTTTAAAATGGCGGCGGCACATAACTTTAAATATCATGAAGTAAATCTAAAAATTTGCAAAGAAGTCGAAAAACTCAAAAACGGCGGTACATAGATATACGGAATGCTACTGAAAGTCCTTCTAAAATAACGTTTATAATTTTAAAATGCAAAAAAACCATATTATTCCATTTGAAATAAGGAAGTTGATGTCTACTTCCGGTATTTCCGGAAGTACCGCCATCTTGAAAATATTTTTATTGAATAGATCATGGGTTGTTACTTGCATGCTGAAATTTTCAGAAAAATATTATGAACATAATAATTTTAATAAACAGTTTCGATCAATCACCCTGTATAAGATTGACAGCAACCACATGGAAGAAAGAATAACACAAATCTATTTAAATGAATAAGTTTATCACATAATTTTTTTTACAAAATATACACGTCAAAATTATAAATCTGTTCAACATACACAAGTCCTATGTTTTCATAATATCGTTTAAAATTTTTCTGCAAACTTACAAATACGTACAAAAAATATGCGAATTAAATAACAGAAAAACATATATTTTTTTGGAAACAAAAACAACACCACATCGGCACACGAAATGTCCACATTTCAATACTACTTTGGCAACATTAAATAAATCAAAGACACCCTCATTAACCTTGAGGAATAGCTTTGTTGAAAATTTAGCTAAACATAATTATGAAGCTGTTGATTTTACACATACTTCAAAAGGCCCAGTGCCGTGGTAGCACCAAACAATAACAGAACATATAGACTTTCAGACTTCTGCAGTATTAGTACAGGTAAGCTTTTTGCAGTCCATGAAGCAACTAAAATACTGGGAACTGTCATCATAGGTATAGATTATCCATCCTTTATAAAAGTGGGGAGGGATCGTATTTGGCTAAGGCATAAGCTATTGGCACAGTTTGACTTAATTTACCAAATGAACTGATATATTACAAATGTACATGGATGCTCTATTCATTATAAATGTGCACCATAGGTGGCCATGAAAAGCTGACTTTAACTTGGCACTGCATCTATTTAGTGTTCTTGTTTTATTGGTTGCCAACCATTCTTTCAACATTTGACATTAAAAGATTGTTGCTCTTTACCATTACCATTACCGCTATTGGTTAGGTTTCTCTCAATTTTCTTGTGGGTTTAAAGAATTCAATAAAAATTTATTTCTATTTTTCCTGTATTTTATTCACAACAACTATTTAATAAACAGATTTTGAGCAAGAAAGTGTATAATTTTTAGGTTAGAATAGGAAAGTTATCACATGTCAAATGATAAATAGTAACTTCTCCGGTGATAAAGCTAAAGGTGCATTCACATTTTCATGACCTTCCAGATGCACACTTATAATGAATAGTTTATTTCACAATTCAGCTTAAATTATCTACTTTCTTTAATCTGGTTCTTTTCTTTAACACTCCTATGTATTCATCAATCTTTTCTCTAAAACATTTGAAAAAACCCAAATTTTTTGGACAATTGTTTACCAAACGTTTGACTGTCTTCTGATATGTTTGGATAACGTCTTCTGGGGTGCCCTGGGTTCTCACTTGCAAGTTAACATTATCTGGACCAATGTTTCTTAAATCCGTGACATCAACAGTTACTAACCAATTCAATATTAGATCAAAGTTAACTACCCTGTAGGTCATTCTGGAAAGATAGACGCAATATTTTTAATTAATTTTGACAATAATAATTATATTAATAGAAATATTTGTTGACCACTTTTAAGACATTGTGGTTCGACATATGTATAAGATATTAAAGTACAGCAAGTCCCTGCTTAACGTCCTAATTAGGGATCTACCAATCGCGACGTTAAGTAAAAAGACGTAAAATGAATAATTGGGAATGAATATAATGTACATACATAATATGTATATATTTGTGACTGCAAAATGTAGTGTTCATTTACGTATGTATTATATACATGCCTACACATTGTATTATGTACTCCTTTTTTACCTACTATTTTAGACTTTTTTTAGAATAACAACGTTATACCGAATCAGTTTCAACGTTAAACAATACATTTGCCTACAACAAACTGCTAAGGTATAATGAAACGACGTTAAATGAGACGACCTTATGTGAGGATTTACTGTAACTACAAATTTACAAATATGTACAAATAGAAACGACATAATTAAATAACGAAAAACATATATATTTTTTTGGAAACAAAAACAACACCACATCGGCACACAAAATGTCCACATTTTAATAGTACTTTGGCAACATTAAATAAATCAAAGACACCCTTTAACCTACAGCTTTCTTTGAAATCGGTTCCCCAATTAATGCTTTTCCATATCCAACCCTGGACAATCTGCCCAGTATGACTTATATTAGTTTCTGACCCAGGACTTAATCGCTCTTCGGCACACATAGGACTGGTTCTGGTACCATAAATGGTTTTGCTGATCCTCTCTTCGCGAGCCTGTCAGCCTCTTCATTGCCTTTGAGCCCCGAGTGGCCCGGCACCCAGATCAGGGTAACTTCATTCTGACCTGCCAGGCCACTCAACTCGTCTCTGCATCCACTAACCAGCCTGGAGTTTACCCGTGGACTACTTACTTACCTGGCTGTCTGTGGCTATAAAGATCCGCTCATTGGTGTAGTCCTAGACGCAGTACAAGATTGTATACATTTCGGCCTGAAAGACCATTGTGTGAACCCCGAGGGAAATACTGTTACCTACTCTCGGTGCTTCAAAGTAGACACCGGCCCTCGCCCCACCCCAGATCAATCCGTGAACCAGACGAGCGCGTCCCGGAATAAGCACAGCGTCTCTCCCCACGATACCTCACGGTCGGGGATAACCACTGCAAATCTGCCGTCTGTGTGGATTCGCGGGCTCACACAGTCTGACCTAATTTCATGCATGGGTTCCAGCCTCGGTTGATCTTCAGTCTATCAGTGCAGACCAGCCTGTATAGTCCTAGCCTGGCTTCCCACATCACGAGTAAATGTGTGTGTGTGTGAGGAGGGAGGGAGGGAACACCTTCATAGCGGTTGTTGGTGTTGAGGTCATGGCCCCTATGAAGCCTAGACAAGCCATTCTTTGAATTTCGCCTAGTTTTTGTTTGGTACTGGATGGCATCATCTTGGGCCACCATACCAGTGCTGCGTATGTTAACGATAGTTTGAGTACCCTTGTGTAGTCAGTGAACCATACTAGGTCCCAGTCCCCAAATTTTTCCATATAGCCGCCTGGTGACAGCTAGCGTCATGACTGCCTTGCGCAGTATCTTTTCAATGTGGCATTTCCATGTGTTAACTTGCAGTCCAGTACTACCCCAAGATATTTTACCTCACTGGCCAGGGGAATATGCCTACCATATGGAGTCAGAGTTTTATGCCCTTCCCACTTCGTCCAACTCATGAATGGTGTGACAGTAGCTTTCTCGGGACTAACTCTGAGTGCCTTAGCTAACAGTCCAGTTTTCCATCGCCTTCGGTGCTGTCTGCATACGCTCCCAGACTGAGTGTGTAACCTTTTCTCTGTCTATGATGACGATGTCGTTCGCATAGCACTGTACTTCATACCCCCATCCTAAGAGCCTCCGCAGCAGATCCCTCCACAACTAGGCACTACAACAGGGGAGACAGAATGCGAGTGAGGCGAACACAGCTCTATCTCTGAGCATGGGGCTGATCCACCTGCAACAGGTTTCCTCTACTCCTCCCGCTCTGACAGCTGCCAGGACCGATCCGAATGAGGTGTCCTCTATATCTAGAAAAGCCCCCCCAGCGCCACCTCCCTGTTCTCCAGTTTTAGCACAAGTTGGTACAGTGCTGTTTCTGTTGAAACCACTGCTCTGTATGCATATTGTCTGCAGTATAGTGGATGTGCTTCTAGTACACACTTGTTGCACAACAACTAAGGTAATGATGTCTTAAAGACACAGACGCCTTTCACGGACTATTTCATAAAATGCTAAGATTTAAATCACAAAAACTTACATATTCATCGATCTCATCTCCATATCCATTTCCTTTGCATCAGAAAGAAAATTGATCATGTTTTGCATTGTTAAATAAACATAATCTAAGAAGGATAATACATCAAAGCTCATTCCTAAGGCAGCTTCTAAATGTTTTGTTTCTAAAGTCTCCATAAATAATTTTAATACATACTTGGGCAAATGCTCAACATCCTCTACAAATAAAGACACAACATTAACAAAAGAAATCGTTCGGGAAACCTGCAATACATTTACCAGCAAGATTATTTATCATTTTAATATCGCACACAGTTCCTTCAATGTTGAATCTCACAATTAGTTTTAAGGTCCTGTAGAGTGTAGAAAAGTGAAAAGCGCCGTCTTCTTCCTTTTCAAATATCCAATATGGTTTACACCTAAAAAAATACAACTTGCATCAAGTGATATACACACAATTTATATTTGAGACAAGACTTTTAAAAATATTTTAGATTTTAACAGCCTGGCAGCATTAAGAATCCATAGAGTACTGGTCAAAGATTGTTGTACCACGAACGAAGTGAAAT
Organism: Tillus elongatus; assembly: GCA_964006375.1. Taxonomy (NCBI): domain Eukaryota; kingdom Metazoa; phylum Arthropoda; class Insecta; order Coleoptera; family Cleridae; genus Tillus; species Tillus elongatus. Next base: position 61,899,864 of record OZ023264.1, read on the forward strand.
TCATTAAAAAAAAGATGGTGGATTTAACTAGGAATCAATAACAAAATGATTACAATATTACTTGTGAACACACGCTTTTCAGGTTGACATTAGTAGAGTAAAACATCAAGCAAAGGGAGCTACATCCTAATGCAGAGGGTGGAAGCTGGCCACGAACGTGCTAAGGGCCAACAAAATCAGCTAAGCAATAAGCAAGTTCAGTCCATTCAAATCTCCTGGACACAAACCAGTGTTTGCTTAAATTTCACCCATCAAATCCAGCTCCCTGCAGAAGACGTTATTTTTTAGGGTAAAAGTTGGTTTGACAGGTGTACTGCCATTTGAGTAAAGTCGTTTGCCTGTTTCGAAGCTCACAGAGAGGTACCTTCTCTCAGAGTTCATCTGGACCGGAAATCTGTCAGTTTGACTTGAGGCGGTACCATGTGGAATCCCGCTCCTGATGAGCATCCAAGTAGGGTCATTTGTTGTTTCGAGGCTCACAGTGAAAGCTTCAACCTCCAGGTGTAATCCACATCCCAGAGGTCTCAACTCTCCTCCGGGCTCATCAACACCAGACACTGCTCGACTCAAGGCGATATCCCACTGAGTCCCGCTCCCGAGCTGCATCCAAGCGAGGTCATTGCCCGTTTCGAAGCAGGCAGTGGAGGCCTCAAGCTCCAGGTGGATTCTCCTGGATATCTCAACCCCCTCCAGGTTCGTTCAGGCAAGACACCCGCCAGCGCTTGACCCAAGGTGGTATCATTTGGAATTTTTCTCCCGAGTAACATCCAAGTGAGGTCTTTTGTCTCCGCCTCCCTCCAGGTTGGTCTGGAGCCGACACTGTTTGACTCGACTTAGTCGCCTCTTACGACACGCAGTAGTTACCTTGGGCCTATTCTTCATTTCATCCCCGGATCCACAGGGGATAAGATCTGACCTAACTGAAGTGAAAAGGTGAGTGCCATGTGATACTGTATCGAATCGAACACTGGAGGATGTCGGTTCCAGACAAACTCAGCGGGAGGCCGAGATCGTTAAAGGTGAAATGACAACTGTCGGCACCTGGTAAACGCAACCAATGATTTCACATAACTCCAAGAAACAAGTCCAGTGGCATTAAATCACACAAATGAGGTGGTCAATTGACAGGTTCGTTCTGCAAGATAATCGAACCACCGACCTTCTTTTCCAATAACTCCATTGTTGCGTTCGCTGTGTCACCATCCTGTTGAAACTGTATCTCATCCAGATCCATTTGCTCCAACTCCTGCCACAAAAAGTTTTTTACTATTGCCTGATATCACTCTCCATTGAGGAAAGGCTTCTCATCCCCCACTTAAAAAAAATAAGATCCAATGACAGCTCTAAGCCATAAACCACACAAAACAGTCACTTTTTCTAGATTCATAGTTTTTTTTTAAATAGCCTGTGAGTCTGTGCCTGCCCAATATTGCATATTCTGCTTATTAACAACTCCCTCCAATGGCCAATCTGAGTACATACGACGGGAAGCGATGATCAGTCGATTTCAATTCTTGCATGAGAACAATTAATTGTAAGCGTGTAGACTCAAATTCTTCTGTAGAATACACCACGTTTTCATTGCAGAAAGTCCCAACGACTGAGAATGACAAATTCGAGTCTGCAACAACACTGGCTCTCACAGTAGCGATATTTTGGTCGCTTCGTGAGCTTCTTTCACAAACGGGTGGCTTTTGGTCGAGCAAACAATCGATAATGACACAAATCGCTTGCTCACTAGGTTGATTATAACACCCATAATTTTGTCCGATTTATAAACGTTGTTGTTCGTATACTTCACCATGATTAAATGGCAAACCTTACTTAATAAAATGCACACTGACAGATGTTAATGAGATTTACAATATGATACCAATCACTATTGAAATATCTCAAGTCCTACTGATAGACCTCCTTAGAATGAGCATTGAATAACACTACAACCCATTTAATGATGAATGCGTTTCATATCGGAGAAGCTCCGATAATGCTCTGCCAGTGGATTTAGGCTAGCCTATATGAAAGGACTATAGCATCCCGAGCAAGCGAAGCCACAGGAATGGGAATGCTGGGCAAAGGCTCTCCTCAGGGATCGGAGAGTGTTATAGACGAAAACCTCAAAAAACCGGCTAGCAAAGAATTCTCAATGTCTCGGTTATGCAGATGACAGGTGAGCACCAATAATTTACTGTCGGTTGACTAAGGCGAGTCTAGAAGAAAGGATGATAACAACACAAATAAGCGCAGCCACAGTCACTGCTGTTCTCAGGAAGAGTGTTATCTCCCCCATAATAGGTAGCATTAGGTACTAATAATTCCATGAGTGAAAGTCAGAGTTTGTTGGGAATTTATCTCAACTTTCATGTGCATAAGCAGCACAATCAAGTATCAAAACACAAGTCAATGTTAGTACTCCCATCTTCTTAAATAGATCCCGGTAGCTAGCGCGACAAGGAGAGCTGGTGTATTCCTACTGCTTTCTTTTGTAGCAAGAAAAGTTTCTCCCTCTCAGGTGAGAAATCCCATATCAATATGGCATAGGCTGCCACAGTATCAAAATTACCATAGTAAGCAGCCAATGCAGTATTAACTGCTGCTGTCTGCATCAGTCTCCTTATCAGATATAAAGTCCTGAAGAGCTTGGTAACCATGGAATTTTACCTCCAATACTTCATTGGATTTTTTAGCTGAAAATGTAATTACTTTTGTTTTATCTTTGTTAAGTTTTATTTCATTGTCTTTGCACCATGCTTTTGCTTGTCTAAATGTTAGCTGGTTTCTATCACTCACATCCTGAATGTTGGAGCCAATATTAATAAAGGACATATCATCAGCAAAAAGACAAACTTGATAGCTGATATATTCTCTGGTAGATCATTTATGTATATGGGAAACAAAAGGGGCCCAAGTGTTGAACCTTGGGGTATCCCTCGTTCCAGAATTATCCACTCCGACTCTTCATCGTTCCATCTGATTTTTTGTTTTGTGTGTCAAATATGAGACCAATAGTTCTTGTGGAGATCCTAGTATGCCATAATATGTGAGCTTTCCTTCCATTATTCTATGAGACATTGAGTCGAATGCCTTTCATAAGTCACAAAAGCTGGCGACATCGGTCTTCTTTTCGTCAAATCCTGTCGCAATCATGTTAACAACATCTGCCATCGCTGCATCAGTGGAAAAGTTTTTCCTGAAGACATGCTGATGATTACTAAAAAGTGGAAATTTATCAAAAAAATCTTTTATTCTTGTTTTGATTATTGACTTGATACATTTTGAGAGCACCGAAAGGATTGCCAGCTGTCTATAGTTTGCACTTTGGTCGACAGTCTAGATCACCTTTAAACACACCAATTTCCAGAGTCAGCTTCAACTCATTTGGAAATTCACCCTCTTGAAAACATCTGTTTATAATGGAAAAGAGGGGAGATGGGGGGGGGGGGGGTCCTACAATGTAATTCCAAATACATCTGGGCTAGCAACATTTTTAAGGAATATGTTACCCTTAAGAGTTCCTCAGAATTCAAATCTCATAGAAAAAAAGAGTTACCATGATTTAACGTAGGTTGGTGCCATTTTCACTTATTGTCTGCTTGTATAAGTTTTCAAGATACACCTTGAAAACACTTATTGTTATTTTATTGTCTGTCGCTGTCTTCCCTCTTGAAAGGCTTGAGTTGTGCTTAATAACCTGCCACATCGCCTTCTGTTTGCAAAGCTCCATTTATATAGTTTTCAATCTGAGTTTTTTAAATATTTGTATAGTAATAGCTATAGTTGTTTTTACACATTATGTATGCATGCCATGATATAACGTCGTTTCTTCCTTTAGCAATTGTAAAGTATCCAAAGTATTTTTCATTTGTTTTAAATCTTGATTGTTTGTCCTCTGTTTCATAGAATCTTTTTTTAGATGATCGATAGTTAGGTGTGCGTGGGTGTGTGTTCAAATTCAAGGGCGGCAACGGAATAATTCTCCACCAGCCCTAGACTTTTATAAATGATACGGTATGAATTTGGAGTTTCATATATGATACAGTATAGATTTGTGGCAAGTAGCAAATCGGTTTGCTTACTTTTAAACATATCACTCAGATATGGTGTAATAGTTAGGTAACGATTGGCGAGGACTTCATTGCGTCCGCTCTTGACCGCTTTTCACAGGTTGATGTTGTGTATACTGATCTATCTAAGGCCTTCGATTGTCTAAATCACTCTGTTCTGATTGACAGGATGAGGTCTATCGGATTCTCCGAGGGCTTGCTTGGCTTATTCAGATCTTACCTGGGTGGAAGGAGGCAATTTGTTGAGGTTGGGGGCTTCAAATCTTACACCTATCACGTAACTTCGGGAGTGCCGCAGGGTTCCATACTCGGTCCATTACTGTTTAATATATTTATTGACCCAGTTAAACATGTTTTACATGTCCCTTTTTTAATGTATGCAGATGATATAAAAATTTTCGCAAATATTTCGAGTGTTGATGACTGCAGCTCCAGAACTGTCTTCAGATCCTTGATGAATGGTGTTGTCGGAGTGGTCTTTCTATGAATGTTTCCAAGTGTTGTGTGATGTCCTTTACTCGAAATAAGCACGCAGTTACTTTCGGGTACAATATAAGAGGGCTTCCACTTGATTGCCCCGGGACAGTTATGGACCTTGGAATTGTTTTTGATGGTCCTCTATCTTTTAAACCACACTATGAGCAGACTGTCAGTTCCGCTTACAAAACTATTGGGTTTCTGATAAGAAACAGCAAAAATTTCTCACAGGCTGATACCCTCCTCCTGCTCTTTAGTTGTTTGGTTAGGTCCCGACTTGAATATGGCTCAGTTGTGTGGGCTCCTACTTATGAGATACACGTGGCAAGTCTATAATCAGTGCAAAGGAAATTTCTAAAATTTCTTAGCTTTCGTGAGGATGGTCGATATCCGTCTATTGGTCTTCCTCAGGAAAGTTTACTTCTTCGCTTTAGTCTGCAGAGTCTGTCGATGCGCAGGCAGTGCAGTTTCATTATATTTTTATACAAACTGGTTAATTCTGTGTTCGATTGCCCTAATCTGCTTCAGCAACTTAATTTTAATGTGCCTTGTATTGCAGCACGTTTTCCAGGCACATTCTATCTCCCAACTGCTCGTACGTGATTGCTGCGATTGTCTCCAATTTACCAGATGTGCAGATTATTCTGTACTGCAAGACCGCCTAGATATCTTCTCATGTAATATATCAGAGATAACATTTTTTTCAAAGCGATCTAATTTGTGACTCTCTTTTGTATAGTTTGTTTGATTATTGTTTGTTATTATGTTTTGTGTATTGGCCTATCCTTAATTTGGCTTTTATGCTGTAGGGTGGTGTATGAATAAATAAATAAACTGTATCATGTCTCTTTCAAATACTTTAAATCTGGTATACAGTTAGTGTAAAAAGGAAGGTTTGTCAATAAATCCCTAAAAAATATAGTTGTCGCCTTCACCAAGAAAAGGATACTGGAAGGCCTTCAACCTCTGCTGTTAAATTGTAGATTGTTTAATGAGTCATATAGACCTTTGGCCTAGCAGGGCTGTGATCCCAATCAGTTTTTTGTACATTTGTTAAATAATAGAAATTCCATTAGTTGGTGAGGTGAAACACATAGGCGTCATCTTTGACTAAAAGTTCACATGAAATATTCACATTCAAAAAGTCACACAGGGTGCAATAAAGGTATAGACGAGGGTGTGGTAAGAATTAGGGAATGAACACCAATATATTCCTATAGATTTACACAAATGTGGTAAGACCCATGATAACATCGGTTGGTGTGGTGGATGAATATGCAACAGAGGGAGGCGATCAGCTATTAAGTGGTGTACAAAGTCTTGTTTGCATATGTGTCACGGAGGCCATGAAGACCACGCCGATGGCAGTACTGGAAATCATTTTAGACCTGCCTCCACTGCACATATTAGTACAAGGAGAGGCTCGCTCAATAGTACATAGCCGAGACGACTGCAATAAAATGTTACGCAAAAAATACAATGTACTTTATGTTGAGCAAAATTTCGAAGTGAATAATTATTATTAAAAACTATTATGAAAAGAATACTGAACAAAAATTACCTTTCTTCCATTGCTAAAATTTTTTCCAGCATCGACAGTGGTCTGCTTGGTATTTCCTGCTCCAAGAAACTAACATGACTAGGATCTTTATTTTCACAGTTTAAAATTTCTAGATCTTCATTGGAGTCACCCAATTCCTGACTATTTTTTGCTTCTAAATTTGTTATTTCAATAGGCTCAATTTTAAACTTCGTATAAATATTGACATTCTGCTTGTGAATTCTTTCAAAACGCTCTGCGAAGTCTGCTGTATTTAACTCAATATCAGGCATTTTGAATGTATAAATTTCAGGACGGATAGAATCCATCAAATTCTTCATTTCTTGCACTTCCTGCTTATTAAATATTTGATCCTCTCTTAAATTAAGTGAATCGCTGCTGTCTTCGTGCATAATTACGTTACTTTCCGAAGTATCTAAAACAATGAAACTCTCCTGTGAAATGTTTTTAGAATTGCTATCTAAAGTATTACTCATTCGCTCTATAGAATCACCAACACTTCCATTGAAGCTGCCATTATTTTTAAAGGTAATCGCCTCTTTTGATATAACCAGTTTCTGTTCTCTGCTGTCCATACTTTCATTAACATAATTTTCAATTACTATTTTCGTAACACTAGTCATCACAGAAGGACGATCTTTGACAAATGTATTTGAATGGTGATTTTCATCATTTGCATTACAAACAGTGGAATCCGTTTCTTCTTTCAAATTTCTCTGGAGAGTATTAATAAATGAAGTATGGTCTTTAACAAATGTTCTTGAAGGATCGCCTATATTTTTTGGATCCAAATCAATGCAGTTGTTTCTGTCTTCTCCATCTCCTTTGGTATTTCCATCAAGACGATTGTGATCTTTAACAAATGTTTTTAAGGGATCACTCTTATCATTTGAACTAAAATCAATGCCAACTTTTTCCACTTCCTGAACTACTTTTCCAATGAGACTACTTTGATCCTTGACAAATGTTGTATTAGTTTTTATTGAGCTCCCCGTTTCTTTAGTTTCCTTGGATTTTCCGTCAAGGCAAATATTGTCATTTATAAAAATAACTTGGTCATTTGTATCTAGAGGATGATCTTCGATCTGCACTTTTATCTTTTTACTGGCATGGCTACTGAGCTGATTATCATCTTTAACATCACTTTTTGTTGATTCTTTGTCATTTGTTTTTGAAGTCAATTGCCCCATTTTCACACCTTTGTTTTGTTTACTAATACTTTGATCTTCGACAAATTCCCTAACAATATTATCACACCTAACACTCGTTTCTAAAACGACTTTTTTGGTTTGATTTTCAACTAATGTCTTAGAGTTATTTTTTTCCTTTAGGATTTCTTTGATATCTTCTTCTCCTTGGATCTCTTTCATGTCGACAAACATGTCGTGGCCTTTGTCAGATGTTTTCATTATATTTGTATCTATCGATTGGCAAATTTCATGTGTTGTTTGTTCTATGTCTATCAGTGCACAAATTTCAAAAGAGGTATTGTCTACTGCAGGCGTTTTTGAAGTATTGCACTTTTGATTTACTTTTACATCATTATTTTCTTCAATAACAAGACCTTTGACAATATTTTTTTGAGTACCATCTAAGAACACATTTTTTGTTTCATTATTTCTGGTCGAATCCCTCTCTTGTGTTGTAGATTTATCAACAATTTCTGGTAATGGAAGACCTGATGCATTTGCTTTTGGCAAATCAAATGACGAATTTAGATGGAAATTAATCAACTGTTGGGTGTTATCAGTACAAGGACTCATACTGTCAAGTGTCATACGCCAGTCTTTATTTTGCACGACCTTTTCAGGAATCTGACAAGTTGCCTCCATTTTATAAGATGTATTGGAGAGTGTGTTTGGATTATTATCACTACATGCTGATATTTCCATGGGAACTTCCTGAAGCTGTGGACCATCTAGTATGTTCTGATTTTCAACATCACCAGTGAATTTCATATCGTGTTCCCCTTGCAAAGTGTTAAAATTGTTGTCGTTCGGTAATCTAATATTCCCAAATTGATTATCAACAGTAATTAGACAACCTTTACTTTGTGAGACCTTTGCTGGTATCTGGCAGGTAAACTGCATTTCTTGACTGCTATTTCCAACAGATTTAAAGCCAGACCCTTTCTTAGTGAAGCTTTCTATAGAACTAGTCGGAGTGATTTTAGAAAATAGAATGTTATGTGAATGTTCATGCAAGAGTTTTTCTGAAGCACTATTGGAACAATATGATGTTTCCATACGAACCTCATTCGAATCTACATCAGAGACTCTGGTGTGGTTGTCAGTAATCATACATTTTGAGCTATTATCATAAAATTGTTGGGGCACAACCCCAGTAAATTCCATTTCAAATCCTTTGGATGAGGTATTAAAGTGTTTAGTTTTATTCAATGGTTTAGTACTACCAATCTGATAATCGTAATTAGTCTTTCCTGGCATTTGAGAGGTAAGTTCCATTTCTTGGCTTATTTTAGAGGAAGATGTGGTAACAGCAGATTTTGTGTTAAATGCATGAATTTGATCATTTGTACAATTTAATGCAGCTGCTATCCCATCTTCATTTTGTAAAATCTTTTCTGGTATTGGACTGGTAAATTCCATTCCTTGACTTCTATTACATGAGGACTTGGGAGCATTAACATTAGTTATATCCCACTCTTTGCTTTGTAAGATCGTTGCTGGTATTTGACAAGTAAATTCCATTTCTTGATTTGTTCCGTGGGAAGACCTGGAGGGAGCAGAATGTGTGTTAAATTCCTTAATTTGATCTTTCGTGCAGCTTAATGAAGCTGCTATGCCATCTTTTCCTGGTATTCGACAAGTAAATTCCATTTCTTGACTTGTATTACAGAAAGACTTGGAAGCGTTAACACTGGCCATATGGTAATCTTTGCTTTGCAAAATCTTTCCTGGTATTTGACAAGTAAATTCCATTTCATGACTTGTTTCCGAGAAAGACCTGGGGGCAGCGGAAGGTGTGTTAAAATCCTCAATTTGATCTTCTGTGCAACGTAATGAAGCTGCTAGGCTGCCTTTGTTTTGTGAACTTGGTATCAGACAAGTAAATTCCATTTCATGACTTTTATTACAGAAAGACTTGGAAGCATTAACATTAGCCGTATGACAATCTCTGTTTTGCAAAATCTGTCTTGGTATTTGACAAGTAAATTCCATTTCTTGAGTTGTTCCCAAGGAAGACCTGGAGGCAGCTGAATGTGTGTTAAATGCACGGATTTGATCATTTGTACAATTTAATGAAACTGCTAGCCCATCTTCATTTTGTAAAATATTTTCTGGTATTCGACAGGTAAATTCCATTTCTTCACTTTTATTACAGAAAGACTTTGAAGCATTAACATTAGTCGTGTGACAATCTTTGCTTTGTAAAATCTGCTCTGGTATTTGACAAGCAAATTCCATTTCTTGAGTTGTTCCCGAGGAAGACCTGTGGGGAGCAGATTGCGTGTTAAATTCTTGAATTTGATCTTTTGTACAACTTAATGAAGCCGCTATATCTCCAGGAATTTGACAAGTGAGTTCCATTTCTCGATTTGTATTGGAAAAAGATTTAAAAGCAGTATTCCGAGTCTCCAATTCTTGCATTTTATCTGTTGCATAATATAACAAATTATTTTTAGAATCTTCATTTTGTAAAATCTTTGCTGGTATTTGACAAGTAAATTCCATTTCTTGAGTTGTATTACAATGAGGTTCAAAGCCAGCACTGACAGTACCAGGTTCTGGAATTTTATTATTTATACATTCTGATAGATTGACTTGGGAAACTGGCAACCGCAGCATATTGGAAGAAATTATCCCTTCTTCTAAAGTGTTATCATTACATACTGATGTTTCCATAGGAACTTCGTTTAAATCTGCATCATACGGATTTAAATTGTTAACATCTAAATATTCTCCTGATTTGAATTTAGAATTGTTTTTGTAAATATCTTGTTGCATCACTCCAGTAAACTCCATATCACTTCCTCCCGATGAAGTATTAAAACATTTTGTTGCATTGATTAGTCGACTGAAATTGTTTTCATCTGGTATCCTAGATGATATTTTGGAACGTTTTGCAAATGTCAGTATGCTGACTTTATTCTTTAATTCGACGATTCCAAAAGGATTCATGTTTTCTTTATCAACAATAGCTGGCAACATTGTGAGATTCATGTTACTATTTGACAGTAAGGTCCTATTGGCATTATGTGCTGTAATGTTATCATGGGGAATTGCTCTTGTCAATTCAACCGACTCACTATGACACAAAGTTTGTCCTAGTTTCCAAATGCTTGTTCCGCCAGAAACTTCTTGACCAATAATATCTTTTTCTGCATCTTCATTGTCTTCTTCATTTAGAAATGCTGTTGTGTTCAAATCACTTTGACCACGTGCTGTATCCACACCAACTCTCTGACTTGCATGTTGTGTAGTCTCTTGAGATGAATGTGTTGAATCAGTGTGGTTTACCTCTTCTTCGTAAGTAGTATCCCATATTGTGTATTTGTCATCTAAATGAGATATAAAAGGCCTGAAAACACAACAGTATAACAATAAACCTTATTAATTGTAAACAAAAGGAATTTGTACTTGAATATGAACAGATACCATATTTCAAGGAACAATTAATGCATACTATGCAGGAATATTAAATCAAGACAGTTTTTTGCAGGATTGAGCGATATGTATCTATTGATATACAGTGTTTCACTTTAAGGGCGACAATTAATTGTTTTATAACCGGTCGGCCAATTTCAATTTTTTTTTTTTTTTAATAAAGTACTCCAAACTCTCCATATAACACAAATAAGACCCCAAAAATGACTAAAGCATATTAAACATTTTTACAAAAAAAAAAAAAAAAAAAAAAAAAAAATACATACAGTCAGAGATTGCTTCTCGGGCTTCACTGCTGGGTTTGATTACTGTAAGTTAAGGACATAGCCAGCGTGTAAGCTAATTGGAACAAGTGGCCCTTCTGAATTCTAAACGTTCTAGGATATTCTTTAACGTTTCTGTAACCTGTTCCGCTGCTCTTGACAGCATCCCCAGGTATGGTCAGAATTTTAAGTAAGTCAAAAAATTTAATTAATTTGACTTGTGGGCAATAACCATAGACATATCGAGAAGCTGCGGTATAATTTAACAACCCAACTAACAAAAATGTTCTATAATTTTTAAATAATAGTGCAATTTTGTTGTGTTACTGTTATATTACTGCTCTTCGAAAGCAGTTTTGTTCTATTAAGACTGCCAAGGTGAGCGTTTAGCTTCTCGCAGCAAAATGTTTCTTTAAATTTATTGTTAGAATGTTCTTAGAGTAGAATTATAAAACATTTTAGAGATTTCGTTTTTCGTTGTTTTGTAAACGTCTATACAACAATCGTTTTAGAATATATTAGCTTACAGAACATAATTGTTCTGTAATGGCTTTATAACAACGATCTTCCAAACATATCTGTCAACTTGCAAATATTTATAAAGCTTTTCTTTAAGTGATTATGTGAGCAATTATAAAACAGTTTTGTTAACATTTTCCATTATACAATATAGCTGCAAATAGCATAGTCTACTTGAACGCAGGTGTTAAAAAACTATTTTATTGTTGGATGGAACGCGACTGTAATAGAACACTTAGAAAACAATTATAGTACAAAATTATTCCTGTGCATAAAAGTGCGTTCGCTAGGATATTTATAAAATATACTATAGCTTTTGTAAGAAGCACTGTTATATACTTTTTATTTCGTGGCAAGTTGTGTATTCTGTAGCGTGTAATTTCTAAACATGTCCAATTTGCAATCAATAAATAAATGGAACAGGTAAAAAGAAGTGGTGCTTTTCGAAGGAAAGTCAATAAATATAAAGATATTTTAGAAAGTAGCAAATTTGTTAATAAACATGTTAGTAGTGTTTTACATAGTAAGCAGCACAACAAACAACAATTTGGGTTTGAGGTTACGTCACATTGCTACTACATTTATGTTGCATAAATATCGCAGCTAACGCGAGTTTAGCACTATACTGATGTGTAAGTGTTGCCGAAAATGCTTTTATAGAACAATTCAATACACCACACACATGTTATAGAGCTATGTGAAAGTCTTTCTCAGTGCAGCAATAGGAAACATTATTTTAAAGCTCTATAAGCGCTGTTTGTGTAACAATCTGCTTACTGCACCATCTGAAGCCACACTGTCAATATGATCATCAGTTTGCCCAAATATTAGGGCACAGGACCGTACTTAGCCATAAATAGTTGTTAATGGTTAGTTACCCATGATCATGATACAACAAGTAGAGATATTACATACACATCAAATTACATATTACATACACATACACATCCTCACACATGCACGTGCACGCATTAAGATCCGAAATTATTTTCTGACGTAAAATTAATTAAAGTGAAGAAATTGGCTTTGTTATTATTAACTGCAGGGGATTATAGTAAAATGAAAATATCAAAATCCTAAAACTCTTTGATGCCTTGTAGGAATGGGGAGAAAAAATTTAGTAATAATGTAAAGCATACATAGAGACTTGGCAAATATCGGTGGCGCTAGTCTACGTTTACTGTAAAAGCCAAACTTTAAAATTGACAATAAAAGTCAATGCCAAGCCTACTTTATTTTTGTTTAAATACGTCTCTGTTCATATTACAGGTTTTAATATATCGTCTGCTGTGTAGCAGTGTCTTAAGAAATAAAATTGTTCTGTAATGGTTGCAGTCGTGATAAAAGTGTTTTATAAAGCAGACGCCATGTTTTTATGCAATTCCTGTATTTGTTTGGTAGCCATCTTGAACGAGAAAAAAATCAATAAATATAGAAATATTTGTGACCTGACAATTTTCACAATATATTATGAATATAAAACATGCAAAATGTGTAACAGAATGGGTTTAGGTCAATAAAATGAAAAAAACGAAAAATTCAATTTCGAGTTGATTTTTACAAATTAAAGAAATATTCATTATTTCGAGGGCCCTTCAAAATTTATCGTATATGTTGTATATTTTACACAGAACATTTTTCTTCCCAGGTGAAATCTATCTTGCTGGTAGCCAAAAGGAGACTTTTTGAGTTTAATTTTCACACCGTACTAACATTATTTCTTACGCCATCATATTTTAGTACTTATATTACTTTCATAATATTAGAGAACAATTTTAGGATAAAATAGTTCTAACAAAAACATTTAAAATACATATCACTCTTATAGATATTGCAGTATGCAACAAAAAGTTGCAAAGTTAACTATAAAGAATTTCTAATAAAACATGCTTGATAGTAACTCTATTAAGGCTCTATAACTGGCACCATGGCAAATGATTTTTAGTTTTATGATTGTTCCTTATAAAACTGTTTTATAAGTATCGTATATCATATTCTTTTACAGCTCGGTAAACATTTCTAAAACTATTCTATAACACCTTACATATCTCTTATAAAATAAACTAAAGAACTAAAGTGTTGTATAAACCTGCGCCCATTTTGCGTTTATAAGCGTTGTATAAATGTTACCAAAACGTTTATAGGAACAGTCATGTTTTATAAAAACTGTTTTATAAACGTTCTTATGACTACAATAAAACATCAAATTGCTAGTTGGGAGAAGTCATCCTGATATTGAATTCGTGACTTTTCAGACAGTTGCAAAAGTAAATATGCATTTTGATAAAACTGGGAGTATTGCTCCAACAAAGGGCACCAGAAATGTGAATAATCGTGCAGACAATGCTATTATGAACGAATTCCAAAGAAATTCGATGACCAGTGTGAGACAACTAGCAAGAAATCATAACATGAAACAACTACAGTTTGGAGGTGCCTTAAGCAAAACAAATAAAATGCCTATAAGCCAAATTTTTGCATACCATGGAAAATGACGATGAAGATGTTAGAATGGAATATTCATTATGGTGCCAACCGATAGAACTTTCTTATATAAAAAAATGTTTAGTGAAAAAGGTACCTTCACAACTAACGGAGTGGTGTCTTCCCAAAGTGTAGCATGTTCCACAATAAAATAATAGGACCCTACTTTTTTGAGGAAAATCTCATCGCAAAAATTTTCTTAAGTTTTTAAACAACTAGTTATGGGACGTTTTAGATAATTATTTTTCAGCTGGATGGTACTACTACTACGTAATGCAACAATAGTAAGGGAACGGTTGGCAATGAAATTTCCGGTGAAATGGATGGATAGGACGGAACAGTCCCCTTATTAGAGAATGGCCTCCCCGCTCACCCGACCTAACACCCACTTGATCATTACCTTCTTTTAGGGGATCCACCAAGAAAAAGTTTATCGAGATCGTCCAACCAATGTGAACGATTTAAAAGAAAAAAATTGTGATGCATGTAGATCTATTATGCCGGAAGTACTATGAAAAGTTACTGGCAACTGTTGGAAGAGACCGGAAAAATGTATTGCGGCAGAGGTCTAATTGAAATTGGTACAATTTAAAATTGTTTATTTGTACTCAATACTCCTTTTGTTATCTTTCTTTGTTTTTCTCTATTAACCTATAAAAAAGTAAGAATTAAATAGAATTTATCGTGTTATCTAAATTGAATTGATTTCAATTAAGCATGATGCATTATTTCCTGCAAATTCGAAGCAAAAATTGTAAATCGACTTATTTTTGAAACTTCGTGGCGCATGTAGTAACAAAACGCAGTTTTTTAATATTTCCGTATTTATTATGAACATTCTGTATATGCGGATGATATTGTGTGAATTGATACACTAGGTGACTCTTAGTCCACTGGCAATTTAAAATTTGCAAGACATTTAGCAGCGTTTACACATGACACTCACTAAAAGTGGTTTTTTTCATTTTTGCACTCAAGTTGTGAACACTCAGTATAAGTTACGATATTGAAATTTGGGATTTGTGGGCTACAGATGTGCCTAAATCGATAGATATTTGTTTTTTTCATAAGAAAAAATGCCTGATATGCTTTAAGTCATTTTTGAGGTCTTATTTGTAATTGTAGTAAGCTACGGAGAATCCTGGGTCAGAAACCAACACAAGGTGTACTGGGCAGACTGTCCAGAGCTCAGACATGGGAAGTCAATAATTGACGAACCCAGTTCAAAGGGAGCTGTGGAACTGCTAAATCTTAGCAGAGGATAGCTCAGAAACATAACAGGTCTCTTGATGGAACACATGGCCGTCAAGAAACACCTGCATAAAAAGGGGCGGTTCGGGGGAGACCGCAGACACTGCAGCGAGGAGGAGGAATCAGCCCATCACATCTTGTGCGAGTGTAAAGCTCTGGACTGCAAAATACAACTGATCTACGGTCAGTCTAGACCGGAGACAGAGCAATATAAAACTTCACCCTACCAATCGCTGTGCAGACTAGTTCCAAGGCACAGTGATTTTGGAATGGGTGGAGTAAGACTAAGGGCATGCACAATCAAGCAATATTATAGGTTAATAGCAAATCGAGCTATTCAAATTTGAAACATTTTATAAAAATTCGCTACCATAACGCACTTGCTGCGTCCCGAATTGCTTTTCTTACAAAGATGTATTATATTTCGATGGAAAATGCAAAATAACATAGGGCGTTTGATTTAAAAAAAAAAATTATCACCAACGACTTATGGGCAACCCTGTGATTGTGGAAATATTTTTTAAGATGTAGCTCAAGACACCCTATAATTAATGCATACAACTTTTTTTCGTAACTTGCATAATAACGGATATATTGAGCTTTAATGATTTTTTACGAAAATTTGACAAAAATGATATACCATTAAACGATAAACTCTATAGCCAACACTACTGCTAAAGCATCAGAGAAAGGGTCTATTTGAAATGAATTTTCTGGGAATATTTTAGTAAAATGAAGGATAATGACGATTGAAAGTAAGAATTCAGGCTTTGTAAAACATTATTCTTGAGACATTTTCCTTCCATAGATCATATTCGTTTCAGGTTCATTGCCTAAATATTACCAATTTTGACGTTTTAAATCGCGACTTTGACGTCTTGAGGAAAACCCAAATTTATTTTTCTTTAAAAGCCTGTAACTTTTTTGTCCTTTAACCTACAGAGCTAAATTTTGGTAGGTAGCTTACCCATAATGATATAAACCCGTGTACCAAATTTCGTTGCCCTTACTTTGTCAATTCCGGATATAATTTTTTTTCGAATGAAAACTCCTAATTTTCCCGAAAAACCTCGTCCGATTTTCTTGACTAACCAACTTATCCAAGCCATTTACAAAAGAAAGGTACATGCCAAATTTTATCAAAATCGGCCCATTATTTTTTGAGTTATCGGTGTGATTAAACATATAAAAAGTGAAACTGACCCCCGATATGGGTTCTAGGGGTCCTAGTTTGCGCTCATTTGCAATTTTTTTTCAAAATTTAAAAGTCGGGATCTCCCCATTAGTGATTTTTTTTCTACGAAAATTCACTAAAAAGAAGCAATTCTTATTTATCCATATGGGCCAAGAAAACCATTTATAATACAATTATGCTGGCACATTTTCATTATGCATTCTTGTATGTATTCATATGTATTTAGCAAATAAAAAATCTAAATAGATTACAATTACTTCAGGCCAGAGGAATGAGAATACTATTAGGTTGCAGTAAATATGAGACAATCGTAAACATGTTGGGGGGTTAGAACCCGCTAAACAAGACACATGCACGAAACATTTAAAAATTGACAATAATCATCCACATTGAAACATTTAATTTTAACTCCTATGTAATGTTTCTGAAATGTTCGTCTCAATGTGACAGTGTGGCACAGTCATGGAACGTTTCAGTGGTGAAGATTATGTAACAATGGTAAACATTAAGTGTAATCGTGCAGTAATGTTTTGGAAAAAAATATGTGCTGTTAAATTATTGACAGATTTGCCCTTATAGAAATCATGTTTGACTCTCAAAAATGACCAAAAAGTATACAAAGGAAGAAGAAGAACGCAATAGCTCCACCATGTATGCAATCTGCAATTTGCAATGGTTGTGCTGTAAATAACTATAAGTAGGTACAGGGTGATTCTTTATAATGTTGCTCCCTTTAACTTTGTTATTTTAAATGTCCCAAAAAATTGAAAGTGTGGTTATGTAGGTGCTAAAAAATACTTTTTTCTACGTATAAAAAAATGTGAAAAATGATCAGTATACAGGGAAAACCAAAAAGTAGATTTTTTTTCAATGGATCACCCTATATATGAATTTATTTTTTTAATTCCTCGTAAAATTCTAAGCATAATTTATATAACATACTGTATACTTAAAATGAATAGTTTTTGAAATATTCGCATTTGAAACGTTGTCATGAAATATTTTATTAAACAACTGTTACAAATCAAGAAGTCCTGGGATACCACGCTTTTAATTGAAAACAAATAACCGACAGTGACATTCTGTCAATATTTTTGTAGTTGTATTGTTTAGTTAGTAAAAATGCCGTACTCAGAGAAAGAAGAGGTTTTTTTTGGGTTATTATATTAAAAATTTTTAAATTGTCGCGCTGCCATTAGAAATATGATAGAAGATAATCCCGGTATGCATGTCCCAACTCGAAAAACGTTCACATCTATATATAGGAAGTTTCAAGAAACGTCAAAAAGAACTGCTGTGAACGTAGATGAAAATGCAGAATTGAATATTTTACTTGCTATAGCAGATAATCCAAACAATTCCATAAGAAAATTTTCAAAGACATTACGAGCAACACAAGCAAATATTCAGCGAACTTCATACAGTAAAGTCCAAAGAACGTTAAGAAAATGGAATCTAAAGCCATATAAGATTAAACCCACTACAAAGCTTACCTAAATGCAAAAATATCATCGGGTCGCATTTTATCAACTGATTCTAGACAGAATAAATATAAATAACAATTATTTGAAAACAGTTCTATGGACTGACGAGTCTACCTTTTCTACTAGTGGCCTGTTTAACCGAAAAAATACCAGACAATGGACAAGAGAGAATCCACATTCTTATAGGGAATTTAAGTTCCAAGGGCGACAATCTGTGAATGTGTGGTGTGGTATCCTGGGCGATCGAGTTATCGGTCCGTATTTTTTTGATACTGTTTTAAATGGAGGCCGCTATTTAGATTTCTTGGAGGACGAGTTCGAAGAATATTTAGACGATTTGCCTTTAAATATATTACAAAATATAATTTTTCAACAGGATGGAGCACCCCCTCACAACATTCGTGCTATGCTTAATTACCTAAATGAAAGGTTTCCTGAATGGATCGGAAGAAATGCGCCAATTAAATGGTCTGCAAACAGCCCCGATTTGACACCTATGGATGTGTTTCTTTGGGGTTATATAAAAAACCGTGTATACGACCACCAAATTGAAAACCTCGATCATCTTAAAGATTTGATACGGAATGAATATATTAATTGAAATGAAAATAACCCAGCATTCATAACAGATTCATTAGAGAAAATCCGAACAACCCTTATACAATGTGTTGAAGAAAATGTAGGCCCGGTAGAGCATCTTTATATTTAATTAGAAACTGTTTTTGTTATATGATTTATTGTTAAGATTTCTTGATTTGTAACAGTTGTTTTGGTTTAATAAAATTTGTGATGATAACGTTTCAAATGCGAATATTTCAAAAACTATTCATTTTAAGTATGCGGTATGTTATATAAGTTATGCTTAGAATTTTACGTTAAAGTTAAAGGGGGGCGACATTATAAAGAATCAGCCTGTACAACAATCTCTCAACATTCAACCATTCCCAGAAAACAAATTAATATCTAGAAAATGATTCAGAAATGGTTTTTAGAAACATGAAACATTCACTAGTAAGTTACCTAAATGTTTCTCATTCATTGTGAAAACGACCCATGTCCTACCTAAAATTTGTTTCATTGAAACATTTCAGTCGAATGTTTCTGTAATGTTTCCAAACATACCTGTGCAATGTTTTCAGAAAGTTGCAGGAATGTTTCTGATCAAAGTGCTGATACCCTCTCAAGAATGCTTTATTAATGTTTTAAAATACAGATATGTATCACTTTTAAAACAATACAAAAAGTAATGACACTAATATGTTACAAATATTTTAGTAATACAGTGCAAAATTGCAGAAAACTCAAGTCTTGACAATTGAGTTTTCAAGACTTGAATTATGTTTCATTTTTGCATATATTATCTAGTAAATAAATATAATAAAAGTTCGGGACGCAGCATGGGTTATGGTAGTGAATTTTTATTAAATGCTTCAAATTTAAATAACTCAATTTTCTGTAAACTAAGAAAGTTCAATTTTGGTATGTGGTAAGGTCTTTCCTTTATTTATGTTTATTCTGTCTAGAATTAGTTGAGCAAACGCGACCCGATCATCTTTTTGCATTTGGGTGAGCTTTGTAGTGGGTTTAATCTTATATGGCTTTAGATTCCATTTTCTTAGCGTTCTTTGGACTTTAGTGTATGAAGTTCGCTGGATATTTTCTTTTGTTGCTCGTAATGTCTTTGAAATGTTTCTTATGGAATTGTTTCATCTACGTTCACAGCAGTTCTTTTTCTCCTTTGTAAATTTGACGTTTCTTGAAACTTCCTATATATAGATGTGAACGTTTTTCGAGTTGGGACATGCATACTGGGATTATCTTCTATCATATTTCTAATGGCAGCGCGACAATTTAAATTATTTTTAATATAATAACCCAAAAAAAACTCTTCTTTCTCTGTCTGAGTACAGCATTTTTATTTACTAAACAATACAACTACAACAATATTGACAGAATGTCACTGTCAGTTATTTGTTTTCAATTAAAAGCGTGGTATCCTAGGACTTCTTGATTTGTAACAGTTGTTTAATAAAATATTTCATGATAACATTTCAAAAACTATTCATTTTAAGTATACGGTATGTTATATAAATTATGCTTAGAATTTTACGAGGAATCGAAAAATAAATTCATATATAGGGTGATCCATTGAAAAAAAAATGAACTTTTTGGTTTTCCTTGTATACTGGTAATTTTTCAAATTTTTTTGTGTAGAAAAAAAGTATTTTTTAGCACCTTCATAACCATGCTTTCAATTGTTTTGGGGCACTTAAAATAACAAAGTTAAAGGAGGGCGACATTATAAAGAATCACCCTGTAGTTAGCAAATAAAAAAATGCAAATAGATGACAATTACTTCAGAACAGAGAAATGAGAATACTATTAGGTTGCAGTAAATCTGAGAAAATGTAAGCATGGTGGGGTTAGAATGGTTGAATGTTAAGAGATTACTATTGTACATAAAATAAAAAACAAATATGCCAGTTTGAGTCGAAGACAGAAAAAAGGAATATCTTGGAGTAAATTATTATCTAATGATCAAAATCTGAAGTCTGCCAAATTAGATAAGTGTGATTGTCAAGAACACTGGGAGTATCGAACGTTTGGATAAAAACTGACTAAATTGCACTGTTTGCAAGCACAAGTAGAATACTTATTTGTAAGGTGCTTTGTACTATTATTCTAACAATAAACAATAAACTAAACTAAACTAATAGACTGACTAACATATATCACTGAGGTGTATAATTTGGAAAAAGAGATACAAGCTCTTCCTAGAACATAAGAACAGAAAGATGACATTCATTGTTTTTTCAAGCGAGCTAAGGAATATCTCACTTTAGTCATATTAAAAGCATAAACAGTATTTTTGGTTGTTTAAAACCAAAGTGAAAGAAGAGCTCATTAAATTGTAGATAGTTTATGTTTTAACTGGTTACTATTAGTTTTGTACATAATGTAGAATTAAAGTGTTAAAAGTACCTATATCGGTAACAGGTTATATTACCAATAAATTTATAGTTTTTCATTTATTTTTATGTATACGATAAATAAACGTTATTATAACTAGGTACTTACTTTACAGAACTACTTCTTTTAAAACTAACTCTTTTATTAGCCCTGGGAGGAGTAGTTTCAATACAGGTTTCAGTGAGATCGGTGTCTCCAGAGGCATTTCTTAATCTCTGTGGTTTCAATATCTGAAAATGCATTCATAAGAAATAATTTGAACCCGGTTCGAAGATTTCTACACTTACGGAAACATGTTTCTTGGTTGGTTCCCCCATTTGATAACATATAAATATTCAAACTAAGAATCCTTAAAACTAAACACCTATGTTTCTCTCAAAGTTCGTACGCACCTTTTAATGCATTTAATGATAGTTCTTAACCAAACAAAAGTAAAATATAAATGTTTTTAAACCTGCATATACTAACTTTTAACCAATCCCATATTCTCAACAGGTAAATAACTCGACATACTACTTTATGTGTTATTTGTTATTTGCACAAACATGTAGGAAAGTCTCCCATTTTATGTTAAAATCCTGTAATCTAAACTAAGTGTAAGAAATTATACATAATGGATATAGCAAAAACACCACAAAACACTAAAAAGCAGCTTCGGTTTTTGGCAAGTAAAGATTTCTGATTCTTTAAATCTTTAACGGATAATATTTGAAGTTTAAATTTAAATCAAACAAAAATATGACAAGTGTCAGTTGACAGAATCAGAGACAGATAGCAGATGCTGGTTTAATCTTTAGCTAGAAAGTCAATTTTCCTTCAAACTATTATCTCGAATTTAGCCATTTTAAAAATTTGTGACGTAGCAAATGCGTTATGGTGGTGAATTTTCATTAAAATGTTTTAAATAGCAAATATGTTTTTTTAAAGATGGCAGGCGTCAAATTTGATTACCAGTATAACCTATATAGTAGAAACAATGTACCACATATCATCAAAATAACTTTATTGTTTCAAAATGTAAAAAAAAATTCGAAAATAAACTTTAAATGTTCCCAAAAAACAAGTTTCCTGGCCAACGAACCTTATAGGTTAATATCAAATTGAACTATTCAAATTTGAAGTATTTAATAAAAATTCGCTACCATATAGGTACGGCACTTGCTGCGTCCCGAATCTGTTTTCTTACAAACATGCATTACAATTTCGTGGTCGGAATTCAATACATTAACGATCAGCTGAGAGCTGGCACGGACCGGGGGAATTCGACTATCTTAATTAAAACAAAGCATTGTTAAACCCATTTGAACTGAGCAGATTTTCCTGGCTAACGAACTTATCCAAACCACTTGCAAAAAGAAGGTATTCACCAAATTTGATCATCATCAGCGTATTATTTTTTGAGTTATAGGTGTGACACACACGCACACACACCAATATATATATATATATATATATATATATATATATATATATATATATATATATATATATATATATATATATATATATATATATATATATATATATGTTTATATATTTATTGTGCACACCGCTAATTTAAAAAAAATTGCGTTTTCTTTTAGAAAATTTTTATATCTCCGGAAATAACTAAGTTAGGGCAACCATATTGGGTACGAGAGTTTATATCATAAAAAGAAAACCATGCACCAAAATTGGAATCTCTACTGCATACAGACTTGGAGAATACTTCTCTAGCTTCACTGTTGGTTTTTGTAGGTGAAGGACGTAGCCAGCGCGTGAGCTAACTGGAGCAAGTGGCCCTTCGAATTCTGGAAGTTCTAGGATGTTCTTCAATGCTTCTGTGACTATAGTTTCGCTGCTTGACAGCATTTTCAAAAAGATTAAAATTGAATTAGTACGAAATCATGACAACTACAAATAAATATCTGTTGCTATGTTATGATATGATGTTTTGATCAAAAATTTTTTTCAAATTGAAAATAAAATGAAACACAGATGACAGATGAGGTTTTCAAAATGTCTATGTGATGTATGTCAATATTTAACATAAAAACTAGAACTAGCCTATAATAACTATGATAACAGTTACAACAATAAAATAACTAAACAATAACAGTATAAAAGTAGTCTCTATACAACGAAAATATCGACATACATCAACTCATTATTTTATTACAACTTTTTTGAAATGATAGTTAAATTTATTTTCTTTGACATGTTTAATTAGAAAGAAGAATATCCAAGAAAGGGGAATCCATTAAATCAGTTTGCTCGTTTAAAACAAGGTAGTTATTGTCGTGTGTGTGCCTTTTGACTTCTAAAGCTTCAAAAAAGTCTAGTTTACGTTTGTCATTATAAAAATGTAGTGGTTGTATGCGGTTATTTATTGTAGGTCTATGTTCGGTATCAATAATATCTTTTGCAAATGTAGATTTGTCAGCGTGGTTATTTCTAAATGCAGAAATATGTTCTTTGTATCGGGTGTTAAAATTTCTAGAAGTTTGACCTATGTAGATTGCGTTACAATGTGTACAAGCTAATTTATAAATTCCAGCTTTTGTCAGGAAACAAGATTTTTCTTTCGCGTTAAATAACAAATCACGCGTCGTGTTGTAAGATTTAAAAGCTACCTTTGTATTTGTACAAGTGTTTAAAATTTTTGAAATGTTTTCTGAAATGGTTCCAAAATAAGTTATCGAAACGTATCTGTTGTCTTCTTTGTCTCTAATATTTGGATAAATTAAATTAATCGCTAATTTGTATTCTTTTCTCTCTATCATTTTATCTATTATTTTAACAGAGTAGCCATTATTAAATATTAGAGACAAAGAAGACAACAGATACGTTTCGATTACATATTTTGGAACCATTTCAGAAAACATTTCAAAAATTTTAAACACTTGTACAAATACAAAGGTAGCTTTTAAATCTTACAACACGACGCGTGATTTGTTATTTAACGCGAAAGAAAAATCTTGTTTCCTGACAAAAGCTGGAATTTATAAATTAGCTTGTACACATTGTAACGCAATCTACATAGGTCAAACTTCTAGAAATTTTAACACCCGATACAAAGAACATATTTCTGCATTTAGAAATAACCACGCTGACAAATCTACATTTGCAAAACATATTATTGATACCGGACATAGACCTACAATAAATAACCGCATACAACTACTACATTTTTATAATGACAAACGTAAACTAGACTTTTTTGAAGCTTTAGAAGTCAAAAGGCACACACACGACAATAACTACCTTGTTTTAAATGAGCAAACTGATTTAATGAATTCCCCTTTCTTGGATATTCTTCTTTCTAATTAAATATGTCAAAGAAAATAAATTCAACTATCATTTCAAAAAAGTTGTAATAAAATAATGAGTTGATGTATGTCGATATTTTCGTTGTATAGAGACTACTTTTATACTGTTATTGTTTAGTTATTTTATTGTTGTAACTGTTATCACAGTTATTATAGGCTAGTTCTAGTTTTTATGTTAAATATTGACATACATCACATAGACATTTTGAAAACCTCATCTGTCATCTGTGTTTCATTTTATTTTCAATTTGAAAAAATTTTTTGATCAAAACATCATATCATAACATAGCAACAGATATTTATTTGTAGTTGTCATGATTTTGTACTAATTCAATTTTAATCTTTTTGTAAATGCTGTCAAGCAGCGAAACTATAGTCACAGAAGCATTGAAGAACATCCTAGAACTTCCAGAATTCGAGGGGCCACTTGCTCCAGTTAGCTCACGCGCTGGCTACGTCCTTCACCTACAAAAACCAACAGTGAAGCTAGAGAAGTATTCTCCAAGTCTGTATGCAGTATGGACAAGTTTCACCAAGTAAGGGCAACAACAATCAATGAATGGAATCTCTACGTTAAAATAAAACAAAGTTATCAGCTTTTAAGTTTTTATTCTTAAAACGTCAAAAAAGTCGCGATTCTAAACGTCAAAATTGACATGTTCTAGATAGAGAACTAACATGAACGGCTATGCAACGTAAGTGCCGTAAAAGAAGTTAAAAAGCTTTAAGTTTCAGCTACAATCTTCGTTGTTCTTTATTTTATTAAATTATTTTCAGAAAATTAATTTAAAATAGACCGTTTATGTGATGCTTTGGTAGCAGTTTCAGTTATTTATTTAATTTTAAGGAATCAGATTACGCTTATTATGTATCCTTTTTTTCAATTGTGCAATGTGGAAGTTTTTTATGGAGAAACGGTGTTGGTAAGTAGTTTCTCCTTTCTATATGGACTTCTGCAAGGTGAGTTTTTTACAGTTTGCATTTGTAGTTCCGTTGTAGCATGTTTACCTTGCACAGAACCTCAAACTGACTTTAGGTCTCTTAACTGTATTGTGGAGTTGAGATCACAGCATTTGTCCGATGGTTAATGCACAAAGAGGTTCTTCTAAGCATGTTTCTAAATTTTTTTTTCAAAAAACGAACAATACGCTAATCTGCTAATTTACCGATAAATGTTATTGATATTAAAAAAATGAAAAGAACGCTCATGCCTGGAATAAAGTTCGCTTCGTCATTTTAACTTTAAATGAAATTTCCTTCTCCCGTTTCGCATCCGTTGAACACATTGGGCACAGAAAATATAGGATTTAACTTTTATCATTTATAATTGAAGGAAAATACAATTTGTTCTAGGTATGCAACAAAAAAATTCACAGAAAATAGAATAATTTCTAGTTTCTAAAACCTACTGTGAGGCTATAATGAATCAATGTTAAATGAAACGAAAACCATTGCAGTTTAAGGGATGGAAAATGTTTTTACAGTAAAATAAGCTTTCGTACTCCAAAAAACAACAAGATTCTTATAAGGCGTAATACAATAGTGCATAATGATAGTCCGAGGCAACAGTACATGTCATATTCAACTAACAAATTATTTTGATAAATGTCAGATCTACTTTCAAAGTGACATGTAAATAAGTATTTTGTTTTCTGACATTTGTAATACAAATGTAGACATGCTCTTCTTCTTACAATCATATCTATTTTTGGCCATCACAATTTTACGCATAGAGTTGGATACAATTTTTGTGACTTTTGAAAAGATTTCTTTAAATGAGCGCGAAGTAGGCCCCATAGAACCCATATCCGGGTTAGTTCAGTTTTTATCTGTCATCAGGATGACCCATTTCTAGGGTACAGCTCAAAATATCCATTATTATACAAGATATGATAAAAACATTTATATGTTAATTATACGATGTCTGGAGCTGCATCTTATAAAATTATTTTTACAATCATAGGTGGCCCATAAGTCGCTGCTGATGCAATTTTTTTTCCTAATCGAACACGCCTTTTAGTATTACAATTTTTGAATTTTTGCCTATGGTGTCGAGGAACGTGTATGTTGGTTTCAAACATTACAACGCATCGCATTGGGTGATGCCTGGTCTATCCGTAGGTAGATAGTCAAAGGTATTTGCCTTAACACCTTTCGAATACACCGGTCCTGCGCTGTGCGCAAACATATTTTGAAGAAGTGAGTTAACACATCCGGCACAATGAACTGAGTTGGCGAGTTGGCAAAATTCAGTGTTACATATGTCTAATGCCAGCGAAAGGTCTGCCGCTAATTGAAAAGAGAAATGTTGAAACCTAAAACTTGTGAGAGGAAATATAAATAGTAAGAATAATTTAGAATGCAAAAGAGTGTGATAAAAATAGAAAAATAGTAACAACTGTTGATACTCTATTAATCTATTATGGAGCATATCAAAGAAGACCAGGAGATTGGTGAACTCTACTGTAAAACTATCATTAAAGCTGAAAAAGAAAATTATAATGATGTATCCACCGACCAAAAGTTAATGCTTTCTTGTGAATTCAATCACGATACAAAATTGGACCTGCAACCAAATGAAATAAAAGTGGAAATAGAAGAGCATGATTTGGACAGTGTTGTAATATGTCAAGATTTAAAAACAGAGTACTGTGACTACGCAAGTGTAGAAAAACAGAATTTGTTAATGCATATTAAAATAAAACCCACAGGAGAAAAGCTTTATCAATGTTCATTATGTGATTATGCAAGTGTAGAGAAAGGTAATTTGTTAAGACATATTAAATCAAAACACACCAGGGAAAAGCTTTATCATTGTTCATCATGTGATTTTGCAAGTGTGTACAAGAGTAGTTTATTAATTCATATTAAATCAAAACATACAGGAGAGAAGCCTTATCATTGTCCTTCCTGTGGTTATGCAGGCGTGCGCAAATCTCATTTTTTAAATCATATTAAATCAAAACACACAGGTGAAAAGCCTTATCAATGTTCTTCATGTGATTATGCAAGTGTGCAGAAATATAGATTGCTATTACATATTAAATCAAAACACACAGGAGAAAAGCCTCATCAATGTTCATTATGTGATTATGCAAGTGTGGAGAAACGGCAATTGTTAATTCATATTAAATCAAAACACACAGGAGAAAAGCCTTATCAATGTTTATCATGTGATTATGCAAGTGTAAAGAAATGTCTTTTGTTAATTCATATTAAATCAAAACACACAGGGGAAAAGCCTTATCAATGTTCATCATGTGATTATGCAAGTGTAGAGAAACGTCATTTGTTAAGACATATTAAATCAAAACACACAGAAGAAAAGCCTTATCAATGTTCATCATGTGATTATGCAACTGTGCAGAAATATAATTTGTTAAAACATACTAAATCAAAACACACAGGAGAAAAGCCTTATCGATGTTCATCATGTGATTATGCAAGTGTACAGAAATATAGTTTGCTACTACATATTAAATCAAAACACACAGGAGAAAAGCCGTATCAATGTTCATCATGTGATTATGGAAGTGTAGAGAACCGTCTTTTGTTAAGACATATTAAATCAAAACACACAGGAGAAAAACTGTATCAATGTTCATCATGTGATTTTGCAAGTGTGTACAAAAGTAGTTTGTTATGTCATAATAAATCAAAACACACTGGAGAAAAGCCTTATCATTGTTCATCATGTGATTATACAAGTGTAGCAAAATATAATTTGCTACTACATATTAAAACAAAACACAGAGGGGAAAAGCCTTATCAATGTTCATCATGTTATTATGCAAGTGCAGCAAAATCTCATTTGTTAAATCATATTAAGTCAAAACACACAGGAGAAAAGCCTTATCAATGTTCAATATGTGATTATGCAAGTGTAGAGAAACGTAATTTGTTAAATCACATTATATCAAAACACAGAGGGGAAAAGCCGTATCAATGTTCATCCTGTGATTATGCAAGTGTAGATAAACATAAAATCTTAAGACATATTAAATCAAAACACACAGAAGAAAAGCATCAATGTTCATCATGTGATTATGCAAGTGTAGAGAAACGTGATTTGTTAAGACATATTAAATCAAAACATACAGGAAAAGAGCCTTTTGAATGTTCATCATGTCATTTTGCAAGTGTGTACAAGAGTAGTCTGTTAATTCATATTAAATCCAAACACACAGGGGAAAAGCCACATAAATGTTCATTATGTACTTACGGAACTGTATACAAAACAAATTTGTTAAATCATATTAAATCAAAACATACAAAAGGAAAACCATACCAATGTTCATCATGTGATTATGCAGGTGCAAGGAAAGACCAATTGTTAAGTCATATTAAATCAAAACACAGGGGAAAAGCCTTATCAATGTTGATCATGTGATGCAAATGAAGAGAACCTTATCTGTTAAGACATGTTAAATTAAAACACAGGGGGAAAATCCTTAATAATGTTCATCATGTGATTATGCAAGTGTACAGAAACAGCATCTGTTAAATCATATTAAATCGAAACACATATGATCATGAGATTGTGTACAAAAAAGTATTTGTTAGATTGTATTAAATCAAAATACATAATCCCGAATAGTGTTGTTCATTGATTTTGCAGTAAGTGTGCACAAAGAAAATTTGGATAATCATGTCAATTGTTCATATATTGTAACTAACTATGAGAGTGTGTAGAAAAAATATTTATAAAAGATATTAAAGTAAATGTAATGTATAATTGACAACAAATATTTAGTGACATTAGGTAATTAAAATGGATAAATTCTATTTAAATTCGATATTATTTATGTGTAGTTTAGAAATTTATTTTAACTATTAGTTAATAT
The DNA here is from genome assembly GCA_964006375.1 of Tillus elongatus. Lineage (NCBI taxonomy): Eukaryota > Metazoa > Arthropoda > Insecta > Coleoptera > Cleridae > Tillus > Tillus elongatus. Next base: position 61,928,912 of record OZ023264.1, read on the forward strand.
ATGTAGGATTTGTACCCGATTGCCCAACACCTCATTGAATATGTTATATGTGATGTTATTCATTGATCAAAACAACTACAGTGGCTTGATATCAGTGTGGCCGTTGGATGGTATTTTCTATTGGTTGGCCAGTCACGTGGTACAAAATCCACCATGAATTGTTCAAACTACCCCAGAGCCAGGCTGGTCTCATAATGAGGGTAAGCACCGGCGCCATTATATCTATCACCTTCTAGGAGCATGATGGGCATTATTCCATCAAATCCCGTTGATTTGTATGGCTTGAAGCTGTTAATGGCCCATCTGATTTTGCTTCAAGTAACCAGCTCTTTAGCGACTGTCCAGTCTACTCTAGATGCCCGCCTATAAGGGGCCTCTATTTCTGAGTGTTCCCAATAATAATAATATTTATTTGGTCCTTTAGTTACAATTATTGTAAATTGGGCCTTTCTCTTTAGCCCAACTAGATGAGGATCGCAGACTCATGGAGGGTTCTATCTCCGTGGATCTCCAAAAAATATTAGACTGGGGAAGTAGAAATCTTGCACAATTCAACCCTAGAAAATCACAGTCTTGCTTTCTTTCTCAAGAGATACACCAGCCCTACACCCATCACAATAAACAACCAAGTTATTCAAAGTAACGGGTCCTTTTCACTTGTTGGCATCTCTGTGGATCGAAATCTCAATTGGCACCAACATGTCACATCAATTGCAGAAACGGCTGCTAAGAAATTAGGTTTCCTCTTCCGGGCTCGCAAATACTCTTCACCAGCTAATCTCTATACCTTATATACTTCACAAATAAGACCAAACCTCGAATACTGCTCCCACATCTGGGGTGCTGCTGCCGCTTCTACACTCGCTATCCTGGACTCCATTCAGAAGAGAACTATACGTCTCATCGGTGACCCTACCCTCACCCAAAGGCTGCCATCCCTTTTTTTTGTTCCCTCAGGGCTCGTCCGCGGCCTTGCCGCCCCGATAGCACCGCAACCCTTGGTTGATTGTGCATACCCTTAGTCTTACTCCACCCATTCCAAGATCACTGTGCCTTGAACTAGTCTGCACAGCGATTGGTAGGGTGAAGTTTTATATTGCTCTGTCTCCGGTCTAGAGTGACCGTAGATCAGTTGTCTTTTCCGGTCCAGAGCTATACACTCACACAAGATGTGCTGGGCTGATTCCTCCCCCTCGCCGCAGAGTCTGCATGCGAGGTCCCCTTCGAACCGCCCCATTTTATGCAGGTGTTTCTTGACAGCCATGTGTCCCGTCAAGAGACCTGTTGTGTTTCTGAGCTGTCCTCTGCTAAGGTTTAGCAGCTCCACAGCTCTCTTTGAACTGGGTCCGTCAATTATTGACTTCCCATGTCTGAGCCCTGGACAGTCCGCCCAGTACACCTTGTGTTGGTTTCTGACCCAGGACTTAATGGCTCCCCTGACAGTGCTCTTTGACACGCCCAGAGCCGGTTCTGGTCCCATAAATGGTTCTGCTGACCCTCTCTTTGCGAGACTGTCAGCTTCTTCATTGCCTTTAACCCCCGAGTGACCCGGCACCCAGATGAGGGTCACCTCATTCTGCCCAGCCAGGTCGCTCGTCTCGGCACTCACTCACCAGCCAGGAATTTACCCGTGGGCTACTTAGTGCCTTAAGGGCTGCCTGGCTGTCTGTGGCTATGAGGATCCGCTTGTTGGTGTAGCCCCTCCTCTTGTTCTCCCGCACACAGTGCAGGATGGCGTACATCTCGGCCTGAAACACCGTTGCATGGGCTCCGAGGGAAATACTATGACTTACCCTCGGTCCTTCCGAGTAAACACCTGCCCCCGTCCCACGCTCCCCGCCAGATCCGTCCGTGAACCAGACGAGCGCGTCCCGTGGCATGCCCGGCGTCTCCTCCCGCCATGCCTCGCGATCAGGGATTTCCACTGTAAAGTTGTTTTCCCTGCACATTCGCGGGCTCGCGAAGTCTGACCTCATTTCAAGCATGGGCTCCTTCACGATCTCCTGAATTTTGCAGTGGCCCCTGAAGCCTGGGTTGATCTTCAGTCTACCATTGCAGGCTAGTCTGTATAGTCCTAGCCTGGCCTCTCCCATAATAACTAAGTGTAGGGGGGGGGTAGATCCAGCAACACCTCCATGGCGGCTGTTGGGGTTGAAGACATGGCCCCTGTGATGCCTAGGCAAGCCATCCTTTGGATCTTGCCTAGTTTTTGTTTGGCACTGGATTGTGTCACCTTAGGCCACCAGACCAGTGCCGCATATGTTAACGATGGTCTGACCACCCTTGTGTACAGCCAGTGGGCCATACTAGGTCTTAGTCCCCACGTTTTTCCATATAGCTGCCTAGTGACGGCTAAGGTCATGACTGCCTTACGCAGTATTTTTCCAATGTGACCATTCCAGGTTAGCTTAGAGTCCAATACGACCCCAAGATATTTTACCTCCCTGGCGATTGGAACGCTCCTACCGTATAGAGTGAGAGTTCTGTGGCTTTCACACTTCCTCCTCCTCGTAAACGGCACGACGGTTGCTTTCTCGGGGCTCACCCCGAGCCCTTGATCAACCGTCCACCCTTCCACCACTTTCAGTGCAGTCTGCATACGCTCCCACACTGCCTGTGTGACCTTTCCTCGAACTATGATGACAATGTCGTCCGCATAGCCCTGTACCTCATACCCCCCTCCCGAGAGCCTCCCCAGTAGGCCGTCCACGACTAGACACCAGAGCAAGGGAGACAGAACGCTCCCCTGCGGACACCCCGCCGCGACCCCCGCCAGCAGAGTCCCTCCCGCGAGTGAGGTGAACACCGCCCTGTCCCTGAGCATGGAACCGATCCACCTGCAGCAGGTCTCCTCTATTCCACGCTCCCGGGCAGCTGCCAGAACCGATCCGAACGAGGTGTTGCTAAAGGCCCCCTCTATGTCTAGGAAGGCCCCCAGCGCCACCTCCTTGTTCTCCAGCGTATTCTCCAGTTTCAGCACCAGTTGGTGCAGTGCTGTTTCTGTTGAAAATCCTGCTCTGTATGCATATTGTCCGCAGTGTAGAGGATATGCTTCCAGTACACCGCCCCTAATGTGCCGGTCGAGCAGTTTTTCCATTGTTTTCAGCAAGAAGGACATGAGACTTATTGGCCTCAGGGACTTTGCCTGGTCTGTTGGACGCCCAGGTTTAGGAATAAATACAACCCTGGCCAGTCTCCATGCCCTCGGAATGTACCCCAGAGCCAGGCTGGCCCTCTAATGAGGGTAAGCACTGGCGCCAGTATATCTATCCCCTGTTGGAGCATGATGGGCATTATTCCATCAAATCCCGGCGATTTGTATGGCTTAAAGCTGTTAATGGCCCATCTGATTTTGCTCCAGGTAACCACCTCTTTAGCAACTGTCCAGTCTACTCTAGATGCCCGCCTATAAGGCGCCTCTATTTCTGAGTGTTCCCAGTCCGGAGGTGATTGGTTTATTATGTTACAGCCGGGGAAGTGCGCCTGGAGTAAAATTTCCATAGTTTACCCCCCCCCCCCCGAGCTTGTAAAGCCTCCCGTGGGTGTTCTAAGGGAGCCTATGTTAGTCTGAGGGCCCTTAGACAGGATCTTGTGTAGTCGAGCACTCTCGGACGTGTTTTCCACTTCTTTGCAGTGCCTCCTCCACGACTCCTTTTTGGCGTCCCTCAGTCTTTTGTTATAGGTCGATAGGGCCTGTCTATATTCATCCCATGCTCCCGACCTTTTGGCCGCGTTAAACAGCTTACGAACCTGCGTCCTCCTTTGCCTGAGGTCCTCGTTCCACCACGGGACGTTCCTGGTGGACACCCTCATTTTCAGGGGGCAGTTGGCGTTATAGGCCGAGGTAACTGCGTCTCGCAATTGGACTGCTGCAATCTCGAGGTCTATTGAATTTTTTATGGTACTCTTAACCCCCCGCAGTTCCACAGCCAGGTCTGCCCTGTAGGCTTCCCAGTCCGCCTTGCGGGGGTCCCGGTACCATACCGTTTCTCTTTCGACTTTGGCGATTTCAATTTCAATTTTGGCTGTCCCCTGGTAGATAGGCTGACGCGACAGTAATGTCCCTCAGCCCATCCGCTCCTCCACATCGGATTTTGATCGTTGCCAGGTCCCTGGAACAGAAATTCATTAGAGGGAGAAACGCTATCCCTTCCCTGACAAAAATGCAGGCCCTCGGGTTCTCGCTGGATCTGCTGTAGATGAGCTTTCCAGTAGCTCCGCCGAGTCCCTTGATCTCTCCTTTATAGGAGTACGGTTCCTGGATGAGGGCCACATCCGTGTTCCTCAGAGCCATTAGTAGTCCGGCCGTGGCTGCCCTACTGTGTTGGAGGTTGACCTGAAGGAACCTAAGTCCCATTAACCCTTAGTTGCTTCCCCAGTGGGCGGAAGCTAACCCTTCCCATGCCCCAGAATGCCTTGAAGGAGGTTCCTTCAAGGGCTCTGTAAGATGTCGGGTCGATCGAGAAGGCGAGCGTCTGTCCTTTCTCCTCTGCCTTCCTGCTTAGAACCGACCAGTGTTGAGTCCCCAGTTCAGGGTTCTGGATCTTAAGTCTGCTGATCACCGTCTCCTGCGGGACGGTGTCAGGGATCCGTACGAGGACCTTGCGTCTCTTTGGGAGATCCTTGGGCTCGACGGCTGTCAAGTCTTTCTTTGCGCCCCGGAAAGACGCTTGGACTGCCGGGGCAGTCCCTCTACTCTAACAGTAGAGTCCTCACTGGTGGAGGGGCCCCCGGAGTCCGCGGAGCTCGCCGCCCTCCGGTGGGACCCAGCCTCCAGCTTGGGTGTCGGGGACAGGTCTCTGGCCGAAGCTACCCCCTGATCCCCCGTATCTACGCCGGTCGTGGGACCTCCAGAGTCCGCTGCCGCCCCCTGGCTCGTCTCCGTTTCCGGGATAGACTCAAGGCACAAGTCTGTAGCCGGAGCCACTCCTCGAGCCTCATTGGTTTTGGTTTTGTATGTGTTTATTATCTTCATGTTGTTCCCACGAGAATGGGGGAAATACTGTCCACACCATCAGAACCCCCTGTGTGGTGCAAGGCGGGTTACTCTGGAGGGTTGCCTGGTACTCCAGAGGTTCCGTTCACGACACCATCGCCCTGGTGCCATCCATCCATAGGCACGGGTCACGTGACACCGTAGATTGGGGGAGTTTAGTTCGACCTCCTTGTCTAGATCCGTCATGTTTAGTTATTAGCAGGGTCACCTCGTGCAGGATGCGGATTTTTACCGCGCATGACGGTCTTGGGGAAAGCTTCATCGGGAGTTTATGTTGTTATTTGCACTTCCTCAGCTTGCCCCCTGGAGTCCTTTGGCCCGCGACTCCTTAACCCCCTGCCATCCCTTGCCCACCGACGTGCCGTTGGTGACCTCTCTCTCTTTTATAGATATCTGCACGGGCACTGCTCAGAGGAGCTCTCTTTCATAGTTCTTCCACCTGCTGCCCCCAACAGATCTACCAGGGGAACAGAGCGAATGCACCCTTTTACTGTCCAGGTCACCAGCCATAGAACATCTTGTTATGCCCGCTCTTTTGTCCCGAGGACTTCCAAGTTGTGGAATTCCTTGCCGGCACATGTTTTTCCTTCTCCCCCGAACCTCCAAACCTTCAAGTCCAGAATTAACAAGTTGCCTCTTTCCTCCTTGTTGACACCCACGGTACGATAGTATTAGGCTGTAAGCCCTCGTGGTGTGTTGTTGAAATAAAAAATTAAAAAAAAAGTCAAAATACTTACAAGATAAAAAAGATAAAAAGCGTATCACAACTTATCAAAGGTACGTGCCCAAAAATCTAAAATTTAACGAGCTTCACATCACAACAAAAAACATACGTTCACAGTACAGCTTCACAAAATTCACTCAAACTATATAAAAACTATTAGTAATTAAAGCAACCTTCAGTTGCTTTCTAAATGTTTTTGTACAATTTGTGTCCTTCAGAAAACAAGGCAGCTGGTTGTACAAAAAGCAACCCGCATAAAATGGCGGCTTCTTAAAAAAAGAATGGTGACATTTATTCAGGTGAAAAGTATCTTTTTCACGAGTGTTGTACCCATGAAAATCCGAGTTGATAACAAATTTTCTCTTGTTTTTATGAATGTAAGTTAACAAATGGAACAAATAAACTGTTATTTTTCTCAAAAATGTCACAACAAGAGTGCCCATAAGGTAGATTGTATATTAATCTCGGGATTCGTTTCTGTAGCACAAATATTCTATGGCAGTCCGAAGATTGGCCCCAGATAACGATACCGTAACTCAGATGTAAATAGACAGCCACGTAATAGACTTTTAGCAGATGTTCCGAACTTAAGGAATCTTTAAGCATCAAAATTGCATAAAACGAGGAATTTAATTTCTTGCACACCTGATCCATCTGGTCTATATATAACAGGCTACTGTCAATTCTAACACCCAAAAATTTTGGCACCTTTTTGAATTGTACCGCATTTCCGTTCACCAAAATAGTGCTGTTGCACATCCTCTCTCTTCGGTGGCAGTTATGAATTTCAAGAAAAAGTCTTGTCATAGTTTAAAATCAGTCGATTTCTATAACACCATTGATCAAAAGATTGTACTACTGATTTTAATTCAGTTTCTTCCACCGTCTTGTAGACAACAATAGAAGTGTCATCGGTGTACATGAAGACTTTTCCGTCTTGTATAAATTGCGGCAAATCGTTTACATAGAGTGTAAACAAAAGTGGGCCAATGACACTGGGGTGTGCCCATTTTTTTTTTTTTGTTCCCTCAGGGCTCGTCCGCGGCCTTGCCGCCCCGATAGCACCGCAACCCTTGGTTGATTGTGCATACCCCTAGTCTTACTCCACCCATTCCAAAATCACTGTGCCTTGAACTAGTCTGCACAGCGATTGGTAGGGTGAAGTTTTATATTGCTCTGTCTCCGGTCTAGAGTGACCGTAGATCAGTTGTCTTTTCCGGTCCAGAGCTATACACTCGCACAAGATGTGCTGGGCTGATTCCTCCCCCTCGCCGCAGAGTCTGCATGCGAGGTCCCCTTCGAACCGCCCCATTTTATGTAGGTGTTTCTTGACGGCCATGTGTCCCGTCAAGAGACCTGTTGTGTTTCTGAGCTGTCCTCTGCTAAGGTTTAGCAGCTCCACAGCTCTCTTTGAACTGGGTCCGTCAATTATTGACTTCCCATGTCTGAGCCCTGGACAGTCCGCCCAGTACACCTTGTGTTGGCTTCTGACCCAGGACTTAATGGCTCCCCTGGCAGTGCTCTTTGACACGCCCAGAGCCGGTTCTGGTCCCATAAATGGTTCTGCTGACCCCCTCTTTGCGAGACTGTCAGCTTCTTCATTGCCTTTGACCCCCGAGTGACCCGGCACCCAGATGAGGGTCACCTCATTCTGCCCAGCCAGGTCGCTCGTCTCGTCTCGGCACTCACTCACCAGCCAGGAATTTACCCGTGGGCTACTTAGTGCCTTAAGGGCTGCCTGGCTGTCTGTGGCTATGAGGATCCGCTTGTTGGTGTAGCCCCTCCTCTTGTTCTCCCGCACACAGTGCAGGATGGCGTACATCTCGGCCTGAAACACCGTTGCATGGGCTCCGAGGGAAATACTGTGACTTACCCTCGGTCCTTCCGAGTAAACACCTGCCCCCGTCCCACGCTCCCCGCCAGATCCGTCCGTGAACCAGACGAGCGCGTCCCGTGGTATGCCCGGTGTCTCCTCCCGCCATGCCCCGCGATCAGGGATTTCCACTGTGAAGTTGTTTTCCCTGCACATTCGCGGGCTCGCGAAGTCTGACCTCATTTCAAGCATGGGTTCCTTCACGATCTCCTGAATTTTGCAGTGGCCCCTGAAGCCTGGGTTGATCTTCAGTCTACCATTGCAGGCTAGTCTGTATAGTCCTAGCCTGGCCTCTCCCATAATAACGAAGTGTAGGGGGGGTAGATCCAGCAACACCTCCATGGCGGCTGTTGGGGTTGAAGACATGGCCCCTGTGATGCCTAGGCAAGCCATCCTTTGGATCTTGCCTAGTTTTTGTTTGGCACTGGATTGTGTCACCTTAGGCCACCAGACCAGTGCCGCATATGTTAACGATGGTCTGACCACCCTTGTGTACAGCCAGTGGGCCATACCAGGTCTTAGTCCCCACGTTTTTCCATATAGCCGCCTAGTGACGGCTAAGGTCATGACTGCCTTACGCAGTATTTTTCCAATGTGACCATTCCAGGTTAGCTTAGAGTCCAATACGACCCCAAGATATTTTACCTCCCTGGCCATTGGAACGCTCCTACCGTATAGAGTGAGAGTTCTGTGGCTTTCACACTTCCTCCTCCTCGTAAACGGCACGACGGTTGCTTTCTCGGGGCTCACCCCGAGCCCTTGATCAACCGTCCACCCTTCCACCACTTTCAGTGCAGTCTGCATACGCTCCCACACTGCCTGTGTGACCTTTCCTCGGACTATGATGACAATGTCGTCCGCATAGCCCTGTACCTCATACCCCCCTCCCGAGAGCCTCCCCAGCAGGCCGTCCACGACTAGACACCAGAGCAAGGGAGACAGAACGCTCCCCTGCGGACACCCCGCCGCGACCCCCGCCAGCAGAGTCCCTCCCGCGAGTGAGGTGAACACCGCCCTGTCCCTGAGCATGGAACCGATCCACCTGCAGCAGGTCTCCTCTATTCCACGCTCCCGGGCAGCTGCCAGAACCGATCCGAACGAGGTGTTGCTAAAGGCCCCCTCTATGTCTAGGAAGGCCCCCAGCGCCACCTCCTTGTTCTCCAGCGTATTCTCCAGTTTCAGCACCAGTTGGTGCAGTGCTGTTTCTGTTGAGAATCCTGCTCTGTATGCATATTGTCTGCAGTGTAGAGGATATGCTTCCAGTACACCGCCCCTAATGTGCCGGTCGAGCAGTTTTTCCACTGTTTTCAGCAAGAAGGACATGAGACTTATTGGCCTCAGGGACTTTGCCTGGTCTGTTGGACGCCCAGGTTTAGGAATAAATACAACCCTGGCCAGTCTCCATGCCCTCGGAATGTACCCCAGAGCCAGGCTGGCCCTCATAATGAGGGTAAGCACCGGCGCCAGTATATCTATCCCCTGTTGGAGCATGATGGGCATTATTCCATCAAATCCCGGCGATTTGTATGGCTTAAAGCTGTTAATGGCCCATCTGATTTTGCTCCAGGTAACCACCTCTTTAGCGACTGTCCAGTCTACTCTAGATGCCCGCCTATAAGGCGCCTCTATTTCTGAGTGTTCCCAGTCCGGAGGTGATTGGTTTATTATGTTACAGCCGGGGAAGTGCGTCTGGAGTAAAATTTCCATAGTTTCCTCCCCCGAGCTTGTAAAGCCTCCCGTGGGTGTTCTAAGGGAGCCTATGTTAGTCTGAGGGCCCTTAGACAGGATCTTGTGTAGTCGAGCACTCTCGGACGTGTTTTCCACTTCTTCGCAGTGCCTCCTCCACGACTTCTTCTTGGCGTCCCTCAGTCTTTTGTTATAGGTCGATAGGGCCTGTCTATATTCATCCCATGCTCCCGACCTTTTGGCCGCGTTAAACAGCTTACGAACCTGCGTCCTCCTTTGCCTGAGGTCCTCGTTCCACCATGGGACGTTCCTGGTGGACACCCTCATTTTCAGGGGGCAGTTGGCGTTATAGGCCGAGGTAATTGCGTCTCGCAATTGGACTGCTGCAATCTCGAGGTCTATTGAATCCCTTATGGCCCTCTCAACCCCCCGCAGTTCCACAGCTAGGTCTGCCCTGTAGGCTTCCCAGTCCGCCTTGCGGGGGTCCCGGTACCATACCGTTTCTCTTTCGACTTTGGCGATTTCAAACCGGATGTATCTGTGGTCTGAGCTACTCACTTCCCCAGACACAGCCCAGCTTTTAACAAAGTCACCCAGAAACTGGGTGGAAACTGTTAGGTCTAAAACTTCCTCACGCCGTGTTGTGACGAATGTCGGTTTATTACCTCTATTCAATATGTCTAAATTAAATTTCATAAAGAATTGTAAAAGTGCCTCACCCCTAGAGTTTGTGTCCGAGCTACCCCACAACTCATGGTGCGCATTCGCATCCATGCCGATGATGGTCTGCCATCCACCTGCTCTGCTACCCACCATCAGCTGCTCCAATTCGTTGGGTGGAGGAGGGTCCGTGCTGTCCCCTGGCAGATAGGCTGACGCGACAGTAATGTCCCTCAGCCCATCCGCTCCTCCACATCGGATTTTGATCGTTGCCAGGTCCCTGGAACAGAAATTCATTAGAGGGAGAAACTCTATCCCTTCCCTGACAAAAATGCAGGCCCTCGGATTCTCGCTGGACCTGCTGTAGATGAGCTTTCCATTAGCTCCGCCGAGTCCCTTGATCTCTCCTTTGTAGGAGTACGGTTCCTGGATGAGGGCCACATCCGTGTTCCTCAGAGCCATTAGTAGTCCGGCCGTGGCTGCCCTACTGTGTTGGAGGTTGACCTGAAGGAACCTAAGTCCCATTAACCCTTAATTGCTTCCCCAGTGGGCGGAAGCTAACCCTTCCCATGCCCCAGAATGCCTTGAAGGAGGTTCCTTCAAGGGCTCTGTAAGATGTCGGGTCGATCGAGAAGGCGAGCGTCTGCCCTTTCTCCTCTGCCTTCCTGCTTAGAACCGACCAGTGTTGCGTCCCCAGTTCAGGGTTCTGGATCTTAAGTCTGCTGATCACCGTCTCCTGCGGGACGGTGTCAGGGATCCGTACGAGGACCTTGCGTCTCTTTGGGAGTTCCTTGGGCTCGACGGCTGTCAAGTCCGCCCCCTCCCAAATCTGACCGAGGCCCCCGATCGTTTTCCGCAGCCAGTCCCGCGACTGCGGGCCGGCACAGGTTATCCAGAGGATGCCCCCCGTCAGGCGCGTCCGGTGGAACTGAGGCGGGCTCTCCCCTTCCTGAAGAGAGTCCACTGCAGCTACCACCGCAGCCTGGATCAGGTCCGCCTTCCCCTGGTCTAGCGTGACCTCAGGATGGCGTCTGTCAATCACCGCCATCCCGAGGCCCTCCGCAGCCTCCCTGTAAGAGCCAGTCTGCGCCGGTGTTCCGGCCTTAGTTCCTTTGGGAGGTCTGTCTGTAGTAGGCGTGCTAGAGCCAGAGCGCGGCGTCTTCCGACTCGCACTCTCCTCTTGCGCCTTTACAGGCACCCTGGCCCTTTTGGAACGTCTGTCTGTAGTGGGCGTGCTAGAGTTCGAGCGCGTCCTCTTCTGACCCGCACTCCCCTCTTGCGCCTTTACAGGTTTCTCGACCGTCCAGGTCCCGGCCGCCATTTTTTGCGCCCTCCGGAGCTTCTTTCTTTGCGCCCCGGAAAGACGCTTGGACTGCCGGGGCAGTCCCTCTACTCTAACAGTAGAGTCCTCACTGGTGGAGGGGCCCCCGGAGTCCGCGGAGCTCGCCGCCCTCCGGTGGGACCCAGCCTCCAGCTTGGGTGTCGGGGACAGGTCTCTGGCCGAAGCTACCCCCTGATCCCCCGTATCTACGCCGGTCGTGGGACCTCCAGAGTCCGCTGCCGCACCCTGGCTCGTCTCCGTTTCCGGGATAGACTCAAGGCTCAAGTCTGTAGCCGGAGCCACTCCTCGAGCCTCATTGGTTTTGGTTTTATATGTATTTATAATCTTCATGTTGTTCCCACGAGAATGGGGGAAATACTGTCCACACCATCAGAACCCCCTGTGTGGTGCAAGGCGGGTTACTCTGGAGGGTTGCCTGGTACTCCAGAGGTTCCGTTCACGACACCATCGCCCTGGTGCCATCCATCCATAGGCACGGGTCACGTGACACCGTAGATTGGGGGAGTTTAGTTCGACCTCCTTGTCTAGATCCGTCATGTTTAGTTATTAGCAGGGTCACCTCGTGCAGGATGCGGATTTTTACCGCGCATGACGGTCTTGGGGAAAGCTTCATCGGGAGTTTATGTTGTTATTTCCACTTCCTCAGCTTGCCCCCTGGAGTCCTTTGGCCCGTGACTCCTTAACCCCGGGGTGTGCCCATACTTACACTATATCTTTGGGGATTAATATTATTCTCTTTTACGAGTAACTGTCTGTTGGTGAGATACGAAAGTAGAAAGTCGTTGCAAGTGCCTCTTATCCCCAACGCCCACAGCTGCTTAACAAAAAAGCATCTACTGTGTCAAAGGCACGAGACAGGTCAAAAAAATAAGGTCACCACAATGTAATTGAGGTCCATTCTTTCATTTACATATTAAGTGTATTCGATAAGGGCAGTTTCTGTAGAATGATCAGTTCTAAATCCGTGCTGTGATGGTGATATTATATTATTAGGGTTTAAAAACTTGACTATCCTTTTATGTACTGCCCTTTCTATGATCTTTGAAAAAATGCTTAATATAGAGATGGGACGATAGTTCTCCAAATTGGCACTGTCTCCCGCCTTCAACACAGCATCAACCACAGCCAGTTTCAATATGTCAGGGATTTTTCACAGACATATACAGGAATTTATAATCTTTGTAAGTGGTGCGGCAAGCTCAGCAGCACATTGCTTAATATTTTTTATTGGAACATTATCAAAGCCGTTTGATTTTTTATTAGGAAGTTCGTTGATGATGTCAATAACTTCACATTCAGTTACAGGTGTTATAAAGGGTGTTTTGAGCTTATATTGTTCGGCTGTGCAGCTATCAGACAACAGGTATCGATAGTGAGACTGCAAATATTTTTTCAAATGAGCGCGAACTAGGACCCCTAGAACCCATATCCGGGGTCAGTTTCAATTTTTATATGTTTATATAAAGATATATATATATATATATATATATATATATATATATATATATATATATATATATATATATATATATATATATATATATATATATATATATATATATATTGTAATATCCCTTAGGGCCTAATTAAATTTTACAAATAAATCACCAAAACGACAATGCAACTAAAATGGCAACATAGCATGATATTGTGTAATACCTAATTCAAACATTTTATTTTAAAGAAAGTGCATCTTGCATTGTTGACTAATATGTAATTAAATCCCAGACTACATTAAATTACTACGGGTGACCTGAAATGTACTCACCTACCTTACTTGAAAGGCTTCTACCTTTACTTACTAAGAATGACTAATTTTCTGGGCTACCAGGAGAAATATTGAGGCGTGAAAATCTAGGGTTAGGACCAGGTTGTGTTTGTTCAGATTATGGGATTGGAACATAGAAAAAAACGCAATAATTCGGAAACACTTATTTCATTAACAAAGTTTCCCATCTGACCAATACAGTGAAACGGGCATGAGCGCACAGACATCTAGGCGCCCTATTGCTCCGAGAAATACACGGCTGGGCCTAATTCCTAAACATATGGGGAGTGCACCAGCATAAACAATTTGGATCGCTTGGAGGGTTAATGACCTGGTGTGTATCGAGATTCCCGATGTCTCCACAGTGGCGTAGAATTAAAGATTAATATTTTCATTTCAATATTCATTATTTAGATTTTATTGGTTTCATCGTTGACATTTCAGTTTTGGCTTGTCTTTGATTTATTACCATGGGACTGATTGAGCAACACCGCAGAACAGGACACCACACCCAGGAATATACTTGAGGCTTACCGACTCCTCCCTCTACGTTTCTCATATGGCCATTGGTCACTAGGAAATGACGCATTGCGCATTTGGATTGCCTTTTCCACTTCCATGGTGCCACAGTTAAGTTTTTCCCGAGCCCTTCTTGGACTATAGCCTCACTGGAGGTCTTGGATTTTCGGAGGTTTGGCAGGTCAAGAAGTAGAATGTTCACCCAAATACCGCTTGAAAATTGTCTTGTTTTGGACCTGTTGGCTATATGAGACGCAATGGGAAGGTATTTTTGCAATTCAGGCCAGGTCACTGTTTACTAACTAAGCGGAGACGGCAACAAACCTATTATTACCTCACTCAATATTATGACTTGTATCGCAAGGCTTTCAACTAATTACTGACCTTCAGGTTGCCCTTTCGTTTCATTCTTGTCAAAATATTGTGAAATCTCGAAGCCCTTCATGAGCTATGCCTCACTGGGGGTCTTGGATGTTCGGATCGTGGCACTTCGTGAAACCAGGCTTCACCTGAATGTCATTCTAGACACAAAGAGAATAATTACACAACTTTGTCAGAACACAGGGGGAATTACTTAATTTACTTTATGTCGCTTTGCTTTCTCTTCCGAACCGCCCAGTACACACCACATACTCTCAATTTCAAGTTTTAGTCTAATTCAAAAAGGGGAGCCAATATGTCGCTGTTTCAGGTACAAAGTAATTTCATCAGGTAACATACAAAACAATGAGATTCCTAACTTCAAGTTTTAGTTTCAAAGTGTGCCATGTTTTTGACTTCAAATTTCAATTTCAATATTACACAGAAATGGAATTACATACCTTCAGTTGTAAGTTTCATGTTTAAAATTACGTCATGTAGAGCTAGATATTTCTGGTTTCAGGTTCAAAATTGTATTATGTAAAACTGGCTACTGTTGATTCCAAGTTTCAGATTCAAATTATCTCATATAGAGCTACGGACCTTTTGTTTTCAAGTTTCAGATTCAAAATTATGTTTTGAAGAGCTCATACTCCTGGTTTCAAGATTCAGATTTAAACCGTATTGTAGAGAGCTACATGCTTGTGGTTTCACTATTCAGATTTAAGTTATATTATAAAGAGCTACATAATTCTGGCTTCACGATTCAGATTTAAATTATATCATGGGGAGCTACATGATTCTGGTTTCACGATTCAGATTTAAATTATATTATAAAGAACTACATAATTCTGGTTTCACGATTCAGATTTAAATTATATTAAAAAGAGCTACATGATTCTGGTTTCACGATTCAGATTTAAATTATATTATAAAGAGCTACATATTCCTGTTTTCATGATTCAGATTTAACTTATATTATAAATAGCTACATAATTCTGGTTTCACGATTCAGATTTAAATTATATTATAAAGAGCTACATAATTCTGGTTTCACGATTCAGATTTAAATTAGATTATAAAGAGCTACATACTTCGGTTTCATGATTCAGATTCTTTCATTAAATAATTCACAAGCTAGTAACCTTCCCGATCCCGAGTTTCAGTTTAAATATCATTAAGTGGAAACAAGATGTCTGTTTTCAAATGCAATTAATTTCATTAAACACTGCATGAGCTGGTAATGTTTCTGATTTTAAGTTTCAGTTTAAATATCATTAAATTTGGCAACTTTTCAGATGCGGAAGTAATTTCTTTAAATAATACACAAACAAATAAAATTCCAGGCTTCAAGTTTTAGTCTAAATATATCAAATTTTGCAACATCTGAACGCACAAATAATTTTTTACATAATATGCAAACAAATAACAGTCCAGATTTCAAGTTTCAGTTTAAATGTATCAAATTTAAATGCGCAAATAATATCTCCATATAATATGCCAACAACTAAAATTCCAGGTTATAAGTTTAGTTTAAATATATCAACTTTGGCAACGTTTTAAATGTAAAAATAATTTCTTTACCTAATAAGCCGATAACATTCCAGATTTCAAGTTATAGTTTAACCATATTAAATTTGGAAACATTTAAATGCACAAATAACTTTATTAAATAACGCATGAGCAAATAAAACTCCTGGTTTCAAGTCTGGTAACATTTTAAGTGTACAAATAATTTCATTAACTAATATACCAACAAATACAATTTCAGGTCAGGTCAGTTTCATTAACTAATATACCAACAAATAGAATTTTCGGCTTTTAAGTTTACTTCAAATATATCAAATTTGGCAACATCTGAACGCACAAATAATTTTTCTACATAATATTCAAACAAATAAAATTCCCGTTTTCGAGTTTAGTTTAAATCTATCAGATTGGGCAACATTCAAATGCACGAATAATTTCCATATAATAATATGCAAATAAACAAAATCCCAGCTCTCAAGTTTTAGTTTAAATATATCATGCAAACAACTAAAATACTAGGTTTCAAGTTTAGTTTAAATACGCCAATTTTGGCAACATTTAGATGCAAAAATACTTTCTGTACATGATATGTAAACAATTAAAATGCTAGGTTTCAAGCTTAGTTTAAATATTACAAATTTGGCAATATTTAGATGCAAAAATACTTTATGTACATGATATGTAAGCAATTAAAATGCTAGGTTTCAAGCTTAGTTTAAATACGGCACATTTGGCGACATGTAGATGTACAAATAATTTATTTAAATAATATGCAGGCAAATAAACTTACAGAGTTCAAGTTTCTGTTTAAATATTTTAAATTGAGCAACATATTACGGATATTAAATAACACTGTTGAGGCAGGTAAAACATTTTCTTGGCCGTGCAATTTAGGGACACCCGATAGCATATGTCATTTTCACCGTTTGCTGAGTTACTTCTCGTCCCGACAGGCTGCGGCAGGGCCTCCAAGCGGGGACAGCGGCTCGACTCTTGGGTCGCGTCTATGTGCGGGGGGTGTAGTGCGATTCACGTGAACAATTCCAGCAGAGGTCCCCTACTTCGACACTCTCGCTCGGATTTTATTCGTGGCGCTAGTGCTTACCACAGGCTTACTCCGCTAGTCCGGGGAGCTATCTTAGGGACGGAATTAAATAAGAATGGCGTCGATTACCAGAAAAGATTACCTACTTGGGCACAATCGCACGAATTTGATTCATGGCGATAGTGCTTACCATAGGCTTTCTCCGCCAGTACAAAAAACTATCTCAGGACCGGAAATGAAATGGAGGATCGCGAAAAAAAACAGACAAGATCACCTACTTGGATATTCTCGCACGAATTTGATTCATGGCGCTAGTGCTTACCATAGGCTTTCTCCGCCAGTACGCTATGGAAAACTGAACCCCCAGATGAGTTGTTAGGAAGCCTACAGTGTTCAGTGACATTATAAACCGACACGAATTGACCTTGGCGATAGTATACTGCACCTACTACCTATAGAATTTCCGCACTATAACCAGCTGACTTCGGACGAGATTCTAGAAATCCCAGAGTGTTCAACACAGCATAAACCAGCCCAAATCGATCATGGCGATAGTATACTGTGCTTACTAACCACAGGGAACTCTTCAGCCGAAGGACGTTCAAAAGGGCAGACACAATTCCAAAGAAAACCAGTTTTCAGCATCAGAACCAACCGGCCCGAATCGATCAATGGCGATAGTGTGCTGTTGCTTACTAGCCCTAGAAGTTCCCAGCAGGACAGTGTCCTGGCTCTCAATATTACGGGCCTGTTGAAGCCGCCTTTATAGTTAATGCAACAAATAACGTTAATAGGACCTGTATGCAGCTCTAACAACAATATTTTTAAATGTTTAATGAGATACAGATTAAAAATAAACGAACAATTATGAACTCATGTCAAATGTCGGCTCATCAACTTTATCACGTTCAATAATCATGCGATTTTGCGACGTCGTGAAGTGTTGCCAATTTATAGGAGTCATCGCACGTCATAACGGGTCTTTATGCCGTCGCTTTCCACTCGTATATGCATTCTGATGGCTTTCCTTCTCGTCAATGTGTCGGAGCTCTCCTCAAGCGAAGTTCTTACGTTGCACTGGTTCTCCCGCACAATTGCCATGTTCTGGTGTCTACTTACAGAAATATTTCTGCAGGCCCTATTCTTCCTGTCGACATCATCTGTTCCAACAAATGTGTTCACTGATCTTTTCTGGGTTGGCTTCATATTTACATGGTCTTTACACCCTTCGTCTTGTACTTCTCCCATAATTTATTTTCTACTTGCTTCTCGCTGAGTAACTGGGTCGTCTCTTCCTCTCTTCACTGGAATGACACTTTCACGGCAGACGTTGCTATAGTCCTCTATGGTGTTTTTCCGCACAATCAGGTCACTGCCAGACGACAGTACTATTTCTTCAACGCCGATAGTCAGGATGTTAGTGCCAAGATCAACTTTAACGCATTGACCTTGGGGAACGTCCAATCCAATTATAATCGGGTCTGATATGGCGGCCACTATGGCTCTCTGCTTTGCCTTCCATGTCCTAATTTGCAGCTCGACGCCAGTTTCGCCAAATACCTAGATCCGATCACCACTGGCTGCATTTATTCTGTACACTCTGTCTGGCTCTCTTATTCGCGGCGAATAAACGTCCTAGGTGCACCAATGTCGACGACCATCTAGGCCTTATTCCCGCTTCCATATCCATGTACGACGAGAGTGCTGCCAGAATCGCTAGCCTAAGAAACAGTTGCCAGCCTCAGCTTCACTTTCTCCCATGCGCATGATCTTAGAGCCCAGCATTCGCCTCGTATATGTCCTACCTTGCCGGAGTTCCAGCAACGCAAGGCATTTGCACGACGAGCTCTTATTGGGTACCCATGAGACGCAGGCCTTATTTGTTCTGTTATTTTCTCTAGTAGCTGCATGGCCTTGGATGAATTTGTTTTGTTTTCTTCACGGACTTGGAGACTGCGAACTTTCACATGACTTTCTGAAGCTTGCTTTGCCGGTTTAAACTCCAAAGAATGTGCCAAAGCAACGCTTAAGGTTTTGTTTCGCCACCTCAGCGCCTGTTGGTTGTCGGTACTTCTGACGCCATCAATGAATGTTTGGAGCGACAGCTGGTTCAAAAATTTCACCGGAGCTGTAGGGAAAGCTGAACGTGTTAATCTAGCAACGTAGGCTTCGAACTGCTGGACAGTTTCACCAGATTTCTGACAGCGACTTTCCAACTGAAATCGACACAGCTGTTGTAAATGCTGGTTTCCAATCTCTTTCTAGGTAATACCGAATGTTGTCGAAACTGTCCTGTTCTTCCCTGAGAATTTCTTGAAGCCCATCTAGGACATCTCTGAGAGCTACAATTAACGAGGTCGCCTTCACTCTCTCTCTCTCTCTCCGCAACCATTTGCTGTAGCAGCGGCTTAGAACTGGCGTACATAAATATTTCAAGTGACTGAACCGTCAAATGTGTGCACCATGACTCTTACGATGGGGTCATCTTAGAGTCTAGTGTTTCCTTTGCCTAGTGATTGCATCTTCTGCTGTACTTCTGCGTGTACCTCTTGCACACTAGTCAGCTTGTCATGATGTCGCTGATATCCATTACTCGGCTTTCTACTTGCTGAAAGATGTCTTTTACCTGCTTCATAAGTTCGCCCACACATGACGTAATATTCTCAATTCTGTTGGCCTGTTCTTGTAGAATTGCCTTCGTTTCTTCACCTCTCTTTCTGGCTTCTTGGTCTCATTTCTTTTTTTTTAGATCCTTTGTCCATTTTTGTTATTTCATCTTTTGCTTCATCTCATGCCAGTTTAGCTTCTTCGTCCATTTTTTAATCATTTTCAATAGCTGGGTGTCCATATTGGCTGTTGCGCTACGTGTTTTAGGCATAGACGTACTTAAAGCTGGTACACAGTTTATTCTGTTGCAAAAACACACCCAGTTATGAATTACTGCTGACACTGATTTTCCAGAGATTCTAGAAATCTCCACGTTGTCGGGAAAATATTTCCGCTAGCAGCTTGTAAATCCCACTTCTGACGTTCTTGCGGGTTATAGATTTGCTAACTAACAAAACAGCTTTTCAAAGTACTAATTTAGTATAAACAACTATTTTCTAACACCACCGTCAACTAAAATATTTCTCTCTATTACCTACTATATGTCCATAGAACTATATTTCACTATACGCTTTCTATGACCGCTTATTATACACCAACACTAACTCACTACTGACCGAGTTATCTGCGGCCCGTTTATTTATACAGCCCATAGAGTAGTTCTAGACATTTCTACATTGTTCAATATCTGTCATTTCTGGTCCATTCTCCAAATATAATTCTAAAGTATTCGCTGTCACCAACATACTTTACAACTTGCCTGTGATCATAGAAATAACAAAGTTCGTAAACTTAATTCTCAATAGAGACGGACGGGAAAATGTGAATATGCTTCAAGACTTTAGATTTGTATGTTGTTACCTTTAATTACTAAAAATGACGTCATTCCATTCTTATCGTAAAGATAGTACCTATGCTAATATTTTATAAGTCATGGATAGATAACTTGAGGCAAAATTTTCTATATGTCGGTGTCATGATATTCAGACTACCTATTTTTAGACCTGTCACGCGCATGGTGTCAAGTGGTGAGTCCAATGCAACAATAGCATGCTGTCGTGCAGTGGGGTTTGACGTTTCATCACAACCTCTTAACAAATTACGTATTTTACTCATATTTAAGTGCATACAGTTGGAAGTAATAAAAATGAAAAAGATTAAATTTAGCGCTGCGATCTATATTATCTGAAAAAGACAATATAGGCGTAAATTCAACCGCATTAAACTGACGTATAGAAAGTTTTTGATTGCGAATGACTTTGTTTTAAGTGTGTAGTTGGACTTCTATAACGTTACTCACCACGTGACGTCATAGGAGGGGGCGGGGCATATGCGCAATATCATATCTCTTCTAAGTCATTATATCATGCGTCGGAGTAACACAGTTGATATCGCAACATTCCACGGCGTCGCCAATGTGTTTCTTACATACTACAGCACTAAATTCAATAACACAATTTATTATAATTCCATTTGATTTTTATATCACATATACATAAGCAAAACACGCAAATTACATTATCATTAGGCATAATTAACATTGAGTGGAGAGTAGAGGACACTTAGAGGGCGTTAAGTCATAAACTTGATTTACCACTATGTCATTTATTTAGTTTATTCCAAGTTTCTGTCTTATTTGAATCAATTGTTAAGAACAAACGTTCATATGTTGTTCTGCTGTGTAGTAAGGCTAAACAAGTTCAACCAGAGAAACTACTCTTTCACAACTGCCGTATAAAAATGTCAGCTATTTAAGCTCTGGCACGGAAGAGCTAACGTCATTTTAAAATTTTAAACGATTTTGCAAGAATCTAAAATTCACAATATTGATTACTGCTTTTTTCTCCCTCAGGACTCCTTCGCATCTTTGCCACCCCGATGGCACCATTGATTACTGCTTAGTTTCATTTAAAATAATACTAGTTAAACAAAGCACTGATTTAAGTGTTAAACATTTATTTAAAGATTTTTACTACGAAAGCCTGGTAAATAAGTGTATTACCTCTATGGTCATAGGCAACTTGCAGTGTGTTAGTAGCAGTGAACACTCTGTATTAATATTTCTAGGAGGAAACAGAACCAGAAGTGACAATGTGTAAAGGTCTGAAACCTCTATCAAATACTATATGACAATACGGGAGACTCCTATGCTCGGGCATTGGTGATATTTGTGACAAGTACACTAGCGACACCTAGCGTGAAGTACTGACAACCGAGCGGGTAATTTGAATTGTATATTTACCTGCATATTCTTAATTTAGACAACTGGTTTATTATAGATGAATATGAAAACTTGTACATGACAAAACAATGAACATTTTCTGATTATATAGTTATAAATAGAATTTGTATCAACAATCAGCTTGAAACCTAAATAAATTCAGCATGAATAATTCTTCAAATTTCTCTTACATCATAATTTAAAGTACTACCTTGAAGCCGTCGTTAAACTACTATTTCAAGGGTAGGTATAGGAATATACTGAAAGCTGTTTCTAAGGATATTAAGTTACAATCTGTACTTACCTATAAATAATTGTTCTAGGTGTAAATGGTAGCACAGTACTCAATTTGCTATATCTCTACATGAAGACTGTCTTATTATTGTAATATTTTAAAATATTTAACTAATATACTTAGTACATAATTAAGAAATTGTGCAGATGAAAGGTGAGACTAACTCTGATTTCCGTGAATAAATCTATTATAGGACTGAATCTGCTATTTCTACTTGTCTCTTTAAAAACTTGTCTTGGGAAGATAATTAAAAGCCTTTACCAAGTAAAATAATTATCAATGTGAAAATTTATGCCATACTGAGTAGATAGTGCCCCACCTGGGCTCACCCCCTCCACTTTTTACTGCGCATGCGCGAGTCATCATGCGCATGCGCTGACCTGCGCAGACCTGTGACAGTTGACAGCTGACCTGTCAGATTTGACAGGTGTCAAATGTCACTGACCTGACAGCTGTCAACGTCAGCTGTCACCTGACCTGACATGTGTCAACGTCAAATGTCACCTGACCTGTCAGATGACGTCACAAGCATTCCAAGATGGCTGACCTGTCATAGACAGTCGCAAGCCGGGTTCTCTCTATGGAACTAACCTGAGATGACGTCACAAGCATTCCAAGATGGCTGACCTGTAAGAGACATCTGCAACTCCGGGGTTCTCTCTCTATGGAACTAACCTGAGATGACGTCACAAGCATTCCAAGATGTCTGACCTGTGTGTCCATAGATATCTACAAGTCAGGTTAGCTCTCCATGTGTGTTTGTCTGATTGTTTATTAAGGTTATGTATTTGTTTATTAAGGTTATGTTCGCTCACGTGTCATCTGTTTGTTTATTAAGGTTATGTTTGTATTTGTTTATTAAGGTTATGTCATGTGTGTTGATTACCATGCATCTGTTTGTTTATTAAGGTTATGTATTTTGTTTATTAAGGTTAGGTGTTCGTAAACACAGCTGTTTGGTTTGTTTATTGTGTTGTTGTTGTTAAGGTGTATTGAAGTTTGTTAGGGTATTTCGTTTTTGGCGGGAAATTTGAATTTGTTTGAAAATTTGTCTGTTGTGTCCAGAGATCTTACTCCTCAAGCTAGAGAACATTCTATTTGTAAAGTTGTAGAGTGTAGAGAATATTCTCTAGCTCGAGGGGAGACATCTGTTGGACACAGTCATTCGGTTTAGTCACACACATACATATATGAGGAAGATATATTGAGCGGGTAATTTGAAATTTTGAATTTAATTTGAAATATGATTTTTGAAAGAAAAGCATTCGCCAGAAATTAGATTTGAACCCCCAACCATACAACTTACTAAGATATGCAAACGCCCCTAAACCGATCATGCTATTCAGACATACGATGAAAGTTTGTTATCAGTGGGTATATATATAAAACAGAAACCTGTTACATAAAACGAGTTTATGAGGCTGCTGAGTTTGTGTGTGTAGGTAGGGGTGGTATCTCTATTACATTCCAATTGAATAATAGGAACTGTAATGTTAAAAACAATTGTTTATTTATAGTAAAAAGAAATTTAAAACACGTACCAATTTACCTATCTAATATCATTTAATAACAAAAACGTTTCAAGTAAACTATATCAATAAGAAAAACGTATTTACATCTAGATATGTTAATGAGTTTATTTTAATAGCCTAATAAAACTCGGGGACTTGGTTTTATTGCCGGCGTGTTTGTTTATGTTAGTGTGTTTGTATTTTGAATGATAGAATCTAAATTTATATAGGGAGTGATCAAAAACACACAAGTAACAAAACTCAATTTAAAACAACTAAATTAAACTTTGATATACGAGGATTGTTTGATAAGTATTGTTTGTATGTAAACATAAATAATATAATAGTATACTTACATACAGCAAGAGACGTCATACTTGTTTCACGACTTAGCACACACTAACGTATGTTGAGGTCTTGAATGGGGCCCCGTTATAGAAATAACACAGTTGTTTAATGACATCCACTTGAACCAAACAAAACATATAGACGCTGTTGTTGATTGTTAACACACACACAAGCACTCTATGACTAGAGAGTTATAGATGTACAACGGTCGTCGTACACAAGCCAGTCTTGTGTTTGATTCCGTAAAAACAAGAAACATTTTAGTTCCATACTATGGCGTTCTCAATTGTTGGAGAGTCGACTACAAGAAACAGTCGTTTTAATATTATACAGAACATGGTGCATTTCAAGTTGAATCCACTCAATAGCAGTGGCGTCAATAATCCTGAACAATGGCTTAAGAACGGTATGCAGGAAATTTATAATCGAGTTATTAGAGACTTGAACACCGACACCAAAGTAAGCTTTACATTCTCCGGCTTGGATAGAGACTATCATATGCCGTTTAGGAAGCTGTCGTTGCTGACGTTTGAAGAAGTGTGGTCTGAGCTGTACAAGATGTATCAGAGCAATAAGGGGGCCATTGAAGGTGATGCCTTTACTATAACAGCTACAAGTCTAGGATCATCACAGCACCAGCAAGCAACCACTTCACAAGGTTCTGGTTTGTCGACGCAGCAGCAGCACCAACAGCAGTTTAATGAAATCAATCTACAAGAGAGTAAAGAAGAACACACAGCCGCGAGACCAACAACAACAACACAACCACTAACACAGGATGACAAGCAAGAACTGAATGATGATGGTCTCCGTTGCTGTGTCATTTGTTTTAAACGCTGTCCACCAACAGAGAGAAGCTGTTGTGACAAATGTTTCATTAAAAATGGTCAAAACTTGGGAAAATGGCTACCATACAACGCACACTCATGGGAAAGTTATGAAAATTTCGTAAAATGGCAATACACGTACGACAGGAGGAAGGTTACATGTTTACACTGTAATAAACAAATGTTGAGAACGTCCATTTATAGACACAAACAAATATGTCTAAAGAGAGCTGACGTCGATCCTAGGCCTGTAAACGAGTAAAAAGTATGTCGCTCTGTACACATGTCCATAACAGAATACATAACACAATAAAACAGAGAACAAACAACATGGTTATGACTCATATCCTGTAGAATGACATCATACCATTATTCGTGTTTGAGCTTGTCTGTGTATCTGTTTAATATACGCAAGTGAGAGGCCCTCTTAGGGTAAATAACCTGTCTGTTGATGACCTTGATCTGATAAACCTGTTTGACGTTGTCTTTACAGTTATGATCTAAGGGGTTAGTTCTGTTAGGTGGTATCCAGCCATCAGTTGTGTTTGAGCTTGTCTAGAAGCTAGTTTTGTTGGTGTACGTTGAACAAGGTGTAACTAAAAACTAATATGGTGCAGAATACGCGAAAACGAAAATCTCTCAACACAGAAAATACAGGTAGAGGTGCTGGTGGAGGTAAAAAGCTTAAAGTGTTACAAGATGTCTTGCTGGCTAACGCAGTTGAAAGTATTATAACAAAAGAAGAACCAAAGACGTGGGATAATATCATAGGTGAGCTGTACACAAGCTATCCAACAACAAACACAAGTGAACCGAATAATCTCTCTGATATTAGTATGAATGCTGCAGATCCTACAAACATACAAACAGTCGAATATCAGCCTACACACGATGAGCTATTCAATGAGAAGTTGGTGCAGATCAATCAGAAAAGTATGGAGAAAAAACTAAAAACACAAGACTGTGAGCTCGTTGGTCAGACAACGTTTGCGCTGTTGGCAAACGGTGAGAAAATACTTACGATCGGAGCTGACCCCATGCTTAACTTTATGCCTCTGGTTAAGGTTTCACAGAAAAATTGTAATATACCTGTGTTTTTCGACATGTGGACATTTGAAGAATTTTTAAACGTGTTACCCACCATAATTTTCAACCTGGAAAACCAATCACAAGGTACAGACAAAAACACCGATTCGTATACACTTACTAAATACTTGGTTCAAACACAACGAAAATCAGTGTTTTTTAAGTTTAGGTTGTGCAGTGATGAATATGTCACTAATTTCAACCTAAGCTTGGAATCATTGAAAATACTAGAAGATGTTGGCTCTGTGGTCAAAGACTTATTATTGGAATTACGTTTTAGGAGTTTCTTTGACCTAAACATGTTTATGGCTGACATTAGATCGGAACTGTCCAAGTTCAGAGACAGGGCAGTTATACCTTGTGCCTTCTTCATTGCCCGCTTAAAATACTCTGAGAATCTGTGTATAGTGTGTGAATTTATTACTAAATATCAACTTGTACTGAAAGATATGCTAACATGTAACAGATTTACCTATAACACTAGTTGATAATAAAATATATGTGTAAAAATCTCTGTGTTTTATTAGCTGTATTTTCTGACAATCATTCTGTTGGCGTGAATGCATAAAGGAAGATTTGAAATAAAAAAATACTTTTAACATGTTTCCTTTATTCATAACATAATACAAGTTATTTAATGTCTTTAGTGTTGACCCAGGAATTATGAGTACGATCAAAACCAAGCCATTTCACGTAAGACTTGGGGCCTTTTTTTTCTCAACACTCGTTCGATTAAATACAGGTCAGAAGATAACTGTCATACAGGTGTCTAACACAGGTGTCTAACACAGCTGTCTAACACAGCTGTCTAACACAGCTGTCTAACACAGCTGTCTAAGACAGCTGTCTAACACAGCTGTCTAACACAGCTGTCTAACACAGCTGTCTAAGACAGCTGTCTAAGACAGCTGTCTAACACAGCTGTCTAACACAGCTGTCTAACACAGCTGTCTAACACAGCTGTCTAACACAGCTGTCTAACACAGCTGTCTAACACAGCTGTCTAACACAGCTGTCTAACACAGCTGTCTAACACAGCTGTCTAACACAGCTGTCTAACACAGCTGTCTAACACAGCTGTCTAACACAGCTGTCTAACACAGCTGTCTAACACAGCTGTCTAAGACAGCTGTCTAACACACAGCTGTCTAAGACAGCTGTCTAACACACAGCTGTCTAACACACAGCTGTCTAACACACAGCTGTCTAACACACAGCTGTCTAACAGACAGCTGTCTAACAGACAGCTGTCTAACAGACAGCTGTCTAACAGACAGCTGTCTAACAGACAGCTGTCTAACAGACAGCTGTCTAACACACAGCTGTCTAACACACAGCTGTCTAACAGACAGCTGTCTAACACACAGCTGTCTAACAGACAGCTGTCTAACAGCTGTCTAACAGACAGCTGTCTAACAGACAGCTGTCTAACACACAGCTGTCTAACACACAGCTGTCTAACAGACAGCTGTCTAACACAGCTGTCTAACAAGACAGCCGGACATCGTGATAAATAAGAAGGCATGTACCGTAACAGAGTCAGTATATGTTAAACCACCACACAACCTGTATCGCTCAAACAAATGATTAGACCGACTGGTAACACCAAAAACAGTTGTAGCACAATGGAAGTGTTGGGTAAGGAAGAGCAAAAAGTTAAGAAAAGGATTTTACAACTTGCTGACAATATTCGAAAAAAACATTTAATGCTTAAACTTAACAGAGCTGAGAATGATGATGCTCTGCAACGTTTATATAAACCACTTGTTGAGCCCCTAAGTGAAATATCTAAAAACACAGCAGCACTGCAGCAGCAACAGCCATCGCAACCACCAAAGGTTGAACAAATCAAAGACGAAGTCGATATACCAGAAACGAAACCCCAAGTACAGTTCCTTAAAGACCATGAAGTTTTTGAAGCTGAACCAAGGGAAGAGGCTGAGGCGACAAGTTCCGATGAGGACATCCCAACATTTGAAGAGCTTGAGGCAGACCTACAAACTGTCACAACCAACCCTGCATATCAAGAATTTTTGGAGCAATATCCTGACCGAGTTCGATATTATGTAGACAAGTATTTTACTGAACCACCGAGGCTTGCTACTATTGATCAAACGTATGGTGCTCGCTACGCTAAAGATACTGGTAGCTGGAGTCTTGGCAACAAACACTTGGACTTTACTGATGCTGAGATTCAACTGGGCCAAAGGAGATACCCGCAAACACAAGGTTTGCTAGAATTGATATTTATGAAAACACCTAGAGGGTATACCTATGATGATCTTCAACACTATAGAGATATTCTAGAAGCAACTAGTGTTCATAAAATGAACTATGATCCTAACGCACGAACCAAGGGTTGTTCCTCTGAAAAGTATCTGACTCTAATAAAACCAGTGATAAATCCACGAGGCCGTAGATCCTCAACTCCTCAAGGTTTTGGTTACACCTACGAGGAAGACGATGACGACAGCACCGACAGACATCTTAACAAAAAACAAAAGACTGAACTTAAAACTCAGAGTGATAAGAGCAGCGATAGCAACGGCATGAGCCCAAACAACATCAGCACCAACAACTATATGATACAAAATAACAAACAAATAGCCTATGTGTATTGGAATGACATAAACGAGTTGGTTGACAGACTTAGACTTTTAGTGGCTTCCCAAGTTGCAGGTAATACTGCTCATAACAACGAAATTCAGTCAATCTTGGAAGAACTAAAAGAAACTAGTGTTATCACCTAGTAAACCCACAGCCATGAAGAGACACCGACGACAACAACAACAACAGCACCAACGCAACACTGAACCATCTAATGTTAATAATTCTATAAATGTATTCCAACAAAGAGTTTACATACTTGTACTTAGAATCAAATAAAAGTCTTTGTTAAAATTACTGTGTTTTTATTTTGTAATACAATTAAAAAGTATGTCTTAAAGCAATAATATCCTGAACAAACTTATCTTGTGGTACATCTGCTATGTCTGTATTCTAGACAAGCTCAAACACGAATAATGGGGGTGATTCAACAGATATAACACAAGGTCATCAACTGACACGTTGTTTACCTTTAAGAGGGCCTCTCTCTTGCGTATATTAAACAGATACACAGACAAGCTCAAACAGGATCAAGGTTAACAACTGTAAAACGTTGTTTATCCTTTTGTAAGGCCTCTCTCTCTCTCTTACATCAGTTTGTTTCCTCAATACAAGAGACAGAGACACTTGTTCAGTATGTGTTAAGTCGTGAAACAAGGATGACGTCTCTTGCTGTATGTAAGTACACTCTTATTATTATGTCTGTTTGCATTCAAATAACAAATACAAACATAACCTTACTAAACAATCAGATGATTGGTAATCAACATGTATACGAACACCTAACCTCATATGTAAACAACAATTGGCTTTGTTTTATATATACAACAGCGAACAAACTTTTAACGTGTGTGTCTGTGGAGCTATTGGTTTAGGGACAGTGTATATCTGAGAAAGCTGTCTATGACCGATTCGAGGTTCGTGGGTTCAAATCTAAGTTCAGGCGAATGCTTTTCTTTCAAATACACATGCATCTGTCAGTCTAAGCAAAGACATCGAACTGTCATGACGTGTTTGTTAAACAGCATGTACAAGCTTCAACAATGGCAATCAGTTGTCTGTCTGTCTGTATCCTCAACACAGAAGACACCTGTTCAGTAGTGTGTGTATTAAGCTGTGAAAGAAGGCTGACGTCTCTTGTTGTATGTAAGTACAATCTTGTATTATCTCTGTTTGCATTCAAATAACAAATACATAACCTTAACAAACAATCATATGACTGGTAATCAACACGTGTGTGAACATAACCTTAATAAACAAATACAGACAGTAGTGTGTGTGTGTACGAACATAACCTTAATCAACAAATACAAACATAACCTTAATAAACAATCAAAATGGCTTGGTAATCAGTCTGTATACGAACACCTAACCTTAATAAACAAATACATACATAACCTTAATAAACAAATACAAACATAACCTCAATAAACAATCAGATGGCGGGTACTAAGCATGTCATACAACACTTAACCTAAATAAACAATCAGACAGATGGTATTCTTCAAATACACACATGGAGACCTGACTTGTAGATATCTATGGACACAGGTCAGACGGAACATCTTACGTCATCACAAGACAGTTAATACCTAACCTGGCTTGTGGCTATCTATGGACACAGGTCAGAGGGAACATCTTACGTCATCACAGGTTAGTTCCATAGAGAGAACCCTGGGGTTGCAGCTGTCTATTACAGGTCAGCCATCTTGGAATGCTTGTGACGTCATCTCAGGTTAGTTCCATAGAGAGAACCCGGGTTGCAACTGTCTATGACAGGTCAGCCATCTTGGAATGCTTGTGACGTCATCTGACAGGTCAGGTGACATTTGACGTTGACACATGTCAGGTCAGGTGACAGCTGACGTTGACAGCTGTCAGGTCAGTGACATTTGACACCTGTCAAATCTGACAGGTCAGCTGTCAACTGTCACAGGTCTGCGCAGGTCAGCGCATGCGCATGATGACTCGCGCATGCGCAGTAAAAAGTGGAGGGGGTGAGCCCAGGTGGGGCACTATCTACTATACTGAAATAAAAAAGGACACAGAAGAAAATAGAAACAGTTTTCTTATACCATTTATTATTAATGCAAAACTTTCTTTGCCTTCATATTTCTTTTTCTTTTTTATGCACTGGAAGACAAGTTATGATTGAAGCCTTTCAACCACCAGTTTACGAAGTTTATCTATAAATAGGTACATGATGGTAAATATTACACAATAAATTATCTTCTGCGAACTGTATAGTGGCGTACGGTCCATGGAAGCAAGTGAAGCATTGCTTCCCTTAAAATAACGACCACATACCTACTTAAAAATAATTTGTATTGTTACGTTTTCTCCGGGTTCTGGATAAGTGAGACTTTAAAGATTAACAAAACAACTTTATTTACACTCTAAATATGGATACAATAAAATTTCTAAAATGTCTCTCTCACAAAACACTTCATTTACTGGCCTTACAATTACTACTCTCAACAAAAGTCACTAATCTGGTACTACAGTCACTACTCTCTTAACACTTTACACTGCTTCTTCAAGTCACTACCACATTCTCTTACTGAACTGAACTAACTCGGGCTGGCTTGCTTTCGCTTTTATATACTCGCCGTACCTTCCCCTCCTTTCTAGAGAGTTCCATTCCAGAACGTTCCAGGACCTTCTTTTACTAGAAGGTTCTGTGAATACAGATCGGTCTCGTGTGTATACAGGGGGATGTGTATACAGGTGATCCAAATGTGGTCACCACTCCTATGTTACACAAGAGGTGTTTCTCGAACTATAAGATCTCTCTGCGTATACAGGGTGTAAGGGTTCTCTGCGTATATAGGGTGTATATACAGGGTGTTCGGAATGTGCAGACCTCAGTTATCCGTTCCGACGGGGTACAAGTTGGTAACTTCGTTATTTCTGGTCCTAGAGGGTTGAGACTTCGCCTGAGGGGGGTCACCCCAGGCACCCCCAGGGGGGTGGGGAGGCAGTGTTGCCAGATTGTGCAAAAATTCCCAGATGTTGGGGAAATTCTGGAGATGTGGCAACACCGCACCTACGTCTATTGAAGTGCTTTGTAACACTGCCCCCCTCCTTAAGACTGTTCGTCCCGAACAGTATTTACCGGCCGCCAACTTGGGGGTTCGTTGCCCCGATAGGGACTCAACCTCTCTATGTGAACAACTTTGGGTTTAGTTCTTGGAGACAGCTGGATTCTGTAGACTAGGTCGTTAATTTTCTTAGTCACCAAGTATGGCCCTTCCCATGGTTTCTGAAGTTTGGGACTGAGGCCCTTTCTCCTTGTTGGTTGGTACAGCCACACTGCATCACCTTCCTTGAATGTATGGGGTGTTGCTCTGCGATCCAAGCGCATCTTCATCCGGTCACTGCTTAAGAGGAGCCTATCTCTGACACATCTGTGTATAGTGCGCAGTTTTCCTTCTAGGTCGGCGACATACTCAGGTAACGTAGCTAGGTCCGCTATGTCTTCGTTCGGTGGTGGTCTCGTCATGTCGATTGGTAGCCGCATCTCTCTGCCGGTCAACATCATGGATGGAGTGTAGCCGGTAGATTCATGCTGAGAGCTTCTGTAAGCTAGGAGGAACAGAGGTATCAGCTTGTCCCAGGTTCTCTGATTCTCGTCAACAAACATAGCAAGATACTGATTGATGGTCCTGTTATGCCGTTCTACCATGCCGTCTGATTGAGGGTGGAGTGGCGTTGTTCTCGTTTTCTTTATGCCTAGCAAGTCCATTAGGCTCTTCCAGACCTCTGATTCGAAATTCCGGCCCTGGTCGGTGTGAATCTCCAAGGGTACGCCATGCCGTGATATGACATTTTCCATCAGGGCTTCTGCTACGGTCGTTGCCTCTTGGTTGGGGATCGGCGCAACTTCAGGCCATTTCGAGAAGTAGTCCATCGCCACCATTATGTATCTGTTCCCAGACTCTGTGATGGGAAAAGGTCCTGCGATGTCTACGGCAACTCTCTCCCACGGTGTACCTGAGATGTACTGCATCATTTTTCCTCTGGATCGGGTCTTTGGTCCTTTCTTTGAAGCACATTGGTCACACCTTTTGCACCATTCTTCCACGCTTCTTCGGCAGTTTATCCAATAGAAGCGGTCTCTCACTCTGGCAAGAGTCCTGTTGACCCCAAAGTGGCCTCCACTTCTACTATTGTGTAACTCTTGAAGAACACTGTCTATGCACTCACTTGGCACAACGGTCTGGTATATACAGTCTCTACCATCGGCAGTTTCCCATTTTCGAGTGATCATGTCATTCTTTAGACACAATGAGTCCCATTGTAGCCAGTAGCCTTTAACCTCCGCCCCAAACCGGGACACATCATGCCACTCAGGTCTTTTCCCTTTTTGTAGCCATTCTCTAATATTTTTCAAGTCTGGATCTGTCTTCTGTGCGTCTCTGATGTATTCAAGATTTACGTCTAGATCGGTATTATTCTCCTTTTCCGTCACCAGTTGTTTGATCTGATGAGTTACTTTATCGATCTCTTTGTTCTCTTGACGCTCGCAAAATTTACATTCATGCACTGAACATGGTCTTCTTGACAGGCTGTCTGCATTGGCGTGACTTCTTCCTCTTCGATGTTCAATCCGGAAGTCGTAGCTCTGCAGTTTCTCTATCCATCGGGCTATCTGTCCTTCGGGATTTCTAAAGTTCAGAAGCCATTGCAGAGCCGAGTGATCTGACCTCACGCGGAATGTTCTTCCGTACAGGAAGCTGTGGAAATGTTCGATGGATCTTACAACTGCCAGCAGTTCTTTCCGGGTTACACAGTAATTTCTTTCTGCTTTTCCGAACGTTTTGCTGAAGTAGCCTATCACAACTTCTTCTCCGGCTTGGAGCTGTGAGAGTACTGCCCCAATGCCATACTGGGAAGCATCGGTGTCCAGTATAAACAGTCCTTCGTCCTGAGGATAAGCCAGCACAGGAGCAGTGAGAAGACGATGTTTGAGCTCTCTAAAAGACTCTTGGCAATCTGGTGACCAGATGAACTCGGCCTTATTTTCAGTCAGGCTATGCAGAGGTTTCGCAATGCTGCTGAAGTACTTCACAAAGCGTCGGTAGTAGCTGCAAAGTCCCAGAAAACTTCTGACCTCATGTTTGTTCTTCGGCACAGGCCAGTCTCTTACTGCCTTTATTTTCTCTGGATCAGTTTCTATCCCTTTTTCAGAAACGACATGTCCGAGGAAACTCACTTTCTTCTGGAAGAGGACGCATTTCTTGGGATTGAGTTGCAGATTGGCACCTCTCAGCCTGGAGAAGACTTGCTTCAGATTCGACAGGTGTTCATCGAAAGTCCTTCCAATCACCATGACATCGTCAAGATACACCAGGCATGTTTCCCATGTCAGTCCTCTCAGCACTAACTCCATTAGTCGTTCGAAGGTGGCAGGAGCATTACACAGGCCGAATGGCATGACCTTGAATTGGTACAACCCATTCCCGGTTGAAAAAGCAGTCTTCTCCTTATCCTCTTTATGGAGTTCTACTTGCCAGTAACCACTTTTCAGGTCTAATGTAGAGAACCACTTTGATCCGGCCAAAGTGTTCAAAGTGTCGTCGATCCGGGGCAGGGGATAACTGTCTTTCTTGGTGACATCATTCAGCTTCCTATAGTCCACGCAAAATCTCATAGTGCCGTCTTTCTTGGTGACCAAAACTACTGGGGACGACCAAGGACTATTAGACTCCTCGATCACACCATCTTCCAGCATTTCGTTAACCATCGCCTTGATTTCTGATTGCCTGGCAAAAGGCAGTCTTCTCGGCGGCTGTCTAATTGGTCTTGCGTCGCCAGTATTAATCCTGTGTTGCACTAGACTCGTACGACCTGTGATTTTATCTTGAGCGAAAATATCGGCCTCCTCCAATACGAACTTCAGGGCCATCTCCATCTCCATATTGTTCAATTGGCCCCATGAATTCTTGAACCGCTCTACTATTTCTACTGGCAGTCTTCTGTCTAATGCAGTGGGTGTCACGTTTTTGGACAACGTCACTCGGTCAATGGGTTCGCAAGTGGCGATAACTTCACCTCTCTTCAATGTGACCCTGTTAGTTTGTACGTTAGCCACTCTTATGGGTATTGTCCTCTTCGGGTCTACTAAGCATCGTGCGACGAGGGCACCATCATGCCTATCTTTCAGGGGCTCCGCTATGAGAGCAGTCATACCATCAAGTTTCTTCTCTAGCCTGGCTCTGACAATCTTCTCACTGTTACCAGGAATCCGTGTATCTTCGTCGACAATAAGTCTCACCCTGGGACTAGCTTCGCCTGCTAGTGGAGATAAATACAACTCTTCGTTACCGATTTTCAAGATCTTATTCTGGAAGTCCACTGAAAGGACATCGAACTCTTCCATTAAATCCAGGCCCAGAATAAATTCGTCGACGATTTCTGCGACAACAGCCCTTACCTGTAGCTCAGTACTGCCCAGCCTAATGTAAACAGTGGCCTCTCCATGCACGGGTATCCTATCTCCTTTTGCTGTCTCCAACACAGGCTGTTTGTTGGTCGTGAGTGCCGACCTGTTTGGCAACATGTCTGGACGTACAACGGATCTAGTGGCACCAGTATCGATGGTGAAACTGCATTGTCTTCCGTCTATGCTGCCAGGTATAACGAGGCTCTCGTGGTAGCGTCGGATAGTGGAGACCTTGACTTTGGGGCCTTGGGACTCGCACGCCAGCTGCCGCCCCCTTACACTGGCGTCAGGTCGTTTCCCTGACGCCGCTCACTGTTGGTATATTCTTGTCTTCTGCGAGCCACCTGTTGGGTTTGTGAGCACTGCCTACTTATGTGTCCTTTCCTACCACACTTGTAGCATTCTATGTCTGACCAATCTGCTTTCGTCCTACGTGCTCCAACCGTTGCAGTGAGCTTGCTTATGGCTTCCTTCATCAACTTGATTTCTCGCCTTAGTTCCTCTGTCGTGTCTGCATGGTTCTCTATCTCCTTCACTTCGCGCAGCCTGTTTCGGCGAGGTTGAGATGCATTCTTGGCTGCTTCAAATTCCAAACCATAAATGACGCAGTCTGTAAGTGTTTTAAACCTTCCGAGCCTCAAAGATTGTTGCATCTCGTTGTCAAGTACCCCATCGATGAAGGTCTGGACGGTTATCTGGTTGACAAATTCTTCTGGGGCTTGGGGATATGCCAGTCGCACAAGTTTCTCCACTTCGGCACTAAATTCTTGCAGCGTCTCATTTGGCTTCTGGACCCTTGACTTTAGTTGTGTCTGGTAGACCTGGCTCATGTACTTGTTACCATATCTCAAATCTAGGGCCTGTATCACTGTTAAGTAGTTTTGCTGTTTCGACTCCGGGATGTTCTGGAGGATTTCTAGGGCTTTACCTCGAAGCGAGAGAATTAGAGCAGTTGCTGCCTGTTGTTCGCTCCACCCATTGCTGAGAGCTGCCGCCTCAAACTGCCTCCTGTACATGGGCCACGATGTTTCTCCGTCAAAAGTCGGCGGCTTCAAGGTTCCATGAGGCTGCTGCACGATTGGCATATCTTCTTCCGGCCGATTTTGAACTGGGGACATTCCAGTAACTCCTCTTGGATGAGTTCTGTCAGTCTGGCCCATCACCTGCTCTGTCAGTTCTCTATGTCTGACTTCTGTGCCTTTCATCATCATCTTCATTTGTTCTTTCAACCCCTCCACTTCTTCCCATCGTTTGTTCAAATCCTCTGTTACATTTTCTACTTTCCTGTTTACCACTCCTATTGTATTTTCCACATCTTCTACTTTCTTGTCCACATTTTCTACTTTCTTGTCCACATTTTCTATTTGTTCGTTGATCTGTTCTATTTCTTTTTTTACACCAACTCTCATATTGTGGAACATACTTCGGAGGTCTTCTCTGTCTTCTTCGCGTTGCTTCTTGAGTTCTTCTTTATCTTCAAGACGCCTCTGTTCCTCCTCTTGTCGTCTTCTCTCGTCTTCTTCGCGCCGTCTTCTTTCTTCTTCTTGTCGCCGTTGTTCGTCTTCTTTGCGTCGTCTTCTTTCATCTTCTTGTCGCCGTTGTTCGTCTTCTTCGCGTTGCCTCTTGAGGTCTTCTTTATCTTCTTGCCGCCGTCGTTCGTCTTCTTCGCGCCGTCTTCTTTCTTCTTCTTGTCGTCGTTGTTCGTCTTCTTCGCGTTGCTTTTTCAGTAAGTCCATCAACTCTTTGATTTCAGCCATCTTGTCGTAGTCAGTCGATCTGGTGTTTACCATTTACAGCTAGCTTGCTTGTTCACTTCTTCACTCACTTATCCCACACTTCTGACACCAAATTGTTACGTTTTCTCCGGGTTCTGGATAAGTGAGACTTTAAAGATTAACAAAACAACTTTATTTACACTCTAAATATGGATACAATAAAATTTCTAAAATGTCTCTCTCACAAAACACTTCATTTACTGGCCTTACAATTACTACTCTCAACAAAAGTCACTAATCTGGTACTACAGTCACTACTCTCTTAACACTTTACACTGCTTCTTCAAGTCACTACCACATTCTCTTACTGAACTGAACTAACTCGGGCTGGCTTGCTTTCGCTTTTATATACTCGCCGTACCTTCCCCTCCTTTCTAGAGAGTTCCATTCCAGAACGTTCCAGGACCTTCTTTTACTAGAAGGTTCTGTGAATACAGATCGGTCCCGTGTGTATACAGGGGGATGTGTATACAGGTGATCCAAATGTGGTCACCACTCCTATGTTACACAAGAGGTGTTTCTCGAACTATAAGATCTCTCTGCGTATACAGGGTGTAAGGGTTCTCTGCGTATATAGGGTGTATATACAGGGTGTTCGGAATGTGCAGACCTCAGTTATCCGTTCCGACGGGGTACAAGTTGGTAACTTCGTTATTTCTGGTCCTAGAGGGTTGAGACTTCGCCTGAGGGGGGTCACCCCAGGCACCCCCAGGGGGGTGGGGAGGCGGTGTTGCCAGATTGTGCAAAAATTCCCAGATGTTGGGGAAATTCTGGAGATGTGGCAACACCGCACCTACGTCTATTGAAGTGCTTTGTAACAGTATTAAACCGCATTATTTAAAATCCATTTTGTATTTTAATTATTAAATTTCAAATTCTAAAACTAATTTATCTATTACAATTTTTAATTCGCAAGCTCACACATAATTATTTATTATGCATCATACTGTACCTGTATATGCGCTCTGCGCTCTTGGCAAGAACGTCGTCCCAGTAAACCGACCGCCAACCAACAGCATGAACCTGATACTACGAGAACGAGAGTGGATGCAATTACTTCAGTTAAATACACGTAGCCAGCAGGCCACATAATGAGAAACCCTTGCTCGATGCAATGTACGTGTATTTCAACATGTAGAACGTGTTGGAAGACCCGACGCACGTACAACGTGAATGTCGCTGATTATTTCGTAGAAATAAGCAGTTGACTAAATTAAATACATTGGCATTTTAGTGAATTTTTTTTATATGTTTATATATATATATATATATATATATATATATATATATATATATATATATATATATATATATATATATATATATATATATATATATATATATATATATATATATATATATATATATATATATATATATATATAT
This sequence comes from Tillus elongatus, assembly GCA_964006375.1. NCBI lineage: Eukaryota > Metazoa > Arthropoda > Insecta > Coleoptera > Cleridae > Tillus > Tillus elongatus. Next base: position 61,966,523 of record OZ023264.1, read on the forward strand.
ATATATATATATATATATATATATATATATGTATCACACCGATAACTCAAAAAATAATAGGCCGATTTTGACTAAATTTGGTGGACAAATTCCTTTTGCAAATGGCTTGGATAAGTTCGTTAGCCAGGAAAATCTGCCCAGGTTTTCCCGGAAAATTTTGTGTTTTCTTTCGAAAAAAATTTATATCTCCGGAATTAACAAAGTAAGGGCAACCAAATCTGGTACGCTAGTTAATATTCTTATAGGTAAGCTACCTACCAAAATTTAGCTATGTAGGTCAAAAGACAAAAAAGTTATAGGCATTTAAAGAAAAATAAATTGGGGTTTTCCTCAAAACGTCAAAGTTGCGATTTAAAACGTCAAAATCGGCAACATTTAGGCAAAGAACTTGAATCTAATACGGGATATGGAAATCAAATGTCTCAAGAAGGATGTTTTACAAACTCTGAAGTCTTAGTTTCAACCGTCATTGTCCTTCATTTTACTAAAATGTTTCCAGAAAATTCATTTCAAATAGACCCTTTTTCTGATGCTTGGCAGTAGCCTTAGCTTTAGAGTTTATCGTTTAATGGTATATAATTTTTGTCGAATTTTCGTAAAAAATCAATAAAGCTCAATATATCCGTTATTATACAAGATATGAAGAAAATTTGTATATATTAATTATAGGGTGTCTTGAGCTACATCTTAAAAAAATATTTCTACAATCACAGGATGGCCCATAAGTCGCTGGTGATACAAATTTTCTTCTTTTTTTTTTAATCAAACACGCCTTATGTTATTGCATTTTCGAATATTTCAGCGATGCATGTTTGTAAGAAAAGAAATTCGGGACGCAGCAAGTGCGTTATGGTAGCGAATTTTCATTAAATGCTTCAAATTTGAATAGCTCAATTTGCTATTAACCTATAAGGTTGACCAAGAAACGAGTTTTTCCGGGAACACTTTAAGTCTACTTTTGGAAATCTTGGTACATTTTCACACAATAAAGTTATTTTGATGAAACATGGCACATTGCTTTTACTATATAGGTTATACTGGTAACCAAAATTGATGCCTGCTTTCTTAAAAAGGAAACACACATATTTGCAATTAAAAACATTTTTATGAAAATTCACTACCATAACGCACTTGCTGCGTCCCGAGTTTTATGATTATTAATATGGCTGCAACTACATCAGCTTTTAACAGCGGCGTCGGTGGGGGTGGGAATTTACAAACTTTACAAACAAGTGGTAATAATAACTGTGATTGTGTCGTGTGTTTTTTGATAACCAAAGGATTTTCAGCTTTATATCGTTTGCTGAAAAACTTGCTATTATTAATAAAGGTAGGCCGAAACCTAATCTAAAAAACTTAAATACAAGAATTAAAACATGTATTCGACATTTCAAGGCGGAAAAAAATTTATAAACAATATGAATGCTTAACAGGAATAAACTGTTTTGTTGGCCTGGTAGTCTATTTGTGACTTAGTGCGGGAGACCTTCAAACTTCTTATCGCCGCCTTTTCTACAAAATCATAGATCAAATTCAGCAGCAAATTAACTGCAGATTTGATCATCTCAGTGACCTGAAATTTCTTGAATTGTGTAATTTTGGAGGATTTGTAGGGATACCTTTCCCAGAAGATTCATTCAAATCATTATTCCACCACTATGGACATTATTTTGACAAAGCCTTATTACGATCAGAACTTAGTCATTTATGCAACCGATGTTATTGACACAAAACTAACGCGAGTGAACCTTTAACTTTCTTAAAAGAATCAAAATTGGAAAATGCATATTCTGAAGCGTTCAAATTATGTGAATTAGTATTAACAATTCCTGTTACTAGTGCGTCTGTAGAACGAAATTGTTTTACATTGAAACGTATCAAGAGTTTTGTTAGGAATTCAACAGGACAGGAAAGACGTTCCCAAATTTCAATTTTGTCAATTGAAAATAACTTTGTCGAGGAAATGTCCCAGAATCCACAGTTTTATGACATTATTAACGAATTTGCCAAAAAACGACAGAAGAATTGAGTTACACTACAAATAGGTGTTTCTGAAAATTGCTTCCCTTATCTAAAATGTCACCGCACGCCCCTTGAACTGTACATATTGGCATAAAAGTGATTCTGAATTTGTCTTCTGCTTCAAATCATATTCACGTTTCGCCATCCTTTGGAAACCTATGAAATATCTTTGATAGATTTAGCACGATATAATTCGAACAATTATAGATTGCTCACACCCAACCACTAACATTCATTGTAAAAAACACAGCTCAAACTTATACACAGTTAAACACCAGCAATTGCTAGTGTTACAAGTTCTCGAACGACGTAACATCAGTACTATCCGCTAGGGGCGCTGATATTCTTGAAACACGAAATCAGCCGGAGTGTCCTGTATTGTCATTATATAGTATTTGCCTCTATGGACGGTACAAATAACCGAGCCGCAGATAGAGTAGGGAGCCAATGTTGGTGTAGAATAAGCGATAATATAAGGCAAATAGTGAAATATAGTTCTATGGACATTTGAGACATAGAGAAATATTTTAGTTGATGTGTTTGTCGGGAAATAGTTGGTTGTAATAAATTAGTAGTTCGAAAAGCGGCGTTTTGCTAGTCAGGAAATCCAGAACGCTGAAGGGCTTATCCAAACCAATTTTATGTAATACATAATGTGTGCCTCTGAACTGAAGGGTAAAGCAGAGGTTGTGCCATTGTATTTGAGCAAGTTGAATGTCTGCACCTGCACGTTCCTCCCATCGGAGTGGCGTAAGGCCGTCGGTGTCGTGTCCATGCGATGTTGGGCACGTTAAAGATCCCTATCCTTCCTACACAGGGATTCGGTAAAATTTCCGTAATACATAAAATACCATTAAAACGATTGTACTATAACCAAAAATATATGTGTTCTAACTGGATGAATTCCATTCGAAACCGTTCATTTATATAACTAAGCAAACACAGCAATATTAGTTAAACTAGTATAATTGTGAATGCATACAGTTTTTAATATAATTTGAGAAACTGATGTAATATTTGTGTGGATTTCCAACCACAAGGTAGAAAGGACTGAAAGAATTAGAAATCTAAAATTATATATCACATTCTCATTTTAATTATTTAAATGAAGTAATAAAAATCAACACTATCGAATTCACAGACTGCCAACATCTAAATGTTTAGAAAGACCCAAAGAGATATACAACCTCTTTGGAAAGACCATGTATTTTTTAATTTACAGGTTTTTTGGCTATGTGGCATATAAATAATAAGACTGGGACACATTTACTTGCATAAGGGATTTCCTTTACTTTTCTATTATTTTATTTTGTATTCATCTGAAACATATTAGCAGTCACTGTAGTTAAATGCACATGTTAGCATCATCCATTATTGGCGGATAAACCGCCATTTTAGCTGCCGGGCCTGTTTGTATTAACTAACTTGATTTCGTACTGCTCACCCTGGGCACAAAACCTGTATCATCTGCATATAAATATGAACCATATGTATCAGTAGTGCGTATCGTTCGACCGACAGCACCTACATGTATGCAACCCCTGCATACACCAATTCATTTAGGCGGACATTCAATAATTTTGGTCGAGTGTATTTCATCCGTGGCGTATCGTTCGGCCGACACATCGTAAAGTCGACACTACAATAGAGCGCCGATGCGAATTTTCATAAAACATACTTAAACTAAAATAGTAAATATATCTCCAAATTGTAATTAAAACCTTAAAAAGTTTTTGAGACCAGTTCAGTACCAACCTTATTTATCTGTCAGTTTATTATTAATAACCGGACAATTTAATTTGTTATCAATGAATATTATAAAAATGTGCAGATTGAGAAATGTTATATGTCGGGAGAACTACCCACTGAGTTTATAAATATTATTATTTTATGGCATTGACTTTTTTTTAAACCTTTCGCCCTTGATAATAAATTTTGAAAAATAAATTTGCCGCCAATAAAGGCATTAAAAAATAATGTAAGACAGCTTTTTTTGAAAATATTTGGCGATAAAAGAAAAAAATAGAAAGTTTATGAAAATCTGGTTTTTCTTTAAATTAAATTGTTTTAACGCAAAAACTGAATAAAACTCTATTTTTTTACGACAATAATAGAACTGCCTGTCATTCTCCATAGTTTCTTTGAGTGTGGACATTGTAATTCAGGCTTACAACTATTTACAACTTCTTCAAAAACAACGATTTATCCATAAGTATATTTATTTATATCTAACTCAACGAATTTTTTACACAAATAACTTTAAAGGCATGATCACATATTCAATCTCCAATGATTTTGTCTTCATTGCCTATATACATTTATAAAAAAAAGAAGTACTTAACCTTCTGCCATCAACCATAAAGTTTCAAACAATTTTGCAACTATGCATTATAAAATGTGAAAAAGTAGATGCCATCAAAGATAACTTTCTTGAAAATTGTGCTTAATAATATGTGGCTTCACTTTAAATCACATTTTTGTAATTAAAATATGGAATAAATCTTATATCAATCGATTTTTTTAAAATTAGAAAATGACCTTTTCATTAATGTGAGTCAAGATTGAGTTTCATACATATTTACATATATAACAATCAATTACCCATAAGTTTGTTTATTTGTATCTAATAACTAAACAACACGAATTATTATGTAAGCCATTTTAAACATATAAAGAGTGCGTATTGCCCCACGCGCATATAAATTGTAATTTTTATTTCAATTTCGCTTATATGTCATATTTTGCAACTAAATATGAAGCAGAGATCAATATTAGGCTTCAACCAGTCGGCCAGACAAATACTGAAAAAAGCGGTATTCTCGGTCGAATCGCCGTTCTATTGTAGTGTCGACTTTGTGTCTGCGCAACGAACTGTCGGCCGAACGATAAGCCACGTGTATCAGCACCATGTGTTAGGTCATTTATATATTATAAATAGTATAGGACCGAGTACTAATCCATGTGGTACTCAGACTTCTAGTTTAACACTACTAGATGTTTTGTGGTTCACATTTACCCTGTCTCCTTCGCGACTTTTGAATTTTTAAAAAAATTCTTCAAATGAGCGTGAACAGGGTGTTCCAGGAGTTGTGTGCACAAATTCACCCACTGATAGAACATCGAAAAATAAGTGGGGTATTGTTGATAAACATGTGTCCTCAGATGCTTTTAAGGGTTGTTTTCCACGGGCGGGGGTAGTTTTCACCCCCCATACCTTAAACGATTCAATGAAGTGAGAAACTAATCGGCCAGGCATATTCCTGGTGAAATATTACAAAAATAATGTTTATATGTCTGTTGACAATTTCTTTCCCATTTTCAACTAAAACTAATTTCAAAGAAGAGATGTCACAATAGGGGGTCTTCTGGCCAAAATATTCAAAATCAAATAACTCACAAACGGTGCATTTCATTGTAATTTACTAAGTATACCTTTTTTATTCAGTTTTCGAAATAGAATTCAATACTTTTGTCCAGAGTTCCAAATATCTACCCCCAAAAAGTTGAGGGTGAAAAAACACCCCCACCCTCTAGAAAACAACTTTTAAAATTAAGATATTTTTGATTTTTCTTCTTCGGGACGTGTATTTTGGTTACTTGACTAAACTCTCGAAATTTCATCAAAATTGAATGAGGCATTTGGAAGTTATTACCAAAAAAAATATTTACAAGCCACCCCTTTGAGGTTGTATCTCCGTAATGAAGCATCGGAGGACACATGTTTATTAACAAAACCCCACTACTAAGTACCTTTCTTTTGCAAGTAACTTGGATAAGTTCGTTAGCCAGGAAAATCGGCCCAGGTCTATCTGGAAAAGTTTGTGTTTTCTTTTGAAAAAACTTTATATCTCCGGAAAAAATAAAGTAATGGCAACCAACTTAGTGTGCGTGTTTGTATTTATAAGTGAACCATGTACCAAAATTTAGGTCTGTAAGTTAAAAGGCAAAAAAGTTATAGGTACTTAAAGAAAAAAATTTGGGGTTTTCCTCAAAGCGTTAAGAGCCCCGTTTTAAAACGTCAAAATTGGCAATATGTAGGCAAAGTACCTGAAACAAATACAGTTTGTGTACAGAAAATGTCGCAAGAGTGTCTTACAAACCTCTAAGTTTCAGCTACAACCGTCATTGTGCTTCATTTTACTAAAATATTTACAGATAATTCATTTCAAATAGACGCTTTTTCTGATGCTTTGGCAGTAGTTTATTTAAGTATTTGGTTTAACGGTCTATAATTTTTAGGTAATTTTTGTAGAACAAATCCGTTAATGAGACCGCCATTTTTGAATTTTAAAAAGATTTCTTCAAATGTGCAAACAAGGTCCCCTATAATCCATGTCGGGGTTCAGTTTCAGTTTTTATTTATTTACATATATACAGAGTGATACATTTGTACGGTAAAGCTCAATATAATTGCTATTATACAAGATACCCGAAAAAAATTGTATATGATAATTATAGGGTGTCTTGAGATACATTTTATAAAATTATTTTGACAATCACAGGTGACCCACAAGTCGTTGGTGATGCCTTACTTATATTATTGCATTTTTCATCAAAATATGATGCATGTTTGTAAGGAAAAAATCGAAACGCAGTAAGTGCGTTTTGGTGGCGAATTTTCATTAAATGCTTCAAATTTTAATAACTCAATTTGCGATTGACCTAAGGTTTTTGGGTAGGAAACAGGTTTTCTCTGAAACATTTTAAGTTTATTTTCAGAAAATTTTTGTAAATAAATGTGTTACATTGTTTCTACTGAACAGGTTACATCGGTAACCAAATTTGATGCCTGATTCCTTAAAAAAAAGAGAGATATTTGCTATTAAAACATTTTTGTGAAAACCTACTGCGTCCAGACTTTTTAATAGTCCTTCAAATAGCTTTGATAATGCAGGCAGGGCACAAATTGGTCTATAATTGCTACACAAATCTGGATTGCCCTCGAGAGTTTCAAAAGACCTGGGAGCACACCCTGAAAGATTTATTCGACTTCTGCCAAAAGCTTTACAATTACTTCCAGTTATCAGGAGTGTAGTTAAAACCATACATATCTCAGATATCTTTAATTTTAACGTCAGACTATTCCCAACTAGCACCAAAGTGGTGCCAACTGGGATCGGAACTTAAAGTAAGTAGTTATTACCTAATCACCACTATTTCTGCTACCCTGTGGTATAATAACATTATTGTGCATGGACTGGCCACTGATAGTAATAATAGGGACACAGTCTTGAAAATTATTGCAGAGAAGTTGAAGGAAATATTGGAAGTTAACCTGGAAAGATATGATGTGAATAGTGTGGACATATTTGGCAAAACTAAAAAGGTCGTAAAAGTGGAACTATCAACGTTTTTAAAAAAAGTAGAGATTTTGAAACAGTCTCATAAATTAAAAGGCACTTCAATATCTGTTTCACACGACCTGACAAGAGAGGAACAGCAGGGAAGGAAAATACTGGTTCAACATTTAAAAATAGCTAAGAACAGAAAACAAAATGCATCAATTAGAGGAAATAAGCTCTATGTAAATGATGAAGTATACACCGCTGAACAACTTCAGGATACGTTAGAGGAGCAGCCGGAGGACGGAGATCAGATACACAGCATCAGACGTTCATTATCAGAAGGTAGTACACTCCCACGGGCAGACTCACCTTTACTTGAAGCATACCGGCTGGCAGAACATTCACAAACTCTGCCAACAGTTGCTGCGAGAGAAAACAATATTAGTGAGAAAAGGCTGACAAGAAGAGCCGCAACGAAGAAGTAAAGTGGTCAATTGATAAGTAGATTTATTTGATGTTTTCTGGTAGTTTAAATAAATTAGTATAAGCCATAACCCACATGAACAGATTAAAAGTGTTCGGGAAGAACATTCGTGTTATGTTGAGCAAGCATCAATCTGTGCAGATGCCAAAGGAGGGTCAGCCGGATGCTGGTCTCACGAAAGACTACACCCAGAGCCCACTCCACAGGTTTAAGAAGCCTGGATCCAAGAACTATCAAAACATCTACCCACCTTCGTCTACACTGCATCTTAGTAACATACCGGCCACAGTCAACGAGGACGATATCAAAGAAGCATTTGTTAAGAATGGTTTTACTGTCAAGGCCTCTAAATTCTTCCCAAAAGACAAGAAAATGGCTTTAATTCAACTACCCAGTATGGAGGAGGCGGTCGTGGCTCTGATAAAGATGCACAGCTACCAGTTATCAGAGTCCCATCACTTGAGAGTTTCATTTTCAAAGTCCAGTATATAATTTGACCTGTAAATGCAAAACACAGTATTCATTCCATTGTTGTGTCTACAAGACATAACCCTCACGTGGTAGCTAATTGATATAATGTAACACTGCGCTTATTTATTAATAGACTGTTTTTGGCAGGTTAAGCTTTTCCGTATGTCGACAGATCAGTATGTAATAGTATTTTTTTTTATTCTATTTAAGTTAATTAAGGAATAGTTGACAGTTTGGTTATAGTATTTGTTTAGGTTAAGTTAGCATTGTTACACGATTTTTTTTTATTATTATTAAGATGATGTTCTTGACAAAATGATTTCGATCTGTTCAGTTTATCTCAGTACTTTATTTTATACTTTTCTTTTGTTTTTTCCTTATTATAAAGCATTCGTTATTCAGTATTCAAAAGTATTGAAAGGCTTTTAATATGTAAGCAAAGAGTAGGGACTAGATAATGAGAAGGAAGGATCAATATGCCGCGATATTATTTTTTGTAAGTTTATAGATAAACAAAAATTGTTTAATTAATTAATTAAAATATTATAAACGTTATTGTACAGGTTAAAGTCATGTGTAACGTGCAGTGCTGGAGAGTGCCTAGAATTACATGGACTTACCTCTAGTATTAAATGGCTAGTATTGTTAGAGTGTCGCGGACTGGATGCTGGGTAACGGTGGTGTAGCCAGTGATTGGATTAGGGTAATCACAGGGTGTAGTTGTACCCTATTAATGTGGATGTGTTTCTCGTGTTCTAGAGATCTGAGAACGGTTCATATTGTCAGGTGCAGACAATCATGTATCTCTATTTATTGTAAATCTCTTACAAAGAATCTCCATATTCTTTATCATATTCCGAATTGATTTTGTCACTCATGCTTGTCTGAATCTGGGATTGTATACATACATATATAATATTATACATTTCTCTATCTATGATATTTATACACTTTGACAATCATAAATCACACTTCTAAATGCAAAGATGCATAAAATTTTGATTGCGCACAAGTCTTTCTCTCGAATAGCTGTATTATTATTATTTGATAGTTAGTTTTTGGTTTATAGAAGACACGACTTCTTTTATCTACCGCCACCTAGGACCAATGTTAGGCTTAACTCACCGATTTACAGATCGTGCTCCATTTATAACAGCGTGCATCAGTCAATAGACATATTGTGTTGTGGTGAGTCCGAGATGAGACACGTTGCATCGCTGCTTGGTAATTAGTAGAACTTTACTATGTTAATTTTTATAGTGTATGATATGTGCTGTATTCATACTCTTAATTTGGGATAATTCCCGTTGAGTATTTGTAGTAAATAAATAAAAAAAAAAATAACTTAATGTTACACATAGATTATCAGTGACAATTACGTAATATTCACCACTTATAACTACTTTAGAGTTATGCAACTTCTTAGTTACTTTCAAGGTATTAGGAACGTCATAGTTACTCATAGAATTACTCAAATGTTCCCGGAACTTGAAGGTAGATAATGACAGTAGCCGAAACTATCTTATGTTACTAAAATGCTACATCACACTTGCAGCCACTTTCAAGTAGCATTTATACTTGCCGCGACATTGCCGACCTCTTCACATTACACCTAAAAGTTGTGGAACTTCTTGGTGATATATTCTGTTTAACTCACGTTTCCACTACCTGAAGAATTACATTTTCCTATTTGTGGCTAGTATAAAGTAGTAGACAGCCTTCAAATGCGTTATAAAGTATTTTGCACCCCACAGTCCCACTGATTCATAAAAAATGATTGTTCCATCACAACAGCATTGTTGAGGTTGCGCAAGTCTAGTAGAGTGATTAATTCAAATAATATGTCAATAAAATCAAGCCACTTTAGCAACAAACAAAAGTTTATACAGACATGCTACAACATTTTACGGGAAGGTCAGAAGCAGGAAGCAGGCAAAAATAGCAGTTTAAAACAGTATGCTGTTGTAAACATGCCGCTATTGTCAATATAAACATCAGTGAAACATAACGACAAATATGACGAGTTGTTCCCAAGCGGAATATCAGACGATTAAAACGTGATTACTCATGTTCTCTTTAATTAGAACAACAATAAATATATACAGGGCTTTCATTAATTCCCGAACCCCACGTGACCGGATTCTGTCTCTCTCTTAGTGGAATATGATTTTATGAGTTGGCAGTCAAAAAGTAACCAAAAAAACCGCTAGACTAGGGACCATAAAGTTACTAAATCAATTGACAATTCAGTCCATTGGCGCCCAATTCCCTTTTGACGGTTATTTTGTATATATATTGTGAATTTCCAAGTTCGACTAGTGTTTACATTCTTCAAATAATTTTCTATCTGTTGGACAATAAAATAAAATAAAAAGTTTTTATCAAAACTTAGCATTTTCATTGCGTTTTTACGTAAGTTAAAAGTGTAGGTATGTTAAGGTTATGTTGTTGACGATATTCGACATCACATGGAACGAAGCCCTACCAAATCTGTTCGTCGGTAATCTGCCCAAACCGGTACATATTTGTTACATGATACACATTCCTAAAACCGTAAAATAGAAGTTTAATTAATCGGACCTCAATTTGTACATTATAAAATTTTGATATCTATACAAAATAAAAGTAATATTTTGTTTTTCTTTTTTTTAACAATCAATAACAGTAAACTATACATGAAGAGACTTGCTGTTAAAAATACTAAATAATAAATACATTTACTGTTTCAACTTATTATAATTTTTATATTTTTTATAAAACTCCAAAGGAAATATGAGACAACACTGGCATCTTAGGGATTTCATTAATTCAGGTTGTACAACCGTGTATGCCGGGCTGCCTAACTTAAGCGGTCACGTAGGGTTCGGGAATTAATGAAAGCCCTATATATATATATATATATATATATATATATATATATATATATATATATATATATATATATATATATATATATATATATATATATATATATATATATATATATATATATACATAAGCTATTAAAGAACAATTTTTTTCAAAAAGCATATGTTTCTCTTCAAAAAAGTAACCGGGAACAAAACACAAGACAAGAAAACAACCTAAAAACCTAATGATTACTCATGTTCTGTTTAATTAATAGAGCAGCATATAATATATTAATGAATCTTTGTTTTCATAAAGCACTTTCTTTTTCTCTCCAAAACAGTAATTGCGAACAAAACACAAGACATGATGCATGTAAACCACAAACTAAAACTTAAGTTAAAATGACAGATAACAGACTAAACACAGAATTTCAAAAGCATCTTTTGTTTTCGGAACCATAGAGTGGCAAGAACTATAAACGCCCATTTAATAGATCACCAAGTAAACGTTACTGCAAAATAAATATATAATGTTGAGTCATAGTTCCTGTCTAGTTTTACCGCGCAATTTTTGCAAGTTGTAGCAGTGCAGTCTTGCATGTCATAAGAGTCTGACATAACTACAGTGTATTGTGCACATGTCCCATCTCTTGAAAAAAGGTACCTGCAGCAATCAAGACTTGGACACATTCTATTCGTTGTGAACTTCGAAGATCATGACATCTTAATTTGTTTCCAAGTGATTGCTCGAGTGCAACACTAATAATTCGTACACGACCCGCGTTTATTCGGAACTCGGGTGCACATGGTTTAGGCATGTACAAACCTGTTCATTCGTTAGCTCCGAGAGCTCCATATATATGTTATTCGTTCCAAGTGATTGCCAGAGTGCAACACTAATAATTTGTATTCAACCACACGTTTTAGTATTACACGTGCCGCCTATATTAATGTACATGAATAGTATATAGTCTATATTACTTTAAATATATAACTAAGTGAAGTGTTTCCAAGTGGTTTCATTTTTATAACAGGATAGTCCACTTTCATATGTAACCGCAATAACTACAATCCACGAACCAGACACGCAACATTAACAGTTCCACTTGGTAGCTTGTAAAGATTACGTTTCGTTACTGCTTTAATTATTCAAAATAAACCCGTAAGAGACTTAATTAAGAGCCGACAATCCAGTATCTGTAAGGCAATTCATGTTTCAATTTCAAAATCATTTACATGAAAAGTCGCATTTTCAAGTACCATAAACCCCTTTACTGCATTGCTAATTTGTACGTTGAAATTCATTATATGTTTGCCATGGGAAACTACCTCGCATTATTACTGAACAAATATTTCCAGGAACGAAATAAGCATTTAAAATATTGTTTATCTGTAATTTTCCAGTGATCTCACTCAAGAAAGACTGTTGAAAACGTTGCAGAGAATTGGCGGCAAAAACCTTCAACTGTGAACACGGGAGGTGCGACGTGATTTCACCACCGATTGGAGGTCTCGTTTTATCTCATTTGAAGAATGGAGGCTAGAAAGAGCTCGCGCACAGCCACCAACCGTCACAGTAAGAATTTTTGCGTGCAGCGACTAACAATTTGCAGAACCAGAGACATTAGCAGAGCCTTCATAGAGTGAACACCGTCAGTTTCGGTGGCTATTAAATTATCTTAAAATGGGGTTGTAATGTTCTTTCTGTTATCTGTACCACCTAGTAATTATTGTCAGTGATTGTTCGGAGTGATTCAAGTGATTTTCGAGTTTGATTAAACATCGTGTTCAGCATAAAAACGCGAGCTAACTCGTGGTTCTTTGTTCCGAGCTGTTGACTTCTTGCCGTAATTAGAAGGAATTCCTGGTTATTATCAAACCTTAAGTCAATTGGTAGTGAATTTTACTTAAGCAAATTCACGTTTTAATCGCGATTCGTAAAGTTTCCATCCAGCGAATTCAGAACATCGACATAGGTGTCAAATGGTCTTGTAGTATCGAAGCAGTAACATCCACCGGCCCAATAATCTCTGATGAGAAGTTCCAGTTGTTTTCCCCATTTTTTCCGCTCTTATTGGAGTCTGGAATCTGTGTCACGCACTCATGATTGATCCCACCTGGAAGCATCTTCACAGGGTCACCAGGTAACCTAATACCGGAAGACTGGTGAGTTTAAACAAATCTTTTCTCTGAATCAGCAGAATTTTTATGCCGAAATCTAACATCTGAAATTTTAATAACCTGAACTATTAAAATCACGTAATCAAGTTTGAGTTTATACAATGTCAGAGGGGTGCTGTCAGCAAAACTATATATTTCCTGTTTAATCTCTAAGGTTTTGTCAATTTTTGTAAATTTAAGGTTTTTTTTTAAATTGTAATTAGCAAATTTTGTCTGTAAGATACCTAACCTATGCATTCTCTTTAATATCTCTTAGTTTTCGTAATAAATATAGAAATTTCACATAGGAATATATTAGATTTTTTTTTTTGGAGCCTCACTCAAAGAACTGGCCAGTTAATTCACTAGAAAACCTAGCAATTGATTGACAAACGTCAAGTAATTTACCTAATCATTTATATTTATTTTTGAGCGATACCCTAAGTAATTGACAGTAACATTTTAGTAATACACAACTATTTTTATCTTATTGTCTTGGCATATGTATGTACATTAATAATTTATTGTTCCTGAAATTCTCGCTGTTTATTTGATTTCTATTTGTGTGCAATTATTGTTTATTTGAAATTTATCAATCTTTTATTTCATTATATTCGCTATTCTAAATTTAATTTATATGAATAAATTCAATATTTTGTTACATTAACATATCTGTCCAATTGAAGAGAAATTCCCCCCTAGTAACTACTTCCCTTTTGATGTCTGCACAAACGATTTATTCTCTAAACTTCTATGTAACCTGGCACTAGTCTGGAGAGCCCACAAATATAGGACTCCAGGCAGTGCAAAACAAACAAAGGAAGAGAACGTGAGTATCAAACTACATCCAGATCTGTCAACCTCCTAAAAGGTGCTGCTAATCTTAATAAATTTGACAATCTGATAGATCGCTACTTTAGGGTAGGGTGTTATAGGCAATTGTGACCTCACCATTGAGCAGATCTATATCCACCTGAGGTCAATCACAATATACCACGGTTCTTGCACTTAAAACTTTTGTTTGAAGGAGGTAACAAGCTTTTAGTGAAAGTATCTTTAAAGGTCCGGCTTTTCAGTATTCACCATCAAAGACAAACTGTAACTTCTTTTAGGTTATATAATTTAGTGAATGCAACTTCAAAGTGTTTATTTTGAAATGCGCCATTTTGTAGATGGAGATTTACGACGCCATTATTACCTCTCCTGCTGGGATAAATATCTAAAAATAAATTTGTTGCTATTTTGGCAGCAATCACAGCAAATAAAAAAAAAATATGTTTCATGTATAAAAAAAATATTAAAATACAAATTGCAGCACTTTCAGTGTAATGATGTGGAATGTGGATATTGCGTTAATATATGTTTTATTAAAAACTGAAAATTTCGAGGGCGCGTAATTTCTGGATGAGCAAATCATTATATTTTGTCAGTAAACTTGCATTTGTTTAGATTTAAACACTCAAGACATCCAAATATAAAGCATCAGAGACCCAATTATCAATGTTGACTTGTCTCGCTAGTACCTATAGAATGGGAATAAAAGACAAAGGTTTTAATGCATACAGTTGGAGAGAGGCATTACTGTGTAGAATACTTTTAAAGACTTAGAAAGCAAGCGAAAAACAGAGTAGGTAGTGAGAAGTCCCGCGATAGTGGCTATTACCGTTTCACCACGTTGTCACTAGTGTTGGAACGTAGCTGGATAAGTTCCCGATAACACAGCCACAACCTTACCGCCATTCCCCATTTTGGTGGTTGCCCTGTGATAGGAACGTTTCTATTACGGATCACTCCCCAGCGGTGAAACACTTAGAAGTTATCACAAGTCGCTGCTACGTTTCAGCGACCAAAGAAAAGATATCAGGTGGTGCGGATAGGGAATTTTGTGTCCAATGGGATAAAGGTTTTGTCTGGTGTGCCACAAGGGTCTCACTTGGGGCCCTTGCTATTTAATATCTTCATTAATGATATTCATGAGTGTTTTTCTCCTTGTAGATTTTTGTTGTTTGCTGACGATCTGAAATTATTTTCCGGGATTAAAAGTCCCTCAGACTTTTTTAAGATTCAGTACGACATTGACAACTTAATAAGCTGGTGTCTTAACAATGGGATGGAACTCAATCCATCTAAATGCCAATCAATTTCTTTCTATAGAGGAAGGAACAGACTTGAACATACCTATTACATCAACGGTGTACCATTGAAGTCTGTGAAGTTGCTTGGCTTTATTAAAAGATGTACCTCTGATTTCACCAACATCAGATCTGTTAAAATTGTTTATTTTTCTCTTGTACGTCCTCATCTTGAATATGCCTCTTCTGTATGGTCTCCCTACTATGCATGTCATTCTGTCAGTCTTGAACAAGTACAGTACAAGTTTTTAAAGTTTCTTGCTTTCAAAAGCCACCATGACTGTAGTGGTATCGATGATTTACTAACATATTTTAATATCATGCCTCTTGATGTTCGACGCAAATAAAAAGCTTTAAAACTTTTTTATAACATAATTAACTTCGAGGTATCTTGTCCTATCTTACTTTCTATGATCAACTTCTTTGTTCCACCAAGAGTAACTCGTTCAAAGAGTTTATTTCTTGTCGCTTTTCATCGTGCCAACTACAGTCACAACTCTTATTTAATTAGATGTTCAGTGTTGGCCAACAAATTGTCAGATGAACTTGACTTTTTCACAAGAAAATCAGTTTTCTTAAAACAGCTGTCACTTTGTAGGTTTAAGTTAGTCGGGACTTAATATTTGTTGCCTATATTGCCTATTTTTTTATTTGTTAATTTTTATTAATTTTTTTCATTTTGTCTAACTTGTAACCATTTTGTATGCTTTATTAACTGCTTTTATTGTATATATTTTTTCTTTTTGTACTATCTAAAATGGGCTCCTGGTCGGTAAATAAATAAATAAATAAATTGTGCTAGTTGCGTTTGCATCACCTTTTTTACAGTTACTGGGCCTAGGAATCTCAGAAACCTGTTTTGAATCCGCTCTGATAGATGTACTTATATTGCGCTGATCAGATGGTAATGGCATAATAAAATACGAATGATTCTTACGTTCCAAATGTAAATTTTGTTATCAACTTTTTTGATACATTTTTCCACGACTCTGTTAATAAAAATATTGCCACTTTAATTTTAAACTTCTTCATAATTTGCTGCTTGCCTACATTCTCTATGGAAATAAAGTTTAAATCTAAAGGCTGAAGTAAGACAGTGCAATTTGGGAGTAAAAGCTTCGACTGAATGAAGGAATCCACTGCATGTATGGCCTGGACCATTGTCAACCAAGGCTAAACCCTCTTCTGGCAAGTTATTAGACCATAGTCTCTTCATGTTTGGTACAAACATAGTATCATGGAACCACTCCTTAAATAGATCACGGGTAACCCAACCCTGTTTTTGTAGTCAATTGACAGCGTCAAAATTTTAAAACACAGTTCTTTTGATTTTATATAGCATTTTAGCATTTACACAGGGCCTAAATGTAAATATCATATTATTAGTTTTAAAACAACAAGCAGCTTTCTCACTTTGGTGAACAGAAATTTCTTACATGAGCAACTGCCAAAAATGTCCGGACTCGTCAGCGTTGTAACCTGCTCAAGCTAAGGTCTTTTTTTTAAAAGGTATTGTCTGTTGCAAATTTCCTGGAAAAGGGACATACAGCCTGTCCATTGTTTGAAAGCTTTTCACCACAAATATTCTAGTGTCAAAAGCTGTGATGTCCAACAGTGACTCACACAAAATTGAACAGCAGAATTTGAAAGTGTACTGAAAACTACTTCGCTTTCACATAGAAATGTGGCAGAGATTGGAGTGTTAACCCTTTCCTGCAAAAACCATAAATACGGATCCTATTCAACTTTAGGATATTCACAAGAATGAGGCTTTTTGCAACCTTTGGCTCCTTGTTCAGTATGGGTGATGACTTGCCCAATTTTTACAGCTTGTTTCTTGATATCATACACCACCGATTTACAGACTCCAATCTTTTGCATAAGAGAACTCAACGACCTGTTTTAAAAAATCAGGATAAGAGTTGAAATTACATTTGAGCCAATGTTTTCAGCTGAAGCACGTGCACAGTTCAGATGCAATGATTACTAAAAATATGCAGAAACAAACGACATATTTACTGTGGCAACTGAAACTAAAACCTGCCAGTTGGAGTGGTGTTCACATTACGAAACAGTTTTGGTTTTGCAATGTTCGGATTAGCAGAACTGTACTGTAAATAGGTATTTGTTGCAACATAGAGGGAGAAATAAGATGCAAAATTTGTTTATAATTATTTACTGCAATCATTATCTGTTTTATAAATGGTTTTCCCCAATAAACTTTACTCTTATGTTTTAAAAGATCTTTTTCGAACGCAGCTGGCTAGAAACTGACCAAATCTGGTTAAACGGTAACAAAAAAGAAACGCCATCTTCCATGAAGCAAGCCATCTTCCATTAAGCAAGACTTCTATGGGAATCTGAACTTATTTATATCCGGTCCTTGCCAAGTATAAATCCAACTGATTTAGGTGTAGCCCATGCAGATACACCTGAAATAAAAAAACTCAATGTTACAAAATAAAATATGCTGGTTCGCTTAGATATTAATTCAGTGGTTATTAAGTTCTTAAAACAATAATATACAGGGGTCCCACGGGCGTCGTTAGTTAGAAGTATTTGGAGAAACGCAACAGCTAGCAAAATTTTTTACAAAATGCCTTTTGAGCCTACTATCTATTGATTTAAAAAAATTTCAAAATGACGGAGCTTCCGGAAGTACAGGAAACTGATAAATCAAAATTTGGCAAAAAGCCTTTTGAGCGCACAGTATTGATAGAGACCTTTGTTTGCTCTAGTGATTTTTCTCCGCACCTAATACCCATTTCCTTTTAATGCATTTGTTGGTATCGCAGTTATAATGAAAATATAAATTTTATTTCAATTAAATGTTTATAGAACACACGCACACATGTGTGTACGTACAAGCGCACGTTTTTTTTATATACGACGAATTAAAGAATCGCCCAATATACTTATTTTAACTAAGTCGACTAGATATAATATTAAGAAAAATAGCACAACGCTTAGTTTATACAGGGCTTTCATTAATTCCCGAACCCCACGTGACTGGATTCTGTCTCTCTCTTAGTGGAATATGATTTTATGAGTTGGCAGTCAAAAAGTAACCAAAAAAACCACTAGACTAGGGACCCTAAAGTTACTAAATCAATTGACAGTTCAGCCCATTGGTGCTCAATTCCCTTTTGACGGTTATTTTGTATGTATATTGTGCATTTTCCAAGTTCGACGAGTGTTTACCTTCTTCAAATAATTTTCTATCTGTTGGACAATAAAAATAAACAGTTTTTATCAAAAAATTGCGTTTTTATGTAAGTTAAAAGTGTAGGTATGTTAAGGTTATGTTGTTGACGATATTCCACATCACATGGAACAAAGCCCTACCAAATCTGTTCGTCGGTAATCTGCCCAAACAGGTATATATTTGTTATATGTTACACAATACACATTCCTAAAAACGTAAATTAGAAGTTTAAATAATGAGTATTCATACAAACACTTGCGAGAAATTACTGGTCACCCTGAAGTTGAGAATAATATTGCTGTGAGTATGAGTGTTAATTGAAAAGTGACTATTTTAATTTGTGTGTTTCACTTTAGAGGGAATTTTCAATACCAGGCGGTAACATCGAAAATAATAAAATTTAACAATGTGTCACCGACGGAGACGAATCTATCTGAGACAGAAAGTACTTTCCAATTCATTGATTGTTGTTGTCCATACTACATACAAACTTGGAGACTACTTCTCTGGCTTCACTGTTGGGTTTCGTTTCTGTAGGTAAAGGGCGTAGCCAGCGTGTAAGCTAACTGGAGCAAGAGGCCCTTATGAATTCTAGATTTTCAGGGACGTTCTTTAATGTTTCTGTGACTAATTTCGCTGCTCGACAGCATCCTGTCCGAGGATCTTTTATCCTTTGTTTGCAGGAAACACTCGGAGAATTTTTGAAGAAAAGGGGGTCATTTTTGCGAAGTGTCGTAAAAAGTTTAGCAAAGTTTTTTGAGCCAAAATAATTTCTACAACCTACTTACTTTGTCCAGACTTAAACATCTATTTACATAAGCCATGTCAGTTCTTTAAAAAACAAAACTTTACCCAAGAAACAAAACTTTACCCAGCCAAAAATTTGT
The DNA here is from genome assembly GCA_964006375.1 of Tillus elongatus. Classification (NCBI taxonomy): domain Eukaryota; kingdom Metazoa; phylum Arthropoda; class Insecta; order Coleoptera; family Cleridae; genus Tillus; species Tillus elongatus. Next base: position 61,986,018 of record OZ023264.1, read on the forward strand.
ATGAAAAATTTGTGATAAAAAATTAACATAAAGTTACAAAGAAAAAAAAATTAGTTTCTAAATTAACTATTACCTGTCATTAATATCTCTTGGACGTCCATTTTAGCTCCTACCACAACAGGAACCAAAATAAGTTCAGTCATGTAACCTAGAACATTTAAAAAATAATTAGATTTATATCTCGACATTAACAATATCCAGTTTAGTAAAAAGTTTTTCTGAGACTGGATTTTTAAATAACATTAATTTTGAAAGCAGATATGCGACTTAATATAGAACAAAGGAGACAGAAAACATTCCTTATGCAGGACACTCAGAAGAATTGTCAATGCGCAAGATTATCAATCAGATGCTATTCTGTGCTGTCAGTTTGACGCAGATAGCAGATCGTCTTTTTTTAAATTAGAATTGATTAGGCGTAATATTCAATACGTTAATATAATGTCTCACCTGATCAAGTGGTTAAGCGCTGTCGGCGTGGTTTTATGTCCCAAGGCGCAACAATGGTTCTTTGAAGGTAGGTACGCTCTGATGTGGAAATACGGCAACATGGGCGGACATTCTTCCGCTTAATAACGCTGGCGCTATTATTAATCTTCTCATTTGGTTTATCTGACAAATCGTGGGCTAAAGGTAACGCTGGTCCCCGACGCTGCCTAGTTATCTATTAATCTTTTGTTTTTTTAATAAAATACAATCGCAGTGTAGAATAGAACAACATGCTAAACATAAGACTTAAAGGAAAAATTATGTTAAAGAATGAAGGTGACGCTAATGCTTACCATCTAAGTTACGGCAAGTAATACAACCCTGGATAAAACATTTTAAAAAAGTCTTCTACAATCAGTAATAATGTACTTCTAACATAGTGTTTTCAAATGCCGTAAGAAATTTAAATTTTACAGTAAACTTTTTGCACCATCGAAAATACTTAAGAATACAATGCTTTTTATAACAGAAGGTTAAAATTCTTTGTTAATATTTACAATGCTCTACTTCTAGATAAAAAGTTGAACTAAATTTTTATTAATAACAGTAAATTTGATTATTAAATCAAAAAATCTAATGAAAAATGGTAGAGAGAAAACAAGGCTACTCTTCAACCATAAATGACACACCTAGCCATTCTACACATTAATACAAAGGTATGCTGATGTCTGTTTTTTATATATTACTTTATAAACGAAAAAAGAAAACAAAGATAAACGGAGTTAATATATTTTTTTATATCTGCCAGCAATCAACTGCAAAATCCATCAAAGAGAAGAAAAAGAATTACCATGGAGCGACCAGGAATGCTCCAAGCCTTATATAACTTTTTTTTGTATATTACTACCATCTAATCAAAAACTACTTGCTAGAACTAAGACTAAACCTAAAACTGATTAACCGGTTAGAAACATTTTTCAATGGTCGTTGTAAACTCTGGGCTCAATAGGTATACGAAAATTACCTATTTAATGATTTTTTTGGGTAAGCTATGGTCTAATGCTGTTAATTAACACCTGACTAATTCTCTTACTTAACACCACACACTATCAGGGCACTACCTAAAACCAGAACTCTTTAGTCGTTAAGTGCAACTAAACTGAAATAAACTGAAAAATAATATTTAATATGACATTTCAAATTATGGTTCTTCAGTTGAAATTCCTTGCAAAGCTTGCGTTACCTACTCAGTTTATTAAGTTTCTTTAACTTTTAAGTCAACAAATTATGTTTGTGGTACAAAATAATTTGTAGTCACCAAAACCTGGTATGTAAAAACGTTTTCTTTTTTTTTAAGAATTTTAGTTAAACAGGATTTATGGAAATAGACAATGTAATTTTAGGCATTTAATAGCTATCACAATTGTATGTCATTATCCAATAGTCTGTTATAGCAAAAAAGTGCACACCACCAAGTATGTGAAGACTAAATCATAACGATGTGATTGGTAAGAGGTAAAAAGGGGTATGAATACCTGGCAAAGGCATGGAAAGGTATGCCTCCAAATGGAAAGACATAGACTGAACAGCCAATCATACACAATCGAGTTAGTCAGCAATCAATATAGCCAGATTCATAAATGGAACAATAAAATGGAGCTTGAAAGCCATGTCCAGGTCTCTAATAGACCCCAAACTGTTTTGGGGTCTTAGCAGGCTGAGAATCAAGAGATCTACAATGAATAGGCCAGAGGAAAAATAACTTCTAGGACACAGGCCAGAGTTTATGAAAGAACCTTCGCCAAAATCCGGAAAAGATCTACTACTTACAAGCTGAAATGCTACACAAGAATAGTCTATTATCAGGACACTATAAGCACATGAAACAAATGACACACAAAATACTAGGCAGATTTTGCCAGGATGAAACCTCACTCCATGTGCTTGCCAATGCAAAGGCCTAACAAGGTTGCAGTTTCAGTCCCCCCGGGAAATAAATAGCAAGGGCTGAAAGCTACATGAAGCACTATTAAGACTGTGGAATCTGAGGTTATCCTTACCAAAAAACACAAAATGGAATAAGAAAGGAATTTCACACCTAGACATAACAAGTTTAAAATTGTTCTCTACAAAACATTCGTGTTGTTTACACGTGCATCTGCCACATGACAGTGAGAGTAGTGTCTGACATTCGGGAGCCATTCAAAAGGCATTTTGTCCTGAACATATCGCTTAGTGACTCATAAGTTAGTTAAGAAAAAGTAAATATTTATAGAACCAAACGCCAGTTAGCAACTATAGTTGCTATCAAAGTCTCGAAGAACAAACAACGTAATCAAACCAAAAAGAAAATGTGATCAATAAGGAAGTTTCAACTGCTAAAAAATTCCCAATTTCATGTAACTACATCATCCATCGGTACCCCCGATTTGCGCTTTTTAATTTTCCTAATTTCATTGTTCATTTGTATTCGCAAATTATGCAATTTGCCATTGATTTCAATAGTTGATACATTAATATGGGCTACAATGTTGAAGACGGCCGCTTGTTTCCTCATTCGGTTACAGTACATTTTTGTTGAAGTGAAGTCAACTCGAGGCTACTTTCTAGCATTGCAATTAATGTGTTTTTTCTCTAGAACAAAACGCTGATTGATTCATGGTGATATGTATATAATAATAACAATAATGTAAATACAATTCTTTCACTGACGTCTCTTTATTTTATTACGAACAGCTATCACCTACTTGCTCTAGTCAAACATTTCAGACACAGCGGTACACTTCGACGTGCACAGGTCTCTAGCGATATTTGCACGATGATGTGGTCTCTACCTGGAACAGTGTTTGGAGAGTATAGCTAGATCGTTTCAATCTGATTGACATAGCTATCGTCCTTACAGAAAGCGGTTTTTAGACAGTATGGAATTTGATGTCTAGAGTAGTGTCATGGCAGTGTGGCTAGATTAAGCCTCGCTGTCAAAGACACTGCTCTAGCTAATGTACTAATATCTAGTGTATACACCTAATCTAGACAGAAAAGTGTCTCCATGTATATGCAGCATAAGAATGGAATGACATCATGCAGGGAAGCAGTACAACATTGCCAGATTGTCAAGTATTTCAAAGTATGCCTGTATTTTGTTACATATATTTCTTTCCACAGTTCAAGCAAAACTTGAAATTAGTTAGTTTCAATGTCAACTTCAAATTTTAGATGAGTTTTATCGTAAATTCTTTCAACATTTCTATAAAAATATTTCTTAACAGCATAAAATAGTACTTATATTCATTTCTTTCCACAGCTCAAGTATTTTGAAAATAGCTGAGAAAACCAGATGAAATTGCTATCCTCAACTTTCTTAAATTTAACTAACTAACTAAATTACATAATAATACACACTTTTTTACAAAATATACTAGTGTGTTTATATATATATATATATATATATATATATATATATATATATATATATATATATATATATATATATATATATATATATATATATATATATATATATATATATATATATATATATATATATATATATATATATATATATATATCTATGAATTACGAATAAGATGTTTTCATTTCTGAGGAGGTGCTGTGCTTTTAATTTCAAATTACTTTTCTAAAGTGCTTAGTAGTGGCAATAGACTTTGTTGTCAAAAAGTGCTTAAGTGTGGTCGGAACAGCTCTGCTTTATATACACTTCCCAAAATTCTTTGTACTCATGTGTTTTTTCTCTCTTAGCGTTCTTGTGTGAAGTATCTATTCGGTCCTGGATTTTAAATAACTGTGCAACTTCCTTTGGAAATGTTAATTTGTGAATATTTTGCCAAATTATTTAGAATGGTGTCTTTTTTATAATTTGTGACAATAACATTGAAATATTTTAAATATCAGTATAATGAAATGAAGATCATGGTATACCACCAGGTTATTTGTACTGTTTATTCAATTTACAAGATCCCAATTCAATGTATGTGGATGGAAAAACCTTACATGCTCATATTTTTTGGACATAACTCATTTAAGGTTAATTCAGTTATGCGCCTACCTAGTGCCCATTAGCCATTTAGTATCAATTTGAGCAGAATGCTTAGAAAAAGAAGAATATGTCGTTCGATTTGTTTTTAACATACAGTATACTCTCAATTACCCGGGCTAATGGGGGGATCAGCCACACGGATAATTGAAAAACACGAATAATACGAACATACTAAAATTTATACATATTTATATATTTATCATACCTCTACAACAAGAGCGCAGATGGTCAAGTGGAACAACAATTTGTCCAGTAGTGTGTGTTTGAAATCTGGGAGACCACAAGGATCTATTTTGGGTCCCATCCTGTTTATAATTTGTCAATGACCTATTTCCAAGTATTAAAACATATGAAACCTGGATATGTTTGCAGATGATACAAGCGTCATCAACAGAGCTAGAAGTGACCAGGAAGTCCACGAACAGACTTTAACTAGTACCTGTCAAGCGAAAAATTGGTTTTCTGGTGATAAGACTACAATAATAAAACTTAGCGTAAGAAATGATGGTCAGCTCGAGTTTTTGAGGTTTCTGGGAGTCATCATGGACAACTCTCTCAAGTGGCTTCACCATGTAGAAGATTTATGTTCTAAATTGTCGAGGGTGGTACGTTATGTGCAATTCGAAAGCTTATGAGGTGTTTAACTTACCTGGCAGCTAGAGTAGCATATTTTGCGAATATCCACTCTATTGCAGTATATGGGATTCTGGTCTGGGGCTCATCAAATGAGCTTCAAAGGGCCCTTCTTGAGCAGAAAAAGGCTATTAGAGAGCTTTAAGTGATGTTGGTCCATTAGATAGCTGCAGAGTGCTTTTCAAGGAACACAAAATACCGACAGTGGTAAACAAATACATTCCTAACTGTATTGTTCATATATGGGATACCAAAGGGGACAGAACGAATATCATAACTATGACACGCGTCATGAAAATGAACTTGCAACACCACTGCACCAGATAGGAGCATCCAGGCATGGAATCAATTACACAGGAGTCAGGTTATACAAGCTGCCACTGCATATGAGAAAGATAAAGAACAGGAGGAAATTCAAAATGAGTGTCAAAATGTACCTGGTGAGTGAAACTTTTTATACGATTGAAGAATATATTAACTATATATGAACAAGCCACTACAATAGGAACGCTGAGAAGGTTCCATATCCGGGCATGTTTATGTTAAGGTCATAAATTTGAATTGCCCCTATCTTTGTGTCTTTCTCAGGAAACATTTATCTTGTTCCTTTTTGCGGTGCCGCCCATACAATCTCCAATGAGATCAAGTGTGAAAAGATACGGGCAATTCAAATTAATTACCTTGACATAAACATTCCCGGATATGAATCCTCCTCTGCGTTCATATTGTAGTGGCACGTTCAGAGGTAAATAAGGATTCATGACAACAGAATTAGCAATCTGTGACAGTTTCTGCTTCTACTACTACTACACTACAGGTTCTAACGACTTTGGCAGTTTTAATTTTCCACATCATTTTTATTTATTTATATATTTATTGTACTTGTGCAAGACGAAACAAAAAATTGAAATTCCGAACTATTCCTGATTTGTATTTTTCACCAATTTCTCAGCAATGAGTTAAGTAAATACTACCATTTTCCCTTAACATAAAATTTTCTCGTTTTGACATTTTCCAAAATTTTTCACACTTTCTGACTATTTTTTCAACATCACTGAACTACCTTGATTAAGGAATGAACAAAGCATTTCAACCAGCCCATACAACAGATTAAGCTGGCTGTGCTTCTGGGTTTGTTCCAAGGTGACACACAAAAAAAAAGGATTCCTTGAGATGTACAGTACGTACACCTCCATGGTGTAGTGAAATAAGTGTTTGGCGGCAGTTTATCAGCTTTTCTAAATCTTGGTTTGCGATAAACAACATAATGCAATACTCCGCCAGATAACCAACTGGCACGAGTTAGTGATTACAACCTTTTAGTTGTTCTTAAAAATTCAAACAAAAACTTTTTACAAGCTTTTTCCGTGAAAATACAGCCATTAAAAAGATTGGATTCTGAAATTGATTGTTTGTTAATCAGATAATGTAATTTTGTTTCAATAGTTAGAGATGTAAACACACACATGTACAATTTTCTATGACAATAGACATAACGAAAATAAGTCATAATGTTAGCATTAAAGAGGCTAGATAAGCAACAGTGCACCAACAATTTGGTGTCACTAACTCTGGTTATCTATAATCTGGCATGTGAGAATAAGTAAAATTCGTCACTGCTGTAACATTTTTAACATCCAATTTTGCATGATCGATTATAAGAATGTATAAGATGTGTCCGTCGAATAAGGTCTTCAAGGCGCTGGAGTCATGAGGAACACTTTTACGCAAGATTCAGCGACACTAGCGTGTCGCTTGGTTCCCCTCCTACAAATCCCTACCATTCTGAGCTGTCTGCAACGCTTAGTCTTAGTGATAGAGCTTCCGCTCACCACTCGTGCCAGGCATGAGTTATATTCCGTGATTCCTTTTTTTTTTAGTGCTATGGACACTACACCTATAGAAATTCATCGTCGTTATATGAAGTGTATGGACATCAAAAACACACAAAAATGGAGCCGGATGGTCATCAGTTTCAGAGAAAACAATTGCAAAAGTGGAGAGGGCAATGCTTGAAGATCGACGGATGACGATTCGGGAGCTGTGCTAACTGATCTCTGATGTCAATAAGACTACTATCGAGAAGATTTTAACAGAGCATTTGCATTATCACAAGGTGTCTGCCAGGTAAGTCTCCAAAATGCTCACCGAAGATAACAAACAGCAACAGGCTGAAGCAGCCCACGAATTCCTTAAGTGCTATGCACAAGAGGGCAAGGAATTTTTGAATTCAATGGTCAGTGGAGACAAAACCTGGGTACACTAGACGACACCAGAGAGAAAAGACATTAGCTTTTGTTGGACCTTGTACTTTCTGTAGTTGCAGTGTGGTTGCTTGCATGCTAGACCTACCAGAAACGTAGTTTCTGACAACCAACTTTTTACATTCTGGGTCTTAACCTCTGAAGATGGCTCGATAAGGGGCCGAAACGTGTAGGGTTGAAAAATAAACGATTGTCTGGTAGTTAAGTCAATATTTTGAACATTTATTTTAACTGCCTACTTCCAGATGTTTAATTTTATACTGTATTTGTTTCATTTTGAGTGAATTTTCGGTTTTGTTCCAGATTTTTAAACAATTAAAGCATTACATTCTAAATTAGTGTTACTGCATATACTCTTGTAGTCTGCTTTTAAAATATCCCATCACAAAAATAGGGGACCTACAGTTTCCAATTAGTAAGAGCAGGTTCAACGTGGAAGCAACATTGCATCACTGACTATTGGTGCAATCTTTAAACATTTGTCTTGAAAATCACGCAACCTAGAACAATTTTAAAAGCATATTTGTCATTATATTACTGTTCTCTATGACCTTTTCAACAGTAGTGCAACCCCTTTTGAATCACCTGCATCATGCATAATAAGGCCGACTGTTTTGTCTAAAATAAAAAAATAAACATAAAAAACAAATGAAAAATTTCAAACTCAAAGCGATAAAGCTTTTGAAACAATTCAATAAAAAAAATCAACTGACTGATACAAGATATGGTGGTGGTGAAAATAAACATGAAAGAACGCAACTTACTCAAATGTTTACACTTTATTGTTCATTTTACACATATAAAACCAAAAAGACATCACTTGTCTTTAAAATTACACAATTCCTACATCTAACCTTGTATTGTTATGTATTTCCTATTTTAATACCTAATTATATTTTTGTTGCATCGCACGATTAACAACTAAACCAGCTATAACTTAAAACGTAGAAGAAAACTTGACACAGGTGAGAAATAGGCGCCGGAGACTTATTTTCTGTTAACTGTCCTACAAATGATAGTTATGTGAACTAGAAGTGGCGTAGAGCATTTAGTGTACGCAAACGTTTTGCGCGTGTGTATGTTGGAAGGACATGGGCGCACTTGTAATATTGCAACCCGTAAACGAGTTAATATCGCCGTCCGGGTGGAACCATATCTCTACGGGGACCAGGGCCACCACCGCCACCGCTTCCGAAGCTACAAATAGAACGGACAACAATTCAAATACACTTTCAATAGGTATGACTATGACTACAAAATATACATAATATACTACACTGGTGATTTTAAACTTGTTTTTCTAATACATTTTAGTTGAATTAAAAAAAACTTTTTTAATCCCAATTTAATATTTTAAAAATTAGATAAATAAGTTCAAGACTTAAATTTTGCTTATAAAGAATAAAATAAAGTCAGCTAGCAGTAAATCAACGTAATTAAAAAGAAAAACAGTTTGCAAAAAACAAAATTCAGGATAAAAACTAAAAAACCAATATAGAGGTTGAAATTATTTTGTCACACATTTTGGGGCCTCAGAAACTATGACAAAATGATGCATTTCAAGTCATCAGATAAAGGCCCACCATGACAGGTTCGCTGAGTCCCAAATTGATAAAAATCCCTAGTGATTTTTTTATCAAGATAGTTGACAAGCCACTGTTTTTGGCAATATCTAAAAGGGATCTGTTTCAAATTTTATTGAAACGCATAAAAAACATAAAATTAGATTTTAGCATATTTTTTTTCAATAAATGAAAAAAAAATGAATAGTTTTGAAACAAGACATTTTTTTAGTAAATTTTTAATTTTTTTAAATCAGTAATAGAGAGGTATCTGTTTAAATATTATATTATATATATATATATATATATATATATATATATATATATATATATATATATATATATATATATATATATATATATATATATATATATATATATATATATATATATATATATATATATATATATATATGTATATGTATATGTATGTATGTATGTATGTATGTATGTATCCAACCGATAACTCAAAAAGTAATTAACCGATTTTGATGAAACTCAACAAGTACCTTTCTTTTATTAATAGCTTGGACGAGCTCGTTAGCCAGGAAAGTCCGACGAGGTTTTCCGGGAAAATTTTGAGTTTTTTTTCTAAAAAATCTCACAATTACAAAGCTATTTTGATGAAATTTCGTGGATATGAAAGACCTTAGTACACACCAAAATTCAACTTTCTAGCTTTATAGAAAAGTAAGTTATTAAAATTTAAAGCATTTAATGAAATTCTCTACCATAATGCACTTGCTGCGTCCCGGACTTTTTAATCATTAAACCAAGACCTACCTAGGTTAGGTTAGAATGTGGGTGGGCCATACCGCTCCCTCCACCGCGACCATAAGGTCTATTGTGGCTCACGCCTAATGGTTTATATTTCGCCCAACAAAGCCAGCCTCCTGCAGAGGTCGATAATCTTTGTGGGTGAAACTTGATCCAGATCTTCCAGAGCAAGCTTTGTCTTGTGAAAGAGCAGGTATCTGGTCCTGTCCACTGCCGGACAGGAACACAGTAATTGCTATGCTGTCTCGTCACTCTCCATACACTCGGTCTCCTGACCGACTCCAATACGGTGCATGTGGTGACGCAAGCGGCAGTGTTCTGTATACAGGCCGACTAGAGTACTCAGTTGTTGTCTGTTTAACTCTAGAAGTTTTTTAGCCCTTGACTCAGACAGGCCATTTATGAAGGCCTTAGTGAGCTAATCCTGGCAGATTTTACCATTGCTGGCTTGTCATTCTTTCTGTCCAGGTCTTTAAAGTGCGTTTTGCTGTGCAATATGTTATCCCCAGCACCGGTTCTGGTCCTATAAAGTCCCTCTGGGCACCACTCCTGGCAAGCGTAGGAACCAAGAGCATTTATTGCAGCTTGGCTATCTGCATATATCTTTATCGATTTGTGTGTCCACTGGTTTCCTATGCTTACCCTTGCACACATCTCGATGGCATACACTTCTGCCTGGTGTATGGTTGCGTACATGCCGAGGCTAGTTGATGAGTCTAGCATCGGTGTTGCCCCCATATGCACCAGCTCCTACTCCCATATTGGTTTTGGAGCCGTCAGCATACCAGCAGAGATCAGCTCTCAATAGGGTCGTTTGATTTTGTTCCCAGTCCTCCCTTTTCGGGAGGACGGTCTTGAAAGACAGATCTCTACTGATCATTGTAGGCATCAGGTACTTGTTTAGTAATCAAGTTAAAAGCTAGGTACATGCCCGTAATAGGAATTTTCTTGCTTAAGGTCAAAAAAAGATTTAAATGGCACTAAACCACAAAGTATGACACAGCACTGAAGTTGATGATCCTGCAAAGACTAAACATCAGATTCAAAAATTTGCAATGCCACGTAAAGAACATGGAAAGTTGCTGTGGAGAAGTGTCATCGGTATTGGTGTAGGTCCACCATTAAGGTCAGAAACAGATATGTAAAATTGAAAGATCAAAATTGTTCAAAATATCTCAAAAATCAAAATTTTTTTTGGAGATGACTAAGTGCTAATTTGTTGGGTTTTTGGACATTCCCACAGTGGCCCTCCTTATCTTGGACACACTGTATAAAAGAAAAAGTGTAAATACTGCTCTTTATAGCTTCATTCAAAAGAATTATGATGATTTAGATTGTAACAAGACCCCTTTGGGTATATTTGTAGACATGACTAAAGCTTTCGAATGTGTAAACCATGACATACTGTTGCATAAATGATTTCGTTATGGGATATGAGAGGTTCCTCTTCAGCAGTTAAGATCGTATCTTACAAATCGCTCCCAAATTGTAAAACTTATCAAAGATGAGAAGTAATATTCGTCAAATAAGTTGTTTCTATCACTTCAGGAGTGCCACAGGCTAGCATTCTGGGACCTGTTCTATTTATTATTTTCATTAATGACAGTGCAATTAGTAGCAGCATGCATCTAGTGACCTATGCAGATGACATAAATTTGCTAATAGAGCACATAAGTTTTTATGATATTGTTAGAAAAGCAGAGAAACAATTTTGTTATTAGGAAACTGTTTTTTGTGCAATACGCTTGTGAGAAATGCGTCAAAAACTAATTACATTTTATTTAGCACTCGAGCAGATGATCATAATGAAATAAATCTTAGTAATCAAATTTGTTCGACAGACAATATTAAGTTTTTAAGAGTGTATATAGATAATAAATTAAATTGGTCAAAATATATTGATAAAATTTGTAGAAGACTGGGCAATTCAAGTGTAGAGAGCTGTTTTCAGCATAGTTATCAAAGTAGATTAACGAATTACGTATATCCTAAACACAGACTAACAAAATATGAAAACAGTCCTCCTTATATGGGCATTAAGCTATTCAACGAACTTTCTATAAATATGAAAGATATAAACAACATAAAAACATATAAGAGGAGTCTAAAAAGCTATTTAATTCAAATTGAGCCCTATAATATAAATGAATTTTTGAATTATCAACTTTAATATGGGACAGATTGTCTGGAGTTTGTTTGATGGTGGGGTTGGATGTATGTTTGTGGTCTTCCTTTTTCTTTGGTATTGTTAGCCATTATCTTTAATTTCAACACTATTTCTAATTTTGTTAGGTTTGTAACATAAATTTTGAAATAAAGCTTATTATTATTACTATTATTCCACCCTGTTAATTTTTTTCTAGCTGAGGGTACGAATTCCGTGTGAAGACATTAGCGGAATATGTCATTTGTTAGCCAACCCTTTTTTGGCCTCTAGGCCACTGGGATATAGGAAACATCTCGGTTTTACAGAATTTCCAATAACAACAATTTTTAATTGGACACCCAGCGGCATTAGTACCACGTGTGTGGTGGCCAATACTTGATGCAAATCCATGAGACAGAAAGGTTAATTCAACAAGGAGTAGATATTGAAATTTAAAAGCTTACTTTCATCCTGTATTTGACAAAGTTGAGAACTTCGCGAAACTGCAGTTATGCACTCAATAAAATAGTGTAAATCAATTTGTTTATTTGTCCAAATTATCACATGGCATGCAAGCTACTCTCTTTGCTTATTCTTCGACCTAGCGCTAACTTTTTGTTGCCATGCGCTAGTGCTTTATTCCCCTAACTGTTGCCATGCGCTAGAGCTTTATTCCCCTAACTCAATATAATTACTTCACGCTTTTGTTGCAAATTTAAATTGTGTGTTTTCTTTTTTCACATTTTCAAACAAATATAAACAAATAGAGTTTCTAATGAACTTTCCACTATGTAACTTGTTTTCTGATACAAATTGAATTGGGCTATGTACTACATACCGTGCATGCAAAATGATTAATATGACCACACTGACAGGATTATAAGGAAAAACTTAAATAATGTCTTCGTGTGAAAATTTTACGACTCTACAGCATGTGTACGCCCGGAGTATGAGTTCTGAAAATAGGTGTCTGGCTTGCTGGATGTCCAGATCAAACAAGTGTCCGAATTAAAGAGGTTATACTGTCGTAATTTATTGATAGAAAAATATGTTACCTTTAACCAACAATACCCATGTCAATTAAACCAACTTACATAATAAATCGCAGAAAAACTTTACACTGCACAACAAATAATTTATTCACATTTATAACTTTAACAGTACAGTGTTAAAAAATTAACCTGATCAAGAGTAACTTTAAATAATGTCAAACAATATGAAGTTAACATAAATTTATTCAGATATTTTAAATCAACGCCATTATATTTCCTTTAGGTCCACGAAGTTATCTTGCATTGATGACAAAGTCAGGAATGTCTTTGTGCAAGTACCGCAATGTAAAAGAAACTAAACAGCGACCCAAAACGTGCTGTAAAGTAAAAATATAGTCATAATTATTTAGATAACACGTATTGCTTATTTACGTTACTATATCTATGTATGTAGGACTAGGTAGTGTTATTTTTTATTGTAATACGTATCACACTTCATAAGTATAAGTTTTTCCGAAAATTTCTTCAATAATATAAATCACTGATATTAAATAGATACAATCTTATAAAAATAATGTGAAAGCAACAACAAAAAAATGATCAGGTGGAAGCTACGAAAAGTCCTATTAGATCCAGGGGTGTCTAAAGCTTTAAAATTTTGAACTAAATCTTCAGCTCAACAAATTGTACATGCTAGGGAATGTAAAATAGTTCAAATACGCAAATCTTCAAAAAGTTTAAAGCAATTGAAGTGTGGGCTATGATTGTTTGATATATTACCAGTTTTGTATACTGGCCAATTTTCCATAACATGTTAATTTTCTTTGCTAGTTTACCGATGTGATGTACTTAATGACTTGAAAACTTCCAGTTTTCACCTATTATAATTCCAAGATGCTTAACTATTCTATTTTTTCATTATTTATTTACACCTGGTTAGCTTGGTTTAAATTAGTAGATGACACTGCATACCTATCAATTTTGTTTTGTCATGTTAATTTTCATATCAATGTTATTCAACCAGTTTCATAATGTTTCCAAACCTTCATATAATGCATCCATTATTTCTTTTTCATTATTTCTGATGTAATATAATATGGTGTCATCTGTGAATAATGGTATTTTGCACTTAGTTACTTGTCACATTTATATACAGAAAAAATAAAATCGGTCCCAGGACTGTTTCCTGAGGAACTCTACGCTCAGTGTTTCTTTCACTTGATATAGTATGTATTACCATATTTCACCCGTTTTGACCTTTCACTGAGATAGTCTTTACAACACTTCAGTACTACACCTCCAAATCCCTTTCTTCCAATTTCACCATCAGAAGCTTGCAGTCTTATCATTTCAAATGCTCTTCTTAAATCTAAAAATACTACTTCTAGCATTTGGTTTGAATTTACTACAGATTTCCAGTTCACCATCACCGACTGAATAACGCTCTCACAAGAGTATCCCTTTTGGAATCCCGATTGGAAAACTGTTAACACTTTATTTCTTTCTACACGGTTCATCGCCTATTCAGACAACTATCTACAAAAGCTTCTCGTAGCAAGGGACCATATTTATAGGTCGAAATTCATAACACTTCATTGTATTGGGTTTCCTTTCAATAGGAATAACCAGAGATTTTTTCCAATTTTTTTTTTTTTTTGGAAAAACTCCCTGTTCTAAACCACCAATTAATAACAAACATGAATATATCACCTACAATTTCAAAGGAAAGCTATGTTCAGTATTGATGCCATCGGTGCTGCTTTTTGTTATTTGCCATGCTAGTTTTCTAATCTTCAGCATATTAACTAGTTGAAATATTTCAAACTTTAGATCTACTCTATCTAACTGTTCTATGGTGTGGTATTTTTACATGACGTTACCCGATCAATGCCTTGACAAAAAGTAGTCATTAAATTTATCTGAACTACATTCTTCACTAGTAAAAGTTTGGCTGTCGAATTCTATTTGTGTTTCTTTTTTACCGATTAGTTGTTTAACTGTTTTCCACATTTCCCCTGGATTGCTTCCAATTATTTTATCAGGGTAGTATTTTCTTTGTTGTTGGTGTATCTGTGCTACCACTGTATTCCTTTGAATTCTGAATTCTTGCCAATCAACTTCATTTTCTGTGACAACAGGTTCTTTGTATTTTTTTTTCCTCTGCCCAACATTACTATTTTTATATCCTCTGTGAACCATTCTTTAGTTGGCCCTGTAGTCTCTATAACGATTTCCCTCTCTGGGACATGCTTGTCTAGACACAATAACAAACTGTCAATTAGCATCTGCGATAGAACATCAGTATTAGGGATGTACCGAATCGGGATTTTGTTGGATAATCCGACCAGGTGTCGAACTGGATCACCAGATTTCCGTCTGCTATAAATTGGATTTGTTTTTTTTTTATTTGTTATAAATGTATAATATTATAACATATGTTTGATTTTATATCCGTAATTTCAAAGTGGAGAAAATAAGAAAATTTCTCTGAAAACTGAAGCACAAACTGCAGAATTTTAACTAATTCAGAGTAGGTCTGAATTTTAACTAATTCAGAGTAGGTCTATCAAAAAATATATATGATTGGCAACACTGCCTGTTGCAGAAACAAAATGTTGTTTTGTGTCCACTATCGACCAATAGCCATACTATGTGTCTTCTGTAAGATTTTCGAGGCCTGCTTTTTTCAGCGAATACTGTTTCACATCAAAAACATACGCTCTATTTCTCAGCATGGTTTCATTCCAGGTAGATCGACCGTTACGAATTTAGTCGACGTTACACAGTTCATTGCGTCCGCTCTTGACCGCTCTTCACAGGTTGATGTTGTGTATACTGATCTATCTAAGGCCTTCGATTGTCTAAATCACTCTGTTCTGATTGACAGGATGAGGGCTATCGGATTTTCCGAGGGCTTGCTTGGCATGTTCAGATCTTACCTGGATGGAAGGAGGCAATTTGTTGAGGTTGGGGGCTTCAAATCTAACACCTATCACATAACTTCGGGAGTGCCGCAGGGTTCCATACTGGGTCCAGTACTGTTTAATATATTTATCGACCCAGTTAAACATGTTTTACATGTTCCTTTTTTAATGTATGCAGACGATATTAAGATTTTCGCAAATATTTCGAGTGTTGATGATTGTTTGCGGCTCTAGAACTGTCTTCAGATTCTTGATGAATGCTGTTGTCGGAGTGGTCTTTCTGTAAATGTTTCCAAGTGTTGTGTGATGTCCTTTACTCGAAATAAGCACGCAATCACTTTCGGGTACAATATAAGAGGGCTTCCACTTGACCGCCACAGGACAGTTGGAATTGTTTTTGATGGTACTCTATCTTTTAAACCACACTATGAGCAGACTGTCAGTTCTGCTTACAAAACTTTTGTTGTTTCTGATAAGAAACAGCAAAAATTTCTCACAGACTGACACCCTCCTCCTGCTCTTTGGCTGTTTGGTTAGGTCACGACTTGAATATGGCTCAGTTGTGTGGGCTCCTACTTATGAGATACATGTGCCAAGCCTGGAATCAGTACAAAGAAAATTTCTAAAATTTCTTAGCTTTCGTGAGGATGGTCGATATCCGTCTATTGGTTTTCCTCAGGAAAGTTTACTTCTTCGCTTTAGTCTGCAGAGTCTGTCGATGCGCAGGCAGTGCAGTTTCATTCTATTTTTATATAAACTGGTTAATTCTGTGTTCGACTGCCCTAGTCTGCTTCAGCAACTTAATTTCAATGTGCCTCGTATTACAGCACGTTTTCCAGGCACATTTTATCTCCCGACTGCTCGTACACGATTGTTGCGATCGTCTCCAATTTACCAGATGTGCAATGATTACTCTGTACTGCAAGACCGCCTAGATATCTTCTCATGTAACATATCAGAGATAAAAATGTTTTTCAAAGCGATCTAATTTGTGACTTTTTTTGTATTATTAGCTTGATTGTTGTTAGTTATTATGTTTTGTGTATTGGCCCATCCTTAATTTGGCTTTTAAGCTGTTGGATGGTGTATGTATAAATAAATAAATAAATTGACAGGTAAATAGAGATTCAGATCCAATGGTGGTGTGATCATCAAAAAACATTTTCTGCTATAAGTAAAATGTTGCTGGGCTGGAAAATTTGTAACTAGCCCAGGCATTATTACCATACATTATGAGCGATTGTTTTCCAAAATTGGCAATATCTATGTTAACAGCAGGTCCAAATTAACATCAAACAGTGCAGAAAATCTACTTTTCATTCATCATAATTTAACACACCAAATTATGAATAATATTACTCATTAAAAAATATGAGGCAAGGTGGTTTAAACATAAAATAAGAAAAGTGAATGGTTGAGTACAAAAGGTAAATTAAATTCACTAAAAATAAACTGCCCATTCTCCGTTAAGATACATAATTCACTACTGTCTTTGGTCTGTGCCTGTTTCAACCACTAATACTTGATGCTTCTGCGACATTGCTGGATTGCTACTGTTAAAAATAAATAACTAGACAACGAACCTGTCTTTTTTTGTAACCTATTTGGACTTTACAAATTCGGCCACATCGTAAGCCTGATTTGGCAAAGATGGTAGATGCGGTAATACTGCAGCATATCTGTCCCACCCCTATTCAGTAATGGTATGATTGGAAATCAATTTTTGCTCAAGTAACTCAAACTGTAGGTTCATCTCACTAAAATTTCACTTATTTTGTAGTGAGTGATTCTTTACTGACCATCGAATCGTAGTGTTATTATTGAATAGTATGAAATTTTTAGCGTTAATTCAGATCATATTGATTTGATAGTACCAAATCAATCATTGTTTTATGTTCAGAAGTTATTCACAAGGAGTTATTGCGTGAAGTTGTTCACCAGTTGATAGAAAGAATTCTCTATCACTTAAATATGAGAAACTGAAGGAAACCGCCATTAATTGCATAACAGTACATGTACAAGGAGGTACCCAAAAGAAACCAAACTTTTTAAAAAATTTAAACATTTAATTTTTAAACAAAAAACCCTCATTCCCCTTCAAAGTACTCTTCACTGACACTAGCACACTTGTCTAATCTTTTATCAGTTGTTCAAAAATTTTTTGCAATTCGTCTTCTGTGATGCCAGACAGCGCCCAAGTCGTTCTCTTCTTCACCTCGACACCTTTAGCAAACACTTTCCTTTCATGTTTCTTTTCATGTGGGGAAATAAATAAGTCGAAGGGGGCAAGGTCGGGTGAATAGGGAGCATGGGACAGAGGGTCATGTCATTTTTGCTAAAAAAATTGGCACACCGTCAAGGCTGTGTGAACCGGACCGTTATCTTGGTGGAAATACCAGTCACCAACTGCCACAACCTATTGCAATCTTTTCAAAACTTCCAGGTAGAAAGCCCAGTTAACTCTCTGACCCTGTGAAACAAACTCTAAATGGACAACTCCTTTCACATAGCAAGACAAATCAGCATAGTTTTGAGGTTTGATTTCACTTGACGAGCTTTTTTGGGAAAAGATGAACTTCGAATCTTCCACTGGTTTAATTGTTGCTTCCTTTGAGGGTCGTCATGATTCCTCACCTGTGATGACATTGGAAAAAGTTTGGATGATTTCGGAAATCTCTTTTAAAGCACAAGCCTCAATGTGACCTTGCTATTGTTCAGTGTCAGCAGCCGAGTGACAAACTTGGCAGCCACCTTTTTCATCCCCAAATGTTCGGTTAAAATTCGCTGAACTGAACTCCAAGTCGCTCTAGACAGCTCTACAACTTCATCAATGGTGAGTCGTCAATGTCCCAGAATGATTTCACAAATTTTTGAACATGTTCATCAGTTCAAGCCTTGGAAGGACAACCAGAGAGAGGTTCGTCAACAAGTGACATTTATTTATTTATTTATTTTTTTGAAATGGGAAAACCACTCAAACATGAGTTTTCCCAGAAGCTTAATCCTTGTAGGCCATTTTCAACATTTCAAAAGTTTCTGTGCCAGTTTTCCCGAGTAAAAACAAAACTTGCCGGCCACACACTGTTCACAAGAATCAGTTATTGCAAAAACGATTAGCACACAAAACAACTCTCACTAAAAAATTCACACAAGCTGAACAGAACCTGCTTTAGCGACGACACTTAGCTTACAGATTGGAGAATGGTAGCTCTATATGCTTCTAGCGGCAGAACGTGGAATTACAAAAACTCCTCCCACCACATCAGTTTGGTTTCTATTGGGTACCCCCTCACATATATGTAAGTCACTATTTTTCGAATTTTCATGTCCTTATAGTTAAATAAAAGTAAGAGCTGCAACATACTTGTGTATTATTCATAAATTTGTCATTTATTTATTGAATACATGCCCAACAGGACAATCCCATTAATAGGGCACCATACAAAAAGAACAATATGTAATAATATGAACAAAAAATACATATTCCTTACATAACCCAAATACAGGGTGATTCATCAGTGGTGACTAAAAATGAAACCCCATGTTCTTTGAACAATTTTAGAGAGGGTATGTCCTATAAAAATTTTTCCTATAATGCTTCATTAAAAAGATACAGGGTGTTGAAGTTGAATTTCAAAAAATAAAATTTCCCAATTTTTTAAAAAGTAGTACATATATTTTGCTGAAACTTCGCATGTGTAGGCGTGTATTCTACCATAACAATTGAATCGGCTAATCCGCAGTGGCGCACGTACCCATCGTCATTGGTTATCCCTCAAGAAAAAAAAACGGGTACGCCAATGATATTTTTTTCTAATTTTTAATTTTTTGAATCTTACATTCATTCGTGAACAAAATGACTCTCTTGATAATTTTCTGTACGACGCTTATTTTACGAGTAAGCATTGAATCAGGTAAGTGTTTTAGAGCACAGTTCATCATTTTTAACCAGTCGTTGTTTGGTAGAAAATCGCAATGATACATTTTTATGCCTCCATTGGCCCGAATACACGCACGACATCTTTTTGATATGGAAAATTTAATATCTTGATAATTTTTTGTACAACGATTATCTTTGTTGTATTTTAGTAAGTAGTAGTCTGGTTTGCCAAAGTTGTCATTAAGTGTCACTTGACGTTTAGGTCAGGTCAGGTCAGGTCAGGTCAGGTCATTATTTATTTTGAATAGGTGTAAGTGGTAAACTTTATAAAATTGCAAAATTTTCTACTCTTTTACTTCTTATAATGGAGTACACCTCAGAAGAGTATGCAGATATAATTTTTATCTACGGATATGCTGATGGAAATGCTCTAGCTGCTTGTCGGGAATATCAACGTAGGTTTCCCACTCGCCGTCAACCTACACCAAGGGTTTTTTCTCAATCATTTCCAAGACTTCGGCAGTGCGGTATTGGACAACGTCCTGACGCTAGAGCTAATGGTAGAAGACAACATCAACTTGAAGACGAAGAGAGAGTGGTGGATGCAGTGATGGATCAACCTTCTACAAGTACTCGGAGGATTGCCACGCAGTTACAATATTCTCAAAGCTTTGTTTGGAGAACTTTACATCGAGAAGCCTTACATCCATATCATCGACAGAATGTTCATTGCCTTCTACCTGGAGATAATGTGCATCGACGAGTCTTTTGTGAATGAATGTTGGAAATGAACAATCAAAATATCTTATTTCCTAATCTAATTTTCTGGTCTGACGAATCAACATTTACAAGAAATGATATTTATAATTCTCATAATGAGCATTTCTGGTCATTGGAAAATCCACATGCAACAAGAACTCGCACATTTCAACATAGTTTCCATTAATTTATGGTGTGGTATTTTTAACGGCTCACTGTTCATGGAAGTCCTGCCACAACGTTTAAATGGATCTTCGTACTTAGCGCTCCTAGAAAACCGTGTAGAAAACATTCTAGATTACATTCCACTAGCAACAAGAGGTATAATGTGGTACCAGCATGACTGTGCACCAGCGCATCATAGTCGAAACGTTGTTACATGGCTACATGAACATTATAATGAAAGACATTAAATTTTCCATATTAAAAAGATGTCGTGCATGTATTCAGGCCAATGGAGGCATTTTTGAACATTTATTGTAATAAATAAATTACTATAAGCCTGATAAAAGTGTATCATTGTGATTTTCTACCAAACAACGACTGGTTAAAAAATCATGAACTGTGCTCTAAAACACTTACCTGATTCATTACTTACTCGACAAATAAGCGTCGTACAAAAAATTATCAAGAGAGTCATTTTGTTCACGAATGAAAGTAAGATTCAAAAAATAAAAAATAAGAAAAAATATCATTGGCGTACCCGTTTTTTTCTTGAGGGATAACCAATGACATGTGGGTACGTGTGCCACTGCTGGATTAGCCGATTCAATTGTTATGGTAGAATACACGCCTTTCATAATAGCCTACACAGTTTCAGCAAAATATATGTGCTACTTTTTAAAAAATTGGGAAATTTTATTTTTTGAAATTCAACTTCAACACCCTGTATCTTTTTAATGAAGCATTATAGGAAAAAAATTTATAGGACATACCCTCTCTAAAATTGTTCAAAGAACATGGGGTTTCATTTTTGGCCACCACTTATGAATCACCCTGTATGATATAAAAAATGTGAGCGAGTCTAATGACTTGAACAGGGGCTAATCTAACATCGACAGCTGCTGTCATTTTACTCCATATTGTATGCTTATGCATAATACTGAACTTGAAGAAATAAAATATACCTAAACAGTTTATTAAATGTGGAGATATATCTTTCAATGAGCCGATTTCAGTTGAAAGTTCTTTTAATAAACAAAAACTGAAGAGACTTTCTGTAAAAGTGAAAACCCATACTGTTCCAGAATGAACTAAAAAGGAGCAAAATTTATTGCCCACTCTGATCAATTTTTTTGTACATTGCACTATACAGAATAGGCATTGCTGGAGGAAACTTCTGTTTTCCACACAACCATCTCAACTCCAAACCATTTAAAGTAATGATACTTAAAAAAACACTAACCTTCTCTGAGCTGGAAGAGGTGGGTATGCACTGTCGTAGGATCCCCTACTGCCACCACCAGATCCTCCGTAGGAGTCACCATAGCCACCTGAAGCTCCTCCAGCGCCGCCACCATAGCCGCCACCGGCACCACCTCCATAGCCACCTGATCCTCCACCAGGACCTCCACCATAACCTCCAGAAGACCTGCTATCACCGTAACCTCCAGCACCACCACCATAACTGCCTCCAAGACTGGAGCCGCCATATCCAGAGCCACCGCCATATCCATTACTGGAACTGTCATGTTTAATAAACAAGAATATAACGACATAAAAGAAAGTAATCTAATAGAATGTATTATCTATGAAAAAATAATAAGTAACAAACAAAAGTATAGAGTTACATAATTTATTTATTTATTCATTTAACAGGCATAGGCCGAACTACAAAATATTCAATATAGGACATAACAAAAACAAAAATACAAGGTTGAATAATTATCAGGAGCAGATTAGTTCATTGAGGTGTCTCAAGAAAGAAGTCACCCAGTTATAATTTATGAAAACATCGCTACCGGTTTTATTACAAGCTAAACACATAAAATAATTGGGAGATTTTAGAAGGAAATTTTGAATTAAGGCGCCAACATACCCCCGGCCTTGAAAGGGTCAGCTTTCAACATAACAATAAAATTGTAAACTTGCATAAAATGTTAATAAACTGAAAATTACATGCACTAAATTAATAAATTATCAATGAACAATTAATGGGTGATAACTGGACTATAAAGTCTGAAATAAAAACTGTCAACTTTAGTGTCCTAGTGAGTTTCTACATTGTCTTCTTCTAGAGGAAGCACACATATCTTGGCAAAGCTACGCTTCACGATGCTACTGGAGGTCCTTAAAGTTGCCACACGGGATACTCCGTCAGGACCTGGATGAAGTTGCACTACTCTGGCCAGCTGCCACCTTAAAGGAGGTGCGTTATCATTTTTGATCACCACTAAGGATCCAACTTTAAGGTTAAGACTGGAAGTCTTCCACTTGCTGCGAATTTGTAGTTCAGATACAAATTCTTTTGACCATTGGTGCCAAAAGTGTTGTTGCAAATGTTGATATCTAGATAGTCTCGACAGCGGAATATCTTGTAGGGTTGGATCTAGCAGGGCTGTAGCTGGTCGGCCAATAAGGAAGTGAGAAGGAGTAAGCGCGGATAAATCACTTGGATCTGAGGAGATTGGGGTGATAGGTCTAGAGTTTAAAATTGCCTCTATTTCGGTCAATACTGTATAAAACTCCTCGAAGGTTAATCTTGCATTACCTAGCACTCTTTGAAGATGGTATTTAGCAGCCTTTACTCCGGCTTCCCAAATTCCACCAAAATGGGGGGAGAACGCCGGAATGAAATGCCAGTTGACTCCTGTCGCAGTCAAGCTATCTTGTAAATTAGGTGCGTGAGACCTAAGGAATTTGGCAAGCTCAAGCAGTTCGGCACGAGCTCCCACAAAGTTGTCCCATTATCCGAATAGACGTCCGTTGGTTTACCACGACGGGAGGTAAGGCGTCTAAAAGCAGCAATAAAGGCAGAAGTGGTAAGATCACTTACGAGTTCCAAATGTACAGCCTTGGTTGTGAAGCAAATGAAAAGTGAGATATACGCCTTAGTTGCCTTAGCCCCTCTACCCTTTTTATTAAGTAATAAAATTGGACCAGCATAGTCCACTCCTGTGGTATGAAACGCTGGTGCAGAAGTTACTCGGGTTTTGGGAAGAATTCCCATGATAGGGGATTGTTGTAAGGGTTTGCAACGAAAACACCTTATGCAAGAATGAACGGTCTTTCTGGCTAGGTTTCTAGCGGATAAAGGCCAAAAGATTTCTCGTATTGAGAACAGAAGTTGCTGAGGACCAGCATGGAGTAAACGTACATGTTCATGAAGAAAAATTAACTTTGTTAGATGATGGTTACCTGAAATAACCGCAGGGTGTTTTTTTTCATAAGGGAAACTGGACAATTGTAAACGTCCCCCTACTCTTATAACACCATTTGTGTCTAGGAAAGGGTTCAATGCCAAAAGCCTTGATTTTTTTAGGAATTTGTTTGCCGACCTTTAAGGCTAACAACTCTTCTGGAAACGACTCTGCCTGCGATATTCTTACAAGACAAAGTAATGAATTATGTAGTTCATCCGAACTCAAAGGGCCAGTTTTTCTCTCAGCAGGGCTTGATTTGCAATTTAAAATAAACCTAAAACAGAAGGCGGTTACACGCTGCAGTCTAGTAAGATTGGAATACTTATTTAATTCAATCCAAGTATTAACCTTAACGGTGTGGTGCGAAGTTTGTTGCTTTCTTAATTCAGGAACCTCCTGGGGGAGATTGGAAAGGATATTTTGGCCAAGAGGTTTTGTCTGTGCTGAGAAACACTGGACCGGAAAACCAAATTGTAGCATCAAGAAGGTCCTTTGGAAGAACACTGCGAGAAAGAAGATCTGCTGGGTTTTCCTTAGTAGGAATGTAGTTCCAGTCATCGGGGCTGCTCTGCCCTTGAATTTGGGCGACCCGATTTTAGACAAAGGTTTGTAGGCAATTAGGTGGAGTGCGTATCCAACAAAGGGTCACTGTTGAATCGCACCAAAGAAACGTTGCATCAAAGGTAAGTTTAACTGAAGCCTTAACTCTGTTTACCAACTGAACTAGCAGCAATGCCCCATTTAGTTCGGGTTTAGGTACGGTAAGAGATTTTAATGGTGCTACCTTGGACTTAGCGCATAACAATCTAACATTAATCTTGCCAAAACTTGAAATACTACGTAGGTACACACATGCACCATACGCTTGCAAACTTGCATCTGAAAAGCCATGGATTTCTATCCTAGAAGGTGCATTACAAAGGGAATGTCTAGGTATTTTCAAAATGTTCAATTGTGTAAGTTGTTGTCTAAAATCTCTCCACCTGGAATCTAGGTCTGCCGGAAGAGATTCATCCCAATTTAGTTTTTTCAGCCACAATTGTTGAAGTAATATTTTTCCTAAAACAATACAAGGTCCTAAGAGCCCCAAGGGATCAAATATCTGAGCTATGTCTGCTAAAATCGTTCTCTTTGTAACAGGCTTAGAACTGATGGGATCACTAATGCTGTACATTAAATAATCTTGGGAGCAAGACCAATATAGACCTAGGGTTTTGGTTTGTTCATTATCATCAAGTTTGAAAATAGCCTTTGGATTTTGTGTTTGAACATGTTGCAACACTGCATCACTATTAGATGCCCATTTTTGAAGTTTAAAACAGCCTAAGGAAAGGATGTGTGAAATTTCATCACAAATTTGAATTGCTTCTGGTTCTGAATTGCAACTAGTAAGTAGGTCGTCCATGTAGAAGTCTTTGGCAATAATTTGAGAAGTAAGAGGAAATAGTTCTGAAGATTCTAAAGAAAGTTGTTTTAGACATCTCACAGCCAACCATGGAGCTGACGCAGTGCCGTAAGTGACTGTTTGAAGTTGATAGTCTTGTAGTTCATCATTGGGACTTGGTCTCCAAAGAATAGTTTGCAAAGGCCTTTGAGATTCGTCAACTAGGATTTGCCTGTACATTTTAACAATATCAGCACAGATTACTATTTGACCATGTCGAAATCTAAGCAGAATCGCAAAAAGATCGTCTTGTATTGTCGGACCAATGTGTTGGATATCATTCAAGGAAACACCAGATTCTGATCTTGCCGAACCGTCAAATACGACTCGTAACTTGGTTGTTTGACTTTGTTCATTGAACACACCATGATGAGGAAGAAAGAATTGACCTTGATCTATTTCAGAAGATATTACATTTTGCATGTGACCTAGAGAAATATACTCATTTATGAAGCTTGTATATTCAGTTTTAAAATCTTCATTTTTTGTAAACTTGCGCTCAAGAGACTTGAAACGTCTCATTGCATTGGACCTTGAATCTCCAAGAGCGCAAATATCAGCCTTTAAAGGAATTTGTACAATAAATCTCCCCTCATCATTGCGCTTTGTTGTTGAATGAAACAGTTCTTCACACAACTGCTCTTCAGCAGAAAGAAGTGAAACATTTTGCACTGTTTCTTCAATTTCCCAGAATTTGGAAATAAGGTTATGTAAATCTGAATTTGTAATCAGATTGCAATAAGTACGATCCGTAGGATAAGAAGGAACTCTGCCTGATATTAACCAACCAAAGACAGATTTTTGCAATGTAGGTAGGTTAGGACCTAAACGTATTTGACCAATGCACAGCAAGTTGTAAAAAAGCTCAGCACCTAGGAGGATATCTATGCAACCGCCTTTGTCGAAGGTAGGGTCTGCAAGCTTAAGATTTCTTGGAATTTGCAGGCTTGAAACATCAATAGGATGACTAGGTAAGCTTTCGTTTATTCTGGGTATAACCAAGCAAGAAACTTTGGCGCTAAAAGAAGTTTGTAAACTTTCAATGGCAATGTTGCATTTTGCATTGATATTTGATAACGTATTATTAATACCCAGAACCGAAAAGTTTATTGGAAGCAAAGGTAACTGTAATTTGTTGCATAACTCAGATGTTATAAAATGAGATTGCGAAGCAGAATCTAGAAGCACTCTGCATGTATGAAATGTACCTGTTGAATCTTTGATTTGAACTAAAGCAGTTGAAAGTAAGACATTTGTATTGTAAGTTGCAGCTGAAAAGGAATCTGCTTTAGTTGCAATTGCACAAGAAGTGTTATTTGTAGTTGCACTTATTTGGATTTCTCTTGCACTAGAAGTAGTTTTTTGGAAGTCATTATGAAGTAAGGTATTATGCATTTCATTGCATTTTTTGCAATGACTAGCAAAGCAATTTTTTAAAGGATGAAACCCAGGAAGGCAGTTAATGCAAAGTTTTTTGCTTGAAATTTGTTGAATTCTTTCTGAACCAGACAATTTGTTGAACTCTGGGCAGTTTTGAATGAAGTGATTAAGTTCCTTGCAGAATGTACATGTCATTTTGTTAGATGAGGCTGAGATACTGGAAGAAGTATTTGAGACAATATGAAGTGTTTGAGAACTATGTTTGGACAAAGACACAGTTTCCAAAAAGTCAGCCCTTTGTTTAATGAAGGTCTTAATATCTTGCATTGTTGCCATACGTGACCTCGTTGAGGACTGAGTTTCAACGTCTACACCACTGCTGCTCGAGTCTAGTTTAGCCTTATACAGCTCCCACTCCCTTGAAGTAACCTTATCTAATTTGTGACTAAGAATATAAATAAGAAGGGTATCCCAGTGTTCCACTGGTTGATCCATGGTTTGTAATGAACGTAAATGTTTGCAAACGTTATCAAGCATTTTACGCAGATCTGAAGCAGATTCTCGAGTTAGAGAAGGTAACTCAAAAATAGCCCTAACATGATTATAAACAAGTATGTTTGAATTGTTATACCGTTGTAAAAGAATGTCCCAGGCTACTGTGTAATTTGCAGCTGAAAACTCAATAGACCTAATAACTTGTGCAGCACCCGACTCCAGGGATGCTCGTAAGTAATGAAACTTTTGAATTTGGCTTATTGCTTGATTTGAGTGAATAAGAGAATTGAAAGTATCTCTAAATTCCAACCAGTCTTCATACAATCCGGAGAATTTAGGTAAATGAATTTGAGGAAGTTTTATGGCAGGTGCCATTTCTGTTAAATTGTCAAAACCCCTAACTACTGAACTGCTTGAGCTGCTATGGTTGCTGGCAACTTCAGATTTAGGCATCTCAGAATGAAAGGAATAATAATCTGAAACAAGTTTTTTTGCTTCTGCATTAATATTATAAAATACTACTTCAAATAACTCGCGTTCTTCAATTTGAATATCAAAGTTTTCTTCTAATATTTCAATTTGTTCTTGTATAACCTCAAATTCATTAAGTAAAGCAGCATGTTTTTCTAAACGCATTTCTAGTTCTACTATTTTAAGCCTATCGATTTCTTTTATAACATGTGTAGAAATTGATTCTTTTAAATTATTAAAGTATTTTTCAAAGAGTGTCTGGCGTGCCTTAACACTACCTCGTTTTTTAATAAGTGTTTTTAATTCATTGTATTCAGACATGTTCTAATTTTAAAGAAACAGTTATAAATTATATAAATGGATAAATATACGTTCAATTCTGCCTGGAAACTAAAATATACTAAATTTATTTTAGCAAGTATTTTAAAAAGATTTACGACAGTAAATAAAAGCAATTTGAAGGAATTTGTATATCTCTTAAGTTATTGAAATAAGAAGTAATAATTATGAATAAGGTATAAGAATTATTGTGCAATATTATGCTTTAGGTAAAGGAAACTAGGCAATAGTTTAAATTGAAAATGAAATTAAGGAATAAGAAACAGCCTTACAGCTTCTCGGTAGATCGTAGTTCTTCAGTTGAAGGTTGCATGAAGAATCTTTGCCTGTCTCTGGTGACTCGATTGTTCTATTGTATCATGGAGAGTCGCTGCAGTTGCCCAGTTGTACTACTAATCTAATGACGCCGCGTTGGATTGGAATACCTTGCACTGACTTGCTGTGACTGTGACACACGACTCGACTAGTTTAATAGGTATGGGTTTCAGGGTTGAATTTTGTAGATGATTCGGTAATTTATTGATTTACTTGCACTTTTGTTTAATGCATCCAGCTTCGAAGGACCAATTTTTATGTTAAGAATATTGTTGCTGATTAAACTTCTCTTGTTAAGTTTAATTGCACCTTGTATTTGAGGAAACTTGCAAAGAAAAAGGGAACACACATGTTACTTCTACGGCATCTATTCTACAACACACGTTCGAGCGCTACATACTAGTCAAGTCTCTTACCACCTTAGTGGTGGGGTTGACAATGAACATAAATTTGAATTAAGGCGCCAACAATATATATGTGTGTGTGTGTGTGTGTGTGTGTGTGTGTGTGTGTGTGTGTGTGTGTGTGTGTGTGTGTGTGTGTGTGTGTGTGTGTGTGTGTGTGTGTGTGTGTGTGTGTGTGTGTGTGTGTGTGTGTGTGTGTGTGTGTGTGTGTGTGTGTGTGTGCCTACCAACTGATAACTCAAAAAATAATTAACCTATTACGATGAAACTCGGCAAGTGCCTTTCCTTTATTAATGGCTTGGATGAGTTCGTTAACCAAGAAAATTGGAGAAGGTTTTTCGAGAACATTTTGAGTTTCCTTTAAAAAACATTTCTTTCTCTGAAAATTACAAAGCTATTTTAATTAAATTTGGTGGATATATTGTTTTGGAAAAGGCCTTACTACAAGCCAAAATTCAACTTTCTAAGTTTATAGAAAACTGAGTTATTCAAATTTTTAGTTTCCCTTCGAAAAAAAAAAAAAAAAAAAAAAGTTATTTTAATGAAATATGGTGGATATGTTGCCTTGGGAAAGGCCTTACTACGTACCAAAATTCAACTTCAGAAGTTTCTAGAAAACTGAGTTATTTAAGTTTGAAGCATTTAATGAAAATTCACTACCATAACGCACTTGCTGCGTCTCGAACTTTTTTCAGTATGTTTTTGCAAAGCCGACCGAGCGCATTTTCAAGTAAACCAGTGTGTGAACACAAGTGGTACAAAAGGCATTCCTATGATAAGAAAAAGTTCGGGACGCAGCAAGTGCGTAATGGTAGTGAATTTTCATAAGAGTAATACAAAGTATTAGTGATTTAGCCTTATATTGAAAGTTATAAAAAAATTACTTTATTCAATTAGGAACAGTAAAAAATAAGGTAAAGAAGGGCAAGCAAAAACACCATCTCTAACAAATATTTATACAGTAATTTGGAAACAAAACTCAAACAAAGAAATTCGCAAACAGGAAATATACTCAACAAAAAATACACTAGAAAGCTGAACATAGAAGGGGAAGAAGAACCCCAGGACGAAATGGGTTTTTGCTCCCTCAACCAAATACCGGGGTGGTACAAATTATTGAAACAAAAAATTAAACAATCAGAAATGAAATTATTTTTCAGGTTTTTGCAAAGCCGACCAAACGCATCTTCAAGTAAACCAGTGTGTGAACACAAGTGGTACAAAAGGCATTCCTAAGATAAGAAAAAGTTCGGGCCGCAGCAAGGGCGCTATGGTAGTTAATTTTCATAAGAATAATATATACGTATTATTGATTGCTGCATCCCGATTTTTTTTGTTGTTAATAATTGTAGAACTTGTTACCAATGCAAATGTAGTTTTTAGTTCGTATATAAATAATATTGAAAAAAAAAAAAGATGCTGTGTATAAAGAAGAAAAATTAAAAGTAAAGATTTACTCAAGGGTCAAATAGTATGTTTAAGGATATATGTGTGGTTAAATGTTCGCAACAAGTCAATAGCATGTTTATGAATCAACAAAAGATGGACATACTATGTTAATAAGTACAATAGACGCACAGCAGATCTAGAAAATTTGGCAACAGAAAGTAATTAAAAAAGCAAAAAGCTTATAATATATAAATGCAAAGTAGGAAGTGTTATATCAGACAATGCTGCAAATGTCAAAAATGAGACACCAACTCCAAAATTATATACACGAAAATACAACCGAAGCACCTATTGTAAGCTATGAGTGTTCAGCGTACATTTTAAATCTTTCGGCCAAAAATTTTGATACTCCAGAAGCATCAGAGCATGTGATTCAAGTATAAAATCGTATCACAATATCAATTTTGCTAGAACTGTATATAATGAAGCAAAAGGAACTTCGTTGGCCATGCCTATTGGTCAGATGGATTACCATGAGCCAATTAATTGAAAGTTATGTGCAAAAATACAAAATAAATAGCTGAAGGATGGTTACCAAAATTGAAACCAATAGCTAATGCTCTCGGTACAATACAAGGCGATGAGTGTTTTTTGTTTTTTCGTTGACTCCGCCTTAATACGGAAAGCCTCATACATAAACTAAGGGAGAGATGTTTTAAGCTTAACTTAATTTTAGGTCATAAAAAGATGCGAACAAGCTATGACACCACCGCATTTTTTTGGGATATGTGTTGAGCCAAAAAATGCTTAAGGAAAGCCTATGGCACCACCTAATTTTTTGGCATATTTAAATTAAAAATAAATAAATAAATAAAGGATTAAATTATATCAGTTACTTAGCTTTCTTAGGTTAACAGAATTCGTATGAATACAAAAGAATTCTATTGAACATCATCTAAATTAGAGGCTTTCTTATTTTAATCATTAAAAAAAAATCCATTTAAATTAAAAAAAGAAACAATGTTCTTGCGTTCATTTTTTTTTATTCCCAACCCTGACAATAAATAATAAAGCTACTAAATACTGCATGCACACTATACTATCAACAAATTTTATAATCTGCAAAAAATAATTTCGTTGACATACAACTGATAATGTAAATTTACTTACAGTGGTTTTGGTCCAGAGTCCCTTCTACTAAACAAATCGGATCCTGATCTTTCATATCCACCTCCTGCACCTAAACCACCTCCCCTAGGAGCATCTATGGGTACACGGCGATCCCCTAATGGTGGTCGCCTGTCATCAAATCCACCAGGTGTAGGTCCACGTCTGTCATCATACCTGTCAGCATATGGACCTGCTCTATCTTCATAACCACCACGGTCTAAGAATATTACAGAAGGAAACATAGTTATATCGGAACACTACAATCTTATAAAAAATAAGGTAAAATATTTTACAAACAACTAGAGGTGTGCGAACCCATGTTTTGTCCGAACCGAACTATGAACAAACCCAAGCAAATATGTTGCCTCGAACTTCGAACCTCTGAAACAGTATGTCTAAGGTTCACAGTCGAACTTCGAACTTCTTAGAAATTCAAAATCGAACATCGAACTACCCAAAATTCTCCAGTGTTCATATATCATTTCCTTAAATACAAAATGTTGGAATATTGTAACATACAATATTTGATATGTAAAAGATTCCCACTCTTTTTACAAAAAGGAAGGATTCGACAAATTTGCAGGTTAATTGGGTCAAAATGCTTTCCGGTTCTGATCGTTGTGGAGATGGGTTATCGTTAAATCAAAAATACAAAATATTTGAAACTTTTTTAGAATTCTAGATCTATAGATAAGCTCAATTATAAATATGTTGTTGTTTGGTATTGGCTAGGGAGTTTTAGCAAACAGATTGGGAGGGTTCAAAGTGAGCATGATAGGTATAAAATAACCACTTACAAGTTTGAACTCTCCTGATTGTGAATATTTAACTGTTTTGGCTCACTGTGTAATAAAGCATGTTGAAACCAGTGTTTTCCAAAGGCAATCTGTAATTATTCTGAACATTTACGTTACCGATCGCCTTTGAACACTGCCATCATAATGTTACTGAAATAGGTGTTGGGGGGGCTAGGATATACAAGAAAAATAAGTCTGTGACTGCTAAATGGCTCCATCGTGTCTCAATGTGTCAATCTGTCAACAATATGCATGAGTGAAATCTCCTGAAACAACGCTATGAGTTTAAAGCGCAGCTACCGAGTTAAAGGGGCCGCAACTTCGCTACTTTTGGCAACATTCAATGCCTGTAAAGTTAAATTTCGAGGTATTTTTGAGCAAAAAACTTCGAACTATTTTGAAGAGTTACATATTTCGAACTTCGAACTATTTCAACATCGCTAGTGTGAACATATTTTCGAACCGAAGGTTCGGTTCGAGTTCGGGTTTGGTCCGGAATTTCGAAGCTTCGCACATCTCTACTAACAGCTTATAAATCCTATTATATTCCTTTTATTAAAACTTAAAACATTCCCTCAATATGTATACCTGAATAACTGCCAAAAGGTGGCCTCCTCTCTCCTGGATATCCTCCAGCTCTTCTGTCATCAAATCCACCTGGACCACCTGGTGGTCTTCTGTCAGGGTAACCACCATCATATCCACCTCTACCTGGGGGTCTGTCATAACTGCCTCTGCCACCTGGACCTCCAAAAGAATCCCTACCACCATAACCACCGCCAAAACCATTGCGTTGAGGTGGTCCTCCTCTAAAGTCACGGCCCCTACAATCAATTACAAATGTCATTTCAAATATCTAAACCCTTTTTTAGAGTGCACACAATTAAACTTTAACATCATGTCTATAAAACCTTCAAACATTGAAATGTATGAATTATCTACTAAGAGAGTGCACACAATTAAACTTTAACATCATGTGTATAAACCTTCAAGCAATGAAATGTATGAATTATACTACTGATAACACCTTCACATTTGCACTTATCTCAAGTACAAGGAACACAGGGATCTTTAACATTCCAATATCACATGACATTTGGGACCAACTAAGGGACAAGAGAGAAAGTTCGAATTGCAGAGTTCAAAATAATAGGAGTTCAAATAACAAAGAGAGAGGAAAAATTTCTAAAAAACAAGAGTTTGTATGATTATACATGTACTTACATATGTACAGTACATACACAAACATTCGTTTTAAAAAAAGTCCGTAATTTTCTTTTGAGCGAGTGACTTCCCATCTAGCATTGTCCTGTGAATTTTCATATGCATGAGAGCTGAAAATAGGCATGTCAATATTGTAACTATCAGTTACTGAATATATGTTACTCAAAAGTACTAAAAAATCCGAGTATTCATTCGTAAAAGTATTCGTTGTTCTAGTTACCAAATAGTTACTTTTGATTTCGTTACTCTACTTACTAAGTTAAAAGTCTCTCGGACCGAATATACCGTACTCAAGCATTCAGTATAGTATAATGCATCTGGCGATCGCTTTGGGTCGGTATTATTATTGGCACATGAATAAGATCGAATATCGCTGACCTCCGTTAGAAAAAGCATAGAAGTCATGTGACTTCGTGCCTAATGGACAGTCAGTTTTAAGCAACAATACCCACCCCTTCCTTTTAAGTTACAAGGCAAGAATTTTAGGCTGTTATTGTATTATAATTTTAAGAATTTAAATAATGAAGGGATTTCGATTATATAATTATATAGTGATATTACAATATTCACTCCAAATAATTATAATATAAACAGTTTCGGTAATCTTGTGTTGAAGACACCTCTAGTAAACAAACAATTCGGGTAGAATCGGAGCGCAGAGTGAACGCCGGGCGATGTACACTGTTGCCAGATGAGTATTACCAAGGGTCGTTTTAAATATAGAAGGAAATAAAGGGATGAACAAATGTTTTTATAATGTAAATACATTTTAATATGGCGTCATCTATATAAATTGACATATATAGCTGAAAGCAGTAGGAAAACGGAAATGTAAAAGTTAATTTTCAGCTATGGTGGTTCAAGGGGGGAAAACGTGGGCCTCTGGACCCAAGGGTACAAGGTTCAATCCCAGATTTCCCCTCTCCACCCTTTTTAGGTACATAAGTAACATCAACAGAGGTTGTGCCATTCTGATTGAGCAAGGTAATCTGCACGTTCCGCCATTCCCAAGGGGCGTAAAGCCGTCGGTCCCATGCCCATGCGATGTTGGGCACGTTAGACCCAAATTTCCTGGACAGCGAGCTGAATAAATCACTTCAGTAAAGTCAATGAAGCAATTTCCGTTGCGAATTGCCCATGATAAATACAACTGTATATGCTAATAGCAAACGGTATTCAGTACTGACAACTGTCGATGATAAACATAACTGAGAAAATGGCTCCAAATGGGCTTCCCTTCGAAGTGTTTGTTTTTATTTTAGTTTCCAACCTTAAATGAGTGTGAAAAATGAATGAACCAATTTCCATTGCGAATTGCCGATGATAAATGCAACTGTATATAAGATATCTTTCATATTTAGCCAGGCGAAAATGCAAAATGCGTCCCTACATCCTAAACAAAATCTAACATTTCTAAGCGAAGCCCATTTAGAGCCATTTTCTCGGTTATGTTTATCATCGACAGTTGTCAGTAGATATCGCTTAATTACCATGAAACATTTCTACTTTAAAAAAATATACTGGTTACCGTTTCCTATTAGCATATACAGTTGTATTTATCATCGGCAATTTGCAACGGAAATTGCTTTATTGACTTTTCGCACTCATTTAATGTAGGAAACTAAAATATAAAGAAACACTTCGAAGGGAAACCCATTTTGAGCCATTTTCTCGGTTATGTTTAACATTGACAGTTGTCAGTAGAAATTGCTTCACTGCCATGAAACATTGAGACTTTTCTAAACAATATATAGGATACTGTTTGCTATTAGCATATACAGTTGTATGTATTTATCATCGGCAATTCGCAACGAAAATTGCTTCATTGACTTTGCTAAAGTGTGATTCATTCACCTCACTGTCCGGGAAATTTGGGTCTTTAACGTGTCCAACATCGCACGGGCACGGGACTGACGGCTTTACGCCCCCTGGGAAGGGCTGAACGTGCAGATGACCTTGCTCAATCACAATGGCACAACCTCTGTTGATGTTACTGATGTACTTAAAAGGGGAGGAGAGGGTAAATCTGGGATTGAACCCAGTACCCTTAGGTCCAGAGGCCCACGTTTTTCCCCTGGACCACCATGGCTGAAAAATATCTTTTTACATTTCCGTTTTCCTACTGCTTTCCGCCAAATATGTCAAATATCGATTTATGTAGATGACGCCATATTATAATTTATTTACATTATAAAAACATTTGTTCACCCCTTGATTTCCTTCTATATTTAAAACGACCCTTGCTAATACTCATCTGGCAACAGTGCACATCGTCCAGCATCCACTTCACATTCCGATTTCACCTGAATTGTTTGTTTACTAGCGAGGTGTCTTCAACACAGGATTACCGAAACAACATCGGCGAAACAATATATATTTTTCCACTTTTATATATGCATTCTTTTGAATAATAACATGAGATTACATCAAGTTATCATAATTTAAACCATTAAACAATTTACGGAGGTGAATAAAATACACAATCAAATAAAATTAGTTAACCACAAATAGTATTTGTTTGGGTGTTTGCATATCTTTGTTCCAGTTCCTTGGGGTTTTATAAATAATTGTACATATTTGGTAAATCATTACACGTGTCACTTTTGCCTATTATTGTCGCTCCGATGTAAGATTGTGTAGGTAGTTATTGTAGTTTATATTTACTCTAACCAGTTACTCTGGTGCATGTGCATAGTCAGAGTAACGGTAACGAATACTGAGTTAGGGATACTCTTCGCATAAGTAACGAATACCTATACTTGACATGCCTAACTGAGAAGAAATCATCACCTGTTTCCATTCTGAGAATGTAAGAGCGTAGGGTACTTTAACTCATTTTGATACTTAAAGAATAAAAAAACACAAATCATCAAAATTAACACTTCGAAACTTCAAATTATCCGAGAGATTCAAATTAACAAGCGCCAGATATTGACTCTAATATACCACAAGCCCAGTAGATGTTAATTTTACAATATGTACTGCTCACACTGGGATTTAAACCCACATATGGCTTAACCACTGGGCCACCTAAGCTGCTGTTTTTACTATAAATGCGAGGTTATGCTTACTTGTAGTATGGAATTTAGAACAAATATAATATTACC
The DNA here is from genome assembly GCA_964006375.1 of Tillus elongatus. Taxonomy (NCBI): domain Eukaryota; kingdom Metazoa; phylum Arthropoda; class Insecta; order Coleoptera; family Cleridae; genus Tillus; species Tillus elongatus. The sequence goes on from OZ023264.1 coordinate 62,022,338, forward strand.
AACAAGAGGTTACTATGTCCTATCAGTGGAAATATGGCACACAATAAAAACATAATCATACCTAGAATAAGGGCCTCCACGGTCCCTGCCGCCTCTCATCGGCCCTCCGCCCCCACTTCTTCTCGGCTTGACTCGTCCCTTCTCAACTGAAATTTTGCCGCCCATAAAATCTATACCGTTCAATTCTGTTATGGCCTTCATAGCGAGATCGTGGTCCTCCAGATGAAGAAATCCACACCTGTTGGATATGTCACATTCCGCGATCGCCCCATAGGGCTCAAACAATTGCTTTAAATCTTCAACGGTGACGCCTTGGGGCAAACTGCCTACGAAGACTTTTGTGGTTGTCTCGGATCGGCGACTCTAAAATTAAACAATTTGAACATGTTTGCATGTTAGAAAAAACTGACTTACCATTGTCACAACTCGTTACAATTTCGTTAATAAAATAACACAGAAACAAATAAAGCATACAACGCTACGTCCACGAACCCAAGCGGTAGTGTCGTCACAACTTGCACGCAATAAGTAAAATCGGAAATGAAAAGTTTAATATAACCATAATGGTGATTTCGATGTAGTCGATTTCCGCTATGAATCGAATATCTGACAGTATTGCCATTTCATAAAACCATAAAAACACAGAGTAAACTACTTAACGGCTTTTAGTGATAGAGAATAAAATCATTACTGGTTCTATAGTTTTATAATCAATCTAATAATAAAGAGTTTTACCTCTGGTTTTGCTATTATCCAGTGGCGATTTCTCCTACTGAGCTAGGTGTGCGCCGCACACCCTAAAATATAATTAAAATGTGCACAGTTAAATATGTTTTATTTCTTTTTCCCTTAGTCTTAATACACTACATATGTTATGACAATCGATTTAATTTACTTATTTGATTTCATAAATAGTCGGTTAATAGTGACTTGGAATGAAGTCGGCACCACGTCTTCATTCAGAAAATATGAGTAGGTCAATAGCAACTGGGAATGAATTCGGGTCGGGTTAGGTGTGCGTTGTTATTTCCGAACAACTTCAGCCGACAGAGCTGTATTGGTATACAATACAGTCCCCCACCCATGTGTTTAAAATAGTAAGGAAATACCATTCGTTTTAACACTGCAGTGAGCGGTAAAAATACCGCTCAAGACAAATGAATAGAACGCCGGTTTAACAAACGTTGTGATAGCATTATTTACAAAGATTACAAATGCGCTTGCCTGGACCACAGTATTCTAGAATCAAAGACTATAATACATTTTAGTAAATTTTCGTAGAAAAAATTCACTAATGGGGAGATCTCGACTTTTGAATTTTGAAAAATTGTTTGCAAATGAGCGCGAACTAGGACCCCTAGAACCCATATCCGGGGTCAGTTTCAATTTTTATATATAAGAATTTAATTTGAGTTAAGTTTTAAAATATAGAAATTTTTGATTAAAATGAAGAAACTGATTTCAAGTACCATCCATATTTCTAGAAATTGTAATGGTACATAATGAGGTGAGGTAATTTTGGAGATTAGAAATCAGATGACAGAACTTTAGAACAATTGACATTTAGATTAAAATTTAGTCAAAATTGCATCATTTGCAGTCACAAGTTTAGACTTATTTGTAAGATGCTTTGTACTATTTATATAACACTAAACTATATATATATATATATATATATATATATATATATATATATATATATATATATATATATATATATATATATATATATATATATATATATATATATATATATATATATATATACATAGGTATCACACAGATAACTCAAAATATAATTGGCCGATTTTGATAAAATTTGGCATGTACCTTCCTTCTGTAAATGTATTGGATAATTTCGTTAGTCAGGAAAATCGGACGAGGTTTTCCGGGAAACTTTTGAGTTTTTATTCGAAAAAAATTTGTATCTCAAAAAATAAAAAAGATAAGATAACCAAATTTGGTAGGTAGGTTTACGATATAAAAATTAAACTATACACCAAAATTTAGATTTCTATGTTGCAAGATAAAAAAGTTATAATAAAATATTTTGTGCCAGATCATTTCTATCAAAATTCACTACCATAACGCTCTTGCTGCATCCAGGATTTTTTCACATTTTATTATTTAGTACCATATTAACATTGAACTACTTTTAATGTTTACAGTTTTCACCCCGTTCCGGACAGTGCTAACGCTAACACAAATTTGTGTGAAGAGAAGAGCTTGATAATAATTCCATGTTCTTTTCGTGTTTTAAAGTTTTAAGTGACTTTTTAATTTGTTAGTGTTGCAGTGGGAAATTAATTTATTTATCTACGTATCATTCCCATATAGGTCGAATATATATATATATATATATATATATATATATATATATATATATATATATATATATATATATATATATATATATATATATATATATATATATATATATGTACATTTAGTGTTAATAATTTTTAAAACCACCACTAACAGCAACTCGTTACCGCACACCCGAACATTTTGGTCAGGAGACGCCACTGCTATTATCTTATCTTTCATTCCGTTTGCTGTTTTTTCAACACCTTATGATGCCCCACAGTTTATTGAAAAATGTTTCCAAGTCAGACAATGTAATTAAAAGAAAGAGCTTTTTTAAGAAACAATTTGCGATATACTACACTATGTGAAGATTAGAACTTGTGATGAGCACTAATAAGTACACTTGGAGAATCCCAAAATCACCACAAAACTTTTTTTATAAGACCTAACGATTGTTTCTCCAGCAAATGCTAGCATCATCAGAGAATGAAATTCTAACAGAATTTTATCCTGGATCAGTCTATCCGGGGACACACTGTATACCGTTAAGGCAGTTGTATGATGTTTACTAACATAATGAGTTAGAGAAAAATTCAGACATGCCAATCAGAAATCGCTATTTATGCCGTTTATTGTGTGAACTGGTCTGTCCGTAGGGCCTGTCAAACCTTTTGGAGGATTTCTTTTTTCGTTTTTGTCCGTCAATGTGAAATGAGTATATAACTACAGTGACCGATAACACGTTTAACACAGGAGATGGTGTTACATGTTGATTTAAATCTATCATTTCATATAAATACAAAATAACATCATAGAAATGTAAGTAAGGAAATTGTAGGTAAATAAATGTGTATCAATATTATCATTTACATGCCACATGGGTAAAACATCTAGTGCCGCCTGAAAGAACTATGTAAACCAACAAGTGAAGATTATTACTTGGATGTAATATCAAGTTACACTCCAGATGATTTTCATAATTATTTTAAAATGTCTTGAACAACTTTTCATGACATAAGAGTCACAAAGAATACCCGCAAAAATAAACAAATTCAAAACAGTGGGTCGCTACGTAACTACCCGTGCTCATCTGCGAACTACCGATACATTTCAGCGATTGGAATCTGATGTAGGCACAGCTGACTTCAAGTTAAGGTTTATAAACCTTGACTTGAAGTACTCTTTTGTGAGGTTTGTCTCTGACCTCGCTTTGACAAATCGACAACAGCAGAACTTCAATAGAACTGGTAAACGCATACGTGACACAACTATTCAACTGTTGACGCCTGCTTAAAAGTTAGGTTCATACACTCGCCAATTGCGAAACTGATTCCTCTAGGTCCATTTTAAATAATATTACGATAGTATTCAAAATAAATCAATAGGGATAGGTTTCGCTGCGATTTCACAATTCATGAATGTATGAACCTAGCAATCAACAATAGAATAATAACAAAAAAGCAAATCATAGAGAATAGAGAATTCGTCTTTCTGGTTTATGGGGAGGATTAGTGACATATTTATAAAATATTTCCACATTTCCTAACCCATAGACTTCTTTATATATCTATGTCCTAACCTCATTTAATTTTAATAGAATAAATAGAATGGTAACATGAAAAAACAACTATTACATGCAAATGCAAAATAATCAAATAAGATATTTCATGTGTTGACAGTTTTATGCAAGAATGCAAAAGATAGTAAAAGAAGGGTTTCGTAGCACCTTTAAGGTAGTCGATAAGGAAACATTTAATTGGTTTCCTGGTCATATGGAAAAGGGACTTAAACAAATGCAACATAAATTGCGGGCTGTCGATTGTATAATTGAAGTACACGATGCAAGAATTCCGCTTTCTGGGAGGAATACCGACTTCAAATACAAAATAAGTGGTGTAAAACCACATATCCTTGTTCTTAACAAAGTGGACCTGATTGAAAAACAAAATGTTCAGAAAATTGAAGATCGTTTGAAAAGCGATTACGAAAATATTGTTTTTACTAATTGTAAGAACCAGACGTGCAACGGAGTTAAAACCATATTTCCTTTAGCTCAAAAACTTATAAAGAAGTCTGACCGTTTCAACAGAAATGAAGCAGAAGATTACTGTATCATGATTATCGGAATACCAAATGTAGGTAAGTCTTCATTAGTGAATGCACTAAGAGTTAGACATTTACATAGAGGTAATGCTACAAATGTAGGTGCTATTCCTGGTGTAACTAGAAGTGTACTACATAAAATTAAAATAAGTGAAAGTCCCTTGTTTTATATGGTAGATACTCCAGGAATTCTAACCCCCACAATTCCTAATACAGAAGTTGGACTAAAACTGGCTTTATGTGCCACTATACAAGATTATGTTGTTGGTGAAAGTGTAATCTGTGATTATTTACTCTACTGGCTGAACAAACAAAATGTTTTTAGTTATGTAAAACTGTTTAACCTTGAGCAACCTACAGACAATGTAATAGAAGTTTTAACAAAAATTAGTGTCAGTAACAAGAAAATGTTGAAATTGAGAGATACAAATAACAATTATATCTTTAGACCTGATTTAGAATATGCTAGTAAATTTATGTTAAAGTCATTCAGAACAGGACAGTTAGGTAAAATAATGTTAGATACTGATATATTGTGAAACAAATAAATATAGAACCTAAGAATAACTTAGTAAGTATGTTTTAATTGTTACCATTTGGTGCTATAAAAATGAGTTATGCTACCAGGGTCTAGAATTCTAAAATAATTGTTAAAAAGATAAATGTGAAATTTTGTGTGAATTAAAATTCCCAAAATAAAAGCAATTTTTAACTAAAAAAAAGTCTGGGTGGAACAAGTATGTATTTTTGCAAACAATAAACAACAAAAAAGGTTTTTTATGTTATGATAGAAAATTTCCGTAATAATATTTCAAATCCGATAGCTCAATAAATTTCCCATTAAGCCAACATCTTCAATCTTGAACCATAGTAACGCCTATGTTAACACACATGGGTAATAAATTAAAGGAAAATAACATAATGAGCTTCGCGGATAACTAGAAATTTGTTTTGAAAAACCTTTTTTATTGTTTGCAAAAACTGGATGGGACTAAAACAAAACGATCCAAGCAATTAATAAGGAAAAATACCTGCCATATTTATAATTTGACAGGTACATTCTCTTTGTTAATAATTAATTTTTTTCTGAGAGGCTTCTGTAACTTCTATAAAGTTTTGTGTAAACTGGAGCTATCGTACTACCTGGTCCTGCACCGAGAGGACGTCCCTATCGTATCTCACAATGCTGTCCAAGCTGATAACCTGCGACAACCTCTATTGTTTAGATTTTCATCTACGACTTATTTGAATAGCATAGCAATACATATAACGTCATCTGTCTTTGTCCAACATTGTAGATATTGCATTACAAAATCTGAAGGGATGTCTAGGATTATTTTATTATTAATTTCGAATAACTTCATTTTCCTTTGATCAAACGACTTGAAAATTGGTTCACAACCACGTCTGTCTATGTTCTTTAAAGTTGTAAATATTCATTTCAATCACTTAGACAATTTGAGAGATATGGCGTTTGAAAAAATATTTTTCAATTTTTTATTAAGAAAGATTTGATGAACGAACTCATCCAAACCATTAGCAATATATATATATATATATATATATATATATATATATATATATATATATATATATATATATATATATATATATATATATATATATATATATATAAGAAATAGTATTGGACCAAGAACAGAACCCTGTGGTACTCAGACTTTTAGTTGAACACTGCTAGATGTTTTGTTGTTCCAATCTACGATTTGTCTTCTGTTTGTCAGATATGATTTCAAAGATAGATATATATATATATATATATATATATATATATATATATATATATATATATATATATATATATATATATATAATTCAGTTCAATAATACATCATAAAAACCCTTTAAGGGTTATGTCTCACAACATAATAAAAAAAACATAAATTTAACATGTGTAATTGGGAACTAGTCCTCAATACTACATTAATGTCTCTATTATCATAGTGTTCTCTTGTTCAGCAAGTACTTCTTTATCTCACTTTTCCATTTGTTTGTTTTTAATCTTTTCATTTCTTCAGGTATTTCATTGTATAGTTTTACACCATTAAATAGTATCCTTTTTTGTCCTGTGTTTGTTCTTGCAGCCTCTGTTCTTATGTCTAAACGTCTCCTGTACCATAACTATGTACTTCGTTGCTGTGTCTCATTTGGAGTTCTGGTTCGTTTATTTCTCCCTGTCTTAGTTTGTAGATGATTTTCATTGTTTCATAATTTGTTAGTTCTGCAATGTCTAATTGTTTAGTTTTTCTGAAAACTTCATTTGTTGGGGTCCAATAACTCAGATCATATATTAATTTTATGATTTGATTTTGTATCCTTTGTATACTAGATATATCTGTTTTATTGCCAGTTCCCCAGAAAGGAATCATGTACATCAATTTACTTTTTATATATGCCTCGTACAACATTATCTGCTGTGATTTTGGGACAGTTTTTGATTTTATAAGCCATTGCTATATATGATGATATCTCCAATTTTAGTTCATGTATGTGTTTAGTCCATTTTAAGTTTTTATCAATGTTTATGCCTAGATATTTTACACTGTCTATTTCTTTTATGCTTCTTCCTTTAATTGTAATATTCATTTGGTGTCGTTTAGTGGTTTTTTGTATGTGGATTAAGTAGCATTTCTTTTCATTTATAGTTAGACGATTTGTGTTTGTCCATCTCATTAGTAGTTCTAGATCTTCATTTATCTCAGCTTTGGTTTTCTTGTCGTCCACATTTTCATAGAAAATTGCCAAATCATCTGCATACATCATTTGTTTCCCATTCAATTTGTATAGGCTCAGTTCGTTTATGTATAGTATGGTCCTAGAGTGGACCCTTGAGGAACGCCACAGGTCATGTGAGTTCGTTTACTTTTCACATCTCCTATTTGTGTGTAGTGCTTTCTATTTTGTAGATAACTTTTTAGCAGCTTCAACACGTTCCCTGTTATTCCCATATTTTCAAGTTTAGCATTCATTATTTCGATGTCTATACTGTCAAAGGCTTTTCGGTAATCCAGGATCAGACCTGTCATGCATTCCCTTCTGTCCAAAGCACTCTGCAGATAGTTCATTAAGTTTATATATATATATATATATATATATATATATATATATATATATATATATATATATATATATATATATATATATATATATATATATATATATATATATATAAATATATATAAACATTTTAGCTGACCATGGAAATGGGTTCCAGAGGCCCTAATTCCCGCTAATTTGAAGAAATTTTCCGAATGTCTCACCATCGATACTTCTCTATTAGTGAATTTTCTTAATGAAAATTCACTAATAAGGTATTTATAAGCTAAGTGAATATTATTTATATAAAATTTATAAACGTGATCACGAAATAAGAAATTGTATAATAAAATTGTTCAGAACCGATAATTCAAAATATAGTCAGGTACCTACTTTGAAACTCGTGTGGTATAATTTCTATTTTTGATCTAATTCATTTAAAAGGCCTATTTCTGAAACACCCCTAAGAGGGAATCTCATTGCTCATAAATGATATATAATTTTTCTTTATAATAAAAACGAACTTTAATAAAAAAACTAAAGGCTAGTCAGGGCAGGTAAACCTTTGAAACAGGATGTATATATATATATATATATATATATATATATATATATATATATATATATATATATATATATATATATATATATATATATATATATATATATATATATATATATGTGAAGTCATTGTGGTACTGAAATTGTATAATACCTGTAAATATGACACCCAAATTTACTGTCTGACACCCTGTTTTGCATTGGAAATGTGTTTAATCGTTAACTAATAGCATCTACATCTCAAAAAACAAAAAATCTGTTTGGTGCCAGATTTACCTGTTTTACACACATAATATACTGATTGATACAATAGAGTTTTAACCAGGTGGCTCTCTGTTATATACCGACGATACACGTTTTAAAAACTTGTCATTGTGGCATATTGAAAAGCCCTCGCTTTAGTGGCACCCGAAATCTGACAACATTGGTCTAACATGTTTTTGAAGCTGCTCTAGTAGACGACAGACAATACGGTAGTAAATACTAATCGATATTTAACCTAAGAACTAAGAACCTGTTTGTTGTATGTGAGCGAATAAATATGTCCTTCCTTTATTAATGTTAAACATTTATAGATACACAAGTGATTTAATAAATAGTAGCTATTGATTTGTATACAATTACTATATTGGCATGTTATCATCGTTAACTTTAGAGCGCAAACTATTTTATTGTTCTTACTGAGTAATTAAAAAACATTTATAATAATTATATAAGTAAAGGAGACGAGTATGTGGGGCTTAGAAATGGATGGTTGCCTGCGCTTGGTTGTTACTCGTGAGCGGGGTTCCGCCTTGGGTTGAGAGCTGGCGGGTGTCGTGTGTCTAGACGATCCGGAGGGGGTTGACAACTCTGATGAGTGGTAAACACCCGGAGTTTGGGGCCCCCACTGTGTCTTCGGAACAGACAGACGGCCTCGCTTGTGTGATGCTCGGGAGCGGGGCTCGATGGGATGTCGCCTTGAGTCTAGCACTGGTGGGTGTCGAGTCTAGACGAACCCGGAGGAGAGCTGAGATCTTTAGGGGTGGAATAAAACTAAGGGTTGAGGCCTCTTCTGTGAGCTTCGAAACGGACAAACGACCTCACTTGGATGCTGCTCGGATGCAGGACTTCATGATACTGCACCGAGTCAAACACTGACGGATGTCTGGTCCAGACGAACTCGGAGAGAGGTTATCTCTCTTTGAGCTTTGAGACGGGCAAGCGACTTCGCTCAGATGGCAGTACATCTGTCAAACAAAGTTTCACCTCGCAGGTGTCGTCTCCTGTCGGAAGCTCGATTTGTTGGGTGAAATTTAAGCTAACGCTGGCAGGTGTTGGACCTGGACGAACCCGGAGGTGACTGCGGTCTCTAGGGGTGGATTACACCTGGAGACGTGGGCCTACTCTGTGAGCATCGACACAGGGTAACGACCCCGCCAGGATGCTGCTCGAGGGCGGGACTTCATGATACCGCCTCGAGTCAATGAAACACTGGCGGGGGTCTGGTGCAGGTGAGGCAGACATCTCTGGGGAGTGATATGCACCCGGAGTTTGGCGCCTCCACTGTGGCCTCAGAGACTGACAATTGGCCTCGCTTGGTTGTTACTCGGGAGCGGGGTTCCAGATGATACCGCCCTGGATTGAGCCCTGGCGTGTGTCGTGTGTCCAGACGTCCCGGGGGGCTCTGATCTCTGATGAGTGGTAAACACCCGGAGTTTGGAGCCCATACTGTGTGCTACGAAACAGACAGACAGCCTCGCTGGGGTGATGCTCGGGAGCGGGACTCGATGGGATGTTGCCTTGAGTCTTAACACTGTTAGGTGTCAGGTTTGGAAGAGCCTGAGGGGAGCTGAGATCTCTAGGGGTGGATTACAACTGGAGATTAGATGCTGCTCGAGAGCGGGACTTCATGATACCGCCTCGAGGCAAACACTGACGGATGTCGGGTCCAGACGAACTCGGAGAGAGGTTATCTCTCTTTGAGCTTCGAAACGGGCAAGCGACTTCACGCAGATGGCAATACACCTGCCAAACAAACTTTCACCCTCAAGAAAAGATCGACTCCCGCAGGGAGCTGGAATTGATGGTTGAAATCTAAATAATTAGAAGTGAGCCACAATAGACCTAAGGTCGCGGTGGAGGGACTGGCATAGCCCACTCACAATAAAATATAATCTAATCTAATGTGCTAAATACTGCATCCAATTTTTATTTTGAACTAAACATCCACTTTTAATTTTTTTGGTGAATCTGTAGAAAAATTGTTTTACTATTAAAAAAAATTGATATCAGTTTTTTGAAGTTTGTATTTGTGCTTTTTGTTTCTTTAATTTTGATCTATTTCCGCGATTGTGGTCAATCAGAGACACCAGGAGCAGTTTCATCTCACTATCCTGGAAAGTTTTCCGAATCCATTTCTTCCTGTAAGTAAAATAGGGAGCGTTAACGTGCCCTACGTCGCATGGTAAACGGTCGATGTTAATTTACAGATTGTTTCGTCAGCAAAGGTGGATTCATCAGAGGATGAAGGAGTGAAGAAGACTTAGGAGGATGAAGGAGTGAAGAAGACTTAGGAGGATGAATATATGATCTATAGATGGTTCCTTCGGAATAGATTATGACATACATTTAAAACAATTGTTTCTTTAAATAGTTTCATAAAATTGGCTAGCATGGACAGCTGTCTATCGTGCTAGACAGCTGTCTAACACCTGTCTGTCTGTAACTAACCTGGAAACTTGAGATAATTGGTCTGAGGAACGATTGTTTCGTCAGCAAAGGTGGTTTCATCAGAGGATGAAGGAGTGAAGAAGACTTAGGAGGATGAATGTATAGTCTATAGAGATGGTTCCTTCGGAATAGATTATTACATACATTTAAAAAGATTGTTTTGTTAACAAAAAGTTTTTCCATATGTCAACTCTCAAGATGTATGTTTCAAAATAAGAGACATTTCTCTACAGAACTGAAAAAAGGGCAGAAAGGTGTTGACTAAGCTAGTTCAGGGAGCTGAAATCAACTTATTGAAACAAACAGTTCGAAGAAAGGGTTCAAATGCTGCAGGCCGGCGAAAAAGCCCAGATTAACAGATGCCATGAAGAAAAAGCGACTGTAATGGGCAAGGAATCATCCTCATTTGACATTACACGACTGGAAAAACATAATGCTTGTATATATTCAATATTACTAATGAAAACTCATCGCTGTTGTCTTAATTTGTCAGGTTTGCTTTTCAGAAGACTCGACTTTAAAAATACAAGCAGACAAGTGTTCATTCGGATGTTGATTCCAGCTTCCTGAACTAGCTTGGTCAACACTTTTCTACCTTCTTTTGGATCCCGTAGACAAATGTCTCTAATTTTTCTTTCACCTCGTGGTGTTGTAAGGCATTTCCGGCCACACTTGCCAACTTGATTTACTCCCACAGTCTCATTTTTTCGGACTTTCCCAAAATCCAATTAACATTGGCCACAAAAATATGAGTTAGGGCAGCTATTTTTCTTTGAGAATAACGTATATTTTTCAGAAGAGCCAAAATTTCAACAAATTTGAATGGCAGAATGTATTTGACTTTTCCCATCTGAAAAAAATGTATAAACAAAAAATACTTACTTTAGCTTAAAACCACTAAAAATAACACTAAAATTGAGTTACAGTATTTATTATAAACTAAAATGTCTTTAAAAATCACAAAAAGTCTCTAAATCACTCTTATTAATATCACAACGAAATTCACTGAAGCATAAATGACACACTAACGCAGAATAAACTACTTTTCCTTCCTATAATAAATACAGAAGGAATAGGTAATTTGTCATACAGCAATCCGTAACAGCAGTTTCCTATATCCACATTCAAATTGATCATACCTTTAGATATTTACCAAACCTCGAAGTGTTTCTAATACTAAATACAGACATGGAGACTATTTATGTGGCTTCACTAATATTGGTTTTCTTTTCTGTAAATAAAGGACGTGGTCAGTGAGCAAGCTAACTGAACAAAGTGCCCTTTCTGAATTTAATAACATCTAGAATACAGAAGGGCCACTTGCTTCAGTTAGCTTACGTGCTGGCTACGTCCTTCATTTACAGAAAAGAAAACCAATATTAATGAAGCCACAGAAATATTATCCACATCTGTATTTAGTATAGAATACTGTCACCAGGTAAAAATGCAATATCTTTTAAATTACCAGAAGTATTAAACTAAAACTTTACCAGCGCGTAGATATCATGTAAGTGGTCCTATCTACCAAATTTGGACTGAATCGGTTCAGTAAATGTTGAGTTATAACTAAATAAAAAAGACATAACCTATGATATAACCTGAAATTACCTCCGAATGGATGCGTATAATGTTAGACAAGGACAGACAGATAAATCAGGGTTCTGCTGCCATTGCAAACAAAATCTCCAAATTAAGCTTTAAACGGACAGGCTACGAAAGTATGTGACTGCAACAACTTTAATCTAAATCTGAAGATAGAAAAATGTTAATAAATAAAAATTTCAATGAAAGTGATTCAATTTGTTTTAAAAGCAATCTAAAACTATGTTTTATTATGTATAAATATTAAGCTTCCTATATTCACTGTATTTAAAAGCCATCTCCCTCCCCTAGTTGAATCTGACGCCACTATTTTGTCATTTGTTAAGTGACAGGAGTCATGAGAGAAACGTGCGCATTCTAAGCACACCTCAAAACTTACAGAGGTCATTAACAAAGAAGCATATAACCTCGAAAACGACTCCACCAATACCTTAGAATCTTACAATATAAAATAGCAGGGGCGGCTCCTCAATAAGTGCGCCCGTGCGCGCGCACTGCCGCCTGCCGTGGAAAAAATAATATTTTTGCTATGCTATATTTTAATAAATTTTTATTTACATTTTTACCTCCTGCATTCAACAAACAAAATTAGTATATCGAGGATCGCAGAGAGTCGGCAGTTATTAATACAGAATCAAAATAAGTATAGTGTTAATCGTTGCAGACGTTATGTACATCCATATCCATATAAAGCAGTCGGGCGGCGGTGTGTTTTTTCGGCGCTCTCAAGAAATGCGATACTTCAGTGCGAAATGATCGCCTATCATCGTCGAAAACGACCGAATAAGCAATCTGTTGTGCGCTATAAAATTACACACTTCCAGTTTGTAGTGTACTTTTGGCAGAGCGTGTGTATCTACTACCTAGTAATTATTGTCTTCGCGTCGGATTGATTTTTAATTAGATCATTTCGTTGTTGTTTACATGTTCTAACAAGACATTATGGCCACTACTTCGGGTTGCTTAATAAGTGGACAAAATAATTGTGATACTGTGATTAATCAGTGGAGAATATTTTAAATTTAAAGGTTAACTTTTTAACTACTATAACGTATAACTAACTAGAGGAAAACTTGGTAAGTAGTTAATAATTATTAAGTTCAGTAAGTAGGTTTTTTTTATAATACATTTTCTGGGAAAAAATAGGCGAGCCCTTCATTTTTAGTGTTTTTAGTGAATTTTTTTTTTTTTAATTCATTAATAAAAAGGTATCGATGGAAAGACTTTGCAAAATTTTTTTCAAATGAGCGGGAACTAGGACCCCTAGAACCCATATCCGGGGTCTGTTTCAATTTTTATGTGTTTATATATATATATATATATATATATATATATATATATATATATATATATATATATATATATATATATATATATATATATATATAATATATATGTATCCAACCGATAACTCAAAAAATACTCGGCAAGTGCCTTTCTTTTATTAATGGCTTGGATGGGTTCGTTAGTCAGGAAATCGGATAACGTTTTCCTGGAAAATTTTGAGATTTGTGTAAAAAAAAATCTTTTTCTCCGAAAATTACACACGTATTTTAATGAAATTGCGTGGATATGTTGCCTTGTAAAAGACCTTATTACACACTAAAATTCAACTTTCTACATTTTTAGAAAATTGAGTTATTCAAATTTTGAGTTTTCTTTTGAAAAAAATTTTTTTCTCTGAAAATTACAAAGTTATTTTGATAAAATTTGGTGGATATGTTGCCCTGGGTAAGACCCTACTATACAGCAAAATTTAACTTCCTAAGTGCGTAGAAACTTGAAATTTCAAATTTGAAGCATTTAATAAAAATTCACTACCATAACGCACTTGCTGCATCCCGAACTTTTTTTCTTGCGCAATGCCCCAATGCATTAAGGCACGAGCCGCTACTGTAACTAACGACCTATATTCTAAGGTTAATACAAACAGGAGTATGTAAATAATAATCCAACTATTAATTTTAACCTAACATTAACAAATGCCTTCGGCTGTCGACTGTAGTATATAGCATTATAATTTTAACATCCAATCAAATAAGAAAGTGGTGTGCATCAGATTCAGGTGGTTAATCAATTAATGTAGGTAGTGTATTACTAAACAGTAATAATAAATATGCTTTGAAAAGGGTTTAGGTGCAGCAAGTGCGTTATGGTAGCGAATTTTCGTAAAAATATTTCAAATGGTAACTCAATTTCCCAGCAAACTAGAATCTTCAGTTTTGCAAACAGCCCCCAAGAAAGTTACGGGACCAGGAGTTAATAGAGGTGCTGGGCGAGGAAGAAGATAAAAAGGAAATGTGAGCAGAAAGTGCGAAAAAAACAGCTTAGTTGGACCTCTATAAACTGCTTTTATCCAATTTTGCAGCTATACTTTCTTAAAAATCCTGTTAACTCTGTGCAGAACCCCTATTCACCGCAGGTCCTGCAACTTTCTCGGGGGTTGTTCTCAAGAATTTTTTTTTGTTTATGTTGTTATTTTTAATGCATTGAGGGTGGTTGTAGGCATGCAGAAGGTGGAGGAGAACCCCCACGATGAAACAGCGAACCAAGATTTTCAAATTATGTTTAAATTGTTACCTATTTTTCCAAAAATGAATTTGAGGTTGCCTTGTTTATCAGTCTCACATAGAGAGCTACAATATTTTATCATTTTCAAAAAGCATGGATACAGCAACAGTAAATAAGTGCTGAAAAGGGTCTGGGTGCAGCAAGTTCGTTATTTTGTAGAGAATTTTCGAAAAATATTTCAAATTAGATCTCAATTTCCCATTAAGCTAGAATCTTCAGTGTTGAGCGATAGTAAAACGCAGTGTGGGAAGAAAAATAACATAATGAGCTTCGCGAATAACTAATAATTTGTTTTGAAAAAACCTTTTTGTCGTTTTGTTTGCAAAAACTAGTTTGATTGGGTTGACTAAAACATAACTGTCCAAGCAATTAATAAGGAAAAATACCTGCTATATTTATTATTTGGCAGGTACATTCCCCTTATAAATAATAATTTTTTTTCTGGAAAGCTTGGGTAACTAATGAAGTTTTTAACACAACTTTTTTAAAGAGACTCGCAGTACTTAGATATATGTACCAAATTTTAATTTTCTATCTCCAAACAAAATAGAAATTTCCTCAAGTAATTGCTTACCTCTAAAACCGATCTCTAAGGTTCATTTAAATTTAAAGGATTAGTTTTAATAATATACATATTTTTTTTTGTTCCCTCAGGGCTTGTCCGCGGCCTTGCCGCCCCGATAGCACCGCAACCCTTATAATATACATTACTAATAGTGTACAATTCTTATGAAACTTCATTTCACTTGCCGTGTCCCGAACTTTTTTATCTTGATCAAGATGTGTTTAACAAAATCGCAGCTTTTGGAAAGATAATGAATCTCAGATTGAATCATTGACCTTGAACATGAAATTTGATGAAGAAAAATAAAATACAAGAACTGAGCAAAGACCTTTCCAAACTCGAGTAAAAAAAAAAGGCCAATCACTGGTTATGGCTCTTCTCTAATTAATCTACCATACCAAATACTCCAAGGTACAAATAAAATTTAGTAAATATACAACACATTCTTTTATTGCAAAAAAATCGGGTTCATTACATTATTTAATTCTGCGACCAGAAAATAAATACAACTATTAACTCTAAAACTTAAGCATAATAATTAAGGTTAGCCTTCTTCTTGGCTTGGACTTCCATTATAGCATCCATATAATCCTCGTGTGTCACTGCAGATGCATTTCTCCTTAAAGCAATCATACCAGCTTCCACACACACAGCTTTGCACTGAGCTCCATTAAAATCATCTGTAGATCTTGCGAGTTCTTCAAAATTAACATCAGGGTTTACAGTCATCTTTCTGGAATGAATTTGCATAATTCTGGCCCTAGCTTCTTCATTTGGATGTGGGAATTCTATTTTACGATCTAGACGTCCTGAACGTAGTAAAGCAGGATCAAGGATATCCACACGATTGGTTGCCGCTGGGACAAAAATTGTTTATAAACATCTACATCAATTATTGCAATATTAAATTTTATCAACTAATTGTTTTATCTTTAGTACTTTGATATCAAAGTAATTAGTGTAACTAAATACATATGTACAAGTTTTCCCCTGGCTTTACAATAGCTTTTAACATTCTATGCAACTAGTTCCGTGTTTACAGCATCATCTGGAGGTAAAATGTTATTGTGAAACCAACAGAAAAGGCCCTGCACCTGTATTTAGTATGGAACAGCTTTATTAAATCAAGACAGTTACAATAAATAAATTAGTGTAACGTAACAGAAACGATTATATACCTAAAAAAACAGACAGTAAATTGAGAAATTTCAGAATGTTGAGTTATTGTGA
Organism: Tillus elongatus; assembly: GCA_964006375.1. Lineage (NCBI taxonomy): Eukaryota > Metazoa > Arthropoda > Insecta > Coleoptera > Cleridae > Tillus > Tillus elongatus. Next base: position 62,039,043 of record OZ023264.1, read on the forward strand.
ATTACAAGAAAATATTCTCAAATTTAAAAATATTTCAAGTTGGGATCACTTTCTACAAAGATAATCAAACTGATTGTCAATGTAATTATGAAGCCACTTTTGCATATAATACACATGTACTGTGGCTAAACAAACACCTTCAACGCCAACATAACAAACAAAATAATAATAATAAATAAAATAAATATGTGTTTAGAAAGAGGATATGTACCAATTGTTTGAAAACATCAGTGATAATACCACTAAGGAAAGTGTGGAATACAGTAGAAATAGAAGGATTCAGACTCGTGAAAACTGTTTCATTCTTGACAAAAATATTAGAAAAGGTAGTATCTAATCTAGAGGTGTAGTAGTAGTAGTAACAAAGGTGAGGAGACTAGCGCCAGGCATGTAGGCCACATCAGACCCTTTTTGCCAACCTTGGCATTCGGAAGCCATGCCCCATGCCTTCTCGACCTAAAAAAAAGGTCATGACGGCCTTGATTCAAACATTTCTTTTCGAAGACTTCCAAAAGCCTCACATTCACACAGGTAGTGATAAAAGGTTTCTTTAGTCTCACCGTCCATGAAAACCAACAGAATACAAATATATAGAAAACAAACCAGAATTACAACGTGGAATATACGTAGCCTATGTATGGCAGGAAAACTCGCCAATGTAGATGCAGAAATGTATAGATTGGGAGTCAAGATCTTGGGGGCTAAGCGAGGTACGATGGCCAGGCACTGGGAATCACAGGACTAAAAATGGCGTTCTCTACTACTCTGGTGGCGACGACCGCAAACACCAATATGGCGTAGCTATACTCATCTCCTCTGAACTAGAAAAATCGGTAATTGATTTTATCCCACTCGGAGATCGAGTGATGCTCTTGAGACCCCTCACTACTCATAGACTTATGAACGTAATTCAAGCGTACGCTCTAACAGGGGACAAACCTGATGAGGCGGTTGAAGAATTCTACTCTGCTTTAGAAGAAGCTATGAAAACAACAAAAGAAGGGGAGATGACAATTGTTCTTGGCGACTTTAACGCCAAAATCGGGAAGGGCGCTGATGGCGGGGTCTGCGGAGATCATGGTCTGGAAACACGCAATACTAGAGGGGATCATCTGGTGCAATTTTGTACAGAGCACCGCCTCTCTGCTGCCAACACCTACTTCAAACAACATCCTAGACGTCTATACACGTAGAAATCCCCAGCAAATCGTGATAACCACATAGTAAGAAATCAGATCGATTTCATCCTCATTAAGAGCCACGCCGACGTCAACAGCGACCACAATCCCGTAGTAATAAGTCTACAGATTCGCCACTTCAATAGAGTCTAACGTCCAAATAAACCTAAGCGAGTCGATGTCAGAAGACTTCTTGATCCCGAGATACGAGTCAGAGCAGTGGTCGTGTTCTCCAGGGCACCAAGACGGGCGAACCTTCAAATTAACAACCAGGTTGTGGAACAGGTGCCGTCCGTTAAATACCTTGGAGCCCTCGTCAACGAGAACAGTGACCCTAAAATGGAAATCAGATCAAGGATAGAACAGGCCAGAAGGACATTCATCTCCATGAAGAAACTCTTCACCAGTAGAGACCTAAACATACAGCTTCGCATACGTATATTGCACTGTTATATCTTCCCAGTGCTACTCTATGGCTCCGAGAGCTGGACATTCTGCCAATCAATGGAGAGCCGCATTGACGCCTTTGAGATATACTTGTATCGCCGTATACTGTGTATATCCTGGGTAGGCAGGATAACCAACGAGGAAGTGTTAAGGAGAATATGTAAAGGCAAAGAACTGCTGACAACCATCAAAGAACGAAAGCTCCAATACATCAGGCACATTATGAGGGGGGAGCGGTACTAGCTCCTCCGACTCCTCATCGAAGGAAAGATCGAGGGCAAACGATCTGTGGGCAGAGGGCAGAACTCATGGCTGAAAGATCTGAGTCGATGGTTCGGACGGACATCTGTGGAGATTTTCAGAGGTGCTGCATCACACACCATTATAGACAGTTGGATCGCCAACCTTAGTAGGGAGACGGTGTCTCAAGAAGAAGAAGTCTCACTGCATTCCTGGCAAATGGGATCCCTCTAGACACGTACCAATGTAAGATGTCTTTTTAGACTACAGTAGCCGTTAGAAAAGTGCAGTACGACTCGTACTAAGAAACCAGACAGTCTTGTTTCTGTCCGGCTACTCCACGAAGTCCTTTGCTTGTCTACATTCACTGACTGACCTCCAGTGATTCTCCATGGCCTCCCTAGTCTATCTATCTAGGGCGTCAGAGACCAGCTTCCTACTTATGCTTATAGCAGGCTCTGGGTCACAGAACTGCCACTGGGGAACCAAGTCTTGCGAGGTTATTCGCCACATCACTCCCCGCTACCCCACAGTGTCCTGGAACCCACATAAGCTGTACCTTTTTTGCCTGGCCAGCTCCCCAAGAGCGTTAGCGCATATCTAGAGGGGTGAGAACCCATTTTTTTTTCGAACTGAACTATGAACAAACCAAAGCAAATATGTGGCTTCGAACCTCGGAAATAGTATGTCTAAGGTTCACAATCCAACTTCGAACTTCTCAAAAATTTTAATTCGAACATAGAATTAACCAAGATGTTTCAATGCTTATATCATTTCCTTAAATATAAAATAGTGCGTATAATTTTTCGAACTGAACGTTCGGTTTGAAGCTTTGCACACCATTAATATAATCGGATGTGTGAATTTATAGAAAATAATAAGATATTAGGTAAATAACAGTCTAGATTTAGCAGTAATCATAGTTCTGAAATGGAGCTGCAGTATTTACTGAATGGATGTAAATTTGCATGACATGAAGAAAATCTTATAGATGTAATTTATTTAAATTTTCAAAGAGCATTTGAAACAATATGTTGAGAGAGGTTACTGAAAAAGCTAGAAGCATGGGGATTTAAATCCCAACTTAAGTGTATGGTTAGTCTCTACTCAGGAGAGTATCCCGAAAAGTTCTGTGCATGAAATTCTCAAGGAGCAGCTCTTTCATCCTTACCATTACCAGAAAGTTCAAGCTTTATCTCCTGAACATCCGGAAGCTCGCATGAATTTGTGCAATATAATTCTAAATCTACATAACATTGATCACAATTTTATATCATCGCTTCTCTTCACAGATGAAGCTGGATTTGGACATGACGGTTTGATCAACCTTCATAATGAGCATTATTGGTCTAATGCGATAGAACGCAGTTTCCAGAATAAGTTTTCTGTTAATGTGTGGGCGGAAATTTTAGGAGACCGCTTAATTGGGCCACATTTCTTCCCTCAAAGACTCAACGGTGAGATATACTTAATTTTTTTAAGAAACCAGTTATCCACTCTATTGGATGATGTACCCCTCCAATCAAGAAATACAATGTGGCTGCTGTAGGACGGCACGCCACCACATTTTAGTACAGCAGTGAGGGAATTTCTTAATGAAACATTTCCTGCGAGATGGATAGGACGCGGTGGGTTCGTGCAGTGGGCTCCTACATCGGGTGATATGAACCCAATGGATTTTTTCTTTTGGGGTTACCTAAAATCGCTTGTATACAGGAGTCCAATTCAAAACGTTGAAGTAGGAGCCCACACACTGAGCCATATTAAAGTTGGGACCTAACCAAACAACGAAAGAGCAGGAGGAGGGTGTCAGTCTGTGAGAAATTTTTGCTGTTTCTTATCAGAAACCCAAGAGTTTTGTGAGCAGAACTGACAGTCTGCTCGTAGTGTGGTTTAAAAGATAGAGTACCATTAAAAACAATTCCAAGCTCCCTAACTGTTCCGGGGCGATCAAGTGGAAGCCCCCTTATATTGTACTCGAAAGTAATTGCCTGCTTATTTAGAGTAAAGGACATCACACAACACTTGGAAACATTCATAGAAAGACCACTCCGACAACACCACTCATCAAGGATCTGAAGACTGTTCTGAAGCTGCAAACAGTCACCAACACTCGAAATATTTGCGAAAATCTTAAAATCATCTGCATACATACAGAAACATGCAAAACATGTTTAACTGGGTCAATAAATATATTAAACAGTAATGAACCGAGTATGGAACCCTGTGGCACTCCCGAAGCTATGTGATAGGTGTCAGCCCCCAACCTCAACAAATTGCCTCCTTCCATCCAGGTAAGATCTGAGCAAGCCAAGCAAGCCCTCGGAGAATCTGATAGCCCTCATCCTGTCAATTAGAACACAATGATTTAGACAATCGAAGGCCTTAGATAGATCAGTATACACAACATCAACCTGTGAGGAGCGGTCGAGAGCGGACGCAATGAATTGTGTGTAACATCAACTAAATTCGTTACAGTCGATATCCCAGGAATGAAACCAAGCTGATAAATAGAGTCTGTTTTTGATGTGAAACAGTATTCGCCGAAAAAGGCAGGCCTCGAAAATCTTACAGAAGACACATAGTATGGCTATTGGTCGATAGTTTGTTGGATCACCACTATCCCTTGCCTTTAAGACACGGAGAACTCGTGACAGCTTCCAAATCGCGGGGAATGTTTCAGATCTAAGAATCAATTTAAAAATTTTAAAATATACACATTAGTGAAATCTCTTCAAATTAAACTACTGTCTCAATGGGGTCAATACAGTGTTTAAAGCGCCACTACTGAGTTAACGGGGCTGCTACTGGGTTACAATTTCACTCCCTTTGGCAGCTTTGAATGCCTGTAATGTTCAGTTTTAGAGATGAAACTTTTACCTAAATATAGACACAAAACCGTTTTCAGATATAGAGTTACAGTTTGTTGGAATATTTTAGTCACTACGATATTGGATTGTATACTTTGTTAATCTTTTAGAGAAAATTTTGAACTATTGGAGCTTATGCTAAATAAATTTATTATTATCATATAATGTATATTATATAAACCTACCTATAACCTTGATATCAGCTGTAGAACTAAACCCATCTAGCTGATTTAGAAGCTCCAACATAGTTCGTTGTACTTCACGATCACCAGCCTTCTCTGAGTCGAACCGTTTAGTACCAATAGCATCAAGCTCATCAATGAATATAATTGCAGGGGATTTTTCTTTAGCTAAAGCAAAGGCATCTCTCACTAGCTTGGCACCATCACCTATAAACATCTGGACAAGCTGTGGACCAGCAAGTTTAAGAAAAGTGGACTTGGTTTGGGCTGCACAAGCTCTCGCAAGGAGAGTTTTGCCTGTACCAGGTGGACCATACAGGAGTACACCTGAAAAATAAAGATATAAGTTAAAAAAAACTGGATTAGCAAAGTAACAGCATTTAGAGTAATACTTTATAGCTTGCATCTGTGCAGTCAAAATGAGCCAGATCAAAATTTATCATAATTTTTCTAACTCACTTTGTTGTACTTTCTGAGAAGCCACAGGACTCTATTCTAGGACCACAAATTTCCTAATAACTATGCGTATCATGTCATTTTGGTTTATGATAATACGATAATGTTATATATTTTTTAAATAATCCGAAGACATGTATTTTAAACAATTTATAAAACCAAGCATACAATAAAAGACACACTAATACAGAATTCGGATGACCAGAAGCAATCTAAGCCATCTATTTGCTGGACTTTTTGAATGAAAACTATTTAAAATTTGTATTAAGCTGTACTTCCATGAAGCCCTTCTAAATAATATGTTCACATTTTAATTCCTGTTTGTCCATACACAGATATATATTTTTTTAATTTTCTAATTTCTTACCTATATAATCGTTTAGGGAAAATTTTTAGAGCAATTATGTCTGTTTATATCCTGTGGTGTGGTCTCATAACTTCATGTCATTTAATATTCATGCTTTCTTTTGCTTTTCAATGTGACATTGAAACATTTTTAATGATTCCCCTTTCCCTAGCTCTCTTTAAATTTAGGCTATGGTTGGGTTAGGTCATTGTCATATTAACATTTCTCTTTGAGTGGTTTATCTTTCCAATGTTTGTTTCAGTTCAGTTTAGGTTAGGTTAGTCTCAGGGCGATATTTATCCATTTTCACCTTAAGTCAGTATTTATACAAGCGACAAGTCTTTAAATAACTTAAATCATGTTATTTCATGTCGACGCTTTCTTTGGCATTGCAATTTTTAATGGCACCTCCCATCTTAATTTCAGTTTAATTATAGTTGGATTAGTTCATTGTAAGGGTGAGGTTTCTTTCTTATGTTCGTGTTACATCCAGTGTATACATTATAGACATGTAATTTTCAGGGTGGCATTCATCTTAAGAATTCAACATTAAGTCAGTGCTTATGCAAGAGTTGGGTCTTGGTCTGTTTAACGCCTCTCTCTCTAAAGTTAGTATAAACTGATCATCACTTTAATGACACTTTTATCCATTACAGATATTATTGTACATTAAATTTATATAAATGAATCTGTATTCTGCAAATTTTCTTTTGAACATTCTTGGGTGTTTTATAATTTTTTTTGTTTTTCTTTTATGTGTTATTTAAGGATAAGTTTCTTTAATTGTTATATGATTGTATGTGTTATGTTATTTTTATTGTTAACCTGTAGACGTACATGAACATCCCTCTGTCCCTTAAGTGATATTGGCTTGTTTCATTGTTAATATACAGGGTTGGTAAAAAACATGTTTTTTTATTTTATACAAAACAAACTGTTTTTTTAAGTTGAAACAGTTTTTTGTTGTTTTAAACGCGTTTTTTATACATGGCATAAAGAACATGCTTTAAAAAAAAACTAAGAATAAAAACGAAACGTCATTTGAAGTTGAGTATATGCGCTAATAAGTTTACCAAACGACAATGGTAAAATAAAGAAGAAGACTTATTCTCGGTGTCACTGCTCTATTTTCTATATTTGCCTTCTGTTGTGTTGTGGTTAAGTACATAATTAAATGGTGGGAAGTGGGAAATCACGCATATATTCCATATTCGATTACCAGTGACAAAATAACAAATAATAATGTCTGGACGAAGGAAGGACCCAGTTTGGTCTAACTTTTTAGAAACAGCGACATTAAACACACAAACAAAAAGGGTGATATGTAAAAAGTGTATCTTCGAAATGGCAGCTTTGGTGGCTCGGATGAAAGAAACATGTAAACAAATGTAAGCAGAAGCAGATAGAAGATCCAGTCACTGATGACTCAAATGATAAGAGTAGTGATGATGACTCTGTGGCCACTGCAACTACAGCAAGTGGATCATTGCCTGCAAGTAGTTTGGTAGCTACATGTAAGTTTTACCAGTGAGTTTTGTTAAGATTTACTAGAATGCTGTAAAACTAAAAGCTACAGTTTGGTGTGGGCCAACTTCAACTGTTAACTGCATGTTTTTATCCTGTTCAAATTCAGTGATTTTCAATTTGTTCAGTTAAATTTTTGAATCCGAATTTGATTATAATTTAATATTGCCATTCTCTTTTTTTAGCTTCCGGTTCTTCTCTAAAGACTTGTGAAAAAACAGTTTTAAAAACAAACAGAATTGATTCGTTTATCATTAAAACAACACAGACTGATAAGGCGATGTTTGACACACAAATCACAAAGTTTCTTTATGCTACGAACTCATCATTCAGGCTTGTGGAACATAAAGAATTTAAAAAATCTCGGGACGCAGCAAGTGCGTTATGGTAGTGAATTTTCATAAAAATGTTTTTATTGCAAATATGTGTGTTTTCTTTTTAAGAAAGCAGACATCAATTTTGGTTACCAGTATAACCTATATAGAAAAAGCAGGCATCAAATTTGATTACCAGTATAACATATATAATAAAAACAATGTGCCATGTTTCATCAAAATAACTTGATTGTTTGAAAACCTACAGAAAATTCCAAAAGTAAACCATAAGTGTTACTGAAAAAATCCGTTTCTTGGTCAACCTTATAGGTTAATAGCAAATTGAGCTTTTCAAATATGAAGCATTTAATCAAAATTCGCAACCACAACGCACTTGCTGCCTCCAGAATTTCTTAACTTACAAACATGCATTATATTTCGATGGAAAATGCAAAAAAATAAGGCGTTTTCGACAAAAAAAATTTATTTGTATCACCAACGACTTATGGGCCATCCTGTGATTGTCGCAATAATTTTTTAAGATGTAGCTCAAAACACCGTATAATTAATGTATACAATATTTTTTCATATCTTGTATAATAACGAATATATTGAGCTTTATTGATTTTTTACGAAAATTCGACAAAAATTATATACCATTAAACAATAAACTCTATAGCTAAGGCTACTGCCAAGCATCAGAGAAAGGGTCTATTAGAAATGAATTTTCTGGAAATATATAAGTAAAATGAAGGACAATGACGGTTGAAACTAAGAGTTCGGTGTATGTAAAACATTCTTCTTGAGACATTTTCTTTCCATAGATCGTATTAGATTCAAGTTATTTGCCTAAATGTTGCGAATTTTGACGTTTTCAATTGTCACTTTGACGTTTTGAGGAACCCCCAATTTATTTTTCTTTAAATGCCCATAACTTTTTTGTCTTTTGACCTACAGAGCTAAATTTTGGTGGGTGGCACACCTATAACGATATAAACCAGCTTACCAAATTTGGTTGCCCTTACTTTGTTAATTTTGGAGATATAAATATTTTGCGAAAGAAAACACAAATTTTTCCGGGAAAACTTCGGCGGATTTTCCTGGCTAACAAAATTCTCCAAGCGACTTGTAAAAGGAATGTACTCACCAACTTTGACGTTTAAAATCGCAATTTTGACGTTTTGAGGAAAATCCAAATTTATTTTTCTTTGAATGCCTGTAACTTTTTTATCCTTTAACCTACGGAGCTAAATTTTGGTAGGTAACTTGCCTATAATGAAATAAATCCGCATATTTTGGTTGCCCTTACTTTGTTAATTCCGGAGATATAAATTTTTTTCGAAAGAAAACACAAAATTTTCCGGGAAAACCTAGACCGATTTTCCTGGCTAACGAACTTATCCAAGCCATTTGCAAAAGGAATTTATTCACCAAATTTAATCAAAATCGGCCCATTGTTTTTTGAGTTATCGGTTTGATACATATATATATATATATATATATATATATATATATATATATATATATATATATATATATATATATATATATATATATATATATATATATATATATATATATATATATATATATATAAATATATATATATATATATATATATATAAAATATATATATATATATATATATATATATATATATATATATATATATATATATATATATATATATATATATATATATATATATATATATATATATATATATAAACATATAAAAATTTAAACCGACCCCGGATATGTGTTCTGGGGGGCCTAATTAGCGCTCATTTGAAGAAATTTTTTCAAAATTCAAAAGTCGGGATCTCCTCATTAGTGAATTTTTTTTAAGAAAATTCACTAAAACTAATAGAATTATTACATCCGGGGTATGTGCCTCCTAGCCGAAAGATTATAGCCAATGAATTATTGGACAAAGTATATGAACAAGAGTCTGCAAAAATCAACTCAAATTTGAAGGGGAAGATAGTATGTATGTCACAAGATAGATGGAGCAATATTCATAATGAGTCCATAATTTGTGTATCTGTGACGGATGTAGTGGATGAGAAAGTATATTTATGCGATACAATTGATACAAAAGATAATAGTCACACTTCAGAGTATTTGTTAAGGTTAGCTATCGATTCAGTAAAATGATGTCACAAATAGAACTGTACTGTGAGAAGCTTTGTAACTGACAACGCTGCCAATATGACAAAGATGAGATCACTATTATCAACTTGCGAAGAGCTAGGATCACCTGATATCTTAACTTATGGGTGTTCAGCACACATCTTGAACCTACTTGCCCATGACATCGAGATTCCTAATATAAAAAGTCATGTCACAAATATTATGAAATATTTTCGAAATACTCACTTTGCTGCCGCTAAATATAAGCAAGCTAGTGGTACAGCCTTGGTATTACCCCAGGATGACTGTCTCGAATCGTATCTTGAAAACTGGCATATACTGTCAAAAGTATGTACGGAGAATAGGTTATCAATTGACGTTAATGTAATGAAGTTAGTGAACGATATGAATTTAAAAATTAATGCTGGTGATTATCTTGAAAAGTTAAAGCTAATTTCTGCGACATTAGACAAGGTACAAAGAAACAATTGTACTATTAGTGAAGCAACTGAAATTTGGCTGACTCTAATTCAGGACTTTCAAGCTTATTCTGCAGCTGATATAACCTCAGTTGTTTTCAAATAGCAACGTCTCCTAGTCATTTTCTTGCCAATTTATTAGATCACTGTTTTTGTGTGAGAAAATTAACCAACAAACAAACTGATGAAGCGATGGAATATGCAAATACTTTTCATCCTAATATTGTGGCAATAATAATGTCATTTCAAGCGAGAGCAGAACCCTTTAAGGAGTACCTTTCTTCCCCAGATGCTATTAAAAATGTAAAACCCATCACCTGGTGGCTGTCTATAGAAAGGAAAATAAGTGAAGAGATGCTTGATGTAACAAAACAGCTTCATACAGCAGTTGCTTCAAGTGCAGGATTCGAAAGACTCTTCTCGTCATTTGGGCTTGTACACAGCAAGCTTAGAAATCGGTTGGGCGTAGAGAAGTCAGCAAAGTTAGTAACATTGTTCACTTGTTTGAATTAAATGAATTCATATTCTAAATAGGTTTTTTCTCTTTTCTCTGTGTTGGATACTTTGTTTTGTTTTGAAGAAAAACATTTTTTTTGTGGTTTTTGTTTTTACTGTGTTGGGTTACTTTGTTTTGAAAATGAATTTTATCAATGATTTTTAGTAGTTAGTGAATTTGCATTAAGAAAATTCACTAATAGAGACGTATCGATGGTGAGACTTTCGGAAAGTTTCTTCAAATGAGCGTGAATTAGGGCCCCTGAACCCATTTCCAAGGTCAGTCAAAAAGGTTATATATATATATATATATATATATATATATATATATATATATATATATATATATATATATATATAAACATATAAAAATTCAAATGGACCTTGGTTTCGGATTCTAGGGGCCCAAATTCGCGCTCATTTGAAAAAATGTTGCAGTCTCACCACCGATACCTCTCTATTGGCGAATTTTTTAATATAAATATTAGCTAATATGTTGTATGTTACATGTTACACATACACAAAGATATTGGTTTTGTTTTTGTTTGTTAATACACAATTATAGTATTAACTTTTTCAATTTATTTAATTTAAGTTACTATCAATAATGCTCAAACTCAAATAAAATGCCTTGCTCATTGCTTCTTGTGTCAATTTACTGCTGTATTTACCATATTTTTAGAATAAAATTAAAGCAATTTATTGAAAAGAAAGTTATTTATTAAAAAAATATTATTTATAGAAAACTAAAAAAACTCATGTGAAAAAAAAACAGTTATTTAAAACAAACCATTTTAAAACATGTGTTTAAAACTGTTTAAAAAAAAATGTTTTAAACACTAGGCATTGTTTTAAACATGTTTAAAAACAAGTGTTTAAAACAACTGTTTTTAAACATGCCAACCCTGTTAATATATACATTATGTTATTTTTATTGTTAACCTGTAGATGTACATGAACATCCCTGTGTCACTTAAGTGAAATATGCCTGTTTCATTGTGAATATATACACTATACATTATTATTATTATATCATAGAGTAATATAATAATAATAATAATACCAGAGTAGAGAAACTCTGCACCCAGAAGTCTTAGACTTATGCGGGAGGAGCTTACACACATATGGACAAAGGATATATTGTTACACAATCAAGATCCATAAGTCGTTGGTGATTCAAATATATATATATATATATATATATATATATATATATATATATATATATATATATATATATATATATATATATATATATATATATATATATATATATATCCGACTGATAACTCAAAAAATAATAGACCGATCTTGATAAAATTTGCAGAGTACCTTCCTTTTGCAAGTGGCTTGGATAAGTTCGTTGGCCAGGAAAATCGGACCAGCTTTTCCCGGAAAATTTTGTGCTTTCTTTATAAAAAAATTCATATCTCCGTAAATAACAAAGTAATGGCAACCAAATTTGGTGCACGTGTTTGTATTATAAAGAGTGAACTCTGTACCAAAATTTAGGTCCCTAGCTTAAAGACAGAGAAGTTATGGGCAGTTAAAGCAACAAATTTTGGAGTTTTCCTGAAAACGTCAAACTTGCAATTTTAAACGTCAAAATTGGCAATGTTTAGGCAAAGAATGTGAAACAAATACCGATTGTGGAAAGAAAAGAAAAGAGGAGTGTTCTGCAAACCCTCAAGTTTCAGATTCAACCGTCATTGCCCTTCATTTTACTAAAACATTTACAGAATATCCATTTCTCTGATGCTTTGGCTGTGAGTTTACTTAAGTTTGGTGGCTTTTTGGATATTTATTTGTGGGTTTACTGAAGTTTATGGTTTAACAGTTTATAATTTTTTTTAGCTAATTATTGTAGAACAAATTTGTTAATGCATTCTTGCATTTTTTATCGAAATATGATGCGTTTATAAGAAAAAAAATCTAGACGCAGTAAGTGCGTTTTGGTAGCGAATTTTCGGTAAATTTGCAGATTAGCTCCCGAACGCTTTTCAAAAAACTGTTTTCAGAAACTTGCCTAGAACCTCCCCCCCCCCCTGGATCCACAAACCCCAAGAAAAATTTCTTGTTTACACTCCCCAAGGAAGTTACGGGACCAGTAGTGAGTAGGGGTGTATAATTTGGTTTATCTAATTTTCGCAGAACAAATTCGTTAATGCATTTTTGCAGTTTTTATCGAAATATGATGCGTTTGTAAGAAAAAGATTAGACGCAGTAAGTGCGTTTTCGTAGCGAATTTTTGGTAAATTTGCAGTTTAGCTCCCAAATGTTTTTCAAAAAACTGTTTTCAGGAGACCATCACCAAATGTTTATATATTTTCAAACAATAAATTTATTCCAATGAAATATGGTACATTGTTTCTACTATATAGGCAACCAAGTTTGATGCCTGCTTTCATCAAAGAAAGACATTTGCTATTAAAAATATTTTAAAGAAAATTCGCTACCATAACGCACTTGCTGCGTCCAGAGATTTTTTTAACTTGAGTAGTTTCAAAGATTTTAACAAAAATCCACTACCTTACTGCGCCCCGAATTTTTAAAAGCATAATTCAGAAAAATAACATGATTATACATTATACGTTACGACACACGAATATGACATTGAAAATTTAAAAAGAAAATAAAGTGAATTATTTGTATAGATACCTTTTGGAGGATGTATACCCAAATTGACAAATTTATCCTTGTGTGTCATGGGCAAGACAACAGCTTCTATCAGTTCCTGAATCTGCTTATCCAGACCACCAATATCTGAATACTGCTCGGTAGGTCGTTCATCTACTTCCATGGCCTTAACACGAGCATCATATTCAGCAGGCAGGGTCTCTAAAATTAGGTAAGAATCCTTGTTGACTCCAACAAGGTCACCTGGTTTTAACTTCTCTTCATCTACAAGTCCAATTACTGGCAGAAAGTAGGTTTGGCGAGTTGAGGTCTTTACGACCGCACATTTACCTAAAAATCATGTGACAAAACAGTACATTTAGATGTACGAAAACAAAACAAAAAATAATTTTGGGGACAACAAAAAACATTTTAAACTGTGAAAGATCAATAAACTCAATTTCACAAAATCCATAAATGTTTACTTTCTGTAAATGTGTTCACTTTTTATGAAATTTTGATTAGGCTGTAGATGACGAAAATCACAACAAAAATAAGGGCAGAAGCAAACTTTTGGAGTTATATGGATTTTTTGATAATAAAAGTACTCACTTTTGTGACATGTTTTGGAGCATATCTCGCTTTACATGACCTGTACAAATATACTCCCTAAATACTTTAGTACCCCATTTCACTGAACATATTCACTTTTCATGATTTTCACATTTTGTTTTTGAAAAATTGTATTACCAAATAACATTTTCTTCTTGCAATGTCAAAATCTATGGCTGAAGATAGTTTTATATGTAAAATGTCAATGTCAACGTAGAATCAATTATCAATGAAAAGAAGGGAAATCTACAGAGACAGGTAAACAGTGTAGGAAAGTGCACCAACTATATAAAAATGAATTATAATAGAGGAATACACCCTTCTTTAGCTCGATATAAAATGAACGATCCACGAAAATGTGTAAAATATGACAAAAATATGTCGTAAAAGTGAGTACAATTTACGTTTTCCTACTATAAAATCCAAATACCTCCAAAAATTTGCTTCTGGCCTCATCTTTGTTGTGATCTTCGTCATCTACACCCTAAAACCCGTCTGTATACAAAATTTCATAAAAATCGAACACATGTGCGGATAGTAATCTTGCGAGACTGAGTATTTACCGATTACAAGAGAGAACACTATTCTTTTACTGACTGTATTATCGAATCATTCAAGTACAGAGATTATGTTATAACACTTATATTTGTTTATTTATTATTCTAACGTAAGCCAACTTACTCTAACTCTACTACCACTATATCTGTAGTAATCAATATAGTCAATAATATAATTCAAAATGGCGCGCCACAGTGTAGTCAACTGCTCCACAAAATAAAACCAACACCCCAGTTATTTGTGGAGTCCGTGGCACCTGATGCATGCAGCAAACTTTTCGACATTAAACACCTTAGTCAACCATCCTATTGGTCAGTATGTTTGTGAAGATGAGAAGCTTCGCCTCAGGAAGTGATGCCTCACATCGATGTGTTTGGTCCTTGATTAGTAGGTTCCATTTAGCGCCAGGTTCCTCGCCACTTGGTTATCATAGAGGATCTGAGTAGGGCTCTCCAAAGATTCCTCAATTTCTTCAGACCCCTCAACCACTAACCCTCTTGTGCAGCTGATGACATTGACATAGCCTCTGTGGTGAAAAGGGCCACAGTGGATTGTCGCTTGGTGCACCAGGATATAGGCCCATTGCACTTCACGAAGATATAATCAGTGACAGATCTTTTTTCACCTGGGTCACATGCCCAATCGGCAGAGTAATATCCCTGGATGGGTCCAGTTTTGGAGTTATCGAGTTGTAGCTTGTATGAGGAGGTTATCTAAAGACATGCTTGACACCTGCCCAATGTGACATACCTGGATTATTGTTAAACCTGCTCAGGCTACTAATAGAGAAGGCTTTTATATTGAGACTTGAGCTGCAAACAAGAGGCTGCCTATAGCTTCCTGATAAGGGATTTTTCTCAGCTTGTCTTTTTCGTCGCTAGTTTGCGACTCCTCGGTTTTAGAAAAATGTTTGACTGCTGCTTGTTGGAGTGGCAACTGGTTTTGCTTCATCGATGCCGAACCACTTGAGCATTTGGTCTATGTAATGTTTCCAGATGATCCAAATTTTCTTAGATTGACAGTCACGAGTCAATTTGAAACAGAGGACTGATTCAGCCTCATCAAGATATGTCATCTTGAATGACCTAGTGAGTTTTGTCTTGACCTGTCTCTTCAGTTTTCCATCATTTGAGAAAATGGTGGAAAACAGTTCGTCCACCCAGGCTCCCACAATCAAGCATGCTTGTTCCTTGACTGTTTCAGTCCAAAGTTCTGAAGCACGCAATCTAGTTTTTGATTCCATACTCTACTGGCTTGCTTAAACCCATAAATACTTTTCTGTAGCCGACAGACCTTCGCTGATCAATCGTTATATCCTGGTGGTTGGCACATATAAATTTGTTCCACCAATTCTCCCTGAAGCAATGCTGACACAGCATCCATTCGATCGATGTCCAGGTTGTGCTCTGCAGCCAGGGACAGAAGGTATCCTATTGACCTGTACCTTACAACAGGCGAAAAGGTCTCCTCATAGTCCATGCCCCTCCTTTAGGCACACCCTTGACCACAAGTCTCGCTTTATGTTTGGTTATCTGACCACTGACGTCTCTTTTGGTCCTAGAAACCCATTTGCACTTAAGAGGTTGTTTTGTGGCCGGGAGTTCAACAAATTCTCAAGTCTTGTTATCCATCTGAGACTTAATCTTTCGGTCCATAGCATCAATCCACAGCTGCTTACCCTCTCGAAGTAATGTGCCATCATAAGTTACCGGATCTGACAGCACATTTTCCATAGAGAAAAGTGAATAAGTTACGAAATCATTTAGAGCAGTTGCAGGCCTTCTTTCTCTCTTTGGCCTAGCTGTTAGCGGCGATGATGGCGTTGGGACATTCGTCTTTGGAACAAAATTTGGGTCTTCATTTTGATAATCACTACTTTCTGATGCTGTAGACAAATCTTCAAGTGAAGTGTTTGAGACAGTAATTTGTTGATCACTCTCAGTCATTTTTCTGAGGATCAACACGCAGTTAATGACTCAGATTCTGTCAAATTGTCTGAATTTAGAATGGTACTGTCCTTAACATCACTGTTTACGAGATTTAACTCATCAGGAAATACATAGAAATTCCTGTCGATGTCTTTAGATGGATTCAATGAGCTGCCACATTGATCTTCGGAGAACGTCACATCCCTCGACACAAAGGTGATCTTCTTCTGAGGGTCATGCCACCTATACTCTTAGATCTCTTGGCAATATCCTACGAAAATACAGGGATGTGTGCATATGCCTTACAACCAAAAGATCGAAGGTGTTGAAGTGCTGATTTCTTGGTTGACCATACTTGTGCCAGGGTGGTAGCAACTGACATGCACAGTGACTGGTTAAAAAGATAGGCTGCACAATTCACAGCTTCGGCCCAAAAAATGTTTGGCAGCCCTGCTTCTATCAACAGACATCTGGCACAATCTAGAAGCGAACATTTGAGACGCTCCACCTTACCATTTTGGTACGGAGAGTAAGGATATGATGTTGATGCACAATACCTAAATACTTCAAACTCACGAAATTTTTTGTTGCAGCACGCCCTTCCATAATCAATGTGGAGGATTTTGATTTTCGTGTTACACTGATTTTCAAAATGAGATTTGAAAATTTTGAAATAAGTCAGCGAGTTGGTGCTTTGATTTCAGAAAATAAACAAATGACATGTGACTGAACTCGTCTAAGAATTCAGAACATATCTTGATCCTACCAAACTCTTTACCTCCATCGGCCCGACTAGGTCTGAGTACACTAATTGTAAACAACTGATCAGTAGTTGAATCACTCTTTGGAAATGGTAAACGGTAGCTGTTTCCTAACTTGCAGATGTCACAGATTTAATTTGGTTTTCTATCAGAAAGTTTGACATCGTTGTTAATACTAGCTAATTTTCTTAAGCTATCATAATTCAAATGTCCCATACGTTTATGCCACAGAGTCATATTACATTGCACAGACAACATACACATAGTACTGGGAACGTCCCGTTTCAACAAGTTATTCACCAAACTGGCAGAGGCAATTGTCTGCCCTTGGTGATTAGATACCTTTGCTCCACTGCTATTGAACACAACAGAACGTCCCTTACTGACAACTTGGCTCACGGACAAAAGATTAACTTTAAGTTCAGGTACATATTATACATTGTTAACATTTACTTTGGAGAGCTCACCTAAAATATTCACTGGAAGTACTAGATCACCAACAGTTTCTGTCACCATTTTCTCTTCATTGGCAGCAGTGATCATCGATTTCTGAGCTTTTCTTGTATTTTGTAACATTCCCGAGTCAACACACAGATGACAAGATGCACCACTGTTCAAGAAATATTCCGAATCGGAGTACAATTTCACAGAAAATACAACAATGACGTATCAGACTTGCCTATTTCACCACCACTTTTTGTCTTGTTAGTTCCTGACGCGGAACAGTGCTTGGCTACATGGCCAAAACCGTTACATTGATAACACCACTGGCCTTTTTGTGACTTCTTATTGAAGTTGCTGCTCATGTTCTTTGGATCCGTTCTTTTAGGCTTGGAACTAGAACTGCGGCCATACAAAGCAGAACTGAAAACATCACATGAGCTCGATTTCACGATTGAAACGCCTTGTAATAATTTTGTTTGTCATCGTGTCGAGATTTGTAGCATTCACGCAATCCCACAGAATCAAATCCTCCAAGTAGGCCTGCACAGAGAATTTCCATGTGTCGAAATTCTCACTTCCCTTTAGATGTTTGATCGGCAGCGAATTTTGCTGAGACCACATGGCGTATACTGACAATAAAATGGGCACACAGACTGGGACTCACTAATACAACTTTCTGACAAAACTGAATCCCCTTACACGAATTTATAGCCCATAACCTGTTAGATTGAGAATTTACCGATTACAAGAGAAAACACTATTCTTCTACTGACTGTATCATTGAATCATTCAAGTATAGACATTATATTATAGCATTTATATTTGTTTATTTATTATTCTAACATACACCTACTTACTTTCATTCTACTACAACTATATCCATAGTGTTAATTAGTGTCAATAATATAATTCAGGATAGCGCGGCACTGTGTAGTCAACAGATCCACAAAATAATACCAACAAACCTTTAGCCAAATAATTTTTACTAAATACTATTATTCCAAATGAATTTATTAGAAATATAAATTCTTTATATAATCAAATAAAGACTATTACTTAAAATGGTAGAGGTTTACTTTCGGGGCGTGTGTTTGAATTTTATGAAATTTTGTACATAGACATGTTTTAGGGTGTAGATGATAAAAATCACAATAAAAATGAGGGCAGAAGCCAACTTTTGGAGTTATTGGGAAATTTTTGTTGAAAAAATGTAGGTTATACTGACTTTTGCGGCACGTTTTTGTCATATTTTACACATTTTCGGTGGTCGTTTGTTTTATATGTAGCTAAAGAAGGATGTATTCCACTATTCTAATTCATTTTCACATAGTTCGTGCACCCACTTTTTGAACAATTTTAACATAAAATTTTCCTTCTTGCAATAATGTCAAACTTCAACTGTATGACATTAAGTTGGCTTTATATGTCAATTTAGGATCGGATATACGATGAAAAGAAGGGAAATTTTCAGACACATAAACAGTTAAGCAGGTGCACTAACTATGTGAAAATGAATTAGAATGGTGGAATATACCCTTCTTTAGCTTGATGTGAAACAAATGATCCCCAGAAATGTGTAAAATATGACAAAAACATTCCGCAAAAGTGCCCTCATTTTTATTGTGATTTTCGTCATCTACACCCTAAAACACGTCTATATACAAAATTTCATAAAAATCGAACACGCGCCCCGAAAGTAACCTTTACCCTTAAAATATATACTGAAAAACTGGCCATAAGAATCAGCATGTGAAACATAGCTTCACAATTTCAATAACAACTAATTTCAGTAAAAACTGACCCTTGGTGCACAAGAAAACACTGAAGAAATCCACTACAAATTCAATATAGTGAAAAATAGTAGGCACAGTTTGAAAGTGACAGTTCTCGGGAAGCAACTAAATGATTGACAAAATAAATAATCAGTTAATGTAGTATACATTTAAATGATAGATATACAATTATCACATTTAGATGTGTGACTGGTTTAAAATTAGTAAATACACACCTTTCCTTTGTGAATCTAAATCTACAACAGCCCCATCCTCTTCCTCTTCTTGTGGATCAACATCGAGCAGTTCAATAACATTGGATACTAAATAAGGAAGAGTCTTGTTTACCTTTATTTTTTCTGTGTTTTCTTTTATTTTTTCATTTTGGGCTTGTAATTCGTGGTTTATTCTCATTACTTCACTTTTCATTATCTTAATTTCATTGTCCAACAAACGTGTCCGGCTTACTATTTCATCTGTAGACATTCGAAGCACTTCCTCACCAAGAGATTCTTCTCCATCTTCCCAAATTGATTTATCTTCTAGTGTCGGCATTTTTTATAATTTACACTTATAACTCCAAAATAAAATTATAAATAATAGGGCTTCTTTTCTTATGTAGAATGTACGATGATTACAATCAGAAATTGGTTTGTCAGTTGTCAACAAAATGTCACTGTCAGAAAAGTAAAAGTCATCCTATCCTCTTAGTCAACTGTCATTCGGCTACTAAAAAGCGTTCGAATCACCAAGAATGGATAATGAAATTCCCTATAACCAAGTAAGGTGTATTTTTATATTTTCTATTACCTAGTGTTGGTAACGCTAAAAAACACATAACACACATGCATAGAGAAACTAAGATCTCTATAGCTGTATGTCATTGTCATTATTTTGTAATTTGTCATAAAAAATATTAGCCTTTGATGGTATTAATTGAATTTCATTAATTAATATAAATATTAGAATTTACAGGGAAAAACTGTGTAAATCAATTTTTTTATTTTACAGACAAATGGCACTGTCACTCATATTAAGAAATTCTTGCAAACTGCAAGGTAAGTCGACCCTGTGTACCTGTATTTTTTATTATATAACATCTTTTTAGCACATCCAGGAGTTACCCATAATTTCTTGTGGTCGTCTTCTAGAATTGTCAACAACTCAAAGCAGTTTACTCACTTGGCACCCTTAAATATAGTTACTTGCAAAAATGGCCTTCTACCCAAGACTTTCAATTCAACTCAAAGAAATATGTCTGGAGATCACAGCATGTTATGGCCCATTGAGAAAGCGGTCTCTGTTGCCCTCATAGGAATCGTTCCTGCAACAGTATTTTTCCCCAATGCGATTTTAGACAATGCATTTGCTATTGCTACTGTTATTCACATGCACTGGTAAGAGATTTATATTTTGTACTTTGAGATACAGTTTTTTAATTATTGTTAAAAAATTTTGTAAGTGTTAAAAACATATTTTTCATTCCAGGGGTCTCGAAGCTTGTGCCCAGGATTATGTACGCCCAATAATATTTGGACCTATGATTCCTAAACTGACTTTACTATTACTGTACCTCATTTCTGCGGGGACCCTTGGATCTTTGCTGTATTACAATTACAGTGATATTGGCATTGGCCAAACCATACAAAAGTTTTGGGCCATTAAAGAGTGAGAAAGATTTTGTTTCTGAATTAGCTAAATTTTTGTTGTATTTGAGGCCATTAATGGTGTTTTTTCTCTGTAATTTGTGATAATATAGTTTAAAATGTTTATTGGTCGTTTTTTTTACCAGTCTGTCTGCATATAGAAACAATTTCAAAAGTCTGAACGCAACAAGTATAGCATTTTCATAAAAATCTTTCAAATCCCAAAAAAAGTTGAAAAGAAATTCAAGTTCTAAAATTGTATCTCTGACAATAATGAAGTTCGTTTAATGAAATTTGGTTCACATGTTGCCTTTATAAAGACTGTTACATACCAAAATTGCGTTCATAGCTTAATAGAAAATTCAGTTATTTAAATGCATAAAAGAAAATGTTACCATAACACACTTGCTGCATCTGGACTACTGATCATAAATAATTTGTATGCATAGTTGAAATTGTGGAGGTCAATACTTGATGTAAATCCATCATCAACTTAGATGAATAAACAAATTGATTTACACTATTTTGTTGTATGTATAACTAAAGTTTTGCTGACGTTCTCAACCTTGTCAAATACATACAGCGAAACTGCAGTTATACATACAATAAAATAGTGTAAATCAATTTGTTTATTGATCTAAGTTGTATGCATAGCGATTCATTAACTAAAGATAAGGGTTTTTGGTGAATTCGTAGACAACCTCTCTAACAGTTTTAGATAAAATGACTGCTGATACATAAAGTTTGGTATCTTACATGCATGCTGACACCATTCTTACTTTTTGGTCTCTTGGATTTTCTGAGTTATTTACATTTAATAATTTTTACACCTTAACACACTTTTTAAACAGTTTCCCAGTGCAGTTTTGTGAGACCCCTTTCCCCCTTCATATTCAAGGTAAACTTAACAATGAATCCCTTATGGGATTCACTAGAATATTCCAGACCCAGCAGTTTGGGCTCTATTGCCGCTTGTGTTTTCTATTACCAGTACCATTACGCTTGTAGTACACTACATGTATCACTGCCATCGGGTTGTTATTTATTCAGGTGTTCCGAGGCCTTCTTTCCGAAATTGTGCATTCTTCACCTTCTACCTAGTGTTGAAATGGTTTAAGCCTGCACATGTCGCGAATTCGTGATCTGTGACATATTATTTGTTTCCTACATTGTTTTTGTAATGAGGAAAATGCGAGGTCACAGGTTGTTTGCAGCCAAGTGCTGGACCTACCTCATTTGCTTGAGATAAAAAAGTTAAGTGTTATGTAAACTTACCATTCTTTCTTAAATTTTGATAGTTTGACATTATTTGCTATATGTTCTTTTAGTGTACAAAGTATGGTACTTATATTGTAACATGGATTTTCATTCCCCTGGTGGTCCACTTGGGAAAAACGGGAGGGGGGGAAAGGTTATGTCTACAACCATTCTGAGAAGAATTTTCACAAAAGCCTTCAGGAGGTTTTCTGCAAATTTACTAATTTATTAGTTTTTTTTTTGTCAACTAAAAAAAATATGACTTATAAATCGCAAACTTTATATATTTAACCTGCTGCTGCTGAAACATCGCAGAAGTGGTGTATTTTAAATACATTTTTTGCAAATATTTTAGTCAAATGAACTATATCTGTTGAAACGGGAATTTATGACCCTGCCGAAACACTTTTTGCAGTATTTGTTTTCAATAACTCACATTTGGTCCAGGATCTTTGTGTTTTTTGCACCAAAATACCTTAATCTTTGACCGATGTAACTTTGTAGACCATAACACAGCAGACATTTTTTACTCACACTAGTTAGTCACTGGTTCACAATTAACATATTACTGGTAACCTTATATCATATTATTATGTTTCTTCTTCACTGTTTCGCTGATGACACACAAATCTACCACTCGTTTCATCCCTTAGATACTGCCAAAGCTTGTTAAACGTTAAATTCTGATCTCGAAAGCTTAATTAGAATTTCAGAAGAATTTGGTCTTGACAACAATCCAGGTAAGTCAAAGATTATACTATTTGGTCCGAGACTTATAAAAGAATGATGGAATAGTCGAGTATGTATAGAAATTAGGGGTCGGCCACCGGAATTGATAAAAGTCTGCCGAAATCTGGGCTTGAAACTAGAGGATGACCTGGGGTCGAGGAGTCATGGGTCAAAGGCCTCCAGGGGACAAGCTGAGGAAGTGGAAACAACAACATAAGCTTTCGATGAAGCTTTCCCCAAGACGAGGTGACCCTGCTGATAACTAAACATGACAGATCTAGACATGGAGGTCGAAACAAACCCCGCCAATCTACGGTGTCACGTGACCCGTGCCTAGCGATGGATAGCACCAGGGTGATCGTGTCGTAAACGGAACCTCTGGAGTACCGGGCAACCCTCCAGAGTAACCCGCCTTGCACCGCACAGGGGGTTAGGTTCCTTCAGGTCAACCTCCAACACAGTAGGGCAGCCACAGCCGGACTGCTGATGGCTCTGAGGAACACGGATGTGGCCCTTATCCAGGAACCGTACTCCTATAAAGGACAGATCAAGAGACTCTGCGGAACTGCTGGAAAGCTCATCTACAGCAGATCCGAGGGCCTGTATTTTTGTCAGGGAAGGGATAGAGTTTCTGCCTTTAATGAATTTCTGTTCCAGGGACCTGGCAACGATCAAAACCGATGTGGAGGAGCGGATGGTCCGAGGGACATTATTGTCGGATCAGCCTATCTGTCAGGGGACAGCACGGACCCTCCTTCACCTAAGGAATTGGAGCAGCTGATGGTGGGTAGCAAAGCAGGTGGATGGCAGACCATCATCAACATGGATGCGAACACGCACCATGAGTTGTGGGGAAGCTCAGACACAAACTCTAGGGGTGAGTCACTTTTACAATTCTTTATGAAATTTAATTTAAGACATATTGAATAGAGGTAATAAACCGACCTTCGTCACAACACAGCGTGAGGAAGTTTCAGATATAAGTTTCCACACAGTTTCTGGATGACATTGTTAAGAACCGGGCTGTGTCTGGGGAAGTGAGTAGCTCGGACCACAGATACATCCGGTTTGAAATCGCCAAAGTCGAAAGACAAACTGTATGGTACCGGGACCCCCGCGAGGCGGACTGGGAAGCCTACAGGGCAGACCTAGCAGTGTAACTGCAGGGGGTTAAGAGTACCATAGACAATTCAATCGACCACGATATTGCGGCAGCCCAAGTGCGAGACGCAATCACCTCAGCCTATAACGCCAACTGCCCCCTGAAAATGAGGGCGTCCACTAGGAATATCCCGTTGTGGAACGAGGACCTCAGGCAAAGGAGGACGCAGGTTCGTAAGCTGTTTAACACGGCCAAAAGGTCGGGAGCATGCGATGAACATAGACAGGCCCTAACGACCTATAACAAAAGACTGAGGGACGCCAAGAAGGAGTCGTGGAGGAGGCACTGAGCAGAAGTGGAGAACACGTCCGAGAGTGCTCGACTACACAAAATCCTGTCTAAGGGCACTCAGACCAACATAGGCTCCCTTAGAACATCCACGGCAGGCTTTACGAGCTCGGGGTAGGAAAATATGGAAATTTTACTCCAGGCGCACTTGCCCGGCTGTAACATAATAAACCAATCACCTCCGGACTGGGAACACTCAGAAATAGAGGCGCCTTATAGGCGGGCATCTACAGTAGACTGGACAGTCGCTAAAGAGGTGGTTACTTGGAGCAAAATCAGATGGGCCATTAACAGCTTTAAGCCATTCCCCGGGACAACATTGTCATCATAGTCCGAGGAAAGGTTAGACAGTCAGTGTGGGGGCGCATGCAGATAGCACTGAAAGTGGTGGAAAGGTGGACGGTTGGTCAAGGGCTCGCAAGGTTGCCCTGAGAAAGCAACCGTTACACCGTTTACGAGGAGGAGGAAGTGGGAGAGCCACAGAACTCTCACTCTATATGGTAGGAACATTCCAATGGCCAGGGAGGTAAAATATCTGGGGGTCGTATTGGACTCTAAGCTAACCTGGAATGATCACGTTGAAAAAATACTGAGTAAAGCAGTCATGACCTTAGCCTTCACTAGGCGGCTATATGGAAAAACGTGGGGACTAAGACCTAGTATGGCCACTGGCTGTACACAAGGGTGGTCAGACCATCGTTAACATACGCGGCACTGGTCTGGTGGCCTAAGGTGACAATCCAGTGCCAAACAAAAACTAGGCAAGATCTAAAGAATGGCTTGCCTAGGCATCACAAGGACCATGGCATTAACCCCAACAACCGCCATGGAGGTGTTGCTGGATCTGCCACCACCAAAATGGGGCGGTTCGAGGGGGACCTCGCATGCAGACTCTGCGGTGAGGGGGAGGAATCAGCGCAGCACATCTTGTGCAAGTGTAAAGCCCTGGACACCATGTGGTGTTTATTAAGCTGGATATACACCACTTTTTCTAGTATTTTAGATGGGGCACATAGAATGTTGATTGGTTTTAGATCTAGCTTTGATTTAGAAATAGGTGTAATTATAGCAATCTTCCAAAGCAGAGGAAACACCCCCAAATGCTTATTTTTTCTCTGCAGGTAACTAAATAGCAATAACAGAAATATTTATTTATTATAATAGTTATTATAGTTACCATTGATTTTATTTTTACGTTAAAATATTAATATACATCACAAACACATTATAAAGACGCACATTGTTATTTTTATTTGATTTTTAAAGAATGTTTAAATCAAAATACCCTAATGTGGCAACATATTTTTATATATGGTTGTTATGGGTGCATATAAATAAATTCGATTTTTCCCTCCCTGACAATGTCATTTAAAAGGTTTGACCAGTTGCAGAGAAGAAAACAAGCATTTGTGAAACCAGAGCAGAAGTCCCTATATTTGTATTAAGTCATTTGATATCAAAACAATAAAGTTTAAATCTTCAACATACATAAGTTATGCTTTTCAAACATCAACAAAAGTTCGGGAGGCAGCAAGTGCGTTATGGTAGTGAAATTTTATTAAACGCTTCAAACTTGAATAACTCAATTTTCTATAAACTTAGAAAGTTTAATTTTGGTATGTAGCAAGGTCTTTGCTAGTTGCGGTGCTATCGGTGTGGCAAGGCCGCGGACGAGCCCTGAGAAAAAAAAAGGTCTTTGCTAAGGCAAGATATCCACCAAATTTCATTAAAATAACTTTAGAAGTTTCAGAGAAAAAAAAATTCGAAAGAAAATTCAAAATTTGAATAACTCAAATTTCTATAAACATATAGAAAGTTTAATTTTTGTACGCAGTAAGGTCTCTCCCAAGGCAACATATATAGTAAATTTCATTAAAACAGCTTTGTAATTTTCGGAGAAAAAATTTTTTTAGAAAGAAAACTCAAAATTTTCCCGCAAAACCCTGTCCGATTTTCCTAACCAACGAACTCATCCAAGCCATTAATAAAAGAAAGGCACTTGCCGAGTTTCATCGAAATCGGTTAATTATTTTTTGAATTATCAGGCGGATACACACACACATACACTCGATCCATGTTCCCTATTTAAAATATAAGGGTTGTTATCACCACCCTTAAGGGGTTGATGTGACAAAGTTGAGTTTTAAGTCAAAACATGCCCCCCTCAATATTAAAATTGACGTGTTTCAGCGTTTCTTAAAAAAAATTCTCTGGACGCAAATCGGTCTGTTTCGTTTTCAATGTGCCACCCTGTATAAATAAATAAATATATATATATATATATATATATATATATATATATATATATATATATATATATATATATATATATATATATATATATATATATATATATATATATAAACATATAAAAAATGAAACTGACCCCGGATATGGGTTCTAGGGGTCCTAGTTTGCGCTCATTTGAAATTTTTTTTGCAAAGTCTCACCATCAATACCTCTCTATTAGTGAATTTTTTTAAATAAAAATTCACTAAAAAATGTAAACGTATGTAAAATGTATACAAAAGTAATGAAACACACATATTCTTTTCATGTATATATTTTTCTTTCAGTTCAACAAAAAACCATTTGAATAACATTATTGTCTAACAAATATGTCTTATAATTTCTTTGTGGAAGCATTTAGGTTGAATATGAACAATTAACATCTAAAATGTAATCTTTCGGTTACAATCGCTCTATTCAACGTTTACTTTTGAAAAGGTAAACTTACAATGGAATATTTTCTAATGTAAAATTATGTTAATGTGAATGACAAAATCTATTTTTATCTGCCAGATTACTATCGTTTAGAGACTGGACTGTAAAACAGATATGTGCCATTTTTGAATTCTTAATACATTTTTATATACATAGTTAAAAATGTTTTCTAGAAACTACACTTACAATTCTGCTTTAATTTTGTTGCTTATTTGATAAACTGAGATCATTATCGAGATGTCTCAAAATTTTCTATTTGTAGGGTACTAAAGGCACTGAAAAATCTGCGTTGATATACTTTTTCCCTGTTTAGATGCATTTTTAGCAATATGCAAATATTGAGCAAGTTAATACATTCATAAGTTGTTAGGGTGAATTAGAGTGTCCAGAATATCAAGAATATACAGCATATGTCATATCAATAATGTGAGGAATTAAATAGTATTATGATTCAACCAATCAAAAGCGTGACTGTGAATCTTAATATAAGTAGAACTCTGTCCGGTGGCATTCGATACTGCAGATGAAACAAACCATGGTGTGACAGGTAGTGTGGACAGGCAAAAATAAATCAAAGACAGTCTTCAAGGTGTTGTAGAAGTCAGGGCTTCACTGTTAATTCATTAGGACTTTATTTAGGACATAAAAGGGCATAAGAGGACAAAGAATACAAATAAAAACACCGTTTTAGAGAAATACGAGGTAATATTTCAAACTCTCACAATCCTGAATTTTGGAGGGTAATATCCACATGAGATGTAACAATTTTAATTAAAGCCCTGTGGATATCAGTCTGGGTGAATTACATTAGATTATATTATAGTACAGTTATATTTTATACCACACAAGTTTTTGATCTTGATTTGTTAAATCCAGATTTTGATAGGAAAATAATTTTTAGAAGCTAGAAATAACACAACAAAACCGTAAAAATTATAAGTCGCAAGCACTAGACCCCGTACTTATCAATTTTTTTAAACTTTGCATATGCATATGTTAAATTACTTACTGAGTGTATTTAACAAGGTCCTGTTTACAGAAAATATTCCGACGTAATCGTCCATTTACACTTCTCAATGAGTCTTAACAACTACCACTGAATTGTTTAGTTAATAACATAGCTAAAATATTTATCCAAATTATTTACCATCTTTGAACATATGGGTAGAAGCTCATAATAAATTACATGATTACCAGTCCAGCTTTAGAAAGGGATGGGGGTGTGCTGATAATCTGCGTTTTTCCTGCCATCAACTGGGACTAGATTTAGATTAGATTTTATTGTGAGTGGGCTATTC